>OY757927.1:50544353-50741853 GCA_963585895.1 Sepioteuthis lessoniana | reverse complement strand
TGATTTTATTTATAAGCTGTCACTACATTGCACCATTTTTAACTGCATAAAATGATATCTTGGGAAAATTTGATGCATGCATATTTGATTTTTATTTGAGTTTAAAACTATGAAATTGAAAATAGAATAAAAAGTTTGTTATCCACATTTCCAGTAATTCCATTTTATTTCAACAAAAGTGATAGAGTGTGGCAAGGAACGTGACACTAAAACAGTTAGGTTTTACTTAGTTTAATCTATCAATGCCTTCTACAGTAATCACGATGTGTACCAAAGCCCAAAGAAAAAAGAAGGGTATCAAGTGACAACGAGTGGCTTATAATTTTCTTTCAGGAGCACATATGAATAATTTCGCTTAACGTTTTTTTCATTTATTTTATTGATTATTCGTGGAGGTATATCGTATTTTCGAGTTCTTCTACAATTCATATTGATCAAATACCTCAACAAAGATAATATTACTGCTTGTGTACATTAGAGAATTGAATTATTACCCTGAAAAACTCTTGAAAAGAGATTAAAAATTGTTTTTAGAATAAATTCTTATATATATTTAATAATTCTATAGCTACAAAAATATGATCCTAATAAAAACGAAAAAGAAAATATAAAATCATAAATAAAATTTGCAATTCTGAGAATCTATTTGCACATTTCATTATATATTCTATCTTTCTTAAAATTATTAAGTCTTCTTCTCACTACTTGCTCAGAATCATCCAACATTTGCCAAACCCTATGAAAAACATGTCTGGTTTTGTCTGCGTGTTTAAGAGATTAAGAAAGGTTTTTATTCAGCACTTTAACGTCTCACTCGGCTCGGTCAAAAATAATATAGTTAGCTCTCTGATCATCTGTAATCTCAAAGGATTATGCAAGATAACTCCTCATAGTCCATGCAATCAAGTAAACATATACATATACAAAATAATCAGGTCTCTAGAACGGTTTAAATGGCTGGAATCATCGAAACTCTTTCATTGTAGTACTTTTATACAGTAGTGATTTAAACTATGATTTTATAAGTAATCATACAATGTAATTGTTATTGAGCTATAAAATGATCTTGGTGAGCCAGGTTCAAATAATGGCCGATGCAGTGTTTCATTTCAAGCAAATTACCTTTGAAAATGCATATATCAATGTCTTTCTCCCTCTATCTCCTGATATAGGTAAAATAGCAGCACAGATTGGGCTCTCTTCCTTTGATAGGGCAACCGGTTCAGTAGACGTAAAACTTAACATCAAAAACCAAGAGCCGAAGTCCTTAAGATAGACCGACATTGTGTTCAAACTGGTTGTGAGACGAACTCTCATGCCAAGGTATAAATATTTACTCAAATCATCCTTCACGGCAAAATATGAAACAAAGGCAATTTCAAGTGGTGCACAGCTGCTTTGAATTCAGAGTTTTTCTTCTCCTAGACTAGTTTCCCAAACATTGTTATAAAAACAAGCCTGTACTACTACTTATTAAATAGAAGGTATGTCGAAGGTATTGTCTCATGCCTATCCCAAAGGCATTTGCTCAAAGTGACAATACAAGAGCCTCGTTCATGATTTGAACGCTGACAACATTTCCTACGGCCAATAACATTTTGCTCTTCTCGATGATAGCATTGCCGTCGTGAATGGTGTACACCTGCTGCATGGGCAACTTCCATTATTCCATACTACCTTTCACAGTCCTGTGCTGAGATCTACGCCCATTCCATAACATAATGATGTTACGTTGATATAATTCTATCCTTTCGGGAAAGTATTCGTTATATTGATTGTATTAACTTCAGTAATATACTTATATGCATCTGCTAATGTTACATAATATATTGACGAAACCTACAATTGACGGGAAGTGTAGTTTAGTTTGACTAAAATCTTAACCGTTACGATAACATGTGATGTGGAAAAGTTCATTGGATTTGAGTAATTTATGGTGACCTCAAGATCAAACGAAAGCTTAGTTTTCATTGGCAGTGAGATGGTCACCTGATCACATGATCCTTGAAACTTTACAAGTAAAGTATAAATTATTCTAGTCCGAGAGAAGGGCTTGACAAAAGCGGTCGACAGTTTCATCCCTGCTCAAGTAATTCCTCGTAAGGTCGAAACGGATGATGGAAAGTTTTGTCGAAGATAAAATATTGTGTACGTACAAAAAATTGTGTTTGCATTGTTTATTATCTGAATAACAAAGAATGTTAGGATTGCAGCAACGAACAAAAAAGACAGAGGTGAAATGGAAAAAAAAAGAATTAAAATGGTGATATGAAAATATACAGAGGTCACGACGAAAGATCAAGTGAGGAGTTGGGTGCTAGATCATTGATAGGAGTAAGACAGAGAAAGAGTCATAACGTATTAAGTAAGCGTGAAATAGGTAAACCCTGAAAGGTATGCAACACTTAAATATTTATTAGAAATTGAACACACCCTATGAAAAAAGCACTTAGTCCAGTCGGCTAGGGCTGTAGAATTCACAGAGGAGAAAGAGACACTCGACATGTGTCCTGGTTATGACGCTAAAACGCCTAATTTTGGGCCTCCAGTCATATAACTTTGGAAAATGTGGAGTACTCCTTCGTAGCAATTACACAAAGGTCCACTCTAACCTAGAGTGGTTCCATGTATGCGACAAATATAACTATTTAATCATTTGATATACTTGAAACCATTCAACTTTGTGCAAACAAATGACAATTAAATTGAATTATTTGTAATACATAGCAATACTTAACCCATTTAACAGAGTACAAGCGACTAATGTTGAACAGAATTACTAATATTAAACAGCAATATTTGAAACCATTTAACTTTTCACAATTAAAACTGTTAGTGTTAGATGGCAATACTCAAAAGCAATGAATTTTCTGTAAATAAAACCAATAGTGTTTGAAACTATTTAACTGTGTGCAGATAAAACTATTAGCGTTTGCAATTCTTGAAACCATTTAGCAGCGTGCAAAGAAATGAATCCAGGCTCGTATAAAAATTGTTACCAATAAATTATTCGTTAACAAATCATATATGATATATTGATATGCCGTAAAACACAACCAACCAACCAACCAATCAACAAATAAAGCACTTGAAATCGTCTTGCACAGTATCTTACTAAAGGTAACGCCATTATGAGAACGTTATGCAATATCTCCAAAGCAAGAGAAATAACCTTGTGCTTGTGAGGCAAAATATACAGGAATGATTCATGCTTGTTTAACTTGTAAATATCATTTGTTCACGGCTGGACAGTTAAAGTGGTATTGGCTTATATTCGTCATCGGTTGACAGTTATTGAAGTAAACATATATGTTTGGGTCACTTATTTACTGAAGGTAATCACTAAGTATTGCGTGGACCTGGCGGAAATCAAGAACCCACTTCTGCTGACAATGATCTTCCTTTTATTATCACGATAACATCCGCAGTTGAAGACTGAAATCAAAACTAAAAGTAGGACTACACGTGAGTTGCTGCCCCGATGTTTTTGTTTTCTTTTGTTTTTGCGTTGGTTTTGGATTGGTAAAAGCAGAGGAGATTTGCCTCTTCATCAAATACTAACCTATCGTCTACTCTACACTCTGTTGATGGTTTAAAGCGAAGATCAGTTCGCACACATCGAGTACAAATTTTAAGATTGTTACTTTTCCTTGGTATCACTGGGAACATGTTATCGACAATTGATAGATGAATTGATTGATTTTAACGGCATGTCAACCAGTCAATGGTTATTTTTGCTCAGCTGTTACAGAATTGCGTTCATGAAACTTTAAAGAGTGTTACTCTTCCTTGATACTTCAGGGAACGCGAGATAACCAATTGATAGATGGATGGATGGATGGAGCGATGGATTTAAAGGCATATCAACCTGTCAAGGTTCTTTTGTATCCAGGTGTTATATATTTTCAGTGTAGTTGTTTCTAAAGAGGTGGTTTGTGTACAAAGTTATATAATATGAAATATTCCTATCTAATACAAAAATATTCAGTCGTGTCGTTTCAAATATTCCAATCTTATGCAAATAATCTGCACACTGTAATTTCAAGTATCCGTATTGATTATGATTATATTATGATTATATTATTTCAAGTAATTATTTCTAATTAATAATAGTCATTTGTATGGCTTCAAGTAACTAATAACAATCCTTAGTAAATAACTATAGCTTCAAATAACTATTCTTAATGCAAGTAGTTTACAAATATATAGCATCAAGTGTTCCTACGAATGATTTTTAGGTAGCTATATTCGACTCATTGATTGAACCCTTACAATTTGGAAACCGAACTCATTAGTACCGACCTGCAAGAATGATTAGCTAACCGTTATGCAACTATGAGATGCTTATATCATTTCGTTTACTAATTGTATGTTAGATTGGGCACAAGGCTACAAGTATTTATTTATCCAACCTCTTCGCCTCGGGCAAGATGTAACACAAGGTAAACGGAGTAAAACTAGTTTAGATTAAGAAATTTCTCTTCTGCTAGAATGGTTATTTAACCAAGGCAGCCGTACTTAGCCTATCCAACTATTTTTCTGCCAGAAAGCGATTAATCCATGCTTTTTCCAATGACATTAGCTCCTAGGTAAACACAAACAACTCCGTACGGTATTTGAAAACAAGGCAACAAGTATAGAACACCTAGTGAGAATCAAACGCACTATACAGGAGTAATTGCTACGAAGCTTGTTAACCATTACAACACGATATGGGCAAACTGGGTTCTTTACCCTTGGTATAGGGTCCGGTATGGGAAAAGGAAAAATCTAAATTCAAACTAGCTTTTATCCGCTTAAAAATTAACCTTGTGTCACATCTTGTCTGTAGTGGAGGGGTTGGGTAAATACATCCAACCCAACGAAGTGCAATCACGGAATTATGAAATGTGTATACGAAAAATGCTTTTGAATATGTAAACAAATCTGCGTGAGTGTATTTGTATCAGGAGGATCTTACGCTTTTTACCTCTCTCTCTCTCTCTCTCTCTCTCTCTCTCTTGTGACATCTGATTGGCCCGGCTATCTACTGAGCTGTTTGTTCCGGAGAGGGATGTCTACTGTCAGACTCTCCACCTTCCAATGACCTTCCTCACACAAACATGAGAAGCTTAACTATAGCCAACCCAACACATCGATTATTTTCAGTGATCAATCAAATAGATCTACGATTCTTTTCAACTTGTGCTGTTCTTTCTTTTGATTACTTATATTTTCTCCCTTGACAAATCCGGTCCATCCGATAATACTATTTATTTATTTATTGTTTATTTTATTTTATCTTATTTTATTTATTTCAATTTTTAGTTTTATTTTAATTTTTGCTATTGATAACTCTGACAGGCTTTTACTCTGTCGCGCAAACAATGTCACTGAGTTTTGCTCTGCTTGTATTGTTATTATTATTATTTAATTTTCAATTTTATTTTCAGTTTTTACAATCAACTGGTCTTTACTCAAGACCTATAGTTAGGAAAGGTTATATGCATTTTAGGTTCGTATTGATTCCCCTTTATATTTATAGTAGTTTTCATGTTTTTTTTTGTTTTGTTTTTTTGTTTTTTTGGTTTTTTTTAGTAGGGTATATTCTGCCTCTTTTGGGTGATGTTTTTCAATCACATTTATAGTATAGGAATTAGCTGTTCGGCTAAGGACGTTTTTATGTATTTTATATAAGCTCCGATTGTCAGGTAACTTGTAAATGTGCTTATCTGTCCCTTTCTTGATCTCATCCAAAGATCCCACTATTACTTACACGGTGATAGTCTTAAGGTACCTTAATATTTTCTCAATTCTTATTTCCAGGTCCTTATATTTACTTATTTTTATCATATTGTTTGACAGATATGTAATAATCTTTTGGCACAGACATATCAATTAGAAGGTGTGTTTTTTTTATAATCTTTAACTATCATACCTTTATTTTTCAATGAGTTCGGATAACAAAGTCCTGGTGATTAGTAGCTTCTTTGGCTTCTGTTGTTGGTTCTGGTTCGTGTCTGTATCCTTTTTCAACATCCAATATTCAATAGTATTTACATACATTCCAATAAAAAATATCCAATTTGATCATGCATTTGATTATATACTTTTGGTGTTGGAATTTCCAACTGAACTCTAAATAGTCGATTGATTTACTTTTTGTGCGCACAATCTACATATAGCGTTTGATCCGATTTCTATAATGTTTACCAGTTACTCGTTGGTTGGTTCTGGTCCTGTATGACTATTATTGATCCCTCTGTCTCCGCCTTCAGACGAGAACTTTCCGGCTAGCGATTCGTCTTTACTATTTATCCGCATTTTTAATTCTTTTTGTGTATCATCCATGGAGAGGTGTTTGTTCCCAGACGTTTTTTAATTGATTCAATGCTTGTGTTTTAGATTCTTTCTTTTTTGTTTTTGCTACCTCTGTTGCTTTATCTAATGTGTCTATTTCTTTCAGTGTAAGGGTGAGTTGATAAACAAATTTATCACTTTCTTTACTGATCGAATATTTATATTGCTTCCCGTGTGTGTTAACTAACTGTGGCATCCAGCCTGTTGAATTGTCTAAGTATTTCTTTAATCCTATAGTGGTTGGATTGTTGGTCAATTCTTATTGGATTAATCTTCTTCCAACATTTTCTCTCTTGATGTAGAGATTTTCTGTGTCTGCTCTTGCGTGCATTCTGTGGCGGGTTATTAGTTTTCTAAATTTAGATTCCACCATTTTTCTTATTTCAGCTAACGCCCAGTTTATCATATTAAACCTTTATGTCATTACTTGTGTTGACTGATTGTAAATTAGTGTAACTTTATTTTTTTGTGTTCAATTCTATTCTTAAAGTGGCTTTTATTCTATTATATTGTTTTCGATTTTTTTTTTAATAGTATGACTGATACCATTTGTTTCATAAATTCCTAAATAGATATAAGCTTTATTGATCTAATAGTGTAATTTCCTCGGTTAGTATGCCATGTTTCAATATTGTATTTTAAGACTGTTATTATGACTGGGGATTTGTGTAAAATGGTCAGAACTTTTCGAATCCACTAATGTGGTACGCCATCAAAAGTTTTTTTTTTTGCTGTCGATGCCGGCCATACTTAGATTTTTCATTTTGAATTGACAATTCTCCACGATCATCTTATTTATGAGAAGCTGATCATTGTAGCTATATGATTTTTTTTCACCCGTGCTGTTCTATAAGTAAGATACCCTTATATTCTATGAATTTGACTATTTTCTCCTTTAGAATCGATGTTAACATTTTATATGTTGTGGAAAGACATGTGATTAGTCGGTAGGTTTTTTTTACATTTGTTGTTGTTTTTGTTTTTTTGATAGTCGATATGTTACTAAATCTAAGAACCAATCAGACATTTTTTCCGGTTTTTGATGATTACTTGAATAAGTATATTGTTATTACTTTACTTCTTCTGAGTTTTCACACCATTTTTGATTGATGGTCTTTTAACTGGGATACGAGTGAGAACAAGCATCCTTAGGTCTCTATGTAATATAATGGCCGCGGGATTTCGCTTTATATATCTTGCCTTTCGGTTTAGTTAGGCTGAGAACCTTTCGCTTAGCGTATGGGTTAGTAAGGTGCAACATTAACGCAGGTGTTCACGCGCGCACTGTGAGGATGTGTCATTCAGAGATGTCAAAATAAAAATCCCAGATAGGAATGTAACCGGGGGACGTGAATGACGTCATTCACCGGAAGCGTGCGCGGAGGATTTGGGGGATTTGAGAAAAGTCAGTGAGTTGAGTTTAAGCGTATGAAGAAGAAGGTTGACTTTCAGAGGTGGGCGAGGGCAGACGACTTTGTGCGCTACGGGCGCCGCGCGTTAGTTGGGTTAAGAGCTGACGATGTAAAAGCAGTCAACATTGAAAGATTGTGTGTGTGTCTCTCTCTCTCTCCTCATGTCGAAAAACCTTTTAACTCAAAGGTAATAAAAAGTTTCGTACCTGAAATAAGAAGTCGTAAGTGTTTTTTTTGTGTTTCGGGATTCCTAGGTAATCTATGTATGAGTTATGAACATTCTATGTCTATTCCACGTATTCATGTATGGGTATGTTACATCTAGGATTCTTCTTACCAATTATATAACTATTCTAACCGACCTAAAAAATGTTCTGGTCAAAAAGATCTAGATTCTTCCTCTGATTTCCCATTGGTCCAGTATTCTTTACAAGCCCTTAGAAAGCGTTCCAAGCTCTCCAACTACAATTGGTATCACCATCACCCGTATATTCCACCACTTTTTCAGCTCTCTAGCAAGATCTAAGTTTGTTTTTTATTTTCAATCTCAGGTCAGCTTGAACGACAGGATTCACTTGCTATCAAGTTCTTTTCTTCTTCTTAATTAGCACAAGGTGTGGGTTATATGTTTGTATTGCAATGTCGCAGAGAATTTCTTATGTCTCATATTCTAGGACAGATTCTTGTTCACGCATAAATTTGAATCTCTTGTAAGATTCTCAATGGATCACTTTTCACAGCTAGTTGTACCTAGTTTTGCTCTCCTTTTGTGCCAGTTTCTTAGATCCATTTATTGTGAGAGTAACCGTTTCATCTTTGTCTTCACTCTATCTACACTTGATATTTTGTGGCGTATAATCAATTCTCTTATTGATATAATTAATGCTTATGATATTGTTATTATTGTTATTATTCACAGGCAAGACAACCCTTTCATTAAAATCTAAAAACTTTACACTTAAATGTAATGGTTTTACGACTATCGTCTGGCACTTCGGCGGAAAATGGTCAAACGATTTCTTTCCTGTTTTTTTTCATTCGGAACGGGCCGAATTGTGTCGCAGCTACGAAATTCAGTACTTTCAGTAATGTCAATAGTGAGCAAAAGTTTATTATTTAATAGGAATATTTACTTAAAACCATATAATTAGGAATAGATTATTAGAATTAGATACATGAAATCATACAAATGTGTACAATTCTTTTTTATTAAATGAAAATACTTAATGCCATACAAATGATATTTATTAATGAATCAAATTCTCTCACTAATATCACATAAGGATTTGATATGGCATTAAGTAAATAAAACTAAAATTTAGCTTAATTACTTAAAAAAAGCTTACGAGCTTGCCTTTCAAATTATTAACAATATACATCACTGTTAACCAATCCCTAGAGAAAGGTGTGGAGCACCCTTTCATTTCCAATGCTCCTAAGTACTGGAGTGGTACTACCAATTAGGGTCCCATCTATGACTCGAATAGATCCGAATAAATTTATTTATATTAGAAAAGAATACTTGAAACTAGAAATTATTGATGTAAATTGGAATGATAACTGGCTTTTTTTAAGAAAAAAACTTGAATAAAACATTGAGAATATACATTGAACATTTACAATATAATCGGCATTAAATCTCCCATAAGGAGTTGATTTGCCATTAAACAATTAAAGAAAACCAAACCAAGCGAGCCAAGTACAAGAAATGTCAGAATGAATCAAATTCAGGTTTTACTGCGACATTTGCAAAAAATTACTCAATGCAAAAACACTAAAGAAGGTTGAAGCATACAGCCACTGACACGATGCAATAAGAAAATGTCTCCCCCAAAAAATCAATGTATATTAGTAAGTTCTCCATTTGAACGAAAAACGTTTGAATGTACGCGTTGACCTCAACGATTGAACGTTCTTTCGTCGAGTTCAATGTGACCAACGATTATGACGTACCGAGAAAGTAGCAAACGCACGGATAGTAAGACTGACTGACAAATGCATATAATGTTACTTCCGACACTTTACAACAGAAATCCATTTCGCAGAACTGGTAACCACGGTGCCTCTTCTCAAAGCACCGACCCTCGCAACTGCCGACGGTGCGTCGAAATCGCTATTTACGCTTTTCCCCATCGACCATCTCCGTTCCCACCCACAATTTCAGGACGTTGCACCTCGTATCTCTCCAGCATCTTTCGTCCTCAGCGTTTCCCCTTGTCACTTGTTCCTTCCGATCGTACTTAATCACTTAGAACACGCCATTTTTGACAGCGGGTCAAAAGTCCTGGCTTCGTCTATTGTGACGTCATAGCATTGATGAGTCGGCTTTATCTCCTTTAAAGAAATAAAGATAAATGAGTTAGGAAAAGCAAATTTGATTATTCAAAATGTAATCAGCTCTTGCATGCAATTAATCTGGAACGTTTTGGCTACATTCTTTTTTAAAACTTAATCAAGCTAATGTTTTGACGTTGTATAATGATACCGACTGAATGAGATACTGGAAAATTATTATTTCAACTGTTAGATTTTTAAACGTACGTTTATTCGTTCCTCCGTTTTATTTCTTTTTACTCTTCACTCAGTGAAATATCAATTACAGGTAGTGCTATTTTTAAATCCAATGCATATCTTTGTACAAATGATTCGTTTAATTATATTCAAGTCTGGCGCAATTTTAAAGCGCAGAATTCATTCTTTTGGTTTATAGTAAGGACTTGTATTTAGTGGTTATATTTTCTTATTTTAGATTGTCAAGTTAAAGGTGAAAAAAGGAAGCAGAATCAAAATAGGTCCTAAAACAGAGGAAACTATTAACAATATTGACAAACAAACTCGCTTGTTTGGTTGGTTGTTTGGTTGTTTGGTTTTATTGGTTGGTTTGTTGGTTAATTTCGTTGCATGCCAAAACTTATTGCAAAAATCATTATTTTTTTCTTTTTTCTTCTTTGCTATCAAAGATATTGTTTCTTATAACTAAAAATAAAAATAAGGATAATAAGGACAAGCCAGAATCGATCTTGGAGAATGAGACGCACAAAGTTCGCTGGGATTTTGAGAAACAAACTAATCGTCTAATCTCGGCCAGAAGACCAGGTCATAAAAAAACAGAACCGTTGGATTAGTAGATTCTGTCATCCCTGCAGACCACAGATTGAAAATAAAGGAGAGCTGCAAGAGAAGTAAATACTTAGATCTTGCAAGAGAACAAAAAATATGTAACATGAAGTTGACGGTGATAACCAATAGTTACTGGTACGCTAGGAAAAATCCTCAAAGATTTGATAAAAGGATTCGAAGAATTAGAAATCAGAGGACGCGTGAAGACCATCTAGACTACAGCATTGTTAAGATCGACTAGAATACTGAGAAGAGTCCTGAACGCTAGAGGAAAGTCGCTGTCACTCAACACTGATATGTAAAACTATATATTAAACCTTTGTAATCATAGCGTAACTATACTAAATATAAATAATTTGCACGCCAGTGTATGTATTCGAGTACTCCTAACACAAATGTTTATTTTTTACAAAAGGATCTTTTTGGTTTGGTTGGTTTAATGATTTATTTAAAGTCTTTGTGGGTTGTTTACTGCCAACCTAATCCTTTTAGAAGGACAATGGTTGATTGATTTAACCCCACGCTGGGAAGATAATGGGCTTCATACCTTTTAGATTTTCTAGTTTTATGAGTTCTAGTGTGTTGCTAAAACAAAGATGTTCAGTTATGGCTCTTTATTGCGTGAGGCTTGAAACTTTTTGATCGCCCCTTGTATGTACATAGTGGAAAAGTGTGAAAGTGATTAAATGAAACACATTTCTACAAATTCAGTATCTTTTCGATAACTTGAGGGAAACGTTTTAACAACGAAAATTACAGTTCTTTTGCTTATAAGAAACGGTAGTATTAATTAGATTCATATTCAGAGTTTTCTTTTTCCGAAGACGGTTGTCATACCTTACTTAAAGATCCCAGCCTACGCAACTATTTAGCGTTAGCTGGAGGGAAAATAGATGCATTCATATCCTTCCCAAGGACATAACTGCTAAAAGTACCCATTACAAGACGAACGCCTCCATTTATTTCCCATATATATATATATATATATATATATATATATATATATAAAGATTTTTATGTAGGTCCAAAGAAAGAAGTATTTTAAAATGAGTAGGTCCACGAAGAGATTTCTATTTTGGAGGGATATATGTATATATTTTTTCTTACATACGTATATGTTTCCAGCTTGTTGATTTCGTGAGAGGAAATATGTGACAAAAGGCCTTGTTATGGGGTACTCAACGAATCTTGAACTCTCTTGCGTCAGCAGTTTGAACGGTTTTCAGTTGGTTATGGGTCAAACCTCTCTTTTTCTTAGAGTGTATTTACTTTAGTCTACTTTACCCCTCTTTTGTTTCTGATATTTGATACGTTGTGTGTGTGTGTGTGTGTGTGTGTGTGTGTGTGTTAGAATGGTTTCGGATTTCACTTACAGTTATTTTTCTCGGTGTATGTGAATGTGTGTTTTCTAATTTGTGTGTGTGGTCATTTGTAGTAGTAGTAGTAGTAGTAGTAGTATGTGGTTTAAAAAAGAAATATACTGGTATTTATTTATTACTAATAATTTGTGTGTGTATATATATGCATATCAATGCATGTTTGTGTCCATTTGTGTGTGTGTGCGTGTGTGTGTGTGTGTGTGAGAGAGAGAGAGAGAGAGAGAGAAAGAGATAGAGATAGTGAAATTTATGTTTTATTCAACTTTGGTTTAAATCTATCAATAAATTTCATTCCCTTTATTTGAAGTAGCGTGTAGTCGTTAGTTTGTTATATGGACATTATTTTAAAACTCCTTCACTATATTCGTATAGGCGTTTCGATACCATTAATTTTCTTTTTTCTGTTATTTTAATATTGCTCCTGTAATGTGATGTCCTTGTATTAAGGTGATGTGTTGACCCTATGTATATTTCCTTAGCACTAACTACATTCATTTTTATAAACTAAGTTTTTTGAGTTGCAACTTAAGTTTTTATTAATTTTGAATTTTGTTTCCAGATATTTAATGGTATAAGATTTCTCTTCTATAATTATATCACATATTTCCGATCGTCTATTATTCCATTTTGCTTGTGTTGTGTTGTGTTTTCTCCGAATGATGAAGAGGTGAGTATTCTTTTAACATTTTTGGGTTGTCTCTGGCTTTTAATGATTTTTGTTGTCTCTAGTATTTCTTTTATTTTATAATTGTTTTTAAGTTCTTCTAGATTTTTTATCATTTCTTTGAATAGTTATGGGTTGTTTTTTGTTGTAGGTTGCGATATATCCTAGGGTTTTTTCGTTGATGTGCTTTTTTGGGTTCCTTAATTCTCTTGACATGATGATTAGAGTGTTTGCCAATGGCCCGGGAGACCTTGGTTCAATACCAGGTCGAGTCATACAAAAGACTCAAAAATGGGACTTGATACCTCAGGGAAATGAGTAGCGCCCTCCACTACACCTTGATGTAGTAGCTATCGAAAAAGGAGCCTTCGGGTCACCCTCGACTACAGTCACCAACTTTACTAATTCTCTTTTTGGTATTTTTCTGATAATTTGAATCCCGTATTTATTAATGTAGTTGGGTGTCCTCTCGGGTTTAGGGTTGTGTGTAGTTCTTTAAGGCGATTTTTTAGGTTTTAATCCGTGATTATTGTGTGTATTCTACGTGCTAGAGTGTAAGAGGTTGATTTTATCCAATTTTTTTTTTGGTGGGGTGCTTTTGAAGTGGGGGTATTGTTGGGTGTCTGTTAATTTGGAGAAGATATCTGAGATGATTTGGTCATTTACGTTGTTTATATTAATGCCTAAAAATGGCACTTCATTTGAGCTGTGTTACATAGTAAATTGTATTTCGGGGAGTAGGTTTTGTAGTAGGTTGTGTAATTCGTTAATATCTCCCCATGAGTTTTTCCAAACTATGAAGTAATCATCTAAATATCTTTTTCCATGATTTAGTAAATTCTTTGTAATGTCGTTGCCGTATTTTTTTACTCATTATTTCGTATATTCTTTCTTCTAAATATGCTCGGGTTTGTTTTTTTTTTTTTTTGTTTTTTTTTTTTTTTGTGGTTACATTTACTGGAAATTGTAAATGCTACAAAGAAATACTGTGACATCATCGCAAGCGAGTTCGATTTCCAGTTGCGCAATTACTTTCACTTTCGAACTACTTACCCTTGGGAAAAGTATGAACTTCCTTATTTCCCGAGTGAGGTGTTAAATATTACCACTGCTGCAGATTTACAAGATTAGCTTTGGTATTAAACAAGCCTCGAAGGTTGATAAATCATCAAGCAAAGATACCAAACCAAACAAATGTTACAAAAAAGGGTTGTAGTATCGTAAGAAGTAGGAGAGTTGTAATGATCCTCTGTCCTTGAAACCATGTCTGACCACAGAACCATCATCAAATGTATGCTTCGTTAGTGCCACAACTGTGATATTTTAGTAGGAGTTTATGTATATAATATCACACGCACACATACACACACACTCATATATATATATATATATATATATTGAGAGAGAGAGAGAGAGACTTTTAATAGCCGGTTATGTATATAATATCACACATACATATATGTATGTGTGTGTGTGTGTGGAGAGAGAGAGAGAGAGAGAGAGAGAGATAGTGAGGGACTTTGAGCAGTAGTTTATGTTATCATATCACATACACATACATCCACATTCATATATATATATATATATATATATAGAGAGAGAGAGAGAACGCGAGAGGGAGAGAGAGAGAACGCGAAAGGGAGATAGAGAGAAAGAGAGACTCTTCTAATAGTATTTTATGTATATAATATCACACACACACACACACACACATATATATATATATATATATATAGAGAGAGAGAGAGAGGTAGAGACTCAGTTACCTGAGTTTAATTCTTGAAAGAGGCTTTTAGTATTTCTGATCGTGCAAATACCATTGGGAAAGATATGAATCTACCGCTTTTCATCCACCTGTGGGTAAATAGTTGGGCTGACCTGACTCTTTAAACTTGCTGACAAATGTTGTAAAAGAATAAAACTCTGCATTAAACCATAAATAAATCTGGAGAGTGATGTGCTCTGCCAGCCTATTTGTGCCCAAGACACACCACATGAGTGGCAGCCCCCAATTAAATCTGGTTACAGGGAAAGCCATTTTCTATAAAAACGGACGCAAATGTTGGTTGGTAAATTACATTTCACATGTAAAAACTTGCTAATCTCGACCGGTTTTAGCCATCAGTCATCAGAAAATATTTATTTCCTGATTGTTTACCTTTCAAAACTGTAGCTCCACTTATGGATTTAAGTTGAATTTGAAACCTTGACGATTTAAACATATCACTTTACTTGTGTTTATAAGTAGTTTACAATATTTGTTTTTCTTGTCCAGTCAGCTGCAGCTGTAAAATACACCAACTGCACCTTTGCAAAGGCGTAAGACCTCCCCAAGGAGAGTCCTGGGTATGATAGTAAACTGATTGGGCTCCAGTATTGCTGAAGTTATGGAGTATGTGAAGCACCTCTTCATTGCCATTGCTCCCAAGTCCACTCTTGCCCGGAGTGGTTGCACCTAATAGGGTCGTCTCTATGGGTCAAATAGAACTGTTTGACATTTAAACTGCGTGGAAACAAATGACTAATGCTACATTGAGTCGTTTGAAATAGAACTGTTTGATCCTTGAACTGTATGTAAACGAATGATAGATGTTTAATTGAATTGTTAGTGATACGTAACAATACTTTGAACCATTTAACATTTGGCAAATGAATAAATAATGTTGAATTGATTTAAAGTGTTAGATAGCAATAATTGTAACCATTATCGGTGTAGAAACAATAACTATACTAGTGTGCAAACAAATTATTTAAAAAAGAAATTACCCACATATGTTCCACTTACATATCATATATATAAGCATTTAATTATTTGGTTTGGTTTGGTTTGGTTTTTTGGTTTAATGGCATATCAACCTTCTTATGTCTTTTAATGTTAAAGCCATCCTTCAAGAAACACAGTTGTGGTACTATTTAGCCTATAGCTTGAGGGATATGGGGTGTCATAACTTTTCTAAGGGTACTGTTGAATGTGGAAACAAATGACTGATGTTAAATTGGGACTCTTGTGAAGTAATTAAAAAAATGAGCTAAGGCGCTTATAAAAATGTTATCAACAGAATGTGTTTATAAATCATATATAGTTAATTGGTATATATAAACAGGATTTGGTATAAAATAACCTACAATGGTTGATGTCCCGTAAAACCAAACCAAATCAAATTTAACTTTTCTTTTGAAGAGGTCATTAAACAGGAAGATCTGTATAAAAAATGAATTTTTAGATAATGAACGCAATTGGCTGCATACAACATTGATTGATTGATTGATTTTAACGGCATGTCAACCCGTGTACTTTTTTATGTCTAAAGGTTACGAAAATGCGTACTTTTTTTACTTACATCTGTATTAAAACAGTTTGTGCTGTTTCATAAAAATTTTTTGCGTTCATTTATATGATATCAAGTATTCCTATGTAATACAAATAATTTGTAAACATACATATTTAGATAGAGGGTCGTAAAAAGTACTACCAGGTACAACTACACCAAGACAGGATAAATCAGGATATAACGATAATGAAGATACGAATCCATAACACCCAGAAATTCGGAACTGGAGCCTCACCACTAGATGCAGTTTATTTGGCCTATAAATTGGTTCCTAACAGGTACTACTGATCTGGATCAGAGTTAACCAAGGTCTAATGGTAATGGTACTCTACATTCCCTTGAGCTCCAGAACTGTAGCCTTACCAGCAGACGCAATTTAGTCGTGCTCTCTGGAGACCGAATTTTTTAAGGGGAGTAGTACACTTCTTCAGGAGATACAGTCAGTGTATTCTAAGCCTTGCCGATTGTGTCTAACATTCTTTAATGTCACCAGCGAAATATTCGATTTCCATTTTTTATATGATCTTTAAATTTCAAAGATAATCAATTTTTTAGACTACCTTATACTTGAGTGAGAGAAAAAGGGCCATGTTCAACATTAAACACATTTCTTTATTTGTCAAATAACTTTTGCCTTTTTGCTTTCCTTTTGTCATTGTGTGTCCTTTTCATATTTGGGAAACGTCTCTCCGACTCGCTAGCAATGGATATTTCAGTGGGTGTCTCTTCTATTCAGCGCACCAAAAGCCGTCGATTAAAATATTCTATCGATATTTTTTTGTCATGTACGGGTCATATTTTGGGCTGCCTGTTCTTAGTTAATGGCCATTGATCGAGCGAACCTTCCTTCAGTGAATGCACTAAATGTCTTAAGTAAATGACGCAGTGACAGTTAGAATCAGCAGGTTTTTCTTACTGTCTGGAATTAATATACTTGATATGTTTTTTCAAAAAGTATCGAGACACAAGTTGTATTTCCCAATACAATCTTAAACAATGTAACGCAGAAGTGGCGAGTCATACTTTTCTGAGGGGTTTACTGTCAGTGTATTCAAGGCTCTGGTGTATCAGATTTGCTTGTACAAATTTTCATAAAAATAATGAAAACTCTAGGATGCGAACTACACAAGTATGCTAGGTATTCTTTTGAACAAAACATGGAAGCATAACAATAAAAAAACAGTTACTGTACAGCCACTTATCTCCCAGCGTGCAATATGAGAAGAAAAGCTAGAAACCACAGGGGTTGTTAGGACTAACTCATAAGCAGCAGTATTTTGTGGATGCCTACGGCTTGACACATCAACGTTGGCTGACAAGCAAAAACATATATTCACCGGCTGTGCGTGGACATCTTGCCCGCTTCCTAAGAGGGATAGCTAATAAGGGAAAATGGTGTAAGAGAGACTTAGGCGTTAGTGCTATCTGAATGTTTTAATGGCTTATGAACTTTCGTGGGTTATTTAATATCAAAGTCATCCTTCAAGAAGAACAGTAGTGATGCTATTTAACCCATAGCTGAGAGGATAAGGGGGTTCATACCTTTCCCATGGGTATTTCTCAGAATGTGAACGTAAAAAGGGGACTGGAGGTCGAACTAGCGTACTGTTATGGTTTGACCTGTTGACCGGGCCAAAAATGTCATTCAAGGTAATTCACCGGAAGGAGGTGACACATTCTGGTGGCAGTTATGAGAGGAAATCGCGTGGGCGGAAATTGGCTGATGAAATGGGACGAGGTAAAAAAGATCCCATTATACTCTCATAGACTGACTCACCGGAAGAGAGTGACCTCTAAACTAGATGACAGTTATTTCCGCTCGATGACGATCACACAGGCCATTCCAAAGAAAGCGGAAGTGACACATCCCGGCCCCCAGATATCGGAAGTAGTCGTGGAGGCGTGTCCATATCAGCGCGTGGGAGTTTGAAGGTAATATATGGCCGACGAGTTGAGTTCCGGTCAGTGGAGTTCAACGAGCCAGGGGAGATAGGCGAGAAGGAGGGCAAGCAGTACAGTGGAAGACGGAAGTAGACGCGATGTAGTAGGGAAAGCCAGCACACAGAAGAGTTTACTCCAGTGTCCGGTTGAGCAGACATGAAGAACGAAAAAGACACAACGCTGACGGCCATAACTTCGGGGTCAAAATATTTCAGTAATGTTCGGTCCTCAGCTCCCTCTCACACGCAAACTTGGAACAATCTTTTCGAAACCTTACAAATAAAGTGAGAGGTAAAATATTTTATAAAGAAGTCTTCCTGAGTCTTTCTGTGTGCGTCGTTTGTTCCTGCGACTTTATCATTGTGCGTCTGTTTAATTATTTATGAAGTCGTTGTGATACTGCATGAACATGTATATGTGTATATAAGCATATTTATTATATGAGTATATAAAAGTACTACAATTCCGCAGTCAAGCGATTTAACCATTGCACCACGAGGACGTCCCCCAGCATGTTTTGATGATGGAGATTATGATAAGTTTACAAGAAAATTAACTTATTTGACAAAAAATAATGATCGTGTTAGATTTATTTATGGGCGATAGAGTACATTACTGAACGTTGCAAGATCTCTGCATGTTTTTTCCTATTTTCGTTCTGCATTATATGAGTCATTTAAAAAAAATTTACGATTGGGAATTTGAATTTTTTTATGCATAAAAGATCAAATCAAAAACGAAAAAAATAGATTTCTGACGAATACTTTTTTAATGATTCCTTAATTAATTCTGATAATTCGTTTTTTTATCCTTCATTAATATCCTATTGTTTGAATCAAACAGAGCACAAAGCGACGCAGATTTGTGTTGTCCTTTTTTAAAAAAATGATCTGTACAAAGATCATAAAAAGCGTAATTACCATTTATACACATCTATGGGTCAAAAAGAAGTATATATTAAAGTAGTTTGCTCACATTGTGCGTAAAGATAGTCTCAGTAATGTCAACCATTTATACACGAATTACCATCAAATTGATTGAGCAGCTTAATAAGAAGGGACTCAAAACCACCTCTACGACTATCAAAAGACAGGAAGAAATGGTTTTCTGCTATGAACAAATACATAAGAGAACCCCTTGCATAGTTAGGCAGATGCTGTATATTCATAAACCAGCCTCTCTCCTAGTAAATGAAACAGAGAATTGCCTGGGATGTTAAGATGAAGCCCGAATCGCCCATTCCAGGCCAGAATTTAAAAAAAACTAGTTTTTATTAAAAGAACTTATCTGGGGAGTTTTGTCGTTTTTGTAGAGTAGAAATAAAAATAAACAAAATACTGGACAAGTAACTGTCCTTAGCCAGAAAGCTTAAAAATGTGAAATTGAATCGGTTTTAATAGCCTCATTGAATAATGCCTTAAGAACTAATTATGTCACAGAAAACACCGAAAATACATAGGCGAATAGCAAGTGTAAGTTATGTAGTGGCAGAGAAAAAACTGTTAATCACATAATAAGTGAATGTAGTAAATTGGCACAAAAATAATACGATAGTAGGGGAAAGTGGGTGGGAAAACTATTCCACTGGGAATCATGCAAGTGACCAAAATTTACCCGTAGTGACAAAGGGTACATATGCATATGAGAATTGTTTGGTTTTGTTAGGTTTTATGGCATTTCAAACATTGCTGTTTATTTAATGTAAACTCATCTGTATACATATTTATTGAATATATATGATTTATTTTGGCTTGGTTTTATGGCTTTTCAACCATTGTAGGTTATTTAATGTAAAATTCTCTGTATACATATTTATTAAATATATATGATTTCGTTTGGTTCGGTTCGGTTTTATGGCATTTCAACCATTGTAGATTATCTAATGTTAACTCCTCTGCTTGCATATATATTAAATATATACGATTTGGTTTGATTTGGTTTCATGGCATTTCAACCATTGTTGGTTATTTAATGTTGAATCCTCTGTAAATATATATATATATATATATATATATATATATATATATATATATATATATATATATATTAAATATATATTTACTTTTACTTTCGTAGTCTACTCCCCGGATGGAGACACATACTACTTCAACATTGCAGCAGGTGTGCTGCAAGGAGACACATTTGCCCCATATCTGTTTATCATCTGGCTAGATTCATGCTTATAATGTTTATTGATAAAATGAAAGATAACAGTTTCAAGCTGGCAACGGAAAGAAGATACCCCGCAGAAACTATTACAGACGCGGACTACGCCGATAACATAGTACTTCTGGCAAATACACCCGCCCAAGCCGAAACCCTGCTACATATTCTGGGACGGGCAGCAGCTCGCATAGGCCTCTATGTCAACGCAGATAAGATGGAATACATGTGCTTTAAGCAAAGAGGCGACATCTCCACGCTAAATAGTAATTCTCTGAAGTAAGTTGACAAGTTCACCTACTTAGGAAGTAGTGTCTCATCAACCGAAAAATACATCAACACGTGACTAGAAAAGGCATCGACAGCTATCGATAGACAATCATTCATATGGAAAACAGACCTGACCGATAAAATATAACACATTTTTTTCCAAGGAACAGTTGTGTCAATACTGCTATATGGATGCACTACATGGACGCTAACTAAACGTATGGAGAAAAAGCTTGACGGCAACTACACAAGAATACTGCGAGCAATATTTAACAAGTCCTGGGGGCAACACCCCACAAATCAACAGCTATACGGCCGCATACCACTCATCATGAAAACTATCCAAGTTAGACGGACCAGACATGCAGGACACTGCTGGAGAAGTGCAGACGAAATTATAAGTAACATACTCATGTGGATCCCTTCACATTTTCTTGCAAATGCGGGACGACTAACTAGAACCTATATACAACGGCATAGAGGATGTAGGCTTGAAGACCTACCGGGAGCGATGGACGATAGTGACGGGTGACGAGTGAGGGTCAGTGAGATCTGTGCCGGCTGTGATGATGAAATATACATAATTTGGTTTGGTTCGGTTTTCTGGCATTTCAGCCATTGTAGGTTATTTTATGTTAAATCTTCTGTAAACATATATATATCAAATATATATGATTTGGTTTGGTTTGGTTTAATGGCATTTCAACCATTATAGGTTAAGGTTAAATTCTCTGTATACATATATAACAAATATATATGGTTTTGCCTTGTTTTGTTTTGTTTTATGGCATTTCACCCATTTAAGGTTATTTAATGTCAAATCCTCTGTATGCATATATATTAAATATATGTGATTTGCAAACACATTTTGTTGATAATATTCTTAAACGCGTCTGAGATCATTTTTTCACGCAGTTAAATGGTTTCAAGTATTGTTATATAACAGTCACAATTTAACATCTGTCACTTGTTTCCACAAATTAAAATAGATACACATGATATGTAAGAGATTAGTTTGTCGGCAATGTCATTTTTAAATGAGTTCTAACTAATTTGTTTGCTCGCTACTATGGCTATTTGTCTACACAGTTAAATGGTTTCAATTATTGCTATCTAAATCTAATTATTCTATTAAATAGTAATCATTTGTTTGCTCACAGTGAGATGGTTAAAAGTATTGTTATTCAACACTAATTATTGTATTCAAGATTACTCATTCGTTTGTTTGCAGTCAAGTGGTTCCAAGTATTATTATGTATCACTAACAATTCAATTAAACAGTCATTTGTTTTCACACAGACTGTTCTATTTCTAAAAATTCAATTTAGCATTAGTCATTTGATTGCACTCAGTTCAAATGTCAAACAGTTCTATTTGGCTCTTAGAGAGGACCTTTTCAAATGCTGCCATTCTAAGCCAGAGTGGGCCAAGAAGCGATGTACTCCACATTAACCATAGCTCCAGCAATACTAGATCCCCACCATCAGATTATTTTTATGTCATAAACAGGATACTCGTTGGTGGGTCCTTTCCCTCTGCAGAGATGTAGTCGGTCTATTCTATTGCCCCAGCAAACTGGGCAGCTCAAACTAGAATATATCTCGTAAATGAGACACATATGCTAATCTGGACTTAGATACAAACGGATCACGCAATTCCGGCGAGAAACAAAATCAAATTTTCATTGATAAGGTGAATATAACTTGCTATCAAAAGAATTTTACTATTTCAGCTGTCCATTGAGAGAAAATAAGAGAAATCAAAAAGAGAAAAGACACTTGGAGCGTGCCAGAGAATTTTTAGATATGTGACTAACAAAAGTAAGCTTCAACACACGAGACTTCGGCATCTATTAAAAAAGGTATGTTATTTAGAAGGAGAGCGACAAGTAACAAGCTAAGTTTAAAGTGTAAGTGTAACCGCCTGCCTAGACACAAATTCGGGTGGTGTTCTTTGCCAAGGAACAGATATTTCCGTAATTGATTTGAAAATACCACTTCACATCTTTCTGTTTTAGAGACATATCCAGAGCGAAGTGATAATTTCGGCAACAAACTGAATGGAATTTTTCTATGATTACCTGTCTGACTTTTGCTTTCGTCCTCATCTCTTCATATCATCTACGTCTCTTGTCTCAGCCAACTTTCTTCAAAATGCCGGCAACCCTGCACTATTTACAAATGATGCAGCCTTTTCAATTCCACACTATTGTCAGCTCCAAAAGGTTGTTGGCAGAATCCCCGTGTTATAGTTGATAACGTGCTTGACTGCGACTTTGGTGTAAGTGAGTTCGAACTCTGGAAAAGTATGAACCCCTTTATTCCCTCGGTTATGGATTAACTATTTACCGGACATTGGTATAATGGTTAGAGTGTTCGCCAATGGCCCGGGAGACCTGGGTGCAATCCCAGGTCGAATCATACCAAAGACTTTAAAAATGGTACTTGATGCCTCCTTGCTTAACACTCAGCATTATAAGGTACGGATTGAGGGTAAAGTGGAGAAATCTTGGGAAAGGAATAGCGCCCTTCCCTACACCTTGGTGTAGTAGCTATCGAAAAGGGAGCCTTTGGTCACCATCGACTATGGTCGCCAACTTTACTTTACTTTATTATCCCTACAAAGATGGTTTTGCCAGTAAATAAACCACAATGATTGATATGCCATTAAACAAAGAAATCAAACAAAATTAGAGGAATTCCTCTTATTTCGATCATTTTTATTTTGCATTGTTTCATTTTTCAAACTTGGCCCAGTGCCCGGTTATATCTACGACATGTTATGCATTCTTTTCGTTAAGTATATTACATCAGGTTCACCCGTGTACACGTTGCGTTCTTGTAAATTTCATTGTGAACTGAAGCAGTCTACCACCACCAGTGAACCTAGTTTGGCTGTGTAAGTAAAAACAATGAGAACACTTTTGGTACACGAGAGGTGTTTTTTAAAGCCATTCCGTCAATTAGTAGCCGGCAGAACAACAAGAAACAATTTTAATTTCATTTCAAGCAACAATAGATTTTTCTTTCATTTCGAGAATACAATATATATGATTTGCAAACACATTTTATTGATAATATTCTTAAACGCGTCTGAGATCATTTTTTCACGCAGTTAAATGGTTTCAAGTATTTTTTTTATAACAGTCACAATTTAACATCAGTCACTTGTTTCCACAAATTAAAATAGATACACATGATATGTAAGAGATTAGTTTGTCGGCGATGTGATTTTTAAATGAGTTCTAACTAATTTGTTTGCTCGCTACTATTGCTATTTGTCTACACAGTTAAATGGTTTCAATTATTGCTATCTAAATCTAATTATTCTATTAAATAGTAATCATTTGTTTGCTCACAATGAGATGGTTAAAAGTATTGTTATTCAACACTAATTATTGTATTCAAGATTACTCATTCGTTTGTTTGCAGTCAAGTGGTTCCAAGTATTATTATGTATCACTAACAATTCAATTAAACAGTCATTTGTTTTCACACAGACTGTTCTATTTCTAAAAATTCAATTTAGCATTAGTCATTTGATTGCACTCAGTTTAAATGTCAAACAGTTCTATTTGGCTCCTAGAGAGGACCTTTTCAAATGCTGCCATTCTAAGCCAGAGTGGGCCAAGAAGCGATGTACTCCACATTAACCATAGCTTCAGCAATACTGGATCCTCACCATCAGATTATTTTTATGTCATAAACAGGATACTCGTTGGTGGGTCCTTTCCCTCTGCAGAGATGTAGTCAGTCTATTCTATTGCCCCAGCAAACTGGGCAGCTCAAACTAGAATATATCTCAGAAAATGAGACACATATGCTAATCTGGACTGTGTCGATAATGTCTAATCATAGACAGGAGAGAAGAAAGACATGCATCATCAAGTTTTAGTGCCTTTGTTGCTGTATTGTATTCTCTCCGTTCAGTCTCTGAGGCTGTAAAAGTAGACAGAAATGGACAAAACTCATAACATGCAGACTAGCTTCTTCATTCTTGTAGGAACTGGTATTTCCTGAATCTTTGAATTGTTTCTACTTCTTCGTTCACACAAACGGTGGTCTCCTCGTACCTCAGTCACCAAAAGAGAGCGAATTAAGAATTCTCAACTTCTTTTATCAGGGATCTCAAAACACCCAACCCTCCAGTGCCACCTCGTGTGGGTGGCATCGTTCGACCAGCCTCCGCTACGATGACTTACATGACTGTTCGCTGGGGAACTCAGTAAATACTGATTTCAGTTTGTAGTGCTAAATCAAGCATATGTTGTACTCCTAGCATATTAAACGTGATGTTTAACTTAGTGAACGCCTATTTCATTGGACCGTTGGCTTTTTTTTTTTACCTTATTTTTCTGCATCCCGGTACTATCAGCTTATAATGTAACAAACCTACAAAATAAATTAAAATTAAAGAAAGAAACTAATAACTTATAATTTGATTATCATTGTTTGAAAAATTAAGAAAATTGTATTATCTTTCTAATTAGTATGGATGGATAAGCAGGACCATTTTGATAAGACTTAAATCAAGAACAATTGCATCAATAATCCAGAAAACTCTCGTAATGAAAGTTTCTAATAAAAGCAACATCAAGTATATCTTCTGAATCGTTATTTGATTAATTTTCCTGGTTTTCTGATAAAAAAAAAGAAAGAACCAATTTATAGTTGAAAGTAAAGATCCCTTGATATTCATATGCCTATATATTCAGCATATCTAGTGATAAGAGGTGTGTTTAGCGTAATAGTTAGCATTAAAAGAATTTAATCGATAATCCGAGTTCAAATCCTATACTATGCTGTTTGATTTTCATGCTAATGCTTTTGGGAAATACATGAATTCATGTTTTAACCCCACTCCTACCCAACTATAAGATAAAATGTTTGTCATACTGTATTCTTTAACCTCAGTTAGGGAACCAGTCTAAGAGAAGGAAAACTTTAAATTCAAATCATCAATATTCGTCTTAAGATTCACTTTTGTCACATCCCGCCTGTGGCAGAAGTGCTGAGTGAATACATACCAGAAGACGTTTCAGGTGTTTTCTACAAAAAGAAAACTCACTGGAATGGATCTCAAGTGAGATTATTTTGAAGAAAATTAGTGCTGTATTCTTTGTTAATTATTGTCTTAGTAAATGCAACTGCAATTTCAATACTTTTTTGAACTCGACTCGTATGATTTTAGTTAAAATAATTGTGATTTTATAACCTACACTTCATTTTATCTGACTTTTTTTCAAGATATTAGTGACATTTTGAATTTGCTTGATTTGACTTGGTTTTTTTAGTTAACGGCATATCAACACCATTGTACTAAATACCTTACGTAAGGCCTAAATTTGTAGGTTTTCCCCAGCTATGGGTGAATAGTAGGGCAGACTATGTACTTTATTTTGGGTTGGGTGAGAAGGAAAATAATTATTTTAACCATTGTAAAGTAAAAGTAAAGTTGGCGACCCCAGTCGAGGGTGTCCCGAAAGCTTCCTTTTCAATAGCTACGACACCGAGATGTAGGGAAGGGTGCTACTCCATTCCCTGGATTGCTCCACTTTACCCTTGATACCTACCTCATAATGCTGAGCGTTAAGCAAGATATCAAGTACCATTTTTGAACCTCGTGTCCTCGTGTTGTAATGGTTAAAGCGATGAACTGCGGACTCGTAGTTCGCGAGTTCGTACTCCAGTCGCGCTATTACGTTCACTTTCGGGCAAATACCCTTGGGAAAGGTATGAATCCCCTTATTCTCCCTCCAGCTATGGATAAATAGTAGGACGGACTAGGTTCTTCAGCCTTGGTGAGGCAACTAGTCTAGGAGAAGGAAAACTCTGAATTCAAACCTGTTAAACTCCGCTTAAAAATTGACCCTGTGTCATATCCTGCCCGAGCGGAGGGGTTGGTAAATAGTACCATTATTGAGCCTTTGATAGGACTCGACCTGGGATAGAACCCTGTTCTCCCAGACCATTGTGAACACTCTACTCAATAGGCCAAATTCACTTTGCCCGTTGCAGAGGAGCTAAGTAAAGACACACAGGTATATCTATTAAGATTGATTGATTGATAAATTATTTGATTGATTTTTAACACCACGTCAACCTGCCTACGATTATTTTATGCCGAGAGATTAACGATTTGCGTTCATTGTACATTCATCGTACCTTTTTGTATAGTTGTTTAAGAGATTTTTGACGCACATTCCAATAGAATACGAATAATTTACAAACTTCTATTTGACCAATCGGTTGAGTCTAAACAGGTAAACTCTTTCTGGATCAGAGTGGAGCTGGAAATAATGGCAAGGTAAACTATACTCTCAAGAACTCTAGAAATGGATCTTGACCACCAGATGAAGTTTAGTATCATACCTTGTATACATGCTTTTTAGAGGGTCTTAACCCTAAACTGGGGATATTGTCAGTTTTTTCTAAATTACGTCAAAAGAGTGTCTTTCAATAAAGGGACAATTATAAGTTTGTATTTTGATGACTATGTCGTTCCTGATTGTTACGTTATATCAGATTTAAAGTATCAACATCTTCAGTGAATGCGAAAAGGCATACCCAGCTGTGGTGACTATCAGATAAAATTGTGTTTTCTGTGGTTGAAAAATGTGTTCAGTCAGTTGCATATTCGTGAAAAATAAATAGAAGGCATTACTTTATGAGCGTCCTGCGTACCAGCAAAAAGGAACAGATCTTAATATGTTTTTCATGGCTGGGCATGTTACTTTCCAAATACCTTATTAAAATTAATGTAATTCAGGAGCTTAGGAAGGGATGAAAATACGCCATTTTGATGATCGAAATTATAAATTATTCTCTTATTTGTCATCTTACAAACACATGCACAACACTCACACACACACATACACATACACACACACACACACACACACACATACAAACTCACATACACTATACATATACATACATATATGTATATATATATATATATATTATATATATATATGTATGTATATATATAGTATATATATATATAGACAGATAGATAGATAGATAAATATCTTTACATACAGAGGGGGTAAGAAGTATGTAGACACTAGCATGACATTAAATGTATTTCTGTTGACTTTATATAAGATTCCTCGATCAGTATATACTGGATGACGATCAGATTGCTTTTAGAGATTTCGATTCTCACTGGATCTCTTACACTTCTGGCCGTGTGTTTAACTTACATAACCATATTAAATGACAGCAAATAGCATAAATTAATTTTACAATTAATACTTTTTTACTAGATTACTTCTTATGAGTATGACTGGATATTAGCATGATATAAAACATACTGATAACACACACACACACACGCACGCGCATATATATATATATATATATATATATATATATATATATATATATATATATATATATATATATATACGGATATTTTCATGTTCAGAGGAAGTCCTCGTGGGATTGTGATTAATGTGCTTGTTCGACATGGTTGTAAGCGAGTTCAAACTCAAGTTGGATTATACCGAAACTTATAAACACCCTCTTACCTGCAACTATGAGTTAGATTGTACCACTATATTCCAACAAGCTGGGCTTTAGTATTAAATAACCCTCGAAGATGTAGATGTCCTTCAAAATAAACCAAATATTATATACAAAGAGTAATAAGATACATTTGAATACTCTGTAGAGTACGTCAAGTTGTTCACGATTTTTGTACAAGATTTAGCAGACCGCAGTTTGTGACGTCAATTCTCAATGTGTACCTTATTCTAAACAAAGCAAACCTGTGTAAATAACTATATTTACTACAAATGTACAACAGGTGATTATTATTTATAAAAAATTAATTACTAAGAAAAATTACGGATTTCCAAACGTACAATGGTGATTAGAATATGAATTGAACAGTTGAGTCTGATGATTTGGGATGGTGTTACATTTGAACAACTCATTGTTTCAACAAAACTGTTATTCACAGAAATTGGGTTTATGATTTGTTTTCTTAAATTCACACTGATTGATCTAGACTTCATCTAGATAGCTGTCTATATATCTAGACATGTTGATATTTTAAGATTCTAAGGTGAGTGAAAAACTTTGCAATATTTGCATACGTGCCATTAAAATCCAGGAAATTGAGTGAATCGAATTGTTAACACATCTAGTAAATAGTACTAATCTAGCTCCCCTGGATTATAACTTTTACCAACCCATCCTCACGTTCAGCATTCAAGAAGCTTCAGCAACCAAGAAAAGTTGGAGGATTCAGTGAAGGAGTTTTTCGCTTTGAAGGACAAGAACCGGTACCTACATGAGAGTACGAAGCTGGCAGAAAGGTGGCTTTATTCTGCTTTGAATACCAAGACTGCTTTCGCTGAAGAATAAAGCAAACACGTTACTATAACATTGAAAATGATTTGATTTACTCACGTACTATATGATTATTGAAGGTGATGTATTTGATACTGATACATACGGAGAGCTCTCTTGATACTTACAAATGATAATGTTATTGTATAGGTTAATCAAGTGCGCTTATGTCCATATTTAATTACTAAAATTGAAAAAAGGCCACAATCGTTTTCAATTAGATTTTACATAAGTTTTACATTCACTGATTGGCAAAATTTTATTTTACCCTAATCTGTACACAGACCAGCGTATATATACATATACATATGTTATATTTTATTATATTATATTACTACAGCGTATGGCTGTTACTATCTCACTTGGTGGATTTGTGCCTGAGCAAAATGGGATATAATTTGGAGAGTGCTGAAAATCTATGATTGAGCTATTATTCAATTATAATAATAATAATAATAATTTATACATATATATATATATATATATATATATATATATACATAATTTTTTTTTATATTTGATAGCATGAATGGTTATCTGTGACATTTGGTTTTATGCCATCTTTATACGACAATCATCAGGCAGAGAAGATGATTGTCGAATAAAGAAGGCATGAAACCAATATTTGCCGATAAGCATCCATCTAAATAAATATATATAAAAACTTATAGATTAAATATATATAATCTAATATATCAGATATATATAAAAAGTAATATATTATTTAATTTATATATATATATATATATATATATGTATATATATATATATATATATACGAGAATCATTAAATAATTTTAAGGCTTTTTTCGTATGGGCATTTTTATTGATAGTACACACATGAAACTTTTGTCTCCTTCGAAGTAATCTCCTCCGAGTGCAATGCACCTACTGTGTCGTTCCAACAACTTCTAGAAGACCCCATGGAAACCGTCTTGGGTGGGCGTGTCAATGACCGTCGTCACAGCCACTTTCATCAACTCAATTGTCTCATAACGACAGCCTCTGAGCTTAGGGAATAAGCAAAAGTCACAGGGAGGAAGGCCCTAACAATAGTGAGGCTGAGGAACTGTCTTGATGCCCATCTTCGTCAAATAGTCTGTGACAAGGATGGAGTTATGGACTGGTGTATTGTCCTGGTTGAAATGGCACTGACTCGATCTGAAGAGTGCAGGCTTTTCCCGACGGAATCTCTTCCTGAACTCCTTTAAAACCTCAAAATAGTAATCCTAACCTTAACCCTAACCTTTTGGCCAATCAACTCTGGTGTACTGACTTCCTTACTCCTACCACAGCTCTCGTCATCCCTCACTGACTCCCTGCCTTCCTTGAATCTCATATACCACTCAAAAACCGATGCTTGATTCATGCAAGATGCTCCAAAAGCAGTCTAATGCATTCCATACGTTTCTGTGGCATTTTTCCTAGTTTGAAACAGAATTTTATTGCATATCCTTCTTTTTTTGTCAGATTGCATTTTTGAAATTCACCAGCTGTGACAATCAGGCTTTAGTAGGGTGTATTCCAACTCTTTCTGTAGCTGTTCATTTGAACCCGAAATCATAAAAATTGGTCAGTCATCTCAAAGTATGTATTGCAATAACATACCGAATTTTCAAGAGTCTACGACAATTTTAAATGCCAGTACAAAAAAGTCTGGAAACTTATTGAATGCACCACGTATATATATAAGTGTGTGTGTGTGTGTGTGTGTGCGAGGGCCATTCAATTAATTGATGGTGAGGCTCCAGTAATGCTGAAGCTTTGACGAATGTTATGTATTCCTTCATTGCTCTTAATCTCAAATCAACTCTGGCCCGAATTGATTGCGCTTAAACAGGTCTTACCTATGGATAAAAAGAATTGATAGACTTTTAATCTGAGTGCAAACAAATAACTTATGCCAAACGGAATTGTTAGAAATAGAACTGTTTCATCATTTTACTTTGTATAAAAAGTTACTGATGTTCGATGGAAATCTTAGTGTTACATAACAATACTTGGAACAACTTAACTGTTTCAAATGAATGAATAGTGTTGAATAGAATTATTAGTGTTGAATAGCGATATTTGAAATACTTTCACTGTGTGGCTAAATTGAAATATTGATATAACTTGGCAATACAAGGAACTATTTGACCGTGTGAAAATGAATGAATAGAATTCAATAGAATAACACAGAAAAAAATTTTTTTGAAAATTCTTTTGAGGATGAGACATGCATTGAATCCAGAAAAAAGTGACATTTACATGAAACTCTGGAAGTTGGTATGCCAAATATAATCAATGATCCAACCGTTAGTCGAGGAAAAGTCATATTTCCTCATCTGCACATCAAACTGAGTCTGATTAAACGATTTTTTCAGAGCATTAAATACTGTTGGTAAATGCTTCCAACACATAGTCTCGTTTCTCTTTGTTTTGTTATATGAGAAGATCAAATCAGGTGTGTTTGATGGACCACAGATTCGTGCACTTGTACGTGATCAAGACTTTGTCAGAAAGATGAATGATAAGGAAAGGGAAGCATAGTTTTCATTTGTTGCGGTAAGGAAAAATGCCAAAAACTATAAAACCCTTGTAACAAATTCGTTGTCAGCTTTTCATGACCTAGAATGCAACATGAGAATTAAAGTTCATTTTCTATACAGTCATCTTGATAGATTTTCTGAGAACATAGGGCAATAAGTGACAAGCAAAGCGAGCGGTTCCACCAGGAACTCAAAACCATAGAAAAGCCCTACCACGGGAAATGGGACAAACATATAATGGCAGACAACTGCTGGAACATAAAACGAGATTGCCTTGAGACAGTCCACAAATTAAAGAGCTTCAAATACAAATTCCTGCCTGACTAAAATGTAACTGATCATTTACCTTTATAACGACCAATTTCTTACCTAACTACGAGCTTCATATAAATCATATCCTTTGTATCAATGAATATGCTTCAAATTTTGTTGCAAATGAAGTTAGACTGTGTATTATTTTCTTTTTTATTCACCAACTAATTTAATGAGTGTTCAATCATATGTTTTTCCTGATTGACAACGATGACAGAAAGACGAAGATAAAATTTTAATATTTTGAAATAGCTCGATAGCAAAAAATAGAATAAAATAAAATAAAACGAAATAAGAGCGTTCAAGAAAAAACAACTTCGTATTCGAATTTAATACATTAAAAAAACGATAATAACAGTGCTTCATATCAATGCAACAAACATTTTGTTGACCAGTGTAATTAAGTGTTAAATAGGAATATTGTAACAATTTTACTGTGTGCAAACCTATCATTAATACTGAATAGAATTATAAGTTTTAAATAACAGTAATTGAAACCATTTAGCGATGTAGAAATAATAGCAATCCTAGTGCGCAAGCAAATTACTATTAACATATTTACCAATGAAATTACCTATGAACAAAGAGTGCAAATAAATGGCTGATGCTAAATTGTGACTCTTATACATTAAACCATTTAATTGTGTGCGAAAAAATATCTTCAGGCCCGTTTAAAAACTTTATCAACAAAATAAATATGTTTACAAATCATATATATTAATATATATGTATCATTTTGTCCTGTCTACAGGGTAAAACATTTCCTTGTCTCTTATATCCATTAATGATGCAGCGTTTATTAATCAGCGTCGTATTTCGGTTGGATTTTACCGTAATCTTCTCTTGAGATCGTCATCTCCTCATCCAATCTTCTGTACTCGCGTGTTCACAACATTGCTGAATTACTTAAACAGCTGATACGTGAGACCTTTGAGATAGTTGGAAAGTATAAAATTTCCCTGAAAAAGATAGGGTCACATATCTCTCCGCTAAACTTCAGACCCCTAATTTCTTGGCTTGCTCGCAATTTTATTCAAGCTTTGCCGATTAACAATAGGATCACAAACATTGTGCGTGTAATTTGGATTTGTCATCTCATCATTCAACTTAACATTCTTCAATCAAAAGATTACATTGCTTATTACAGGGCTTTTATGGATGCACATTTCTCTCAGGCTGTTATGATAATATATATATATATATATATATATATATATATATATATATCATCATCATCATCATATCGTGCTGGCAGCACGGATATCCCTGACCCTCTCTCGCCACTCCTCATCGCCCTAGGCAGGTCTTCAGGACAACAACCTGTATCCTCACATAGCTGCTGAATGTACGTTCGTGCTGGTCGTCCTGCTTTTGCGCGGCCGTGTGTGGGGATCCATAAGAGTACATCTCTTATGAGTTCATCTCTGCTTCTCCAGCAATGTCCTGCATGTTTGGTTCGCCTAACTTGAATAGTTTTCGTGATAGGGGGCAGGTGGCCGTACAGTTGGTGTCTTGTGGGGTGTTGCTGCCAGGACTTGTTCAGGATTGCACGCAGCATTCTTGTGTAGTTGCCATCTAGTTTCTTCTCCAGCCGTTTTGTTAGCGTCCATGTAGTGCATCCATATAGCAGTATCGATGCTGGAAGAAACCGCTGCCTGGAAGAAACTGCGTTTCATTTTATCGGTTAGGTCTGATTTCCATATAGTCGATAGCCTATTGATAGCTGTCCATGCTTTCGTTAACCTCGTTTCGATGTCCTTTTCGGTTGATTCGACGCTGCTTCCTAGGTACGTGAATTTGTCTACTAGTTTAAGAGGGGTTCCTTCTAGAGTGGAGATGTCCCCCGTTTGGTTATAGCACATATATTCCGTTTTGTGTGCATTAACATGGAGGCCTATGCTTGCTGCTGCTCGTTCCAAACTATGCAGAAGTGTTTCGGCTTGGTCAGGTGTATTTGCCAGTATCGCTATGTCATCGGCGTAGTCGGCGTCGGTAATTGTTGTTGCGGGGTATCTTCTGCTTCTTTTCTTCGTCAGTTCGAAGCCATTCTCTTTGATTTTGTCAATCGATGATCTAAGTACGTAGTCTAGACAAATGATAAAGAGATACGGAGCCAGCGTGTCTCCTTGTAGTACTCCTGCTACAATGTCGAAGTATTCTGTGTCTCCATCTGGTGATCGTACTTTTACTTTCGTGTTTCTATAGAGAATCGTTATTGCCGCTACGGTTTCTTTTGGTATGCCGTACGCTAGTAGGATTTGTTCCATCTTTCCTCTGTGAATGGAGTCGAAAGCCTTGGTAAAGTCGACAAATATTAATGTCGCTTGTAGGTTCTTTGCCCGTAGACCTTCAAGGATTCTGCGGATGGTTAATATTTGTGATGTCCTAGATCTATTTCTTCGGAAGCCATTTTGGTTTTTTCTAAGTATGTTGTCGATTTTGGGTTCTATTCGGTTTCGTAGTAGGGCATTGTAGATTTTGGCAGCTATGGATGTAAGTGTTATGCCTCGGTAGTTTTTGGCTAATCCGAGGTCCCCCTTTTTAGGGAAGGGGAGTATGCATCCCTTCGTCCATCTATCTATCGGATTTTGATTGTATACTGCGTTGCAGTGTCGGAGCAGTATGTCGTCGAATTGTCTGGTCTTCCATACTTCCGGTGGAATTTCGTCCAGCCCTGCAGCTTTCCTATTTTTAATTTTTCTGAGAACCGAGTCGAGTTCTTCTTGTGTGAACGGTCCAAGTTTAATGTCTAATTGTTTGCTAATTATTCTGGTGATTGGTTCATGCGTTATTTTTGCATTGAATAGATAAAGTGAATTTTGCCTAAGACGTTGCCAATAGGAAACACTGTTCAGAGTGGAATCTTTTTCAAGAAAATCAAAAGGCATGTGTCCTTTAATGAAGCAGAAGAGAGTCAACCTGACGTTCTTTACTGACTGCTGTCCCAAGAAATATTTTTGCCGGGGAGTCAGCTTTATTCAAATCGACGGACTTTCTTTTCGATCCAGTAACGTTGTGACTAACATATTTTTAGCACATTTATAATTTTTTTTCAAACATTTTTCAGTAAATTTCACTTGATTTGCACTTTGAAGCCACCAGACCTCTGTTCAATCTAGTAAAACTCTGATTTACAGCCATTTTGACTGGATTCAAAAATATATTTGCCAGATTGAAATAATTTTTGCAATAAAATCTTTCTAATCAATGCAGAATTTACATTTATAGGAATAACTTTGAGGAAAATTTCTTAAAATGTCGTATCAGGACACTCATTGGAGGACCTTACGCTTTTGTAGAGATGCAGTCGGTGTATTCTACAGCCTCAGCTAAATGGGCTGAGCAATAATTGAAACCGTTTAAGAGTGTGCAAATAAATGATTATGTCAATATTACTGTACGGATGGATCACAAGGATTTTGATAAAAGCTATAGAGAAAAACTTGATAAGAACAGTCCCAAAATGCTATATTGCACCAATCCTGGAAGCAACACCCCACGAAACAACAGCTGTGTAACCACTTACTTCCTAACACTAAAACTATCCAAGATGAACAAGATATTCGGGGCATGGCCTGAAAAGAAAGTTTGGTTTGGTTTGTTTTTATGGCATATCAACCATTGTTGGTTATTTAATGTCAAATCCTTTTTATACATGTATATCAAATATATATGATTTGTAAACAAATTTTGTTAATAAGGTTTTTAAAAAGACCTAGGCTCATTCTTTTGCACTCTGTTAAATGGGCCCAAACCTTGCTATGCATCACCAGCAATTTAATTAAACATCAATCATTTGTTTACACATAGATAAATGATCAAGCACTTCTATTTCAGACAATTCGGTTTAGAGTGTCTTTTGTTTTAACTCATTTTAAATGTTAAACTGTTCCATGGACTATGGAAAAGAAAGGAAAAACTCATGAGTAACTTTATTCTATGGACCCCTTCACATGGACTTGCTAGTGTTGGCTGTCCAGCAAGAACTTATCTCCTACAACATTGTGCGGACACTGGATGTAGTTTGGAAGACCTGCCATGAGCGATGGATGATAGAGACGCATGGCGCGAGACAGACAGAGACACAGAGACACAGATATTTAGGGAAATTCGTGCTAGCAGCGCGACTTTATATATATATATATATATATATATATATATATATATATATATAGTGAAATGGTAGATTTTGGTGAATCCGATAAGATGATAAAAATTATTGGAAATATGGATAAATCAGACACTTATGACGGGTTTAGTTGTAATATTTCATTCTTTATTAAAGAGTAAGAAATTCTTGAATAAAGATTGAAACATTACTTCCAAATTCGTTTTAAATCTTAGATTTGTCCATCTTCTTTCCACTTTTTATCATATATATATATATATATATATATATATATATATATATATATATATATATACAGTTACTACTGTTCAATCAGTAGTCTTCTCTCAAACAAAACCTCCATCAGATTATGATTCTGGGTTGCACTATGTTTTCAAGGCTGAAGCATCATTTCCACTCATTAAGAACGCCCCAGTAATACCTCACGATGTTACCCGGTTTTGTAGGTTCGTCATCACTCTGTGGGAATGCCATATTCATTCTAATGCAGTTAGGTCATAATCCTAGATATTATCTTTTTCCTTTTTTAGATATATATTGCTAGCTGACTTCTAGAATAATGGGTCAATCTTAAAACTTGGCTTGTAAATTCGTTTCATTCTCCGTGGAGTTTTAATCATATCTTTTGTCGAATGGGAGGTTACCTCAACTCTGAAAGTTATCATGTTATTTAAAATTGATCAGAAATCACTAATACAGTTATTTTAAACTATTTAAGATGTTAACGCTAACGATAAAAAGATTTGCCGTGTCCCATTTTATATTTGTTATTAAAACATTAGTTCCTTGTCTCGTCTCTTTCAGTTCAATTCTGTCAACAAGAAGAAGATATCGAAACACCATTTACAACTGTTGATGAAAATATATTAACAGGTTTTGGTCACAAAACTTACTGCTACGTATCATGTGAGGTCTTAATACATCCAGCAAACAGCACTGATCGACAAGATTATTTGATTTTAACAACCTGTCAACCCATATGAGTTTGGGAAATTCCGGACATCGTATGTTTTTAGCTTTCATTTTTGTTTAGATTTTTTAATTCTTTTTCACAACGTTATACGATAATAATTATCTAATACAAATCCTTTGTAAACTGGCCTATTTTACCCATAGATAGGACCTTGACACTTATTACTACTCCTAGTCAATGCAGACCCTGGAAAAATGTTCATAAAAAGGGGCTCAACACTCTCCAAAGTAATAGAACTGGAGCTTCATCAATAGATGTAGATAAATGTCATAACCAAGAGAACCCTTATATATATATATATATATATATATATGTGTGTGTGTGTGTGTGTGTGTGTGTGTGTGTGTGTGTGTATATATATATATATATATATATATATACACACACACACACATAGAGAAATAGAGAGAGACAGATACGGTCAGACATCTAGATAAACAGACAGAGATAGACCTGACTTAGACGAAAATATGAGAGAGAGCGAGTTAAAGGTGGGACTGGAATGGAAACAGACTGAAACACTCAAAGAAGAAGAAACAGAAGATCTTAGTCGAAAGCGATCTCGTATAAAAGAGAGAGAGAGAGAGAGGGGGGAGAGAGAAAGAAAGAAAGAAGTGATAGAAACTGACAGAGATATAGTCACAGAGATGATTATTCGGATATTTTGTTCAAAAGAGGTACAATTTAAGAGAGGGAGAGAAAGGGGGAATAGAAGGGGACTAACAGTGAGAGACATATAGACATAAAGGAAATTACTTTAAAAAAATGAACGCAATAGAGTGACTGATGTTCGATCTTCGTTACAACAATCTTGCAGTCAAACACGTTAGCCACAACACCGCACGAACTTACTCAGGGACGAAATTACTATTAGATTTATAGAATTGGTACAGATTTTTTTCTTTCCTTCCTATTTTGAAATCAGTTTCAAATTGTTTCTTCGAATACGATTTTCATTCACCATTATGTAAGGATTTATCTCCCTGCTGTATCGTATCGAAAATTCTATCAATGATGTCATTCTTATGTTATTGAACAGTAATTTAGTGCAGTTTGTAGCTTCTACTCCATATTGTTGGTATTATTTTTAATAATTTTATATATATTCCTTTGTAATAGTGGAAGGTTTTGAATTTGTTTTTTAGGGTTTTTTTGTTTTGTTTTTTTTTTTTGTTTTTTGAGCTTACCCTTCCTAATCCGCTACTACGCCATTTAGTCATCTTTTGCACAGAGGGAGGAATATTCACAAGCCATTCTATTTTTTTGTTTATGTTACTCACGATTTTCTGCTGAGAATTGTATTTCTGTATACGTTAAACGTTAAAATAATGAAGCCGACTCGAAGAGGTGAGATCACAATTTATTTTAGGTTTTATCCTTCTCTACAGGCCAGAATTTTAGCACCTGGTTTCATTTAAGAAAGACGCTTTTAAAACGATTTGTTTATACACCTAAATACGCACACACACACACACACACACACATACACACACACACACACGCAAATAAACACACACACAAACATATATATATGAATTTGTTGTATGTTTTATTTGTCTTGATTATATAATTCATAATTATTCCCGACTGTGATTGTATTGCTGTCAACCTTGATTTTCTTCAGAACCGGCAATATTACCATTATTATAAATGGAACCATCCCTCTAAGTTCTTAGTATTTTTTTTTAAACGAAGCTATGCACATTTACCTACAAAAATCACCTAGCTGTTTCAAAACCTGATGTTCATTTTTTTCCTTCGATGTGTTGTTAAACAGGATTAGAAGTAAATAATAAAAAAAGAATCCGAAAGTATGGAGAAAAATTGACAGAGTAGTCCAAAAGTGATTAATTTATTTAACACGAAATTTGACGCTATAAAGTTTCGGTATAAATATACCATCATCAGGAGTTTTAAAGGTGGCATTACGATTTGAAGGAATGACGATAGATGTTTAATAAAATACAGGAAACAATGGAAGAAATACGTAAACAAAGAAAGGACATACAACCGTTCAAATGTTAAATCAGTGTTTACATTTTTAAAATATCGCATAACTGTGAAATGTTAAGCAAATGGAATCGTCATGAGATATAAAGAATTAGAAAAAGAGAAGGAAGAAAAGGATTTAAGAATGAAAAGAAAAACTTCACCAATGAAAAGCTAATTAAATATTGAATATGTTCTAGTTATTTAAGATAATTTTCCTAAGAAAGAGGATATTGTTAAAAAATACAAGGTTATACTTGTGCTACTTTATTCGCTATATGCATTGTTGGTAATTCTTTAAATTTTAAAGGAGGAATGATAATCTTCTGTGATCAGAGTTTTTTTTGTATAATATGAATTTGTATGATTTTAATTCATTTTTTAAAAATAGTTTTCAGCGTACTGCTAGTTGAAGCATTTGAACAGCAATTCTGCAAGCATAAAACAGTCTTCGGAAATACATATTCTGAAAACAGTACTATATTTAATTATTACATTATTAAGAAAATAATGCCCTTTTTAAGATTAAAATTTTATTTATGCATTTCTGAATTTAAAAATATTCGCCGAACATATATGCATTCCTGTCATCGATACACAAAGTTATTCATACTTGTACGATAAAACATTACAGCTTTTGATGGCAGAAAATCTTGAAATGCAGTTTCTAAGTCTCATTTGAAACGGAATTTATTTGGTGTTGAAAAGTTCCCCGATGCTTGAAAAAAATGGTAGTCGGTGGGTAAGAAATCAACAGAATATGGATGTGGAAGAGTCTCTTATCCCAAATAAGTGACCTACAGCAATGTCATCCTCGCAACATGCGACTGAGAATTATCATGAAGTGACGGTCACATTTTTCTCAGTCAAAATTGTATTTCTAACCCCCAATTATCTTCAAAGTTCCTATCCAAACAAAGGAACTTCTGATACTAGCGCTCTACTGTCTAATCCCAGGGAGATTGTTCATTCCATGTTTTGTTAATACTAGTAACTATTTGTAACTCATTATGGTTATTATTATTTTATCAATTCAAAAAAAAAATTAATACATCAGTTCTTTTTTCATGTTCATGTTCAAATTCTGAAAATAAGTGATCAGAAATTAGCAAAGAAAACCTTTTAATCATTAAAAATATGGATTTTTGATAAAGCCACAATTAAAATAAAATCTTGGAACAAAATCTAAACCGTTTATACTAAAATCGGACAGTGTATTCCAAACAAATACAAATTGGAGCTTAAATTTACAAGTGATAAGACACTCAAAGCTGTTAAAAAAAACATAAGGATGTATTGGAAGTTTGTAATCTTGTAATTTGCTTTTAAAGGTAAAACAAAGAAATGGATTTCTTGAATAAAGCAAACAAAAGATCAGAATAGACATCGATATGCAGACAGAAAAAACAGACTTTTATCTTTCTGCTTATCATCAAATTAATATATGTTAAATGACCACAATATGAAGCTACAGAGAAAAAGCTTGTGTCAATTATCCTATATAGATATACACACACTCTCTCTCTCTCTCTCTCTCTCTCTCACTCTCTCTCTCACACACACACACACACACACACACACACACACACACACACACAAATGAACGTTACGCCACAGGGTTACTAATAGTAATACCTTGTCTAACGCCTTATTAGGTATTATCATGCACTCACCACTAACAACAACTCACATTCATACATACACTCACACAAACACATATGTTATACTACTGACTTACCAATGCAAATTCTTCGTCTACCTCCATATGACTTGCAATATCAAATAAAATAGTATTCCTTAAATGCTGTCAAATACGGTTACTCACTTCATTATAAAAATGCAAGAGAAATAAACATTTAATTTATTCATTAATATCTCTTACCGCAGGAACATAGCAATTTTCATATTTCTAAAGGGAGCATATTGTCAGCCAATACGAATATAGAATGTGCCAGCTTCAGATAGCACCGTAATTGAAAATACCATTATCAAAACCTGAACCACACCATTACACAATATATAACCAAAAGAAAGCAGCAACTCATCTTGGACAGTTCGATCTAGTGAATCAGAAATAGTAATAAGACTCTTTTTCAAGGCGATTCACACTGGAAAGTGTGTCCAAATAAAAGCAAAAATATCGGGATAAGTTTTAATCATATTAGTCAATGTGGCAGTTTAGCCAATGTGGCAGTGTAGCCAGAAAAATCAACAAAGTAAAACCATTTGCAGACAATAGAAAAAATCAGTGGGCAAATATAGCAGACAAACTATATGGTAGACACACTATCAGAGTTTAAACAGGAAAGTCTCCATTTATTGAATGCTTGTATATTGAAAGGTTCTTGTAATCTAGTCGGGTGAGTCAAAAGTTTTGCTATATTTTGCTTATGCAGGTAACAATTCGGCAACTCCGAATTGTTTTGCCGTGGTGGTGAAGTTGACAAACCATTCTTTACCGTGAGATGCCGAGTTCGTTTGATGAGCTTCGATTACAATTCGAGAGTGTTGACACAACGTCCTGAAACAAGGTTTTGGAATCCACGATTTTTGTAACTCGTACGAACTGTTTGTAATCAACTAAGCCTTCACGTTTCGCACAACAATTGTTTTTAATTGTTTCCGGGATGTTATGATCCAGTTCGAACTCGTGAAGCATAAGTTTTCGAACTTAACAATGTTAACCGTCTATCCGCGCGGCTTTCAAATCAGCCATCTAATGAAACAATGTAAACGTGTCAGTGCACTAACAATAACAATACTATCAAACACAGCTGGTAATATCCACGGTCTGAACTAGTTCGGTCAAATGATATGAGTGTCATAAACTCCCACGTACCGAAATATTGCGAAGTTTTTGGCATCCAAGTATTTCATTTGAATCACCTCCAATACATTTTCAAAAACGGTGAATGTTTGCCAATAAAATGGAATTTCTTTTTTAATCTACAAGGAAATTATCAGGAGGTGCCCGTGGTGTAGTCGTTATCGTCGTAGGAAATGGACACGGCGACACGAGTTCAAATCCTGGACGAGACTGATTGCATTTCACATAGCACTAATACCCTTGGGAAAGGTATGAATCCAATTATTCTCCCTCCAGCTATGGGTAAATAGTAGGTCAGACTAGGTTCTTCAGCCTTGGTTAGGCAACTAGTCTGGGAGATGGAAAATTCTGAATTCAAACCTGTTAAACTTCGATTAAAAATTTACCTTGAGTCATAACCTGCCCGAGCGGAGGGGTTGGTATCTACAAGGAAATTATTAAACTCATTTTTTAATAATTTTCCTACTTCAGGCACAACAAACCCATTTATATTGTTGAGGTTTAAAAAAAAGTATACTCATTGTAATTTAATATAAGTAACAATATTCCGTTTATTTCTGCAATCATGAACACCTTGTGTAGTGTAATGGTTTACAAGCAACTCTTGCATGCAACTCCCATTGAATCTGATTCATACAGGAAGTCACTAAATTTTGGACTTATGCTAAATTAATCAAAGCTTAAAAATCTACGAAAACAAGTTACTTTCCATCTCACATGACGTTATAATCAGCGATCCATGTTAATAAACTTTTGTTAGTGTGTTTCATTTTGACAGGGTAATCCATAATTCTAGCCTAGTGCTAAACGTAGTTAAGTTTAATGAATAAATACCTATATTTAGAAAAAGTCCACCAGGGGGAAGGAGTAATTTTGCCATTTGCGATCTATTCACACTTCATTTTGTCACACCAAAGAATTCGATCATTTTATTCATATTATCCATCATATTTCCGTTTATTACAAAGCCCCATTTATACCACTCAGTGAGCAGCCTATGATATCGATGCACAACTGAATGAGGTATATGTAAATGAAACAGGAACTGCAATATTCGACTGAACATTAACGAAAGTTAAGGCAACTGGACCGCGTTCGGTTTCACTTAAGCAACCGAGAAGGTTTATTTTTACAGCCTTAAGGCTGCTATGGCATGCTGACATTAGGAATTATAATGATTTTTCTCAAGACATTTATTCCTATCGTCCATCGTGAGTGTAAGTCCTCTAACCAACAGCCAGTGTTTGAGTAGAGGTGATGAATGTAAATTGTTGCGGATGAGCCTACACTGGTATGTCCATAAGTAGAAGTTCATGGGAAAACATTGTTTTGAGTTCGCCCCCCGTTTCTCAAGCGGTGCCCAGCATGTATTGCTTGTCTGACTTGGATATTGTGGAGATAATATCTAATCTGCTGTTTTATAGGGTGTTGTTTCCAGGATTTAGATGAAACATCAAGGAGCATACTTTTCTCATCCAGATTTCTCTCCAGGTAATTCGTTTTAGTCTAACTATACAGTAGTACAGACACGGAAAGAAAATTGGGTGAAAAAAATGAGAAAACTCTGGGATTAATTAAGACAGAATACCCTATATTCAACAACAATCTATTGAATAAGTTGTACGCAAACTTCATGTTAAGCAATTTATTAGGTATTACAATTGGTTTGGATCAGCGCTCTTATTGTTCAAATACTGATAGTGAAAGTTTAAAAAGTAAAAAAAAAAAAAACGTTTTTATTGTATGCTTCTGTGATTTACTTGGGCTTATATAAATATAAAAAATATTATAAATCTTAATATGTTTCAATAAAATGATGAAATATATATATATATATATATATATATATGGGAGGGATCAAAAAGTTCTAAGCATTTTTCTGGCAAAAATGCAGTACCGCTTCTTATAAAAGTAGAAAAACTAATTTGACACACACACACACACACACACACACATATATATATATATATATATTATACATATATAACGTTCTATAGACAATCAAGCCAAATCAATAAAATTAGAAATTCTGTCGAAGTCAGATTATCATAATTCTGATTACTGTCAGAAAAATGAAAGGAGCAGAAGGGAACATTGACAGCTCATTTAAAAGCAACCAGTCAGAAAGAAAGACTTCTAAAGTGGAAAGAACATTTCACGAATTTACTTTGAAACGCTTCTGCAATCACGGAAATCCAAAATTGTTCAATGTCCAACTAGACATCATTGAACAATTTTGGATTTCCGTGATTGCAGAAGCGTTTCAAAGTAAATTCGTGAAATGTTCTTTCCACTTTAGAAGTCTTTCTTTCTGACTGGTTGCTTTTAAATGAGCTGTCAATGTTCCCTTCTGCTCCTTTCATTTTTCTGACAGTAATCAGAATTTGTTCAATGTCCAACTAGACATCATACTATACAGTTTACGGAGGAAGAACAGACTTGAAAAAAAATAAAAATTAAAACAGAGAAGCTGCAGGCATCGACGAAATACTCCCTAAATTTTGGAGGACAAGAAATTTTGATATCCCTTTATGCAACGAAGTATATGAACAAAACACAATCGAGTAATGGACGAAAAGTTTAATCCATTTGTTTCCCCACGATAGATGGTCTCAAAGCCGCTAAGAATTACAGCTATAGCTGCAAAGCATTATAAAGCCCTAATTCTTAATCGTATCTAACCAGAAATCGAGAAAACTCTTAGAAAAAGTCTCCGCACCATCATATTTCTAACAATTCATTGACTCATCGAAGGAGTACATGGCAAAGTGTTATATATATAAATTATATATATTGACCTACGACCCGGCCGGGCTGACTAAATAGGAAATGCACCTGAGTAAATAACAGGTTCATTCGGTCGAGGAATATCAGTATATTATAACCTTGACCGTGGAGAGGTTGAGTGAGTGCGAAATTATGACCCCCACAAGAAGAAGGTGGACGTTGTAACTATTATATCACTCAATGCACAGGAAATTCAATCAGTTTGAGATCAGACCAGTTGGAGAGAAGGTCCCTGGATTGAGGAACATGTCCCAGAGAGGTTGGGCCACCAGGCCCCCGCTTGAGCAGCCCATGAGAACGGGGAAGAAACGCTGTTATGGCCAATAGATTCGGGGTCAATATGTTGCAGTTCTGTTCGGTCTCCAACATCCTTTCAAACACAACCATTTCAAATAAAGTGAGAGGTATATTTTTCTAAAGAACTGTGTCGCTCGTCTTTATTGTGTCGTCGTTATGATTTTGCATGCATATGTATTATGTGCTATACAACAAAAGACTTTCGAGGCAATACTACTGTTTGTAGATTTCTCCTAAGCTTCCCGATGTTATACACAGAGGAAAGATGGATCAAATACGATTTGGATATTGTCTTGTTGCAGCAATAATGATGTTTTGAATGGTTCGCTCGCCAGATGAAGACACCGACTTCTTCGACATAGACACTGTTGCCTCTCAACTTAATATATATTTGCTTACACTCTGCCTAGACAACGTACTCCGAACGTCCATAGATCTAATAAAAGAATATGGTTTCATATTTAAAAAAGCCAGAGGCAGACAATCCCCGGCAGAAACTTTGACAAATGCAAACTATGCTGGCGACGGAACCCTTTTCGCATCGCAAATACACAAGCCAAAACAGAATCCCAACAGCTTACGGCCTAGAATAAAGCAAATGGTACTATTTACCAACCCCTCCGCTCGAGCAAATATGACACAAGGTCAATTTTTAAGCGGAGTTTAACAGGTTTGAATTCAGAGTTTTCCTTCTTCAAGACTAGTTGCCTCACCAAGGCTGAAGAACCTAGTCTGTCCTACTATTTACCCATAGCTGGAGGGAGAATAATTTGGATTCATACCTTCCCCAAGGTTATTAGTGCTATGTGAAATGCAATCAGTCTCGTCCAGGATTTGAACTCGTGTCGCCGTGTCCATTTCCTACGACGATAACGACTACACCACGGGCACCTCCTAAGAATAAAGCAAATGGTAGGAAGCATTGACCCTTATGTGAACACAAGTAAAACGTATTTAAACAAAAAAAGCCATTTTCACTCAAAGAAGCAAGACTCTAAAATTAGTGGACCAGTTCATATAAATCGGTAGCAGCATCATATCAACTGAAGATGATGTCAACAAACACCTAATAAAGGCGTGGAAAGCTATCGACAGGTTATCGATCATATAGAAGTCTGATCTATCCGACAAAATAAAACGAATCTCTACTAAGCTGTAACAGTGTCACAACTACTATATGGATGCACCTCTTGAATACTAACAAGACATATGCAGAAAATGCTAAATGAGTATTACACAAGAATGTTAAGCCCCGTTTTAAACAGTTCATGAAAGCAAAACTAAATAAAATAGCAAATGCACTGACATAAACCATTCAATTAAGACGAACAAGGAATGCGGGGCACTGCTGCAGAAGCAAGGACGAACTTATTCGCGACGTTCTCTCAAGGACTTCTATACATGGATGTATCCGTATTAATCGACTAGCCAAAACTTACATCAGCTCGGTGGGAACGTAAATGCAGCCTAGAAGACCTACTAAGATCAATGGATGATAAGAATAGATGACGTGAGATAGTTAGTAAACTCTGTGCTATATATATATATATATATATATATATATGAAGAAAAAATGATAACAAGAAAATCAAAGTCGAAGGAGAGATTTATTGAGAAGCCAAAGCGTTTCGGTTCTAATGGATTGTTATCAATTCTTCTTTACATATTATCGGATTACAATCCATTATCTATTTCCATATATATATATATATATATATATATATATATGTGTGTGTGTGTGTGTGTGTGTGTGTGTGTGTGTGTGTGTTGCAAATTGACCTTTGACAGAGCTGTCACAATCTAACTCTGTAAGCAGGATCCACCTATATAAATTAGCGAATGTAGACGCGTCGCTTGACAGTCAGAAAGACGACCCGGAAATGCGTAAGCATTGAGCAATCATATAGGCACATACGCACATCAGATACAGTCAGTCTCGGATGCATGGTAAAGAGATCTTGAGAGCGCTAGCGTGCCGCCTAAGAGTGCCCAGAGTGGAGTAGTGGTCCCTGCAGGCCGAGAAGCAGAAGTGCTTAGTGGGTCCCTTAATATGAATATGGCACAACGTGGCTAAGAAGTTAAGGGTCATTATAGCAGTCCTCAAACCTCAGTAAATCTCTCTGTCCCTGGTTCTGTCTCTCTCACACTAACAATCAACTTCAGCCCCTTTCTAGAAATATAGTTGAGAGAGTTATATTTTTATCAAGAAAAATGTTATTGCGTTTTCCTTATGGCTATGTATTAATGCAGTTCTTCAACAAGGATGGCTTTTGCATTGATAGCCAAAGAAGCTTGATACGTCATAAAAAACAAAAATCCTAGTCCAGAAATTTAATTCTGCTCACTGTGTCTCGTCCCATGTACGATAACCATTATACCACAAGTTCCTCCATAATGTATATGTGTATGGATGTGTGTTTATATATATATATATATATATATATATATATATATATATATATATCAGATTGTGTTCTTCAGTCTCAATAAGAAAACCTGTGAAGAAGAAGGAAAGCTCTGAATTCAAATCTGTTAAATTCCACTTGAAAAACTGATGTCATGTCACAATTTGCTCATGTGGGGCGTCGTAAATACATATATATATATATATATGTGTGTGTGTGTGTGTGTGTGTGTGTGTGTGTGTGTGTGTGTGTGTATGTGTGTGTGTGTGTGAGTATGTGTGTATTATAGATCATCCGCCACGAGCCAAATGTGAAACAAGATCAATGTTTCAGCGGCAAAGCTAAATTTGAATTCAGAGTTTTTCTTCTCTAGACTAATCGCTTTATAAAGGCTAAAGAAATCTTTCTGCCCATAAATTTAACCGGACCTCCATGGAAAGAAGTGTGTTTATGCTTTTTTCAGGAGTATTAGAGCTAAATGAAAAATCCTCGTCAATGATTTGAACTCACGTCGCCGGTACTATTTCGAACGATATAACCATTTTGATATATATATATATATATATATATGTGTGTGAGTGAGTATGTATGTGTGTATGTGTATTATGTTTTTATTACTTTTTGCGTAAACTGTTCCAGTTTGATGTCAAATTGATTACTAATAATTTTCCTGATTGGTTCAAGTGAAAGTTTTGGAGGTTTTCCGAGTTTTTCTCGAAATGTTATTTCCACTGGTGTATTCGTTCTTCTTGGCTGCTAGCTTTCAGTTTAGCATTCGTAGTGTTCTTCCTACGGCTCACTTCGTTTACCATCTGCCATGCTATCCTAGATTGTCTATCTTCAACTCATCTGATTTTTTATATATTCTCTTTGTTCGTTTAGGTATATGTTAGCTAGTTTGTTTTTGTGCCTTTTCAATTGATTCAATTAATTCATTTGGAAGTGGTTTTCACCTCAGCACGCTTTTTTCTAACCGCTAATGTCTCCCATGGGACTCTAGGTTTTACTCTTTGTTTAGTTGGTATGCATTCTGCTACCGCTTCTAAGTGAGCATTAACGAAGTTCCCATATTCGTCATTCGGAGTAGGTGTTTCTAATGTCTCCTGAAGTGCATCAATTTTTTTTTGTGTGTTAACGTATATTTTTTTCTAATATCCCTGTTGTAAAGCTGGGACAAGTCATAGCAGGGAGTCGTTTTTTGGGTCGCACTCCTTCGTAGGCTCAGTGTTATCTTTGCAGTAACAATTCGGTGATAGGACACACCCTCGAAGTAGGAATATGTCTCGCAAGTCAATGCACTATTTTTCCACTTCTTATTTATAAAGACGTAGTCAATCTGTGCTTTAGTATTAATTGCGTATGTGTAGGTCCAAGATTTTCCTTTTATTTTCTGAAATTTAGTATTGAGGCATGTTAATCCATTTTCTAGCTTGAAATCTGTTAGAAGTTCCCCGTTTCTGTTTTACAAGTTGTGTAAGGTGAATTTATGGTGTACCTTTTTTTTACCAATTTGGCCATTCATGTCTCCACCTATGTCGAGAATGTTGTTTTACTGGATGCTACGAACAGGGTAGGATAGCTCGATGCGATGACGTCAGTTTCTTCATCAATATTGGTATGGCTGTAGCAGGAGCTACTATCATCCGTGGTTGTATTTTCTCGATGCTACTTAGTGATTTTAGGGCCTGTGGTCCTATAAGCATTACCAGAATTGTTTTTTTTTTTTCATGCAGATACAGAGACTAACGCCCATCCATTAGTGGTATCATGATATTTGATATCGTCGCTATGAATGTATCGGTATTCTTGTATGCATATTATGTCTATATTGGATCTATAACCGAAGCTGACAGCTTTGGTAGTTGGCCTATTCTATTTAAAGTTCTAACAGTAAATATTGCTATTTGTAGTGTGCGTTTGCATTTCAGTAATTCTGTTTTAGTTTGAGCTCTGTAGCTGATTTTTAAACACTGGTGCCAGGGCTCCAACCTCAGCCGGACGTGTTCTTTTTTTACCCGCGCGAAAAGTGATGTGGTTTGGACAAGTTGTTTGAGTGTGTGCCATTGTAATCTTTCGATTGCTGTGTTTTTGTTATCATCTATAGAATCCAAACTTATATATGACCAGCAGTAGTTCCCTGATAGAACTATTTGATCCTGGCCGTTGTCCCGTAGTATTCGTATAACCAGAACCTGGTTAGGCATGGCGTCGAATAGGGTTAATCCGCTTGCATTTACGTCCACCTTGCTGCTTCCCATGGCTTACGAGAAAAAAAAACCTGCCCCCTCCTGTCGATATTAAGTTTTAACTTAGTCAAGTCCACAATAACTTTTTTATAATTTTCATCAGAGTCCTTATTTAGCATTCATTGCATCCTTATAGGCATTCTATTTTTACGCTAACTTGGGTTTTAAAATTCTAATAAATTGCAAAAGTACTAGCATCTTTTAGGCTCAACTGTTACTTGGGATTACAGTATTAGTATTTTTGCATTTAAATCACAGATAAAATACAGCAGTGATATTACAAAAAGTAAAATCTTTAATGCATTATAAAATGACAATAAAGTAAAGACAAAAAATATCTAACCGTCAGTTGGCCTCCTCAAAGGTAGAGTGGATTTGCCTTGAATTCGGTAGTAGTTTTGATTTTTTAACGCAGTCTGTTCATTCTAGTATCGCCTGGGTTTTAAATCTTTTCTCTTTTATACAGATATACACGTTTTCTATCGTTTGGGAGGAGGATCATTCAGTTATTCCATTTCCTTTCTCTCTATCTCTCTCTTTAAATATTTCGTCATCTGGCACGAAATTCACAAATTATTCTAACCTTACTGCGACATTGGTTTTCAACTCAGTACTAAGAAAAATTCAAAATTGGAAAGCAGCAGGGCTTGATGAAATACCCCCAGAAGTATGGAAGACCAGGGAATTCGACGACATACTGCTCCGACACTGTAATGCTATAGATAACCCTAACACAATTGACAGGTGGAAAAAAGGATGCATCTTCTCTTTCCCTGAGAAGGGTGACTTCGGATAAGTCAAGGACCACAGAGGTATAACACTGACATCCATAACGGCCAAGATATACGATGTTCTATTATGCAAGTGCATAGAACTCAAAATTGTGAAGATACTTTGGAAGAACCAAAATGGCTTTCGGAGAAATCGATCCACGACATCACAAATTTTGAATATCCGTCGAATTCTAGAAGATATACGCGGAAAAACCTTAATGCAACAATATTATTTGTCAACTTCTCCCAGGCCTTTGACTCCATACACAGATAGAAGATGGAACAAATACAGCTCACTTACGGCCTACCCAAAGAAACTGTTAAAGCCATAATGATGCTATATAAAAACACAAAAGTAAAAGTCATCTCCCCAGGTGGAGATACAGACTACTTCAACATTGCAGCAGGCATGCTGTAAAGAGACACATTAGTCCCTTACCTGTTAATCATCTGCCTAGATTCGTGCTTAGAACGTATATTGATAAAATGAAAGTTAACGGTTTCAAGCTGGCAAAGGAAAGAAAGAGAAGCTACCCCACACAAACAATTACAGACGTGGACTACGCCGTTGACATAGCAGTTCTGGCAAATACACCCGTCTAAGCTGAAACCAAGCTACATAGTCTGGAACGAGTAGCTGCTGGCATAGGTCTCCATGTCAACGCAGACAATACAGAATACATATTCTTTAATCAAAGAGGCGACATCTCCACACTAAACTGTAGCTCTCTGAAACTAGTAGACAAGTTCACCTACCTAGGAAGCAGTGTTTCATCAACCAAGAAAGACATAAACACTGGCAAAGGCATGCACAGTTATCGATAGACTATCGGTCATATGGAAGTCAGACCTGACCCATAAAATCAAATGCAGTATTTTCCAAGCAACAGTCGTGTCGATATTATTATGGAGAAAAAGCTTGACGACAATTACACAAAAATGCTGAGAGCAATATTGAACAAGACCCGGAAGCAACACTCAACAAAACAGCAGCTATACGGCTACCTACCACCCATAACGAAAACTAAGAGGAACCAGGCATGCGGGACACTGCTGGAGAAGTAAGGACGAGCTCATAAGCGACATTCTCTTGTGGATCCCTTCACATTGACTAGAAAAGGAAGGACGACCAAGTAGAATCTATATACAAAAGCTCTGTGCCGATACAGGATACAGCCTTGAAGAGATCCTGGGAGCAATGGATGATAGAGACAGGTGGCACGAGAGGGTCAGGGAGACACATGCTAGGAGCGTGACGATGATGATGATGATTACTTTTTTTAGAATCATATCGAGGTTTATATACTATATAGCACTCTATCAACACTCACACTAACACACACATATAAAAGTTATATACAAAAACTGCCGCATAAATAGCAGTTTCGCTTCCAATAATGTCTTCCTTTATCATGACTCTGGGTTCAGGCATAGTTTCGGGGCCGAAGCATCATTACCACTGACCCAGGGAGCCCCAGCAGTATCTCACAATATTACCAGACTTTATTGGATGGTGTTTATTCTATATGAATGCTATATCCCCTCAGATACAGTTACAGCCTTGTTTTAGATCTTTTTATATATATTCCCTCTTCTCTGGAGGTGAAAGTCCGAGTTTGGTTAAAAATGTTGAGGTTAAGTTTGAACTAAAACCTAGACATCCAATCTCAAGAGGAAATATTTCAGCCATTCTTAACACACGTCTCCCGCAGGTCTTCGTACTTTTCCAATTTACGCTGATGTGCTCAGTCGATGTTGACTTCGAAATTTGATCATTAATTCAGCAATGATAACTTTCTTTGAATTAACTAACTAAATGACGAAATTTGGACGCTGGAGTGTTGATGTCATTTCCATTGAAAAAGTGTTACCGATCTACCTCAGAAATTACACGCCAGTCAGTGCAACCATCAAGCATGTTTGTTTGTGCCTATTTCTATGTGGAGTTTTCGAAACGTTTCCTTCTTTAATAAAATGTACACTTATTTTTATACATGAAATTATATTGGCAGTTTCAAAACACATTTTTGCAATCTCAGCAATAATCCTTAAGATTTCATTGACAGCCAGTTAGAACGTGTTTAAGATTAGCAATTTTCCCACATGCTTTGCAAAGGTTGGATGTACTAACCCCCTGAATTTTAGATTTATTGGTGTAGGCAAAAATATCATAAACTGCATTAATGAGGAAACTTAATTGTTTAGGCTCCATTTGTTTGATGTCGCTCCTTGTGATGGTCCTGTCCTTGGTGTTTTTCCACCTAGTCCATGCACTTTGTTTGGGTTGCACCACAACTATAGCAGGACGCTTCCTTTCCTCAAAATAATGAATGTCTTCCGACACCATTCTTTGTTTATTCTTTGTGGTCTCTTTTGACCACTACCGTTGTGGGTGAAGACTAAGTCCGGTTCTCCCAGTTGCGATAGAGCCGATTACTTCTTTCATTTTGAGGGAAGATTCTGCCGTCTCCACTGCATATTTGGCGTCCTATTTCCGACCAGTTATTATGGCTGGTTGTGCACTTTTCACAAGTGGGTCCACGGAGTCGAGCAGCAATTGGAAAATCATGCTCTACCTAATTTAAATTCCTCAACAAGTGACTCCGTGGGTAGCTTTATATATATATATATATATATATATATATATATATATATATATATATATATATATATATATGTATATATAATCTATTTGTAATTGAAATAAATTGTAGAAATAGATGCATGTACTATAACTTACCGTTTCCCTTCATAATCGTATCGGAAAGTCCTAGTTACAAAAATTACATCATCTTGGAGAGAGAGAGTGTTGGATAGTTTTGTTAACCTTGGCCAACATAACAAAATCACTTCAACTGAAAGTAGCAATCAAAAGCGTTTACATCTATGTATTAATAGTCAGAAGGATTTACATTTGTATTTAAATGGATTTTGCCGTAAACCTATGTACGTTCCAGTGTGATGATAAGTATATAGATAGATTTCTAGATAGATTGAAAGGGGCTGACGTAATATGTAAAGACCAGATAGATAGATAGATAGATAGATAGATATCCACACACACATACACACATCTATAAAAAACATAAATTTTTTCAAAAAAATATTCTAAAATGTTTAGACACATTTTTGTCGCTGTAAATTTTTTCTCAATTAAATTTGAAGTATGGTGAAACCTGACGTTTCTTTATATGGCAAAATAAGTTGATACTTATTGCTACTTGAATTGAAGGATTACTTTTATAAAGGAGAAATAAGTTGTTTTTTTAATCTTGTGGTAAATTTGAAAGAGTTATTATAACAATGCTTTATAACAGGGTGGAAATAAATTGATTTTTCGACGTAGTAACTCACGTTCCATCGATGTTACAGTGCTTGGATCCCATTAATAAAGAAAATATAACTGCTGATATAAACTTATTTTTCCAGTCTATGAACTTTTCAGCGCACTCTTATCGATAAATGTTTCGAAATGAGGATCAAAATTATGTTTAAAATGGTCAGAATATTCGGCTTTTACTTGTTCTGTGAAATGCAAATGATTTTAGACCAATATAAACTTATATTTGTGTCCTTGTGCCACACTAGGCTAAGATTAATACCCTATATACTAAAAGACAGCTGGAGTGTCAACTCTATCAATTCCATACATCACTTGAAGCTAAGTAATGTCAGCGATTTGTCCTTTAGGAATAACTTGAGTGTGCCTAAGTGTCTTAATATTTGCATGGTAGGATCTCTCACACTTACAAACACTGCTAAACCCTTTGAACACATCAGCTAGAAATATCAAATACGTTGTTCAATCAAGTTATCGGTTTTATGAAATGAAGTAATCTTTGATAAGAACAGCGGATATTTATTTCATATTGATAGATAGAAATGAAATAATATTAAGACAACTTCAATTTGAATTTTTGGATTTCTTTGTTTGTTTTTTTTTTGTTAACACCTCATAAATAGGTAAAAAGGAAACATATTTATAGTAGAATTGTACTATTCTGAGATAGATAGATAGATAGATAGATAGATAGATAGATAGATAGATAGATAGATAGATGAAAAGGGGTTACTGTAATATGTATACATGGTGATATAAGCTAATATATATATAGAGAGAGAGACAGACAGACAGAGACAGAGAGTGAGAGAGAGATGCAATGAAATAGTAACGACACAATTTAGGCTCGATCCTTTTTGAAGATATCCCGTAGAAGATACGATAGGACACATGTATTTATATTTGATAAATGCTGCTTTTGTATGTCTGTCTGCCTTTCTACGTTTAAGTCTTTGAAGACTTATAGAAATCCAAACGGATTAACATATAAAGCTGCAATTTGGTACGAAAGACCACTTTTCTATCAATATTATCCTTATGGTATCATGAATTCAAAATATAGAATTATAGTTCTCTGTGATTATTTCGACTTTTTTTTATTTGAACGCAAACAATGACTTTCGCATATGCACATCATTTTCACTGATAATGATATAAAGAAAATTCATCGTAAAAGAAAACTCCTCAAAATCAATATTTTATCATTATTCTTTAATAAACAGCGGTAAAATATCTAATCAAATATTGAAAATGATTTTATAATTTCAATAATAAATCGTAAAAAGAAGAATTAAACCAGATTGCAATTATTGTTTCTGAATTTGCTCATAATTATTCATTTTTAATTTACGGGCAATAAACGATTCTTTTTTAAATCACAAACATTTTTCTGTGAAATAAAACCTCTTATTTTCTTCCAAATTTAAAAAAGATAAATTTCAACTTTTTTACCCATTTATGTAATTTTTAAGCGTTCAATATTTTTTAGAAATGAAAAATTATTGAATTAAAAAGGAAAAACTATACAATAAGATGTTATTTTTTAATGTTATTAAATTATGTAGCTAAAAATAGACCCAATCAAAATGTGTTCTCGCTTTTAGTTATTAATGAGTGAATATTCTAAAATTCATTATATTCATTTTTGATTGTAAATTTAAAAGGAAAAACTTGAATCAATATCTATTTTTAAAAAGCCATTAACCATGATTCTTTATCTATTTGTACTGTCATCATCATCATCATCATCATCATCATCATCATCATGTTGTGCCGCTAGCACGGATATCCCTGACTCTCTCTCACCACTTCTCCCTCTCGTTCATCGCCTCTGGCAAGTCTTCAGGGCCATATCCCGTATCCTCACATTACTGCTGAATGTATGTTCGAGCTGGTCGTCCTGCTTTTGCCCGGTCATATATGGGGGTCCATAGGAGTACATTACTTATGAGCTCGTCCCTGCTTCTCCAGCAGTGTCCTGCATGTCTGATTCGTCTAACTTGGATAGTTTTTGTGATGGGAGGCAGGTGGCCGTATAGTTGGTGTCTTGTGGAAGTGTTGCCGCCAAGACTTTTTCAATATTGCTCGCAGTATTCTTGTGTAATTGCCGTCTAGCTTCTTCTCCAGCCGTTTAGTTAGCCTCCAAGTAGTGCATCCATACAGCAGTATCGATATGACCGCTGCCTGGAAGAAACTGCGTAAAAACAAAAAAATATTGAATTAAAAAGGAAAAAAAAGACACTGACTCATTTTAAATACCCTGTCGCTTTATTTTTGAATATTTAAATATATGAAGTTATTTTTCAATGTTTTTTAATTCAATTTTAATTAATTTTTTCCTTCTGCTAATGACTTTCTGATTTTTAAAAAGTATTGTACATTGCTATTGATAATTTATCATAATTGAGAGGCAACGTTGGGTATCCCTGCTGGTATACTCTAACTATTTCGAAACAGATATTTGCGATCTTTATTTAAATTATCGAGAGTTAACTTTTTCAATTTTAGAATTAGACATTTAAATCAAGAAAAATGCAGGTCTCAGCAAATCCTATATTATTAAATGATAATATCTAAAAGTCTAGGCATTATCTACACGGGTCAACGAGAATGAGTAAATAAATTCAGAAAACATATCAATAGATTTTTAACGAAATGTTTTGTTGAAACACAGGATGATTCAAGTCACACTCACCAGACCAATCTCCGAGAGACTTTTTATATACCGTAAACTGAAAATTCTTATCAAGAGTAATATTTGAGGAGTTGAAGGAGATTAAAAGTAGTACGATAGTGAGGAGTTTGTGAGCGGAAATTGAATGTCAGTTAAGTGTGTTGGATGCCAAAAGAAATACTTTGAAGAATATTTTTGATTTGAGAAAACGTTTGCAATTCTTATGACAGTCTCCGTATCTTTGTTTTCTCTTTTTGGTCCTACACTATACAAAACTAATCTGAGTTCATACTCTTAAATCTTCTTGGCATATTATTTGTCTGGAGAAAAAAAATTAATCAGGAAATAATAAAGTTAGTTTTTATTTATTTATATACATTAATAAATCGATGATTTTCCTTCCAAGACTCGCAGGAAATATCAAAAGGGGAAACTCTTGTAATTATGCTTCAAAGATTTCAAATCTCATCCAAAATTTCAACTTGGCAATATGCCATTGACTTGAACCATTTTTTAAAAAACTGTTGTCTTTCTTTCTAAAAGGTGCGGTAACGAGGGGTTAAAAGTAAGCAACATCATTTAAAATAATTATCAGTTTTACTTTGAAACATTAAAGAAAAAAAAAGGCTGAAATTGAACAGAATTAAGTAATTAAGAGAACAGCAGCAATTTAACTTGTCTTTATTATCAAAAAAGACAAACCCAAATCAATTTTCTTTTTTTACGACCCTTGCCATGATCGAGGATGATTTTCTAGTCTTGATTTGTCCATAAAATATCCAGCTATTTAGAATTTTCTTGATAACGAGTCGCACAGCCCTGAGTAATTTTGCAAATAATAAGCTGGGAACTTATTGCTAAGGTGCCAACAGACACTCACATGTGAGTTAAGTTGACTCTAAATCCTTATTGATTTTCGTAATTCACTTCCACTGCAATCAACAGCATCTATTAGATCATCGAAGTTAAGTAATGAGAAACCTACTTGGTACTAAAATGAGTAACGCTAGAGATTAAACTAGTACGATCAGCTAACTCGTTTGCAAAACTGAGGAAGGCTATATATATTATATTATTTAGTAATAATAATATGATATCACCGATAGATAGATATTTGGAAGTGCCCGTGGTGTAATGGTTATCGTCGTAGGAAATTGACACGGCGACACGAGTTCAAATCCTGGACGAGACTGATTGGATTTCGCATAGTACTAATACCCTTGGGAAAGGTATGAATCCAATTACTCTCCCTCCAGCTATGGGTAAATAGTAGGGCAGACTGGTTTCTTCAGCCTTGGTGAGGCAACTAGTCTAGGAGAAGGAAAACTCTGATTCAAACCTGTTAAACTCCGCTTAAAAATTGACCTTGTGTCATATTCTGTCCGAGCAGGAGGGCTTGGGTAAATATGATAGATATTTGGCATAAAATAGTATCGGTGTATTTGTTTTCTTTACTTGCTCTTTGACAGTAAGAAACTAATCTTAGTTTATACTCTTATTTCTTCCCAATATATAATATTTAATATAATAAATTTTACAACAAATTATACTTAGTAATACAATATTAAGTAAATAAATAAAAGTCCTATGGAATTCGAAATTATGCAGTGTTGAGCCTCTTCTGAATTTAAATAGGTGACCACATAGAAACAGAATGAACTGTCTGCAGCCTACTGCACTAAACTTAGAAAAACACTGGTTTCTTTGTTTAATGATATATCAACCTTCTTGGGTTATTTACTGCCGAATCCATCCTTGTAGAAGATGAATATTAGTGGTAATATTTATTCATATCTGGAGGAATAAAGTGTTTCATACTTTTACCGAAAGTGAACTATGCGTGAATGGAGTTTGAACTCGCTTGCTACGATGTCGGAGGCCAACATATTTGCCACTCTGCCACGGCTGACTATTCCTAATTACTTAAATGAATAACCACTCATTATCAAAACAGTTCTGTAAGCAACTTAAGTGTGCTAAACTAAGGAAAAATTATTGGATAACAATTAGTTATGTGCATTTCGAAAGTAACCAGTGATTGTTTAACGCAGTATTCAGATGGTTGAACACTTAATAAAAAGGTACAGTTAAAGGCGAAAAGAAAATTGAGTAAATAACAATGAAAACTCGGGCAGTTCTTTTTTAATATACAATATGAAACTTGTTGAAGCATACCTCTCTCTCTCTCTCTCTCTCTCTCTCTCGTGGGTTTAAATTTCTTTTGGTTTCTTTGTTTAATTGCATATCAACCCTCTTGGTTATTTAATGAAAAAAAGCCATTCTTGTAGAAGAATAGCTGTGATACTATTTAAGCCATAGCAAAGTGAGGGATAAGGAGCTCATTCCTTTCCTTTGGGCATTTGTCTTCAATTCAATGTAATATCGCGACTAGAGTTCGAACTCGCTTATTACGAAACTGCAGTCCAGCGCCATTTGGCTATGCGGACTCCTCTTTGTGGGTTTAAACGTGGTCAGGAACTACGAGCAGAACTTTCTAAAAGTAACGCCTCAAATGTATTTCAACAGGAACTACAAGATACAATGAATGCAGTTATCACATCTCTCTCTCTCTCTCTCTCTCTCTCTCTCTCTCTCTCTCTCTCTTTCTCTCCACAACCCGAACACTGAACATACGAATTATGATGATTTTTCTCCTTGCTTGTTTTCCACCCCAGTTTTACGTATGACGTCTTTGTTTAATGCCATGTCAACCTTCATGGATCATTTAATGTCAAGAAAAACTTCACTGGTGCTATTTAAACTAATGATGAGGAGGGATTTGCGGGTAAATATGCATTCTAATGGTTTTAGTTAGAAATTGAACGTAACAGCGTGACAGAAATACAAAGTCCTTTACGACGATGTCCCTGTCCAGTACATTTGCAACTACGTCACAGGGTTTTTCCCTACACTTAGAATAACTCGTTGTTTTTAACAGAGTGACCCAAAGCATCCTTAAATCTTCCACACTCCTCTAATTATTCTGACTGATTTTAGATGCCGTGGTGTGGATAGTTTCATGTCTTCCTCTGACTATCAGTTTAATCCAGTCTCAGGGAAGGCTTTCCCAACCAAAAAAATGAGGTTTCCTGATGATGTATTGGTTAAAGCGATGGACTACGGAATCGTAAAGTGAGTTCGAACTCTAGTCGGACTCACTTTCGGACAAATGCCCTTGGGAAAGGTATGAACCCCCTTATCCTCCAATCTATAGTTTAAATAGTACCACTACTATCCTTCTAGAAGGATACATTTGGCATTAAATAACCCAAGAGGTTTGATGTGCCATTAAACAACAAAAAAAAAACCGATAAAAGGAATAATGGGATATGATTCCAAAGAAGCCAAAATTTCAATTGAAGACAATGCTTTTTTCATCTGAAGATCCAAGAAAAATAACAGGAACTGACAGAGATGTGTGTAACTGCTTTTTATCGTGAAAAAGTTTTCAAATCCGTAAACTAATCCGTCCACCCGATAATCATGAAAAAATTTTGTTCTCACGATAATCGTGCGATGCCACAATCTGCAGTTGGAAAGATACTCTTTAACAGGAAGTATGACTCAAAACAATTTTAGTACCAAAAGAGAATTACAGATTGACTATATTGAAATCAATAAAACCAACATTCGAGTCAAATAAGAATTTCCTCAGTGAACAATAAAACATTAGCCATTGGATTAAAAATGAAATACGATCCAAATAACTCAAAACCCTTTTCATTGATTGATTTGTTAGTTGGTCGGTTGATTGGTTTCATGGTGTGGGGTTACAATATGCAAGCACTTGTTCAGCAAATTAATGCCGAAGTCAGTTTTTTGCAAGTAATTATATGGTTTCAAGTAAAGATAATTCTTTTGTAAAACATAATAGCTTCCAGTAGCATTTATTAATTGAAATAATTTTCACATTGTTATACGAGGATCATTAAATAAGTTTCCAGACTTTTTTCGTATGGGCACTTTTATTGATAGTACACTCATGAAACTCTAATCCTCTTCGAAGTAATCTCCTCCAGCTGCAATGCTCTTGTTGTTCCGTTCCAACAACTTCTGGAAGGCCCCATCAAACTCCTCTTGTGTGAGCGTGTCAATGACCTTCGTCACAGCATTTTTCATCTCCTCAATTGTCTCATAACGACAGCCTCTGAGCTTAGGGAATAACCAAATGTCACAGCGAGCAAGGTCTGGACTGTAGGGAGGCTGAGGAACTGTCTAAATGCCCATCTTGGTCAAATAGTCTGTGACAAGGAAGGAGTTGTGGACTGGTGTATTATCCTGCTGGAAATGCCACTGACCCTATTTGAAGGGTGCTGGACTCTTCCGACGTAATCTCCTCCTGAACTCCCTTAAAACCTCAACATAGTAACCCTAACCCTAACTTTTTGGCCAATCAACTCTGGTCTGTTGACCTCCTTACTCCTCCCACACCTCTCATCATCCCTCACAGACTCACTGCCTTCCTTGAATCTCTTATACCACTTAAAAACTGATGATCGATTCATGCAATATTCTCTAAAAAAAAGTCTGAAGCATTCCACACGTTTCTATGGCATTTTTTCCAAGTTTAAAACAGAATTTTATTGCATATCGTTCTTCTAAAGTGTCAGATTCCATTTTTGAAATTTACCAGCTGTGACAATCAGGCTTTCGTAGGGTGTATTCCAATTGCTGCTGTAGCTATTCATTTTAACATGAAATCATAAAAATTGGTCTGTCATCTCATAAGATGTATAGCAATAACGTACTGAATTATCAAGAGTCTACGACAATTTTAAATGCCTGTACAAAAAGTCTAGAAACTTATTGAATGTACCACGTATATTTAATGCTAATATCTTATATACAGTCATATACTTATATCAAACAATTTTTGTTAAATAATGATAATCATATTTTTTTGTAGATATTTCTGCTGTTAAGTATTAATATCTAATACAAATAATTGGCACAGCCATATTCCTTCAGGTATTTCTATCCAATGCTAATAATTATCATACCCTTATATGATTTCAACTCTTCATAATACTAATAATTCTGAAACATCTATTTCACCCATAGATTTGGTCTAAGAAGGTACAGCATTTTCAATTCAGAGTAGACATGGGAGTAATTGCAATGAAGGTGTAACTCCACATTAGGCACTGTTCCAGAATAGACTCCTAAGCATTGGTTTCAGTTTATAATCATACTTAGGACAACTCTTTTTATCTTTCTGAAGGGAATTCGACTCATTGGGCAAGTGGTTAGGGTGTTCGCTAATGGTCCGGGAGACCAGGTTTCATTCCAAGTCAAGTTATACCAAAGACTTTAACAATGGTACTTGATACCTCCTCTCTTAACACTCAGCATTATAAGGTACGTATCAAGAGTAAAGTGGAGCAATCGAGAAAAAGGAGTAGCCCCTATATCTCGGTGTAGTAGCTATTGAAATGGGAGCCTTCTGATCACCCTCGACTGCGGTCGCCAACTTTTTTACTTTATATACATAAGTTGTTTCACAATTAGTGAAGCAAAGCAGCGACCTCTCACTTCCTGCCAATTGATTTGGTTTGGTTTGGCTTGATTTTATTACATATCAACGAATGCAGGTCATTTAATGCCAAATCCGTTTTATACATATATATTGAATATATGATTTCTAAGCCCATTTTGTTGATCATATTTTTAATCGAGCCTGAACTCATTTTTGCACTCAGTTAAATGTTTTCACTTGTTTCTATCTAATAAGAATTCGTAGTTCAAAGTCAAAACCGTTCTATTTCAAACAATTCATATTAGCCTAACTAAACATTTTTATTACACACCGTCACTTGGTTAAATACATTTCTTTTTGTTTACACACAGTTAAAAGGTAAAAATAGTTCTATTTCAAGCAATCCAGTTTAGCATGTCAACCAAGTTATATGGTTCGAAGTATTGCTATGTATCACTAACAATTCAAATAAACACCAGCTGTTTGTTTATACACGAATAAATAATCAAACAGTTCTATTTCAAACAAATTTAATTTTGCATAAGTAGAGTTTTTGTTTACACACAGTTTAATGTAAAAACAGTTATATCCCAAACAACTCAGTTTTGCAGAAGTACAGAGTTTAAATGTCAAACAATTCTACTTGAGCCATAGATAGGACCCTATCAGGTGCTACCACTCCGGGCCAGAGTGGACTTGGGAGCGACGGCAATAAAGAGGTACTTCGCATTCCCCAAATCTTCAGTATTGCTGAAGCCTCACCATCAGATTGCTTAGTGATATATACAGGACACTCCTTGGAGGAGTCTTACACTTCTGCAGAGATGCAGTCGGTGTATTCTCCAGCTCCAGCGGTGTGGGCTACTATTGACTTCATTCTCTTACTCTTTTGAGATCATTACTAGGAAATAATCATCATTTTTATATATCACTCTGAAAATAGGGAAAACATATCTTGGATGATGAAGCAAAAGATCTTTTAAGTAAAGACATTCTACGAAACCATGCCTTTAAATATTGTTCTAGTCAGATACAAAAGGAAGTTCAATTTTTGCTCATTTTCAGAACTTTGAAGCACATGCTACTTATGAAGATCGTTGGGATCGGATTCCTCACCATCTGGACCTCCGAGCACACATTATCTTCAATCTTGCATGCCGCATTCAACAATACCTCCAACTGAAAGGTGAACATTTCCAGTATGTACTCTAGGGCTCTTTATAATATTCTGGATTCATATTTGGGACTAAATAAATGTTTACCTTTTCCTTTCAATAAATATAGTTTTTATTACACCATGCCCATGATTTGTGCCCGATCATTTTGTTTAAAAGATTGAGAAACACCCTGTATGTCATCAATATTGTTTAACCAATTAAAAATCGGACCGTAAATATATCATTATATTTTTGTCCAATTAAAATTAAAACTTTAAAATTATTCTTTATCATTTGCATCCTATTTGATGCAGATAAAAATTATAAATAGACATGATCAATTTCAAATTGGGTAAACGGATTCTTATGTATTTCCAAACCTCACATGGATACATAGAAAAGAAAGAAAAAAAAGAAACAACGATTTACAAGAATGAAGATTAAGAAATAAGATCCTTTAAAAAAATTAATTAAAAAATATTTTCTTCTAGTCTTTCTTAACCCTTGGATTCCGATATACCTGGAAGTAATAAGTACTGCTGGAAACTGTATCTGATGGAGATGCTACGATTCTGAAAATCTGATGAGGGTAGAGTACCCCTTCATTGCTATTACTCCCAGGTACTTCTGACACTTAAGGTCAGGGTCCTATGTATGGGATAAATAAATCTGTTAAGGTCCCATTTATGAATCATACAGATCTATAAGAGTCAAAAATTGAACTGTTTAAGAATTACTCATCTTCAATAGGACTTTGTGCAAAAAACTGTTTAGTCCAATTTTACAAAAATGTAAAAAATGTAAAAATGGCTGTAGGTGGCGTCCTGTAATGTTTGAGGACGGGATCCTGATGGCTAAGACGTCCGTGTCCCAACAATTGAAATATTCACATGACCTGCAGAACTTACTGACCTAGACGAGCAGTTGGAAAAGCCTGGCCGATCAATCGCCAGGTCATGTCAAGCTATAGCGCTTATAATCCTTATATATGAATTTATTTGATTGCCCCAACCATATTTTTAAAATTGATTCTTGGAAGAAACAAGTACCCAACCCTCTTTTACCTTAAAGGAGCTAAAAAGCGCTTGATGAGAGTCAACATAGCTGGAATATCAATTAAATGAAACGATTTAAAATGTTTACAAACAAATGATTAATGTTGAATTGAATAATTAGTAATAAATAGCAATGCGTAAAGGTATTTGACTGTGTGCAACCAAATGATTAAATTGAATTATTAGTTTTAAATACCAATACTTGAAAACATTTAACTCTATGCTAGCAAATGAATTTTTAAAACGTTTTTTTAAACGCTTAAGAATAATATTACCTAAAAAGATACTCGCTTACAAATCAATTATATAACAGGAATGGGCATTATATAGCTTACAAGGGTTGATATTCCACTGAACAAAATTACCAAACCATTACCAAATCAAACCTGTAGACATAAAGTATGTGGAGAGGGGCTGATATAATGTTAAAATCAGTCAATCAATTAATCATATAAATGTCAGGGTCCCTTCTAAGAGTCAAACAGATCTATGTAAATTTTTTCCTATTCAATAGAGCAAAAACTCTAAAGAAACATCTACACAAAAATATGAACGTGATTCCCAAACCTTGAGGCATAAAATAGCCCAATAGTCAGATGAAGCCATATTGTTACAAGAATCATCATTTGAATACATTCTTAATTTTAATATCACCGTCTCCATTTTAAGACAGGTTTCTAAATAATATATATATATATATATATATATATATATATGTGTGTGTGTGTGTGTGTGTGTGTGTGTGTGTGTGTGTGTGTGTGTTATGATGGGCAACTCGTCGTATTTCTAAATTATCAATTTCATAAACCAACATGCCACACGGCTTAGTTTTCACGACAGAACCGGCAATATGAATATTTTACAATATCCGTCCCTTTATTGTTATTTTTCTTCACAATGATAATAAAGGATAGTCAAACATAAATGGAGATTTCTTGATTGTCTATTTTCAATCCAACAATTTATCTTACGATGCTCACACTTTGATTGGGATTTGGCAGTCAACACTTTTCTTCTCTTAGATCGGCTTTGTCTACCTTCAAGGCTAGAGAGCCCCACCTGTTCAATAATTTACCCATTTAACAAGAGAAAATATGGGTCCATGTTTTTCAAATAGCACTTAGTAAAATGGAAACATCAATGTGCAAAAATTGAATTTGGATCGCTATGATGCCACCTATGCACGCCTTCCAGTTGATAATAATTCAATTGAATATTTAAAAAGGGATTAAATATTCGGTTAATATGACGAGTCTTAATGTAATATTACGGACGGGCGCTGTCGTCAATTAGTGAAGGTGTCACGAGAATAGCGCGTGCGGGCAGAATGACCTGCAAAGTTTGACGTGATTTTAAAATAATCACAGATGTATTATCACGTGTTTCACAAGTGACATCGAATATTCGAGGATCTTCGATTCATTCACCAAAATCTCTATATAAGAAAACAAGTAATAAGATTTTGGGATAGTTGAAGACAGTTTTCAAAACGGGTGCGTTAAAGGTTCCGGTGGCCCCGACCCGTCATACACCTATCTGCTGTGACAGGCGTGTGTCAAACAGCCAGCTCTCACACACACCCCGTCACCACCGAGAGGAAAAGAGAAGGAACTTTTCCAGTTGTAGTGATCATAGCTGAATAAAAACAACTGCTATATTTTCTTCCCTTACCTTCGAGTTTGAGTATTTCTTTTTCTGCGGACTTCTTTTTTTACAGCACAAAACGTTGGTCCTATGGAACATTAAAACAAAGCGCAATAACAGCAATTACTGGTTCTGCATTTTTTGTTGTTGCTGTTTAATGGCATATAAATCTTCGTGGTTTATCTAATACTAAAGCCATCCTGGTGAAAGAAAAGCAGTGTGTAACAAGACAAACTATGTTAATATTATGATTTAAAAATAAGAACTTGCAACTCTGTCATTCAGATTACGAAAAACTTTTTATTCAGACTTTCTCCAATTCTAACTATCCGACACAAACACGGGGAAGAGAGGAAAACCTTCTAAGTGTTTATGAATTAATCTCGCTTCCAGCCTCAAAGAGGCACCTCCGACCCAACGTCTAACCCAAGGTCACTCTTCGGGTTTCAAATCTCAACTCACTTCAAAAGCCGTTGGTCTTAATTCAATATTATCTTTCATTATATAAAATATTAATCATCTCATCCAGATGATGATTTAAAGACACGTTGCTTAAACCTTTCAATGGGACGCGATCTTCCAAATTATTGTATCATGTGATCATAAACTTGTATTTCTTAATCAGGTGGCAAATACTTGATGTTTTTCTTATGTTCAATATCCTGTCTAGAACATTTTTGACATGGATTATCCAGCACAACTGGAAGTCTATGAACTTTTGCGACTAAGTACACCTAATCTCAAAGATCTGTAACCTCACCAAACTAAATAATGAAATAATTGTTACAAACAATCATCAATGAAATAATTAATGTAATTAATTGTCCCCCCCAAATAATTTTATAAGTGATACTATTTAAAACATAGCTAGTTTGGTTTTCTTCATTTAATGGCATACCAAGCTTTGTGAGTTATTTAATGTCGAAGTCATTTTTGTAGAAGAAAAGCAGTGATACTATTCAAACCATATCTGGTGAAGGATAAGAGGGTTCATACCTATCCCAAGAGTATAAGTCTGAAAGTGAATGTAATAAAGCAGCTGTGGTTCGAACTCTCTTATTTTGAGGCCGCGGTCGAGCACTTTAATCATTACGCCTCATGGACTCACCCCCAACAGCAATTAAGGCCCATTGAGGCGCTGAAAAGAAGTCGACTATAAATGAAAAGATTTGGGGGTTGGATAAATTAAGAGCTTATCGTCTCTCACTCAGTGCAGCTGGTCCGTATGGACAAGATTACCTAGGACAAAAAGGAAATGAGCTCAAATCTGACCAAGAGCTTTTTTTTTTCTAATTCCGATTTACACGGTTCAACCTTATCGTAGATTGAAGGCCTGAATCTTTTACGACAGTAAAAAAAAAACAAGATTGATTAAGGAAAAGAGGGTATTAATCAACATTTATGTGTCTCCTTTGGCTTCAGTTTTGATTTTGTTTTTTGGTGGGGGTGGTTTTGTTGCTTTTATTAGTTGCTTTCAGTTAAATATAGCTAGCGTGTTGATTTGTTTTTCACATCTGTAACCAACGTATAAATTTATAGGAATATCTTCAAAGTAATGAGACTTATTTAATTTTCCAGGTTGTAGACTATATAATCAAACACCAGCTAATCAATGCTGACCTTGAACAATTAAGCTGCGTTCTATTCATACTTCCTCTTAGAATCCACTTTCATATTAGTAAACTTAGATTACTTGAGTAAGTTAAAATTGTTGCAAAATTTTGGTATTTTGAGGAACGATTCAGTAGGTCTAGATACTTTTTCTGTCGCACTTGTAGAGGTGACGAATCCCACTGAACTGTGCGATGTAGACCACGCCAGATACTCTCCGAGTAGTACACGCAGAATTTGCTTTTATAACTTTGAGCACAACCACAGAATCAACGGTTTTAGGCCTACCTGGTCTTGCCTAATCGTCTAAGTTCTAGATGCCAATGGGAAATTTCCTCAACTATTTGAATATAGTGTTATAATCAACGGCACATTTATTTTGCGCACAACAAATATTTTGGGGATTGCTTCCGCTGTATTATCGCCCGGTTCGAACTCGTAAAGCATATGTTCACAAATTAGAATACGTGGCATGTTCATCTGTGCAGCTTTAAAATCACATACAGACAGAAGCGATGCACGAGTCAGCGTATCAACTACCACGATACTACCACGCTCAGTGATTACCACACATAGCTTGAACTGCTTTGTGCTGTAAACTAGTAAGTACCAAAATATTTTAAAACATTTGACTCTTGTGTTTGTTTTAACACATTGCCAATATGTTCATTTAAGTTCTCACGAAAATAAAACGCAAGATCAAAATCTGCTTCAAACTGAAGGACAAGCCTTCGAAAACATTGACGAAGTTAATATTGGCTTATTAAAATCAAATTATATCCCGGAAATATTTTGTTTTGTAACCGAAGGCACTTTTGAACGCCCAAGTAACAACAAAATATGATCTCCGTCCTGTTCCATACGTCCTTTGACTAACAGAGAAAAATACAACAAAAATGACGATTCTCATCAGATCTGATCGGTTTTTGATAGCAAAAATAATTAAAGTTGAATTAACATTAATCAATTGATTTTCACTCAGGGTTGCCATCGAAAAGAAAAAAAAATCAGCCTCACTACGCAAAAAATCCAAAAACATTCTCATTATTTTCTCGATTGCTGTCTGGGAAAGAGTCTTTATTCAAAAAGATTATCCCTGTGATATGACGTCTCTCTCTCTCTCTCTCTCTCTCTCTCTCTCTCTCTCTCTCTCTCTCTCTCTCTCTCTTCCCTAATTTGAGTCATTGTGACAATGTTCAGAACACAAAAACTAAAAACTCCCATCATAATTGTTACATTTTTAATTTTGAGAAAACGAATCACTTTAAAGCGATAGCAGTGTTCCAGAACCGTTTTTACTGATGAAAACATTAGTAATATGTTCTTTCTCAGCGGAACTCTTTAAGAGAAGATTAAGCATATCTGTAATTGGTTGGTTGGTTGGTTTTTATGACATGTCAATGTTTGTACGATTATTTTATGCTGAAGTCAGTTTCACTCTCTTCATACATTGTTGTAACGTCAACGTTTTATGAGGAAGGGGTTGTTCCCGTATTGTAATGGTTTAAGCGCTAAACTGCAGGATCGTAATACGAAAATTCGCACTCCAGTCGGACTATTGCGTTCACTTTTGGACAAATGCCCATGGGAAATTATGAACCCCCTTATCCTCCGATCTATGGGTTAGATTGTACCCCTACTGCCGTTCTAACAAAAAGATGGATTTGACATTAAATATCCCGAGAAGGTTTATAAGCCAATAAATAACAAACAAATAAACAAATAACAAACAAATGATTTAAGAGCATTCGTATTAATAAATTTCGTCATCCATAAAAAAAAAGAATAAACATTTTATGTTTTTACGTATTAATAATATCGATGTTTTAAGAGCAGTCGTTTTAATAAAATTCATAATCTTTTTGAGCAAATAAACATTGCATATCTATTTACTATATCAGTGTTTTCAAAACCAATGTATTAGCGTATTTCAAAATCTATTAAACGTTATCTGAAATTCTTCTATTTGATCCACAGTTAGGACTATAAATGAAACAATTACTCAGCGTCAAATCGATCCTGGAAGTAATGGCAACTACATTCACCACCTCCAGAACTACAGCCTCACTACCGGATGCAGTTTAATTTCTTACATAAGTCACGCAATGCAGTTGAGTTAATCTGTAAACACTTCAAACATTGTCGCAATATCAATGCTTTAAGAACAGATTTATAAATAAAATTTATAATCCTCTTAAACAAAAAACATTTCATATTTATTTAAAATATTAGTAATGTTTAAAGAGTCAATGTACTAATTTAGCTCAAAATCATTTTGAACGTTACCGGAAATAGATCAATTTAATCCATAGATAGGACTTTAACAGGTACTGCAACTCTGAGTCAAAGTTGACCTGGGAGTAATGGCAACGAAAAGTTGACTTCACACAGAGATCAAAACCTCTGTTTCACCTTGCTTGAATGCCCTTAAAAAGGAATGTTTCACGACGCTCTGATACTCTGAGAAAGTAATGAATCCACCTGGGTTTCCTCTGGCAATGGCTAAATATTCAAGAATGAATAGCATAGATTAAGCAACACGCCAAGGAGAAGGAAAATTCTGATTTCGAACAAGTTATCATGCGCCTAAAAATTTGACCTTGTGTCACATCCTGCTCATGGCATCGGAGTAAATAGATAATGCATACTTCCCAAACTTTTATAACTGGAGTCTTCCCATCAAAAGCAGTTCATTCTAATACAAAGGACATCATTATTTAACAAACTGACCTTATATTATTTTATTCTAACTCCACCATGGACAAGATGCAGCACAAGGTCACTTTTAAAGCGGAGTAATGCTGCTTTAAATTCAGTTTTCCTCCACCAAGACTGGTTGCCAACCCTAGGCTAAAGAGCGGTGCCTGCCCAACTATTTACACATTTCCAGGGGAAGATTAGTTGGATTCAAAATTACATAAGCACTTTATACAATGTAAACAGCCTCCTCCAAGATTTGAACGCGGGTCGCTGATTCAATTTGCTTCGGCAATGACCATTACGCTAATGTATCGTTGATTTTTTTCTTTACCACAAATCAATCTGGATTTATATGAGCCCATATTAATCTGACTGTAATGTTTTTGTTTTTTAAATGTTACTTTTGTTGGAAGCTCGCCCAGCGAAGCGCTTAAGTTTATTGCATCTGTAATCCAGGCGAAAATATTAATATTTTAACGATTGACACAAAGTGAATTAAAAATATAATAAAAAAAAGAAGCAAACAAATAAATGGCTGAATGACTGAATGCGTTACAGGTTTACCATTCCTCAAGCATTACCGGCAACGAGTGATAAATCTTCGTTATCAATCAATATCAACCGTCGTTTCTTACAAAACGATTTTTTTTCAAGGAGGCCATTTCGGATTTGAGCGGCCAGAAAAGTGGCTGTTTCATTCAGCGAACACTTTCCAGTTGCTTCAGCTCGATTCATGGAGACAAGCACTTCAGTTAAGAACGACAAAACTCTTGAAGGAGAGAACGTTTGGCACAACCACGTGACCTAGACTGTGAACAATGGGTCATCACGAGCGAAATGGATTACAACCCGTTTCGTTTCGATAGCCGTGTATTGTGTGCAGGTTCATTACAATCTCTCAGCCACAAGAATAGGCTGTAGAAGGTCTACTAAAATATGTGTCAGTATGTCTGGCGTATATCTGATGTGTCTTGCAGAACAACAGCAAGAGTAGTGCGTTCGACAACCTCTTTAAAACTACTGAGAAATTGTGTAACAACAGACTATGTAAGTAGAAGTTGAGGCACTTTTCATTGCCAGGGGAAGAAGTACAAGAGGCAATTTTCTAATGAAATAATCTTTATATATATATATATATATATATATATATATATATATATATATATATATATATATATATATAAGTGTATGTGTGTGTGTGTTTGAGTGTGTGTGTGAGAGAGAGAGAGAGAGAGAGAGAGAGAGAGTTTATATATATATTGGAAAACGACTGATTTTCCTACTGAAAAGAAGTGTTAATTTTGGAACAAAAATAGGCTCCAAAATCTTTCCCATACTGATGAAAATTTCAGGTGCAGCCCCAAAAACGCACAAATAAATTCGTGCTCGTACATTGTGACACACTCACATAGAACTTTTACGGATACAAAATATATCAATTTAGCTAAAGGCTAAAAATATGCTACATTTTCTGACTTTGGTTGTTCTCAGCAGAAAGGACAATGTAACTTCTGTTTTTCAATAAACTTTTCTCTAAATTTAAAGAAATAAAAAAAAAGATAATTTGTTGTTAGAAGTTTAGTGCGATCATCTGTTTTTTTTTATCCGCCACACACACACGCACACACACCCTTTTTTTCTCAGTAAAACAGGAATATTGGCCTAATGAGTAGAGTGTTTGCTAATGGTCCGGGAGACTGGGGCTCAGTCCTAGATCGAGTCATACCAGAGACTCAAAAAAGGGTACTTGATGTCCCTTTGCCTTACACTCAGCATTATAAGGTATGGATCTAGGGTAAAGTGGAGCAATCAAGAGAATGGAATAGCGCCCTCCCTACACCTTGGTTTAGAAGCTATTGAAGATGTTGCTTTCGGGTCCCCGTCAACTACAGTCGCCAACTTATATATATATATATATATATATATATATATATATATATATAAGTAACTTGAACATTACCTATTTTTCTCCGCCCCCCAAAAATATTTGCCCAAAGATGAATGTTAAAGACAGTTAGGCTTCCAGGATCGAATCATGGGAACTTTAATATTCAAACTTTTCTTTTCACCTTCTTAGGTGACTAGCATAAGAGAATGGAAACACTGAATTCAAACCAACTTCAGATTGCTCAGAAATTGACATTGTGTCACATCCTTCTCAGCTTACATGCATACATACATACATACATCTTTCAATTATTAATATACACTCTCAAATAATAAACAAACAGATTATGTATTTCAGTTTACAGAAAATTAAACCTAAAAGTAAAATAACTGGATTTCATGAGAAGATTATATATATATATATATATATATATATATATATATATATATATATATACGTGTGTGTGTGTGTGTGTGTGTGTGTGTGTGTGTGTGTGTGTGTGTGTGTGTGTGCTAACATTACTCAAACCCTATACACACACCGTAGCCAGCTCACAATCGGCAGATTCCCTGAGACTATGGAAATTTCATTTTCTAATCGTACATATGTATTTACCCAACCCCTCCACATGATCAAGATGTTACACCTGGTTAATTTTTTTCAGCGAACTTTTACAGGCTTTTAATTCAGAGATTTTTCCTTCTTACCCGGATATTATACCAAGGTTAAAGAGCTTAGACCTCCTTACGATATACCCATAGCTGGAGAATAATTGATTTCTTACGTTCGCCAATATAAAATGCTCGCAGCTTCGTCCAGGATTTTAACGGGTTACCGAGTCCATTACCTACGAGCATAAGCGTAAGATCATGAGCGTATCCATTTTCTCTTATTCTATATTTGTATAGTAATGTCTGTCTTATTGAAAAACCTTGTCTCACAAATGTGCAAGTTTTATTCTATTCAAGACATTTTTGAGCAGTTACACCAGCCTTTTAGTCGATCCATTCTCTTGTCTTCCTGAAGTGTATTATTCTCAGAGAAGAAGAAGAATTTGTACTAACCTGCTGTTTTGTGCTCTGCAACATGATCCTCGCAGATGATAAAAAGAAGGCTTGAAAATCAACAGGTTGATAAGCAATGACAACATCAGCAGCAGCACATGCAATAAGCGAAATTGTCCGAACAACTCATAAGATAATAATGAATCTTTAAAAAATTATTAATAACACTTTCACAAACTACGGTTAATGTTCTGGGTTCGTTCCTTGCTAATCGTTTGTTAAAGGCGTGCTTATTGTAATGGTTATCACCGTAGGAAATGGAATCGGCAACTCGAGTTCAAAAACCTGGACGAAGCTGTTTAACTTCATACAAATGCTCTTGGAAAAAACGTTAATCCATCTACCCTTGCCCCAGGAATGGGTAAATTGTTGGACAAACTGTTCTTTAGACTTGATTGAGAAATCAGTCTAGCAGAAAGAAAAATTCTGATTTCAAACCAGCTTTATTTTTGCTTAAAAATTAAATTTGAGTCAAATTCTCCCTAGGATTTGTGGCGAGGCTTGGAACGGAGGGAAGTTAACGCATAATGACCGCCTAAATGCACCAGTGCTGAATTAAATATGAGATGATGAAAGTATTATTTTTGGCAATATACTATATTGTACGAGTGAAATACCCACGATATTCACCATAACTAAGTTCGTACGCCTTCCTGTTTTCAAAACTTTAAAGAATTCATATTATTAGTTGACTTTGAAGACATTAAAATAACTATGAGGGGACAGTTGTACACCATTTTAAAAAAGGAATTTCCGAAGTGCCTCGGCCAATTAATAACTCTTTGGAATAAATATGAAGAATTCCAGAGTGACTATTTTCAAGAATTTTTTTTTTCATTTATCGCTCATTCCTATCTTTGTAAATACAGCTACATTCACGAATCACTTTTTAATACCCACTGTACTGCCTATGTTTGGCACTCTTTTTAGACGAAACTTTATATAGTGAGAGTTTAAGGTTTTAATATTTTTTCAAAAGCTTAACTCAAAACCCGCAGCTAAAATCACATTCGATATTTGTTTATTTAACTGCCGAATAAACTTTTAATCTTTAATCAAACATTTATGGTAATTTTTCTTCTTTTTTAGTCTAAAGAATTTGATTTTCAAAAATTTTTATCGAATTACTTTATATTAAAACTTTTAACAATGAAGTTATCTATTCATAGTTTTAAAACGATTTTTCGCAAAATTTCGCTATCAATCAGGACGAGACGTCATTTTTACAAAAAGCAACTTATGAATCAGAATATCAACGCAAACTACATCATTTTTGTTTGTTTTCTTTTTGTTTGTTTCTGGTTTTTGTTAGGGATGGGGCGTCAGTTGATTGCTGAAGAGACTGAACAAAATGGCTCTTGAAATTGAACAAGAAAGAATATCTACTAAGTAATTCGTCACAGACAGGTTATCAAAAGATGAAATGTCTGTGATTTATTTTCTATTAAATCACTGCGTTAAATAGGATAAAGTTTGAGTGGATTGTGTAACATTTCAACCTTTAATTCGAGAACGAATTTATAACATAGTAGGCGTATAAGTGGAGGAATCAAGGGAAGTTATTGTAGGTAACAATAATAAGCAAAAACATTTGAAAACATTCCATGCAATGAAAACCATATACAAAAGCATATACAATTGAGAATAAAGTAACTCCGAAAACATGCTGTTATATTCTCCAAGACTATACGTATCAATTATCCAACTTTAGTTGACGAGTCGCTAATTAAATATGTCTTCGGTTGGAATAGTCTGAAGAAGTCCGTCTCTCTGCAGTCTTCCTTTGAATTCAGACTTGTTCTAAAAGACACGATGCTGTACTAAATATTTTTAAAAACCCGTCTGCCCTAATTTTTATCGATAGATAGAGGGGAAATAGTTGAATTCATACCTTCCCTAAGGATAGCGGTGCTATGCGAAATGCAAAGAGTCCCATTTAGCTGCGTACACTACCTACGAAACAAACCGTTACGACCTGAGAAACATTCCCTAAATATTACCAAAATACATCCGCAATATTTATTTGCATCATCAATTTTTTTTATGTTCAAATAGTATGTATTAAAATATTAAGATAAATAAAAGTTCAAGTTAAATAGTCGCAAAAGAATATGTTTTCAAAAATATACCCAGAGTACACTATATAAACTGTCTCCAATGTCAAATTAATTTTTACGTAAGTATTAATGTATAAGCAACTCTATTTTTCCATATTTTTAACGCTTAAAAGTTTTACATGTGCATTATATATAAAAACTATAGAATTAACTTTGTTTCTGGACACATTTGAGACAGCTTGACCGAAAGATATATATATATATATATATATATATATATATATATATATATATATATATATATATATATATATATAAAAGATTTTATACATTTAATGCCATGGAAGTTTGTCTGCAACATTAGGTTTCATAAAGTTTTACAAACAATACTCATCAGGCATGTAACAAAAGAAAATGAAGTTCTTCATTCTATTTCATTATCTGCCTGAAGATTGCTGTTTGGATAACTTCGTAAAACTTAAGGTTGCAAACAAACTTCCATGGCATTAAATGTATGAAATCTAATATATATATATATATATATATATAATTATTATTATTATTATTATTATTATTATTATTATTATATAATAGCGCTATCACAGATATTGAGAACTCTCCAAATATTATCGCACGTGGCTCGCCACAAACCCACAAAGGGAATTAGTGACAATCAACACTCTTACAATAGATAGATTGATAGATGTCCAAACAAATGTGTTTTTTTTCCGTTATTGAGAAAATGTGTTTGTTTGCTATTTTGTTTCTGCTAATATGAGCTTATAATTCGCCGCCAGCTTGTTACATTTTTCTGTGCACATGTCCGTATGTTTGCTCAAAATATTGTATAAGTTTTTTGTTTTAAAATAATACAAATCTTATTTGTAGACGGTATGACTGGGCTGATATGCAAAATGGAACAGTTCTTATAAGACAGGTAGTTGCATAAATCTTGTAAATTTCAGCATTAAATCATTAAATTCCTTTCGTTTTTTAATAACAATCTTTTCTTTCTATGAAAAAAATAACACTAAGGTCATGCCGATAAGTGCTGGAAATACCAAGTTATGGACTGGAATGACGCAACTTAGGCTTTTCAGTTGAGCGGGTTATGTGGTGCTCTTATTAGTACTATGATGCAAATTTTTTAAACCTACGTTAGTTGATGGTCATTCACTGGATTCTGAGTGACAACATGTGTCCTTAAGTCTCCATGATTCTTAGTATTCTGGCTGATCTTAATCCTGTAGTCTTAATGGTTTTCCCCAGTCCTTTTATTTCTGAATCTTTCTGTCCCTTTCCCCAGACTTTGGAGATTGTTCCGAGCGCATCATTTACAGTTTGTATCACTGTTACCATCATGTTCCATAGCTTGTTTAGTTTTCTGTCAAGATATAAGTACTTATCTTTCTTTTCACTTTCTTTGATTTTCTTGCCCAAGCAGCTGAGGCAGTAAAATAGACCGACAGCACCTCTGCAGGGGAGTAAGACCCCCCCCCCAATTCTTGTCCAGTGACCACCCCTTCATTGTCATCGCTCCCAGGTTCACTCTGGCCCGTAGTGGTAGCATCTGATAAGGTCCTATCTAAACTGAATTGTTTTAATAAGAACTGTTTGACGAAACTGAAGAGCTTGAAGTAGAAATGGTTTTGACAATTAATTTTTGTACTTACATTTATACTGGATAACTATGTTAAACTGAATTGTCTGAAATGGAACTGTTTTTGACGTTGAAACTACTTACGCTAATCTGAATTGCTTAAAATAAACAATTTTGACATTTAACTGAGTGAACCAAATCTATACTTATACTAAACTGAATTGTTTGAATTAGAACTGTTTGACTAAACTGAATAGTTTGAAATGGAAATTTTTTTGACTATTAAAATGTGTACATATGCTAAACTGAATTGTTTGAAATAGAACTGTTCATTTGTATAAAAGTAGATTTAGCATTAAATAACCTACAAACGTTGATATGCCATAGATCCCAAGCAAACAAAGAAATTCTTTGATTTTCATTCTGTAGTCCGCTGGGATGGCAAAGTCCACTATTTGTGGCAGCTCCTGTTTTTACCTCTTTTTTTTTTTTTTTTTTTGACTATCACTAAATGTAGTCTTCTAGACGGGATTAAGTGGTCGCAGAGAATTTTGTCTCGTTCTCCGAGACGGATTCTGGTTTGTGCATATACCATTTAGTATTTTGGTCAAATTTAAATATCTTGCACGATTTCCAGGGGATTATCTTCCCCACCAAGTCGTGTCTAGTCTTGTACTCTTTTGTGCTTATTTGCAACATTCGCTTATCATGTGATTAATGGTTTCGTCTCTATCCCCACATAACCTACATTTGCTATTTTGTTGCGTTTTACCTATTTTTGGCTTCACATAGTTGGTCTTTAGGGCATCGTTTTGTGCTACTATTTGAAGGGATTCAATTTCTCCCTAAAGGTTTCCCTTTCTTAGTCATGTCAAAGTCCTCTCGTGGGAGATTTCGCCTGTTTGTCGCTTGAAATATCCACACGGTTGTGTTTTTTTCCCATTTTTTTTTTCGTGTTATTGTTGTATGAGAATGTTTGTATTGCTTGCGTTGTTTCAAATCACTATAATTAGTCCTTACTCTTTTTTTAGTTGTCCTCAAGTCGTCGTATTGATTTCTCGAGGCTATATTTGAATACTAGTAACCCCTCGTCTTCATTCTTTTTTTCGACACATATCGTCTGTCTATGTCATCTCTCGGATATAAGGCCTAATAAATCGACATGAGTTTTCTTGTTCACAGGTCCATTTTTGAACTTCTTTCCGCGTCCATTTCAAGGATGGTCCCGAGTATCTTACAAGGTGTTTCTCCGAGATTGCCTTTTTTCATATCTTTTTTTCATTTCCACTTGTTTGAAGGCAACCGCTTCCAGTATTCCTAAGTACTTGTAAGTTTCCTTTTCCCCAAACGTTCTGATTCTTTCTTTATTTGGTAGTTCTATTCCTTCCCTCATTTGTTTTTTTTTCCACTTCTCGTTATTAGCATGGCACTTTTTTCTATGCTACATTCATTTTGACACATTTCCACTTGTTTGAAGGCAACCGCTTCCAGTATTCCTAAGTACTTGTAAGTTTCCTTTTCCCCAAACGTTCTGATTCTTTCTTTATTTGGTAGTTCTATTCCTTCCCTCATTTGTTTTTTTGTTTTTTTTCCACTTCTCGTTATTAGCATGGCACTTTTTTCTATGCTACATTCATTTTGACAGTATGTCAGTTGAAATACGGTTATTTTCTGTCTAGAAGTCATGGAATTGCGTTCATTGTTTATTTGTATTTAAATTTATGGTATAGTTGTTTATTATCTTTGGACAGAAATTGTTATCAAATATTCTTACCTGATGCAAAAATATACATACAGTTCTATGGTTTCAAGTATTATTATCTAATTTTAATGATTATATAATTTCAATTAATTATTTCTATTTAGTAATAATCACTTGTTTTCAAACATCTATATGATTTCGAGTTTATAGATATAAGGTTTAATAAACAACTATCGCTTCAAGTATCTATTCTTCATACTAATAACTTAGTTCTAGTATCATGCATACCAATCAAATACGAATAATTTTCAAACAGATTTAATTAACCAATAAATGGGAAACAGGTACTATCACTCCAGGTTGGCGTGGAACTAGGAGTAATATCTATGAAGTGTAACTCCTCATCCTCTAAAACTGGAGTTTCATAATCAAATGCAGTCAAGTATCATACCCAGAATACTCATTTTTTGGTAAACAGTCAGCATACGATACCCCCCCACAACGGGGCAAATTTCCTCTTGTCTAAACCGTGTGTCGCCATATTACGAAGTTTTAAAAAACTTAAGTAACCAACAAAGAAGATCATACCTCCAGTGATACTACGGTAATTTGTCTCAAAACAGAATTAAAAAATGCAAGAAGCTGACAATATCCAGTAGAATCTTTTTCGGATGCAAACTGTGCAGATGATCAATCTCTTTTTACAAAATCATAAACCATATCTCTTCTGCTTAGCCTAAAGCAGGCAGCAAGTAGCATTGGTCTTTATGTGAACTCAGATAAAACAGTGTTTTAATCAAGATTATGCCATCTTCCTGAGAAAAGGGTAGCGCCCTCCCCTACACCTCGACTATGGTCGCCAACTTTACTTACTTACTATGCCATCTCCTTATAAAATGGCAAGGTTCTGAATTTAGTAAACCAGTTAATATACCTCAATAACCAATTCTCATCTACTGAAAGCGATGTCGACATTGCTAAAGCATGAATTACTATTGACGGATCATCGACCATATGGAAATATGATCTATCTGATAAAATGAAATGGAAAAACTCCCTAGCTGTAGCTGTTTTTTAACTACTGCATGGTTGCACCACTTGGACATTTACAAAACACCTGGATGAAAAGCTAGATGCGAACTACACAAGGATGCGGCGTGATATTTAAGAAAAAAAACACAGTAGCAGCACCTTAAAAAATGGCAGATATAGGACAATTACGTCTCATCTCCCAAATCCTCCATATAAGACGAGGAAGACACGCTTAATACTGCTTTTTTGCTTTGGTTTGATTTGGTTTTATGGCATATCAAAGACTCTGGGTTATTTAAGGACAAATCCATGTTTATACATATAAACAGTTCTATTTCAAACAACTTAGTTTAGCACGAGTACAAGCCTTAAATATCAAACACTTCTGTTTGACCCACAGAGAGGACCCTCTTATGTGCTACCACACCCGGGACCTGGAAGAGATGGCAATAAAGGGTATTATGTATTCGCTAAAGCTCACCATCAGATTGCTTAGTGACATTTCCAGGACTCTCGCTGAGATGCAGACGGTGTGATCTTCGGCTCCAGCCAACTGGGCCAGACACTGCTAGAAAAGTAAGGACGAATTCATAAAAGGCGTTTTCCTATGGACTTCTACATATTGACACACCAGTGTTAGCCGACCAGCAAAAAAACTTATAATAAGCCCTGAGCGTACACAAGATGCCGTCTAGTGAGCTTAGCAAAAGTGATGACTAATAGACTGGATGATGGGTGGGAGTCAACGGGATCTGCCCTCCTTAACTGATTGAATTACAGAAATCAGGTCTGGTTTCACATTTAAAGTTTGTTTTTGTTGCTGTTGTTGATGTTGTTTTATTTTGTTTTGTTTTTGGGTTGTTTTTTTTTATTATCCCAAACAGGTACAAAATATTTTCATCCTGTCTGATTTCATTTAATATAACACACTTTCATAATCTGTAAAGAAAGAAATAGTACGAATTTGGAAGAATTTTTATATTTATAGCTGAATGCTTCGTCTAACAATTATGCGTTATCGAAGAACAACGTTTTTTTTTCTTCCCAGAGCGTCTGTCGTCACTATTTCAACAAAAAACAAATGTTCGTCATATTTGTATTTGTTTACTCCCTTCAGCTTCTTTGGGCGTCTATACAATTTGTAAGCCTGAATTAGGATATATATATATATATATATATATATATATATATATATATATATATATATATATATATATTAGAATAAAAACAAAATGACACATCAGTGGAATCTACATTGTCTATTGTTTGACAATAGCCGATAGCATGACACGATAGGTAAAAAATGTTTATTACAATCGAGAAAAAGAAGAATTTCACGAAGAAGTGTCAATATATGATTTTATTTATTCATTTTCCTCATCAACACACACGCATACTAACACCCAGACGTGCACACGCGCACACACACAAACTGATTCATATATATATATATATATATATATATATATATATATATATATATATATATATATATATATATATATATACCATATATATATATATATATATATATATAATCGCAAAAAAATATATATACTATATATATATATATATATAATCGCAAAAACCCACTTTTGTTTTATACTTGCTGAATTGTGTTTTATACACTACAAGGTCAAGATAGGGAAAATTGAGGAAGGTTGATTCTGTAGCGTCAAAGTTTGGGGTGGGAATGGGTTGCTCGTCTATATCTAAAATAACCCGGTGTTTTACCTGGACTCCAAACACTAAAATTGGTACGATTTGAACATGAGAAAAAATTTATCTTTTAATGAAGGTCTACGCTCGAACACAAGCACACCCATGTATACATATATCCGCTTAAAAATTAATCCAGTACACAATCCTGTTCGTGAGAAGAGGGGTTGGAAAAATATATACTCATACTTAAGTATACATATGGACTCCGTTACTTGAAGTATATGACGTCGAAGATTATTTTTGTTGTTGTTTTATATATATATATATATGTGTGTGTGTGTGTGTGTGTGTGTGTCCGTCTGAGGATAATGTTGTAATGTTTTGCATAAATATTGATTTGACGTCAGGCTCCGATATCGACAATGCAAAGTTGACTTCCGGTTTTATTTGAGGTCACTTGAGGTTGTCATATGCCATAATACACGATTTGGAGCAAATTATGAGACAAATACTTGTTTATAAAGAACAGGATATTTTTACAATCATAAATGTTTACCATCATGAACCAACGAAGTCGGATCTATGTTTTTATCCTCATGACTAGCAACATTTTGAACGTTCACGGCTACGACAAAAGACACTCGGAGAAGGCTGGAGTGTACAACGGTCGAAATGTCATGCATCTAAAATCCAAAAGGAAGATTTTGGGACGTGCTAGAAGTGTAATTGGCCACACCTTATCTCAGAAATTTAGATAGATTTGTTAATGATATTTTAAACTGTGTTTGAGATCACAATATATTGTTAAGGTCTTATACAAACAATAGATTTTTCGTGTTTTTAAGATTATAGTTTTGACAACTTATCCGGCGTAGACTTCGGTAGTAATTAACTTTTTAATATATGAAATATTGCTACGAGTCATTTTAGTGCAATAATAATAATAAGTCAAGATAGAAAACGTGAAGGTAAACAAATTATTTTCAAATATTCTAACGAGTGACATCAATAAACTAAACGACTTGATTTATGCAGGAATAAGACTCATCTGTGATAAAAATCAGTGTTCTCTAAAGGAAGTCGACAGAAATTCAAAACGTGGGAAATTAGCCAAGAAGGATAGGTAAATAAACTGTGACAGCAAGCGAAAGCACTATAAAAGAAAAACACAAAGATTATGGAGGATGAAAAAGACCAAAACAAAACAGCTGACAATTTGGCTCTCCTAATTTAACGAAAGTAACTACTTAACACAGAAACACAGACCCCAAGGACTAGAGAAGACAGCAAAAATGTACTTCACAGTTATTTTAAAAGTAACCGTACACAAAACAAGCATGAATAAAGAATGCTAGAAATTTGGGCAAAATAAGCAGGACAATACAACGTGAAGAGATTAATGAAAATCTTAAGAAAGGAAACTTAAAGAAAACAAGACGAGTCAAGCAATTGAATCAAAACAGGTCATTCCAAAATAACGAAAGAGTGGAGAATGCAAGTGAGTGGAGAATGCACGAGGATAATCAACAACTGAATGGAAGGAAAGCAAAACAATTTTGGAGTAAAATATGTGAACAGAAATAACATAACAGAAAGGATAATTGGATGAATATCATGAAAAAGAATTTCAAGAACTCAAAGGTGGATCTGAGTTTGACATATGCAAGAAATCTCTCAAAAGAAAAACTAAAATAGTACCAAATTTCCAGTTGCCAGGCCTATGGCATACATGGATTCTAGTTTTAAAAAGTAACATCCATATATGACATACAAGTTCTTTAAATGAGTATCTACCCAGTTGAAGAGTCAGGCTGTCATGGATTCCTGGAAGAAGTAAACATACTCCAGCGTAGACTTCGGTAGTAATTAACTTTGTAATATATAAAATATTGCTACGAGTCATTTTAGTGCGATAATAAAAATAAAGATATTATTTCTGACTCGCTGCAAAGTTCCCTTATCATAAGACTTCTTGGACACATCTGTGCCTGGCGCGCAAATAATATACAACGCCTGGGTCTGGTATTGCCACACTGTACTACCCATGAAAAATGGCAAATCGAAACATGACTCAACGTGGGACCCAAACGGTATGTTTGTTTTAAATGATTGGCTGGTGCCCCTTACATAGCCAACATGAGGGATCCGGTGGCTTCTTGCAAATGTTTGCTATTATTTTTCAGGTATAGACACGAGGAACAAATTAATCACCTAAATCTGAGGCAACAGCGCAGAAAAGGAACTAGGGAAGATAATAAACTTGCACAATACTGTTATCTTAGAAGCAATTCTACACAAATAGAGTATAGAAAAAGAAGGATAAAAATTTGTGTACAGTTCGCGAGATTTAAGACAACAAACCAAAGACTCGCTGACCATGTTAAAACAATAATAAAGAAAGGTTGGTTTTCTGTTCTTAAAATATAGGAAAATATACTAACAAATATATAGGGAATCGTATAAATAGGCCTCTAAGACAGTAACTAAGACACTAAATACAGAACAGCCGGATATATCTAGCCAAAATCAAACGCTAAGTAATAATGACCGAAACTCAACACAACCAAACACAGCAATTAAAATACTAACGCTAGAATTAAAAATGAATGTAAAGATTTCGAAGAGAATTATGTCTGAAAAAATACATGACCTTTTCTGAGGAACCATAACTGAAGAAGAGTGAAGACAGGAATTGGAAAAAATATACGACTTATTAACAAATATCCCGAACAATATCACGGAATTAAACGATTAAATCTTGTCAGGAGTGAAATGAATCTGTGGAAAAATCGGAGTTCCCCTGAAGATAAAAAGCAGAGAGTCAAAACCCGGTTGGGAAATTAGATTGGAAACATTGGTAAGAAAATTACAACTAGCTAAAATGCAAAGACAGTGGAAAAACACGAGAATAAGTTCGGACGAGTATCGAAAACCAAACTGATTAGAACAAAATATACATTTCGAAGAGTTAAATCAGATGTCACTGGCGAAAGAAGGAAGACAATACATAAAGACTTTCATAAAAATAAGATGAATATTAAAGAAACGTTAGTTGTTGTACTTTCCTCTTTCTTCCCTAAGACACTTGAGTAGGACTTTTTTAGCAAAAGCCGGCAAGCAAAATGCAACTGATAGGGATAGTTAAAGTAGTCTAGAATATGTCTAACCGTGGGCTAAAATCGGGACTTATAGAATTCACTAAAAAGTTTCGGGTTTAAATCACTAAAGACTGTCATTTATTGCCGATTCACGAAAAAAAAAAAAATAGCGGCGTAGATTAAAAACACGCAAGAACAGCAGCATAACTTGCCTGATCCAGAAAGACTCCGAAAAAAGAACCATCCCATGCAACGATAGACCGATAACGTGAGGTGGAAATCCTAACCACACAGATTAGAGACGAGTTCTCTAACTTCTGTAAATGTTGCGGACAGAAAAGTTGCCACAGGGGAACTAGTGGAATTGTTTACAAGATGTACAGTAATCTGCACATCCTGAAGAAGAGCAAAACGGGACGGGAAAATGTAGACATCGCAGAGATTGACAATTAGAATGCCTCTGATATATCCCACAATGTTGGATAATTGATAGTCTGCAAATGTACACGATATCCGAAAAAGTAATAAAATTTTTCACAAAAGCTATGAAAGTTGAATTAACAGCAGCAGGAAGTAAAATCTTCTCTGAGATAAAAATCCCGAGAGGTATCTTCACAGGTGATGTACTTTTGCCATTACTATTGGTAACAGCCATGATGCAACTCAATCATATACTTAGGATATTCATTGGGGGGCTATAAGTTTTAAAATACTTGAAAAGATAAACATCTTATGTACTTGAACGATATCAAGCTGTTGGCAAAAATTAGAAATAATTGGAGCCTCTGGTACATACAATATAAATATACAGCCAGGATAGTGAAATGGAACTTTGCTAAAAAAAAGTATCATGCTGATGTAAAAAGTGCGAAAGTAGGAACGGTATAAGGATCAGAACTTAAAAAAAACAAGAAAGAATTAGAAAGCTTGGAAAAAGGGAAAACTACAAGTTCTTGAGAAAACTTAAAATAGAGAAGAGAGTATCTCAAAGAATAAAAAATATGAGGACGACCCACAAAGCCTTACATCCGGGAGATGGCATAGACAGACTATAAATGAAGGAGGAATAGGACTTTCTAGTATTGAATTTTGCTTGGATACATCAATACCTGCACACAGGGATTACATTAAAAAGAGAAATGGAAGACTAATTACAGCAGCCAGTAACACCTCTGACAACATGAGGACAAAAAGAACAATAAAAACAAGAAAAAATGGAAAGAAAACCAAGAGGGGAAACTAAATCTCTTCTAAAAACCACACAGAACAACGCCATAAAGACCAATCATATCAAAGCAAGCATAGATAAGACGAAATAAAACAGCTGATGTAGGTTATGGTGTGATAGAGATGAAACGTTCTATCACATAATCAGCGAATGCAGCAAATTAGCACAGAAAGAATATAAGACTTGACGCTATCAGCGAGGTGGGGGAGGTGATCCACTGGGAATTATGCAAGACGTTGAAATTTGACCATACGAACTAATGCTATTCGTACAACTCAGAATATGTCTTGAAGAATGAAATGCAAAAATACATCTGGGATTTTTAGATACAAACGGATCAATTAATCTCGGCCAGATGACGAGATCTTATTATCATCATCATCATCATGTCGTGCCGCTAGCACGGATATCCCTGACCCTCTCTCGCCACTTCTCTCTATCATTCATCGCCTCTGGCAGGTCTTCATGACTACATCCCGTATCGTCACATAGCTGCTGTATGTATGTTCGAGCTGGTCGTCCTGATTTTGCTTGGCCATATGCGGGGGTCCATTGGAGTCGAAACAGTCTTAACATGCCTGGGAGAAAGATTACTAGGACTAGATATCTAGATATGCTTTTGCCCGGCCATATGTGGGGGTCCATAGGAGTACATCACTTATGAGCTCATCCCTGCTTCTCCAGCAGTGTCCTGTATGTCTGGTTCGTCTAGCTTGGATAGTTTTTGTGATGGGAGAATCAACCAAAAAAAAAAAGACAACTTGCAGATTTGTGGACGTTGCTGACGCCAGAATAAAATTGAAAGAAAGGGAAAAGAAGGATAAGTACCTCGAGCTTACTAAGGAATTGAAAAAACTGTGGAACATGAAAGTAACGGTTATACCTATTGTAATTGGTGCTCTTGGTACAGTAACCAAAAGTTTGGTAGAGTAACGGGAGGACTTAGAAATAAGTGGACGAGTGGTGACCATTCAAACTACAGCATTGTTGACATCAGCTAGAATACTGAGAAGAGTCCAAAATATTTGAGGCGACATGGTATCACTCAAACTCAATTGAAAGACCATCAGCTAACGCTGATGTGAAAAACTCAAATAATAATAATAACAATAATGATTAACCTCTTATTGTTCAGCACGAACAAAAATAAAATATGAAGAAAGGTACAGAAAAATAAGATATATTCATTGGAAAATATGTAAATACTATGGAATATTGGATAGCAAAAATGGTATAAATAACAAGCAGAACCAATAACAGAAGCCAAATAAGCTACAATTTCCTGGGACTTGATATCTAAACTGATAGAAAAAGATAAAGAGTTGTAAAATATATATAATGGTTAAAAAATACAAAAGAAAAACTTTATTTATAACTGATATGTCAGTGCCAAAGAATGATGATATATCAGTGAAATAATATTATAAAATAAGTCAGTACAAAGACCTGGAAACAGAAAGTGAAAAAGTGTCGCCCCTTAAAACGACCACCATCTCAGTAATATTGAGAGCCCCAAAAAAAGATCCAGATCAACACATTATAGGCAATCCAGGTTAATATGAAATACAAAAAAATGCACTTTGCAGAACCATTCATCTCCGGACTATGAATGTGACAAAAAATACCAGCCAAAGAAGGGTAGCCCAGTCGGCTGAAGTTGTAGAACCCTCTGATTGCATCTCTAGAGAAGGGTAAGACCCACTCCTAAATGAGTGTCCTGGATAGAATATTAATCTATGAGATACTGATGTTTTTAGTCCTTGAGCTTTGTGTAATGTGCAGTATCCCTTTATTACGATTACTTCCAGGTCCACTATGCAAGAGAGGTCGCATCAATAGGTCGAATGGAACTGTTTAACCATTTAACTGCATGGTAACAAATGAGTGATGTTAAATTGAATTGTTAGTCTTACATCGCAAGTATTTGAAACCATTTAACTGTGTGCAAATGAAAGTATTAGAATTTCCTCGCAACACTTGAAACAATTTAACAGTGTGCAAACAAATATTAAATAATATATATAACGATTAGTGTTAGGATTTAATACTCGGAGCAAATGAAGACTAGCTTGTTTAAAATATTACATACTAACAATTCATTTACAAATCATATATATGTAATTTATTTATGCTTAATAGGGTGTGGCATTAAATCACCAACATGCGTTGATATGCAATAAAATATGACTAATTAATCAACCGACTAAAGTAGAAGGGAAAAATAGAACGAGTACATACAATTATTAACTTCTATTGATTCTGTGGATTGACAACAAAATAGCATGTAATGTGGTCCCGCAAAGCTGGATAATAGACTGCCAGAAAATTTACAAGATATCCGACGAAGTCATAAAGTTTATCGAAATTACCACGGAAAATTGGAGATTTGCATTGACAACAAGACGAAAAAGCTTAACTGAGGTGATTATCACAGAGAGAGATTTTCCAAGATGTACTATTACCATTATTATTTGTAATAGCGATAATGCCGCTCAACCACATACTTAGGAATGCCCAGTAAGAAACAAACTAAGTAAACCACAAGAAAATATCATCAGCTAATCTTATGGACGACATCAAAATATTTGTTAAGAATGAAAAAGAATTGTAAACCCTATTACAGGCAATGAAGACATAGAGTTAAGATATTGGGATAGAATTTGTCATAAAAAAATACCGTGTTAATAATGAAAAGCGGGAAAAAACGAATGACAGAATAGAACTACCAAATCAAGAACAAATTAGAACGGTTTTGTTGGTTGATTGGTTACGTTTATATCATATCAAACTTTGCAGGTTATTTAACACCAAATCCATTTTTATGAAAATAGGTCTATACAATTCAGTTGAGCATAAGTGCGCAGTTTAATGTAAGTACAGTTTAATTGTAAAAAACATTTCTATTTCAAGTTATTCAGTTTAGTCAAGCTGTTCTAATTCAGCTAATTCAGTTTAGTATTAGTACAGATTTTGTTTACACACAGTTAAATGTCAAAACAGTCCTATATCATACAAATCAGTTTAGTGTAAGTACAGTTTCAATGTCCAAAAACAATTCCATTTCAAATAATTTAGTCTATCATAAGCACGCAGTTTAAATGTAAGTACGGCTTGATTGCCAAAAACATTTCTTTTTCAAGGTATTCACTTTAGTCAAACAATTCAGTTTAGCATAAGTATGTCATTAGTTCTATTCAACCCATAGATAAGGCCCTATCAGGTGCTACCACGCCGGGCCAGAGTATACCTGGGAGCAATGGCAATGAAGGGGGGCTCCGCATTCCCCAAAGCCCCAGCATTACGAGAACATCACCATCAGATTGTTTAGTGTCATATCCAGGACACTCACGGGGGGTCTTACCCCACTGCAGGGGTGCAGTCGGTGTATTCTACAGCCCCAGCTGACTGGGCAAAGAACGTTTTGAGAAAAGGAAACTTACGAATTCTTGGGGGAATTGGAAGCTGACACCATCAAACAGCTGTGGATAAAAAGAAAAAATTTAAAGTATCTTCTGAGAACGAGGAAACTACTGGAAACCAAACTATATTGCAGAAATCTCATCAATGATATAAATACCTGGGCTGTCTCCGTTGTAAGATACTCGGGACCATTCTAGAGGTGGACGGGGGAAGAACATCAAAAAGTGGACACGAGAAACTATCCCCACAACTATAGGCCTATAACGTGTCTACTTCGAAGGTGGAAAATCCTAACCGTATCGAATAGAGAGAGGATCTATTACTCGCCATTAATGCACACACTGGTTCCTGAAGATCACGAAGAATGTTCCAAGGGAACAAGTGGATGAAGTGATTTAATGTATATTGACCAGCGCATCCTCAAATACAGTAAAGCGAGGCGAAAAGATATAGCCATGCCGGGGATCAACTACAAAGTTTCCTACGATATAGTACTGTAATCCTGGATTATAGATTACCGAAAATGTACAACATATCCATTAATGTCATGAATGTCATCACGAAAGCTTTGAAAACTACAAAGTGGAATTAACAACAGGAGAAGGTGAAAATTTTTAGAGGATTTTCCACAAAGATGCGCTTACCATTTGTAATAGCAATGATGCAACTCAATCATGCATTTAGGAAATGCACTTGGAGCAACCAATTTTCTTAAATCCCTTGAAAAGATTAATCACCTTATAACCTGGCACGACGCAAAACTGTTTGCAAAAAGGTTAAAAGGAATCGAAGATTTTGATAAAAACAATAAGAATATTAAGGCACGATAGGGAAATGGAATTTGGCTTTGAATATATGACATGCTTAAATGAAAAGTGGAAACATATGATAACAGAATGAAATAGAACCGTCAAAATAAGAAAGAATCAGAATGTTCGGAGAAAAAAGAAAGTTACAAGTACTTGGGAATATTTGAAGCAGACATCGTCAATTAAGCAATGAAAATTTTAAAAAAGGAGTACCTCGTACGAATGCTAAAGCTTCTCAAAACCAAGCCCAGGAATCTTATCAAAGGGATAAGCAGCTTGGTTGTCCACTTTTCGAAATACTTGTAACTATTATGGATGTGGGCAACGGAAGAGCTCAGGTAAATCGACCAGAGGACAAGAAACCGATGACGATGCACCAGGCCCTACATTTGAATGATCGCATTGCTATTTTACATGTATCAAGAAAAGAGGGAGGAAGAGGACTCGCCACCATTGAAGATAGTGTGGATGTATCAATAAGAGGACTCAAAGACTGCATTAAAAATAGCAAGAAAAGACTGATTATGGCGCCCACTCATAGCACTGAATACCTTAGATCAAACAGAAGAAAAACAAAAACCGGGAAACAGAAATGGGAAGGAAAACAACTGCATGGGTATTTTAACTGACAAATTAACAAAATCTCTTGTGGGAAAATCTTGATAGGGCTACAGAAGGGAAAACCTGAGAGAAAAACTGAATCTGTTCTAATAGAAGAGCAAAACAACGCCATAAGGACTAATTATATTAAAGCGAAAGATGATAATACGCAATAGAATAGCAAGTTTGTGTCATGTGGTGAGGAGACGAAACAATTAACCACACAATCAGGAGGTGCCCGTGATGTAATGGTTATCGTCGTAATAAATGGACACGGTGACACGAGTTCAAATCCTGGACGAGATTGATAGCATTTCATATCGCACTAATACCCTTGTATGAATCCAATTATTCTCCCTCCAGCTATAGTTAAATAGTAGGACAGGCTGATTTCTTTAGCCTTGGTAAGGCAACTAGTCTAAGAGAAGGAAAACTCTAAATTCAAACCTGTTAAATTCCGTTTAAAAATTGACCTTGTGTCATATCCTGCCCGAGTGGGGGGGTAAATATGATTAACCACGCAATCAGCGAATGAATTAAACTAGCAGAAAGAGAGCATAAGAATAGATACGACTAGATGAAGGTGATCCACGGAGAATTGTGCAAGAAGAAGATATTGGACAATAGTACCAAACTGTACATGCGCAAACAAGAATCCATCCTGTAGAATGAGATGCATAAAATTCTCTGGGAATTTCAAGATAAAAACAGATCACCTAATCCCAGTTAAAATACCAGACCTAGTGATAATTACGTTAAAAAAGACAAACCTGCTGTAAAATGTCCTTTGACGTCCTGGGGAACAGCAGACTGAAAATCAAAGAAAGCGAAAAAAGAGACAAGCACACGGACCTTGCCAGAGATCTAAAAGAGCTGTGGAAATGAGAGTGACGATGATAACGATTGTTATTAGTACGCTTGGAACGTTCCGCTGAGGCTTGGGAAAAGGGCTTAAAGAAACAGAAATCAGGTGACGAATCAGTATTATTCAAACTACAGCATTGCTGAGATTGACCGGATTACTGAGAAGATTCGGTGAGACCAAGGTACTTACTATGACTCAGACTCTAGTGAAAGACCATCTGCTAAAGCTGGTATGAAAAACTCTCAAGAAGAAAATTAAAATATAATAGTAATAATGCACAACCCAATATCAGTCCCGGAGAATGTCACGCACAAACTCCTCTGGGATTCTGACATCTAAATGGATCACTTAATCTCGGCCAGACCACCAGACCTTATAATAATCAACAACAACAACAAAAAACAACAGAGAACTGTGGATTTCGCTGTCCCGGTTGACCACAGAGTAAAATTAAAAACAATTGGAAAGGAGGATAAGTACCTCGACCATACTAGGGAATTGAAGAAACTTTGGAACATGAAAATGACGATTATACCAATTTTAATTTGGGTTATTGGTTCAGTCACTAAAATAATTACTAAAGGAGCTGGAGGACTTAGAAACAAGAGGATAAGTGAAGATCATCCAAACGACTGCATTATTGAGATCGGCCAGAATACTGAGAAGAGTCCTGGAGAATCGAGGAGACTTGCTATCACTCAAACTTCAGGAATAGACCATCAGCTAACGCTGATGTGAAAAACTCTCAAAGAGTAATAATAATAAACCTACTCAGTTACATACTTAGGAAAAGCACCGGGGGTTACATATTTACAAAATCATAAGAAAAAAAATCACCACATATACATGGATAATCTCAAGATATTTTCCCAAGACACTGTTACAAATAATAAGAATATGCAGCCAGAATACAAGTGTGGAATTTGGTGTTGAATAACGTTTCATACTCATAATGAAAAGTAGGGAAAGAGAAACAATACAAGGAACAGAACTGTCAAATCAGGAAATTAGAATGCTACGAGAAAAGAAAAATTTTAGAGACTTGGGATTTTGAAAGGAGGCACCACCAAACAGTGATCAAAGAAAAAAATTAAAAGAGAATAACTCAGAATAACTAGAAAACTTTCGGGTGAACTGCTCTGTGGCAGAAACTCCTCAAAGTAATGAGGTAGTCTTTTTTGTAAGATACTCTGATCCATTCTGGGTAAGATACTTTTTTGTAAGATACTCTGTAAGAGTATCTTTTTGTAAGATACTTTTTTGTAAGATACTCTGATCCATTCTGGGTAAGATACTTTTTTGTAAGATACTCTGATCCATTCTGGGTAAGATACTCTGATCCATTCTTAATTGTGCGATAGAGAAACTCAGACAAATGGACTGAAGGATAAAATAGATAAGTATTAAATCAGAGAAATGATTGACTGTGTGTGCCAAGAAAGGAGGATGGTGAAGGACTCGCCAGCATTGAGTATTGCGTAGATGCATCAACATAAATTCTCTAGGAGTACATTAAAAAGAGCAAAGAAAAACTAATTTCAGCAGCCAGTGGCAACGATATAAACATAAGAACAACGAATAAACTACAAAAACTAGAAACCATAAATGGAAAGAAAAACAACTGTATAGATATTTCAAGCGAAAAATAATGGAATTTTACACGTGAAGTTTGATATCGTCCATGGATATTTTCTTGCGCTTTACTTAGGTTGTATCCGACTGTGAATTTCCAAATTTTGTAATTGAGTGAAGTGTAGGATGTAGAAACAGAAATGGGACATTTAATCACATAATAAGCAAATACAACAAACAAGCAAGAAAGTAGTACAAAACTATATACGAGAGGGTAGAAAATGTGATAAACTAGGAATTGTGCAAGTGATTAAATTTTCACCATGCATGTAACGTTATATGCACAAAGCAGAATCTATTCTAAAGAATGAGACATAAATTTCCCTAGGATTTTATGGTACCAATGGATCACCCAATTCCAGCCAAAAGACCAGATCTAGTATTGGCTCTAAAAAAACATGTCATCAAATAAAAAAAGGAAAGCAAAAATACAGAAAAATACTTGAAATTAGCCAGAGAACTAAAAATGCTATGAAATATGAGTGAAAGTAATAACAGTTTCAGTTGGTACAATTATAACGGTCCCAAAAGGTCTGAAAAAAGACTTGAGTAATAGAAAATCAGAGGAAGAATTGAGACCATTTAGACCATAGGATTGTTAAAATCGGCTTGAATACTCAGAAGAGTCTTTGAGACTTCTGGAGACATCCTGTTATTCAGACTCAAGTGAGAGACCACCAGGTTATACTAATGTGTAAAACTCGTAAAGAGTAAAATTGTAACAATAAATGCATTTAAATATATTTTTCTCTCGGACAACGCTATTTACATCTTTTATATCATACTATTATTTTTATTTTTATTTTTATATAACTGTAATCTGGCCAAAAATAGCAGGTTCCACAGTTATTTTGGTCAGTATAATACACTACACAAGGATGCTGCGAGCTATATTGAACAAGTCATGCAGGCAGCACCCAACAAAGCAGCTGTACGGCTACCAACCACCCATCACGAAAACTATAAAACCTAACGAACCAGACATGCGGAACACTACTGGAGAAGTCGGGATGAACTTATAAGGGATGTACTCCTATGGGCCCCTTCACATGGACGAGCAAAGGTAGGACGACCAGTTAGAATGTACATATAGCAGCTCTGTGCCGATGCTGGATGTAACCCTGAAAACCTGTCGAAAGCAATGGACGATTGGGAGGGGTGGTGAAAGAGGGTCGGGATATATGTGCTGATGGTGGGACGTAATGATAATGATGATAATACACTGAAAATACTCTGACTTATAAAGCAATTTTGTGACAATACACCGCTGACAAGTTCCCACTATCTCAACCTCCCAAACCACTCAATGCCTTCAGATCCTCTAGTGGTTTCTCTCATCTCCGGCTAGGGGTATATCACATTTCTTTACGGACACACAAAATGTAACATACACAACCAAGAGGGTGGAAGAAAAGAGAACAAACACGGACTTGGATTAGCTCCAAGCGCAAGAAGGGTGAAGTTTGTGACACTTTTGTGTAGCTTTCAGTGAATATGTGGGTAAGCGCGAGCGTGTATTCGAGCGAAATTCCCACAAAGACACCAGGAATGTTGACTCATGTTTTCAGGTTGGCCGAGCAAGCTTCTAGGTTCACAGGTCCTAGCTGTCGGCTTCCTAGCGCACAGGCCCTTTCTGTGGGTTTCGCGCCAAAACAGACAAAGGGATAGTCTAACCCACACCCACAGAAACGAATGCCGCCGATCATGTCACAATTTTCTGTTTGCAACTGAATTGTAATTGTGTGACATCTTAAGCCCCACTGAGCCTATTTGTTGATTTAAATGATTCTCTATGTAAACGTACAATTAACGTAATTCCTTTTCATCAATGAATCAAATAATCCCAACGTGACTGACATGCCTTTAGAACCAAAATAATGGAAAAGCCTTATATTGTCCAATAAAATGCAAACAAAATTCCACTTCAAATGATGAAAATTTTAAATACATCCATGTGAATAATTTTTACTGGTATATGTTATCATGTTTCTAAAAAGAGGTTTTGAATTATATTCAAAGTTAATTTTAAAATGAAATTTAAGAACTTTAATGATTTATTAATGTCTATATATAGTTACATTAGTCAGAAATACTTTTATGGCAATTTTGTTAACTTGCATTTACATAAGGCTAAATATAATTTATCAACCTTCAAAATTAAGAAAAGATGATGCATAAAATCCTTTACCTCTCCCTGAAAATAAACATCAGTATCATTATAGATCACTGTTACCATTGTAACATTTTGTGTTATCGAGTATTAAATTAAAAGTTTCTAAAAAAAAAAAAGCTTAATATAATTAAAAGATTTGGTTTGGTTTCTTTGTTTAATGGTATATCAACCACGTGGGTTACTTAATGCCATAGCCATCCGGACAGAAAAAAAAAACTAGTGGAACTATTTAATAGACTCTGGATGGATAAAGAATTTTATATCTCAACAAAGGCCATTTGTCCGAAAGTGAAAGTAATAGCAGAGCTTGAGTTCGAACTCGCATCGTACGATGTCGCTGTCCAGCCTCTCTACCATTAGTAGTAGCCGATTATCAAAAGTAAATACGTGGTGAAATAGTTAGCGATCTAGATTAATAGGCCATTGTTTGTGAGTTCGATTCTTACTTGGTACCTCATAAATTCTGGTCTCGTTCCAAAACTTAGCTATGTATAGTGAATAACTAATAGTAATTCTGCTGTTTCCACGAGTGAAGGTTTGTTATTTTCATGTAATTGAAGATAACATTACTTCAAAGAAAATATTTTAGTTATCTTAATTCAATTTTTTTTTTTTTCAAAAAGCCATGAGGATGCCTAAATTTTTCCTCCATAGGCACATAGCCATATTGTCACTGGAACATCATTTAATTGATATTTTCATTATACTCAAATTGTTCATATTCCAAAATTTGATATGGCTGTGAAATATGTAGGTAGAGAAACGCCCAGAGAATTTAAAGTGTATTTTCAAGGTTTTCTGTGAGTAAACGCTCTCTCTTCCAATATCATTTTTAAATAAATTTCAATAAAATCGATTGTAGAATTTGAATAAATTTTAAAGAAACTTTTATGCCATATTTTTGTAGTAGTGTATTCTTTTCTTTTTTTTTGTGGGGTTGTTCTTGTACGTGACATTCGCATTTTAAAAGCTCAATCATAACGTAACCGGTCGTATGATACAGAGCGATTCTGTTTTTCAACTAATTGCTGATTCCTATTGTCACAAGGAAACAAAGAAACGAACCTAATTGCTAAGGGCTGACTTGGTCGCTTCAGTGTGTTCTTCCGGTTTTTATGTTCCCGCATTGTTCACTCTTCATACAGAACATTTTTCAAATTACACATTCTTTAATGGATTTCCTTCCTGAAAAATAAAATAAAATTTTTAAAAAGCTGCGCGAAGAAAAGTCCCTCCAAAAAGCATGTTTCAATTTTGCCAAGTGTAAAAAGGAAGAAAAACAAAACGAAACAAAACAAGAAAACAAATTAATAAAAATTAAAATAAAATCAACCTCATTTCTATATTTTCAATTTTTGAAAGCGAGGCTAATTAGTTGTGTGGGGATGATTGGAATCTTTGACAGTTTAAAGATGGATGCGCATTTACTGACGGCCATAAAAAGGTCTATGGGTTCTTTTAAAAGGCTTGAGCAAGTCACCATGTCAGGAATATGTCTTTTTACAATAGGATTAATGTATTGGTTACCGTTTGCCTCACTACTTACTAAGGTTCAGTATTAGAATTAGTATATAAGTGATATACTTCCGGGCTAGAACCAAAACTAAGTTTAGTGAAGGATTAAAAGTAATTACCCTTTCTGCACGAGCAAAGTGTTCTTATTTTGTTGTAATTGAAGATTACATTACTGCAAACGGCATATTTAATTTTTTTCAATTTAATTCAAATTTAATGTAACCTTAATACTTGTTAAATTGATAGTCATAAATAAACATGTTCCAAAAATAAAATATTCATACATTGTTAACTAAATAAGCAGTATGTAAAAGGGGTAAAAAACAGAAAAAGGCTTTAGTGTGATAGACAGACAACACAATGACCATGATAATAGATATTTATAAATGAATATATAGATATATGAAGACAATTAAGATCCTTGGGTACTGACCATGAAAATAAAGTCAAGGGACATATAATAAATTATACACGCTCTTGAGATTGTATGAAAACACGCTGAATAAACGAAAGGAAATACGAGATTTGCTCATTTACACACGCAGAAAGATTTAATATATAATGTACATAGAAATAGTATGAAAATTTATGCACAAATGTGTCCCAACAGAAAGAATATGCATTTATTGTTCTATAGATAAGCTTTATGGGAAAAGAGTGTAACAATTTTTACCCATAGCATAGTAGTATAGATTTAGTCATATGTGTGCATATATATATGTATATGTATATGCATATCATGGTGGACATATGAACAGGAGCAGGTATATATATATATATATATATGTAAATGTTATGTATGAAGAGTGAATATATATATATATATATATATATATATATATATATATATATATAAGGCAAGGGACAACGTATTTTCTGTGCAAAAGAAACTGGGCGTGGATTTTTGGGATCATCACAATTCAGGCTCCAATCAACGGATGCACCCATTATCCAAAAGAGACAATTATTTATTGTCTCCATAGCACACAGAGGCCAACAAAAATTTGTGTGAGATGATTTTGTGTATTGGTTATCTTTTTTGTTGTTCAAGGATTGGAGAGGACTTTTAAAAAAAGGTCAGTATAAAAATATTTTAGTTCTTGTATGGTTAGGAGAACAATCTGTGAGCTAATATTTACAAAGGTTTATTTTTTAATCTTATTCTCAATTTATAAATACAGTAAATAAAACTAGCATTTGCTTTACGCAGTAAACAAGACAAAGCCTAAGTATGTCTCAGGAATATTCTAAGTATGTCTCAGAAATATTTTTAAGTATGTCTCAGGAATATTCTATACCAATAAAAATTCAGTCTATATGTTTCACTCCTTCATATATTGCGACTATAGCAATCTGAATCTGGTAATTAAGCTCTGTCTACTAATCGGCTATATTATTCAACATTTAAAAGTCGATCTTATATTATTTTTTACTATTAACCAATAAAATTCGCATGAAACATCTGTTGACAGGCGACATTTTATAGATAAGAAACTTTTGAATTTGAAAGGAATTTCAAAACTCAGCAGAATCTCCCAGCAGTCTAAAAATGGATATATTCTACGGTTACTTTGCACCACAAACTCTAACGAGTAGCGTAACAAGAGTGTTGCAATATATATATATATATATATATATATATATATATATATATATATATATATATATATAATAGATGAGAATGACTAGTGGTTTAAATTGAATCGTATTTCAAAAAGTATTCGAATTCGGGTCAGTAAAATAGTAGTAAACTGAAAAGAAATTAAGGTCTTAACTCCTTATTGTTTCATTATTAGTTTTATGTCTTCTATAGAAATGAGGGCACAAACATCAGATGAAACTTTATTTGGCAAAGTATATTTCCCATGGGCAAATAAAATAAACACTGAAATTATGTCTTTGCTTCTATGAAAGACATATAAACGTAATTTTTATGAAACAATACTAAGAAGGTGAGATCTCGATTCCTTTTTGCTTTCAAATAATATATTGGTAATAGAGTCTGCTATAAACAACAACAACAACAACAACAACAACAAGGGGGTGTTCTCGTGGTGTAATGGTTCAAGCGCTGGACTGCGGAATCGTAGTACGCGAGTTCGTACTCCAGTCGCGCTATTACGTTAACTTTCGGGCAAATACCCTTGGGAAAGGTATGAACCCCCTTATCCTCCCAGCTATGGGTAAAATAGTACCACTACTATTCTTCTAGGAAAATGGCTTTGGCATTAAATAACCTAAAAAGAGTTGATATGCTATTAAACAAAAGAAACCAAACAACAACAACAATAATAATAATAATAATAATTAAACGATCAGTCTCATAAAAAGTTAATGAAGTAAATCAGCGCAAAGACAGTGTAACACTAGACACGATTGGGTGGGGAAGTTGATGCACAGAGAATTGTGCAAGAAGTTTAAATTTGACCGTACTTAAAAATGGTACATGCACAACATAGAATTTGTCCTAGAAAATGAAAAATAGAAAATGAGACGCACAAAATTCTTTGGGATCATCTAATTCCGGCCAGACGACAAAATCTAGTGATAGTCAACAGCAAGAAAAAAGAAGCTGTGGAATAGTGGACTTTGCCGTTCCGGCTGATAACGGGGTAAAACTGAAGGAAAGCAAAAAGAGATACCAGTACCTAGACCTTGCCAGAGAACTTAAAAACCTATGGAATATGAAAGTGAAAGTGATACCAATTGTAATTGGCACGTTTGCTACCGTCACCAAAGGATTGTTATAGAAACTAAGGGACTTTGAAATAGGAGGAAGAGTGGAGACTATCGAAACTACAGCATTGTTGGGATTGGACCGAATACTTCGAAGAGTCCCGGAGTCTTGAAGAGCCTTACTGTCACTCAGACTCTAGTGGAAAGCCATCAACTAACGCTGGTGTAAAAGCAGTTAAAAGAGTAAAATAATAATAATAATGATAATTGTAATAATGATATATTCCAAGGAGGTACACTATCACAATTTCTATTTGTTATAGCGATGATGCCAAGCAACCACATACTCTGGAAATGCACAACCGGATTCAAACTTTACAAATTGCAAGAAAAGCTCAATAATCTATTGTACATGGACGACATCAAACTGATTGCAAAAAATTAAAAAGAATCGGAAACACTAATACACGCAGTCAGAATATACAGTCAGGATATAGGGATGGAATTTGGCATAGCAATCCAAGCAGATAATGAAAAGCGGAGAACGTCTCCTGACGGGTGGAATTGAACTACTAAATTAAGAAAAATTAGAAGAGTCGGAATAAAAAGAAACCTAGAATTACTCGGAAACATTGGAAGCTGACACTGTCAAACAAGTGGAGATGAATGATGAAATTAAGAAAGAATATCTGTGGAGAACTAGAACACTACTCGAGACAAAACTATATAGAAGGAACCTTATCAACGGGCTGTCCTCTTCGTAAGATATTCGGGAACATTCTTGAAATGAACCCGAGAACAATAAAACTAATGACCATACATAAGACATTACACCCCAAAGATAGCGTTGACAGACTTTATGCGCCAAGAAAAAAAGGGAGAACAGAGCTTGCCAGCATTGAAGACAGCGTTGACGCACTGATACACAGAAAACCGCGGAGGAAGACTGATTACAGCCACTAAAAACAATACTGACAACACGAGAACCAACAGAACGGAAATAATCAAAAAAACAAATATAGGAAGAAAAACAACTCTATGGACGTTTTAATCGACTAACAAGTGACATCTCACACGAGAAAACAAGGATGTAGCTACGAAGTGCAAACTTTAAGCGAGAAACTAACCTCTCCTAACAATTGCACAAAATAACGTTATAAGGATCAATGATATCAAAGCAAGAATAGATAAGACACAACGAAATAGCAGATGTAGATTGTGTGGATAATAGAGACGAAACCATCAATTACATAATAAGCGAATGCCGCAAATTAGCACAGAAAGAGTAGACACGACTGGGTGAGCAAGATGATTCACTGGGAATTATTTTTGAAATTGAAATTTGACCATACGAACAAATGGTATATGCGCAACCCTAAATCTGTCCTGGAGAAAGAGATATACAAACTCTTCTTGGATTCTCAACCAGACAACTAAACCTAATAATAATCAACAAAAAAACAGAGAACTTAAAGAATTGTGGACTTTGCAATCCAGGCTGACATCAGTGGAAAATTGAAAAAATTGAAAAGAAGGATAACTACCTCGATTTTGCTGGGAATTGAACAAAAAATATGGAATATTAAAGTAATGATTAAACCAATTGTTATTGGTTCTCTTGGTACAGTCACTTTAGGATTGATGCAAGGACTGGTGGACTTGGAAATAACTAGACGAGTGGAGACCATCAAAACAACTCTATTATTGAGATTGGCCTGAATACTGAGAAGTGTCCCGCAGACTTTGGACACTTGCTGTCACTCAAACTCCAGTGACAAATAATCAGCTAACGCTGATGTGAAAAACTCGTAAGGAGTAACAATAATGATAGACAAGAGCAGACAACAAAGATGTAATCTACTATTTTTTTTTAAAGAATCCTTCACAAAGATCGTATACCAAAAGATTGATTGAGATCTAGACAGAATTCGCTAAAAATAATACATGTCAAAGACTCACCGACCTAGCAAGGATGGTTATAAAGAAAGGCTGGTTTTCAGACCATAAAATATTAGAAATATTGGGACAGATACATCTTGTAGAATATTGTCAAAGACAGCACTCTACACGAATTGAAGCACAAAATAATAGAAAATCAGTCACAGCAGCAAGCACCAAATTATGAATGCTAATGTAACATTGAACTCCGACCCGGCCGAGCTGTCAGATGCGAAATGCACATGTGTAAATGAGTGCGAATTGTGATGCCACAAGAAGCAGGAGGACGGCAAATAATTATATAACCCGGGTGCGAGAGGAAGTCAGATCAGTTGGAAATCAGAGTTTGAAGTCAGTGTTCCAGCTCGAGGAGTGAGAACCAGACCCAGCAGAGGCTGGGCCCCCAGGCCCCCGGTTGAGAAGCCTGGGCTATGGCCAGAAGAGTGGGGGTCAATATGTTGCAGTCTTTGTTCAGTCTCCAACTCACCCCTCACACATAAACCTTTCGTAACCCTTTCGAATAAAATGAGAGGTATATTTTTCTAAAGATCTGTGTCCGCTCATCTTTATTGTCGTAGTTATGTTTCCGCATGTATATGTGTATGCTGAATGTATATGTGTATAGTTGAATTAGACTATGCTACACTAACTCAAGGAGACTGAAAAATGTAGAAATATTTTAAAAATCATCATTTAACTGAAGACTAAATTATCATCCCTAAAGAATCAACATTGGAAAAATGTCTAGATAGAGAACAAAAAAGTAAATAAATTATTAAAACATATCCCATCTAACAGCATCACCAAACTGAATGCGTAAATCTACGCGGGAGAAAACATGCCACTAATAAAATAGGCATTACTCTAAAGAATCCTACAAAAAAATTCTTTAAAAAATGGATGGATAATGAAGCTCGAAAGAAAATAAAGAAACTACAAGTGAAATTGCTAAAGAAGGTAAAACACTCAGGGAATCAACGGAATGAAAGAACTCTGAAAAGACAATCGCAGACAAATCTAACAAAACTGAAGAAATAAATCAAAAGATATTGGTGAAAAAAGAGAGATTCAAAAGTTACCGGGACAGGGTCATGCAATACAAACGAAACAAAACCTTCCCACCACCACAAAAACAAAGCATTCTACCAGCAAATTATTGGATATTACGCAAGAACCCAGATGCAAAATAAACAGAATAATTTCAGAAAGAATATCACAGAAACTCTAAATATATAAATAACGTGAAAAAAGAATGCGGGGAAGGCTCCGAGGAATCGTGATGACCGACACTCAAGAAAATACAAGCTGGGAAAAGCCTAGCCATAATGACATACATGGATTTTGGATTAAAAAATTCACTTCCGTCCATGACATATTGGCCAAACTAATGAGTAAATGCTACAGGAACAAAACACACTCGAATGGAAGAAGGAAAGGAAATCTACCCTGATCCAGAAAGACCCACAAGAAAGAAACCATGCCCAAAATCTATCTATTGATTACGTAGTTACTCATGATGTGGACATACTAAACGCACACATAAGAGAAGAAATCTCTTACTCACTCGTATATCATAGAATTTTTTCCAAAAGAACAAAAAAGTTACAGCAGGGAGATAAAAAGAAAGAATGACCTACTCTATACAGACCAGCACATCTTCAAGAAGCCAAAAGGAGGCAGAAAATATGGCCACGGCATGGATTGACAACAGCACATCCAATGATATGGTCCCACAAAAATAGATAATAGATTATTTGAAAATGTATAAACTATCCGACAATATTATGAACTTCATTACGAAAGCCATTAAAAACTGGAGGGTGGAACTAACACTGGGAGAACAAACTTTTGCAAAGAAAAAAACCCAAAGAGGCAACTTCCACTCGCTACTGCTATAGCAATGATGCCACTCAACTACATATACAGGGAGTGATCCAGATTTACGAAATCACAAGAAAAGTCTAATCAACTTATGTACATGAATTACATAAAGTTATTTGCAAAAACAAAAATTTTAAAGAACCGGGGACTTTGATACAAGGAATAAGAATATACAGCTAGGATATAACAATTGAATGTGGCGTTAAAAAATGAAAAAGGCTCATAATGAAAAGTGAAAAATGAGGAAAACCGGAAGAAATAGAATTAACAAATCAGGTATTCATTAGAACACTTGGAGAGAAGGGAAATTATATCTAATTGGGAATCTTGGAAGCAAACACCATCAAACAAATGGAAATGATGGAAAAATAAAAGAGTAACACAGATGAATGAGAAAACCTCCCAAAACAAAGTTCTACCATAGAAATCTCATTAAAGGGATAAAGACTTGAGCAGTCCCTCTTGTAAGATACTCACGATCATTCTTAAAATGAACACGGGAGAAACTCAGAGAAATTAACTAATGGACAGGAAGGTGAAGATGATGCACCAGTATTTAGGCCCAAGATATAACAAAGACAGGTTGTAGGTATCAAGAAAAGAAGAAGGAAGAGGACTCGCCAGCGTAAATGCATCAGTACAAGTCTCGAGACAAAATTAAAAAGAGCAAAGAAAGTCTAATAAGGCAGCTAATAACAGCATTGGCATTGCACGTACATGCAGAAAAGTAACAAAATCTACAAGACAGAAATGGGGTTAAAACTAAAAATATTTCGAGCAAAAATCTGGCTAGAATGCGTATGAGACTGCATGAGAAATATCATATGAGAATGCTTACAAGACGATGTATAGATGGGTGGAAAAGACTATCAACACGGAATTGTGCAAGAGATCAAAAGTTGATCATATTTCAAAATAGTTTACGCACAAACCTGAATTCGTCCAAGATAATGAGCCGCATAAAATCATCTGGGCGTTTGAGATAGCTCTAGTGTTTTATTGATAAAACTTGTTATCTAGTGGATTTTAACTTTTTGGCGAGTCATAAAATAAAAATTAAAGAAAGTGAAAAGATTTTTAAAATCTTGGACCTTGCTAAAGAACTAATGAATCTATGGAGCATGAGGATGAAATAATCATATTTACCCAACCCCTCCGCTCGAGCAGGATATGACACATGGTCGATTTTTAAGCGGAGTTTAACAGGTTTGAATTCAGAGTTTTCCTTCTCCTAGACTAGTTGCCTCGCCAAGGCTGAAGAACCTAGTCTGCGCTACTATTTACCCATAGCTGGAGGGAGAATAATTGGATTCATACCTTTCCCAAGGATATTAGTGCTATGTGAAATGGTATCAGTCTCGTCCAGGATTTGAAATCGTGTCGCGGTGTCCATTTCCTACGACGATAACCATTACACCACGGGCACCTCCGCAAGGAGGATGAAATAATACCAATTTTAAATGGTGCACATGAAATAATCAGCAAAACCTAGGAAAAACGTCTACAAGAAACGGAAATTAGTAGAAGAATCGAGAACATTTCACCCGCTGAAAATTCTACATCGGCTACAATTCTCAAAATCATCCTGGAGTCCAGAAAAGACTTTCTCTCACTCTGACTCCTTTGAAAGAATATGGTGTGAAAAGTTTGCAAGGAGTAAAATAAGATCAATAAGTATGCATCCCATAAAATTATCTGGGATTTTCATATAGAGATAGATTTCCAAATCCCAGCCACAATACCTGATCTAGTGTTAACAAAAAAAAGAGAATCTTCCATCTAGTGAATTTTGCCGTTCCGATGGACCACAGAGAGAAAATAAAAGAAAACGAAAGGATAGACAAATACTTGCACTCTGCAGAAGAATTGAAAAAAAAACACTATGGAACTTGATGGTCAAGGCAATGTTAATTGCAGCTGGTTCACGCTGAACGGTCCCCAAGAGCCTGGTGAAGACAATAGGGGATTTGGAAATCCAGGGAGAATCAAAATCATCCAGACTAGAACATTGTTGAGATCGACTGCAATACTAAGATCCTGGAGACCTGAGTCTTTGGTATGACTCGATCTAGGATTGAATTCCCAACTCTCGGACCATTGGCCAACACTCTAACCATTATGCCAATGTGCTGGTCAGGAGACCGAAGTTCCATCCGTGGTCGAGTCATATCAAAGACTCAAAATATGGTACTTGATGATTCCTTCCCTTATACTCAGCATTATAAGGTACGGATCAAGAGTACGTGTAGAAATCCAAGGAAAGGAGTAGCGCCCTCCCTGGATCTTGGTGTAGTAGTTTTTGAAAAGAGAGCTTTCAGGTTGCCCGCGATTGAAGTCTGCCAACTTTATATATATATATATATATATATATATATGTGTGTGTGTGTGTGTGTGTGTGTGTGAGAGAGAGAGAGAGAGAGTTCCTGAAAAATAAAAGGAATTAATCGAGTCCTAAGAGTCTGAAAGAAATAGAAATAGAACATAAAAGACTTGCACGAAGAGTCCATTAAATATGAGGAAAGCCCGAACACAAAATATTCTGCTTCACATACTCAAGAAAGGTCTCGTGGCAATATGCCAAGTGGGCTGGACTGTGAAATCGTTATAAGTGAATTCAAACTCCAGTCACGTTATTACATTCACTTTCAGATTAATATCTTTGGGAGAGGTATGAACCTCCCTGTCTTCCGTTATGAGGTTAGATAGTGCCACCGATTAGACGATCATATTCATTCATTTCAGCAGAGGATCCTAAAAAATATACTGGGATCAACAGAAAACAATGATATGAGTTTTGACGCCAACGAATAATCTTTATTATTTGGAAATATTAAGGCATTTTTAGGCTTTTAATGTCTGGGCGTAACTTTTTAAAAATTAAACAAATGCAAAATGCTTATAACAGTGTCTTATTGTTTCAATTCGAATAACTAACTTATTTATGATAACGCTATCTTTTTATAATTATGATAAGTAACTAATTCAAATTCAAAAAATAAAAATTAATGTATAGGCTGCGGACAAAAAATATCAAAAATTATACATACTGGCCCACTTTCTTTCACCAAATCAGCAGGTAGTAAACCCGTTGCGTATTTGCTTATGGTAATCTTTACCCAAACTTGCTCTATATTTCGCCGGTAAATGTCAAATATTATTTATACTCAAGTAATGAACAGCTGCAATACGACAACACCAAATAGATGTTTGCTCTGCCACTGCTCTAATAGACGTTTGTCCCATCACGGTTGTAAAGGGTCGATGAGTGTAGCACAACTCTTTAAGTTCCAGTTGGACATCGTTGTACCCTCGCCGTGAAAAGTGTTGGCCACTCAAAGCATGGTCTGTTGGTTCGTTTGATTCGAAGTCAATTTACTACTACCCTTCGTAGTAGTCGCTGAAGAGAGAAACAGAGTATAAACTGAACCAGCCACTTTAGATAGACAGAGAGAAATAAACCGTTGTACCAAAAGAGTGGCAAACAGACCTTGGTATTATTCTTTACGGCCAGTGTGGGACTCCTTTGCAGAGCTCAACAAAAGTGAGTGCTGTAATTTTCGGCCCGTTTTCACATCTCTGCAACTGATCTAACACTGACTTTTTTTTCTGTTTTCTATCCCGGGTCCTCATTAACGGCTTTTCCTTTGTAGTTTCTTTTAGTTAATCAGAGCCCGTCTGCTGAATGCTCCTGATACATTTCTATTTTTAAATAGGGCATCTTCTGCTATCATGACCTAGATTTCGGAAACCAACCATTCACTTTCCTATTTGTTCCTCCCTCATCATTGTGCTCTCTCTCTCTCTCTCTCTCTCTCTCTCTCTCTTTCTCTTTCTCTCTCTCTCTCTGACTGTCTCGAAATCTCTTTCTCATATATATCACTCCTTTTCCACTGTCTTCTGGTTGACCTCTTATTTTATCGAGGAAACAACTGCAAACACAATCAACCAGAATTTCTAATTCTATTACACAACTTTGAGTAATGAACAATCCCTAACTTTCAGACTTATAAAGGTGTTTTTACCATACATTACGAGTAATTAACAATTAGATTCGATATTTTCAATAAAATGCCTCACATAATGAACGACCTCTTATCGTTATGGTCGAATATTGGTATGAGAGAGTCCTTGTGGTGTCGTGACAAACATGTTAGACAAACATCGGAGTAAGCGAGCTCAAACTCCAGTCGCTCTATGGCATTCTCTTTTAAACTTATACCTTTTGGAAACGTATGAACACCCCATCAGCTATGAGTCAAATATTACTGCTATTGTCCATCTACAGGATGGCGTCATCATTAAGTAAACTACAAAAGTTAATCTATCAAAGAAACTGAATTAAACCGAACTCAGAAATTTGTCTTCAAAATTTGCTCGTATACGTGGTGCCTTCAAAAGGTTTCCAGACTTTTTTGTACAAGCATTTAAAATTGTCGTAGATTCTTAAAAAATCAGTATGTTATTGCTATATCTCTTATGAGATGACTGACCAATGTTTATGATTTCAGGTTCAAATAAACAGCTACAGCAGCAATTGGAATACACCCTACTAAAGCCTGAATATCACAGCTGGTGAATTTCAAAAATGTAATCTGGACGTGGGGACAATTTAGAAGAACGATATGCAATAGAATTCTGCTTTAAACTTGGAAAAAAAACTCCACAGAAACGTATGGAATGCTTTAGACTGCTTCTGGGGCATCTTGCATGAATCGAGCATCAGTTTTTGAGTGGCATAAGAGATTCAAGGAAGGCAGGGAGTCTTTGAAGGATGATGAGAGGTGTGGGAGGATTTAAGGTAGTCAATACACAAGAGTTGATTGGCCAAACGGTTAGATTTAGGCTTACGGTTACTATGTTGAGGTTTTAAGAGAGTTCGTGAAGAGAATCCGTTGGAAGAGGCCAGCACTCTTCAAATCGGGTCAGTGGCATTTCCACCAGGACAATGCACCAGTCCACAACTCTATTCTTGTCACAGACTATTTGACCAAGATGGGCATGAAGACAGTTCCTCACCCTCCCTATAGTCCAGACCTTGCTGCCTGTGACTTTTGGTTATTCCCTAAGATCAGAGGCTGTCGTTATGAGACAATTGATGAGATGAAAGAGGCTCTGACGAAGGTCTTTGACACGCTCACACAAGAGGACTTCCCTAGGGCCTTCCAGAAGATATTGGAATGGTACATCAAGTGCATTGCAGCCGGAGGAGATTACTTCGAAGGGGACTAGAGTTTCATGTGTGTACTATCAATAAGAGTGCCCATACGAAAAAAGTCTAGAACCTTATTTAATGATCTTCGTACGTAAATATCAGTGTGGAAAGAGATTACTGCAAAGTTAATTTTGTATTTCAGAGATACAGATTTTCAACGATGAATTTCAATTATTCACCATGATAGCTAAAACTTGAATGAATCTTCCCAAAGTAATGTATGTTACAATTTATATGAATAATACGATGAATAAGTAGATACAGATATCATACTTTTTGAACCGAATAATTTATACAGAGTTAGCAATACGTAACTTTCTTCAACGAAAAACATGACCCTAATCACTCACACCAACTTATAAACAACCATCGCCAACGTAACACTATGTATAAAATATTTTCAAAGATAAAATTACCCTGAGAGAATTTCGCATCAATGTAATAATTTATTCAAAACTAAAGTATGTTTATTCTCAGTTAATTTTTTTTAAAAAATTCACTACAACTACAAAACTAAATTCAAAATTGACAAAATAGATATGCTCATTTTACCTTCAGCGTTTATAAATATGACCACCTAAGTGCTTTTCTTAACCCTTTTTCTGTGAGGCTTAGAATATGCTGACTATATTGCCGACACAGTGGTAAGACCCACGTCTCTAAAAGAGGTGTACTGGGTATGATTCTATTCAGCATCTAATGGTGAGTCTTCAGCTCTGGTGATTTTGGGAACGTAGACAATGCATTCATTGTAATTACTCTCAGATCCATTCTAACTCAGAGTGGTAGAATCTATTAGGATTCCATCTATGGGTCAAATTTATCTCGTTAAACATTATTCATATGAAAACTAACGACTATTTTTTAAAATAAATAATTCCTCAGTTGAGAGTCGTAAAAATAGGCTAACAACACTAATTTGATCTGAGAAGAAAAGGAATAATCTTTATTAATTAATCAAATAAATAAGAAATTTTTTTCTCTATTATTTCCATTGAACAAAGCTACACATATTAGCCAACTGATTTCATATTTGAAATGAACCTATACAGTTCTAAGACTTCGTCAAGAAAACAAAATCTATCTCTCTATCAATCTCAAGCTGTTGCTCTCTATCTTTGTCCATCTCTCTCTCTCTCTCTCTCTCTCTCTCTGTAGATACATATATATATATATATATATATATATCAATCCGCTTCAATATATATCAGTCTATTCCTAGCTACCAATCTAACTACGAGATAGATAGATAGATAGGAATAGACTCAGATTGTGGATTTGCTTCTCACCTGTCACCTTTGTATGAACCTCTCTGGCACAGAAAAAAGACAGAAAACTGAATTATTTTTTCAAGTTGTATAAAAAGTGGCTCAGCGTTGCTTCAGAAATCATTCAGTTATAGTTCTTTCTGGGTGAGGCTTTTAATTTATTGAACGAATATCGTGCGCGATATATATATGTATATATATATATATAGTTATACCTATATATATATATATATATATATATATATATATATATACACCTCTAGTTTTAGGGGACTTTAGGGGGACGGGTATCTTCTAAAGTACGATCTTGCGGTCCTTCAAGGGCTTTAATTGTCTATTTCATTTCATTTTCCCCAATTCTTCATTTTTTCTTTATTCTTCCTTCTTTTTTCCTCTTCATTATATGACTCATTTTGATTTCAATGTGCCATAACATCATATGACGGTTTCGTTCTTTTTTTGTCAATTTTTTTGGTTTGTTTTTAATCTCCTGCATCGTATATCTATCGCCGAATTCGACTTCAAAAGTGTTATACATTTTTGTCCCGAAATTCTGTCTATGTCGGTATTTTTAATCGAAATTTCCTGTTTGTGCTCAGCTAAATATGATTGTCTCAGAAAATCGATGGATGGATTTGAAGGCGTCTGACCTCTGGCTTCCAAGGGTATATTTAGAAACCTATTTGCTCAACTGCCTTAGCCATATCTATTACATTTCCTTTAATCCACTTGAACCATGAAATTGTTCGTTTCCGGTCTACGCATTAATCCACTCGGGGAAAACACTGAATATAACATCTGAAATACCCTTATTTCAGTTTTGTTTCTTTACATTTATTTTCTACGTCTCTATGTGCTTTTGGTCTCCTCTTGTAAGTTTCGCCTCCAAAAAGGAGGCATCGGTCTTTGCAATCGAGAGTAAAAAAAATCATAGAAAAAAGCTTTTTCCTTCTGATGTTATAAACGCGTTTATTGCAACTGATAAAAATGTTTGCGATTGTATGTTATCAAAGACAAGAAAAGAGACGTGGTCTTTATTTTTAAAAAATCATTGCTCGATTTTTTCCCCGACCTACGCAAAAAATATCGAGTATATTTTCGCACACAGTTTTAGACATTGACACAATATTTGTGAGAAATAAACAAATTATTTTTAAATAACTGATAACATCTTCGTTTACAACGAAAAGTGTTTTAAGATCTTAAAACATTTATGCTATGTTCCTCCATTCCCATACTTTCAGTTTCCAGCGATTAACCAAAAATTGGTAAAAATTGCTTTGCTTAATAATGATCATCCTCATCTTCATCAAGGCAGGATGAAAACGAAGATTCCTTTGTTTCCCTCTGGCTATCCGTTATTATTGGTTAACACACATGTTAAGTTCACAAAACGACACCCAGTGTCCTTTCACAGGTAATGAATGTAATCTTTTGCTGGTTGGTCAATACTGGTATATCTATCTGTAGGAGTCCATTACTGAACATCACTTATTTGTTCATCCCAACTTCTCCAACCGTGACAATGATATAATGGTAGGCTTTCTTTGCAGGATTTGTGTGATAGGAAGTAAATGGCCGTGCAACTGCTGTTTTGTGCGATGCTGCATCGAGGATTTTTTCAAGAAAACGTGCAATTGTTGTATATTACAGCTGTGTGTTGATGAACAACGAGGAACTCATATATATAAAAATATAAGATTATATTTTTATTCTTGACGATGATACTTGTGTGGAGCAGAAGTGCAATCGTAGAGAGTTCGCACACACGAAGAGCTCTTCGGGAGTCTGAAGAGCCAGTGAACAACTGACTTTAGCCAAAACTCAGAAAATTATATAGTCTACAACTCCCACGTGACCTGCAGCAACTCCTCTTTCATTGGTTATGGTTACGCCCACGTCTCACTTCTTTGTTTTCCATTGGTTACAATTCCCGCCCACGTGTTGCTTGTTCCCATTAGCTACTTGCCTAAGCCCACTTCTATGAGTAGATGTATCCGCCACCATTGGCCGAGTTGAATCACTTATAAGTTTATGTGATATTCCGATAATCACCTTGTTGATATTATCTTCCCCGGATGAAGCAGTCAACAACATCCACCGATACAACAGCTCATGCAGGGTATATGGTGACATTCCGGTAAGCACTCCGATCTTATCAATGTATCTAACAACATCCGATGTGTTCAACACCTGCAGGTCACGTTAATATATTACACAATACTCTAGTGTAGTTCACATCTAGCAATTTTCTCTAAGTTTTTTTATATTACACAATACTCTAGTGTAGTTCACATCTAGCAATTTTCTCTAAGTTTTTTTATATTACACAATACTCTAGTGTAGTTCACATCTATCAATTTTCTCTAAGTTTTTTTATATTACACAATACTCTAGTGTAGTTCACATCTAGCAATTTTCTCTAAGTTTTTTTATATTACACAATACTCTAGTGTAGTTCACATCTAGCAATTTTCTTTAAGTTTTTTTATATTACACAATACTTTAGTGTAGTTCACATCTAGCAATTTTCTCTAAGTTTTTTTATATTACACAATACTCTAGTGTAGTTCACATCTAGCAATTTTCTCTAAGTTTTTTATATTACACAATACTCTAGTGTAGTTCACATCTAGCAATTTTCTTTAAGTTTTTCGTTAATTTCCAAGTAGTGAAATTATGCAATAAAATGCCAAAATATTGCTTCCTGAAATTTGGTTATTCAACAGAGAATTCATAAGCTTTTTTTCTAAAATGAAATGTTGAGATAAAACGTATTTAAAAAAATCAAAACCAAAAAAAGAAACATACGTTATTTGACGGCATAATAGTTGCCGTTTCTTTTTAAATGGTTAAAAGATCACTTTTACAGTTTTTACGGTTTCATGGTGAAGATAATTTGGGCTTTGAAGATGATTAAATATTTTATAATAAAGCAACGAAAAATTTGTCTCATTACCTTATTGTGTTTTGAATTATCTTCGATTGTTGTTGTTGTATGCTCTTTATTTTGTCTTGATACAGGATATTTTCTCTGTTGAGATTTCGTGATTTCTGTTCGGCTATAATATTAGATTGCTTTTTATATAGAGTAACTTTATCTCCTGTATTTAAATGCTTTTGTAATGTACTTTAAGTTTGCTTTTTCTCACTGAATAAAGTTTTCTCCACTTGTGAAAAGTATGTTGAAATGTTTTGTAATGTACTTCAATCATGCTTTTTTCCCACACAATGATACTTTCAGCAATAGTGAAAAGGATTTTGTAATTATTTGTGGTATATTTTAAGGGTTTCCAAATATTCTGTATTATACTGCATTCTGCTTTTAACACACAATAATGTTTACTGGTATTACGAATGTTTACTGCTATCTGGGTTTTAGAATTACACGCTCGATACACTAAAAATATGTTTTCTTGAATATTCACTGATTTAATATGAGTAAAAGAATACCCTGCCGAAATTAAGGGTTTGCTTGATATATATATAGGTATGAATCCGTCTATTCCTTCGTTGCCTATATGTAAATAGCATAACGGATTGGGATCTTCAGCAACTAATCTTGAAGGACAACTTTGAATTTAAACTGGTAGCACTCAGCTTAAAAATTGATTTTATGTCACATCCTACATTAATTCTAATCATACAAAGGAACTCTGTGTAGCGTAATTGTTATGGTTTCGGCTAGCCAAGTTCGAACCCTACAGAAGGTTGTTTGCACATAACTTCGTGGTAATTCCCCTTAGAAAGGCATTATTCCGTCTAATATATCTCATTCTAACTATGGACATGAAGAACCCATTAGCCTTGTAACGACAACCGGTATAGGAGAAGGAAAACTCTAATTCTAAACCAACTTAGAAAGTATTTACAATCGTCTCTGTTAGTAAGATTGGCGGTTCTTTTTTATATCGAGAATATAAAAAAGATTTTTTTCGTTTCGACGATGCAATCATTTTCTTTGGAAGGTATATGTAAAAAGGTACAACACAGTCAAGTTGCTTTTTGTTTACTTCTTGTTACAAAATAATTTCTGCAACAAAATTTATATATGTATTGGCCCATTGGCATAATTCTAAGAGTATTCATCAATACCCCGGGAAACCGTGATATAATGGCAGCTCGAGTCATACATAGGCCAACTTTACTTATAGACACACATACACACACACACACACACACACACATATATATATATATATATATATACAGTGTTTAATTACCATATATATATATATAGAGAGAGAGAGAGAGAGAATTTATGATGGATACGCATACAATACACCATTAAATTTTATTGGATGTCTTCGGTTTTACTTTGGGCTGAGTTGGGCCTTCAATAAGTTTCCAGACGTTTTTGTACAAGCATTTAAAATTGTCGGAGGCTCCTGAAAACTCTTGCCCAGTCGACTGGAGCTGTAGAATACACCAACTGCTTCTCTGCAGAGGGGTAAGACCCCCACCTAACGAATGTCCGGGATAAGACACTAAACAATCTGATGGTGAGGTTCCAGCAATGATGGAGCTTTGGGGAATGCGGAGTACCCCTTCATTACCATCACTCCCAGGTCCACTCTGGCCCGGAGTGGTAGCACCTGATAGGGCTCTATCTATGGGTTAAATAGAACTAACATTCTTATGCAAAACTGAATTGTTTGAGTAAACAGAATAGCTTGAAATAGAAATGTTTTTGACAATTAAACCGTACTTACATTTATACTGCGTGCTCATGCTTAACTGAATTATTTCAAATAGAACTGGTTTTCGACATTAAAATTGTATTTACACTTAACTGAATTGTTACATATAACTTGTTGAATAGTTTGAAATAAATGTTTTTGAAAAGTAAACTGTGTACTTATGCTAAACTGAATTGTTTTAAAAAGAACAGATTATTTACATAAAAATGGATTTGGTGTTAAATAACCTACAAAGGTTGATATGCCATAAGACCCAACAAACCAAGCCAAACCTGAAAACTCAGCATCTTATTGCTATACATCTTTTGAGATGACTGACCAATTTTTATGATTTCAGCTTCAAATGAACTGCTACAGCAGCAATTGGAATACACCCTACTAAAGCCTGATTGTCACAGCTGGTGAATTTCAAAAATGCGATCTGGACGTGGGGACACTTTAGAAGAACGATATGCATTAGAATTCTGTTTTAAACTTGGGAAAACTCCACAGAAACGTATGGAATGCTTCAGACTGCTTTTGGAGCATCTTGCATGAATCGAGCATCAGTGTTTGAGTGGCATAAGAGATTCAAGGAAGGCGAGGAGTCTGTGAGGGATGATGAGAGGTGTGGGAGGAGTAAGGAAGTCAATTCACTGGAGTTGATAGGCCAAACGGTTAGGCTTAGGGTTACTATGTTTGGGTTTTAAGGGAGTTCATGAAGAGATTCCGTCGGAAGAGGCCAGCTCTCTTCAAATCGGGTCAGTGGCATTTTCACCAGGACAATGCACCAGTCCACAACTCCATCCTTATAACAGACTATTTGACCAAGATGGGCATGAAGACAGTTCCTCAGTCTCCCTATAGTCCAGACCTTGCTCCCTGTTTCTTTTGGGTATTCCCTAAGATCAGTGCTGTCGTTATGAGACAACTGAGGACTTCCATAGGGCCTTCCAGATGGTGTTGGGACGCTACAACAAGTGCATTGCATCTGGAGGAGATTACTTTGAAGGGGACTTGAGTTTGATATGTGTACTTTCAATAAAAGTGCCAAAACGAAGAAAGTCTGGAAACTTATTTAATGATCCTTATATATATATATATATATATATATATATATATATATATATATATATATTGTGTTTACTTACTGTATCTATATATAGATAGAGAGAAAGAGAGATTGTTTGGTTTGGTCGGTTTTATGGCATATCAACCTTTGTAGGTTATTTAACGCCAAATCGATTTTTATGTAAATAATCTGTTCTATTGAAAACAGTTCAGTTTAGCATAAGTACACAGTTTAATTGTCAAAAACATTTCCATTTAAAACTATTCTAGCGTAATAATTCAGTTAAGTGTAAATACAGGTTTAATGTCGAAAACAGTTCTATTTGAAATAATTCAGTTAAGCATAAGCACGCAGTTTAAGTTCAAGTACAGTTTAATTGTCAAAAACATTTCTATTTCAAGCTATTCAGTTTATTCAATTAATTTTACCATAAGTATGCTGTTACTTCTATTTAACCCATTGATAGGGCCCTTATCAGGTGCTACAACTCCACTATTTATTCACAGAAATGAGTCATATAATGGCTTCTTTTAAGTCAATTCCTCCTTCACAACGGAAGAGGCAGTTTAGAAGCATTTGAAATACAAAGTGGGTTAAAGACCATTTTGATTTAAGCAAGCGATTAGATAAATTGAGTCCATGAGTTAGTGTTGAATATTGACGCGAAGACCTCCCTTTGACATGCCACGTAAATTTTGTGGATCACATGCTAAAAAAAGGCGTTTCCACGTTCAATGTTTAAGCAGCAGGTTGGAGTTGATGTGACCACCAGAATTTGCGTCGGGTCCGGAATATTATATAATCACGGATATTTCGACCCAAAGATGAGAAACACAGAGAGATTTCACTGAAGGATGTTTTAGCCGAGAAAATTGGAAACCCTAACCAATCATGGAACATTTATATAAACCAGATGTTGACGGTTATCAAGTTTCATGTTAACGAAACTAGAAACTTTTCTCCATAGTATCTCCTCTGTAACAGGGATTAAATTCTGTCGTTAGATAATATATTAAGGCCTCGTCGTATATATTATGGAAATGGACACCATGAAATCATCCAGCAAGAAATGCATCACAGTTGCACTTTAGTTAGGAATAACATGAACAAAGCGAGTAGGGCGATGGATGGGTCCCTTGTAAAGATTAAGGACGTCAAATTTTTGGTCGGTGATTTGGTTTCCAATAGAAATCACCATAGGAGTGGGAAATTTGACGTACGTTGGTGGTCATACAGTGAGGTGGTGGAAAATCTGGGCCTGTCTCTTATAGAATCATAGATCAATTGAGCAGCTTAGTCAGTATTTATTTTCAGCATAATCTCATTCTTTTTAGATTCATTGAATTCAGGTGTGAATACAGATCGCATAAAGCGGGCATTATGTAAAAAATATTTAATCAAAAACACGGCTAGTATATTTGACAGGCAATGGAAAAATGAATTCACCCTCCCAATTTAATCAGAAATATGAAAAAGAACAACAGTATAATCTCTAACTACTGGTAATTCCTGAATGATCAAGTATTCTTAAAAAAGTATATATATATATATATATATATATATATATATATATGTATACACACACACACACACACACACACATATATATATATATATATAGTATCAACAATACATTATATACAAATCTATAAATCCAAGATAACGCTCATAGCGTTTTATTTTGCGCTAATACTCTTGGGAATCCTTCTCTTCTCCTCCAGATATGGATAAAGATATAGGGCAGACTGCGTTTTATTTCCTTGATTAGAAAACCAGGCACCGAGAAAGAAAATTGGTTTAAAAACCAATTGTACACCGTTTAAAATTGACCTATTGTCATATCCTGCTGGTTATGTGTGGTTGGTAAATACATATGTAAACATAAATTTTTCGACATTTAACGTTTTGACGAAAAATGATTTAACAGTGTAAATATCATTATATACCTCTAATATGCGTTGATGCAATTTCATTGTTACTTTCAATACCGTAGAGTTCAGTAATAATATCGGTTTTGTTTATGCAACGTACTACTAGAAATTATAGATTACTGGTGTCTTTTTGTCAAAAGAAAATTAACCTTTTATTAAAAAAAGTTAGGATGTATTTATTTATGGCTGATACTGTATGTATATACCCAACACCTCCGCCTCGGGCAGGACAGGACAGGTTGTCATTTTTTTTTTAATTGTGTGCAATTTGTTTAAAATCCATTTTCCCTTGTTACACAGTTGCCACGATGGTTGATTGTATTATTTACTTTATCTGGTTTGGTTAGGTCGCAAGTTTTTTCAGTTAGCAGTTAAGTTAGCTAAAATCCTTGGGCGAAAATGTAAGTCAAATTGAAAAGTTCAAGCAACTGCACCCGGAACAGGAGATGGGACCAAATGTAACCTCAATGGATTCATGTTTTATCACAAGTTTGATTGAGAAAAACACACATACAGTGAAATTAGGGACACATGTGAGATTACGCAAAATCTCAGTGAGATGACACCGCACTACCGATGTTTTGAATTTAGATATATAAAAATTAGAAAATTTTGAAAAGTTGTGAGTTGTCTGTAGGAATTTGTCAATAGTTGTCTTTCGTTCTACTGGTGGCAGCCTGAACATTGAACAGTATATCTGGATGATGAAGTGACAATTTTCTATAAAAGTTTTACTGTTACACTAATATGTTGCAATAAATGATTGTTAATTGTTGACGGAGAGTTATTCTTATCTTTGAGTTGCCAACACCCCGGCAACATTGTTCCAACGAATCCCCCTGGCCGTTGGAAGAAGTTCTGGGTGCATTGTGTTATTCTCTATTTGTAGATCTTTCAAACATGCGCACAAAGTGGATTGATAAACAAACTACCTGGAAACGCATTTGGCACCGTTACCAGGATAAGACCAATCATTATAATTATATTTGGTACCACAAATGTTGTCGTAAACAACTTGTTTTTGGCACTGGTATCGGCATTGGTAGTCGTGACTGCAATATTGTTATATTAGTGCCGTGCTGTGTATTTGGTAATGTTGCCGTGCCGGCATAGTATCACATTTGGTGCCTGACCAAACGATAGTACCACATCTGGTACGGGTATTGGTGCCATGGCAAAGTGTTGTTACAAATAGTAACCGACCCTAGAGCATAGTATCCCAATCGGTAGTCGTAAAAAGCGATATTATCACATCTTCTTCTAGCTGGATTGCCTTCTTTATACTTTGCTAGTCTAATATTGACTCCTAGCAACAAGATAAAAGATGGATCTCAAAGATATGGGAGCGAAAGTTAAAAGCAAACAGCTTCTTCCAGAAACTAAACCCCAGACACCGTGTCCATTACCTAAGACGATTGCCGTTGGGTTTGGTTTGGTTTCTTTTGTTTAATGGCATATAAAATGTCGTGGGTTATTTAAAGTCCTATTTGTTGAGGACCATTACTGGTACTATTTAAGCCATAGCTGGGAGATAATGGGGTTCGTACCTTTCCCAAGAATATTAATCTGAAAGTTAACGCAGTACTGAGACTGGATTTCGAACTTGCTTAATACGATGACACAGTCTTGCACGTTAGCCACTGCACTACTGGATTTCCCTCATAAGAGTTGGGTGATGATATATTTTCAAAGATTTGTTTGGTACAATGTCACTTATTTGCGGGCGATATTATGCGGGATAATAAGGCTTTCCGTTTCTCACTTGTTTTCATTGAGCAGAAGATTAAGATGTTGTTCTTGGATAGAAAAGTAAACAATAATGAAAATAGATTAAGTTATCGATTTTAGTTCTGTTACGTTCTTGAATCGTGATGCTGTGTTTGTAATTACTTCGGTGAAATTTACAGCATTGTATGGAGAAAAAAAATCGCCTCTTCGAATCAAATTATCCACTCTATTATGACGTTCATATAGCTGTCGTTTGCACAAAATGTTATTGATATACTGTGAAAAACAAGAATTTCAATAAACCATTCTCATAAAATTCTGAAACGTTATATATTAATAAAGCACTACATCTGTATCATAATAACGGTTACAGTTAGTGTATTAATTTTATATCATATCTGATAACTAATATGGGATAATTCTCTGGGTAGAAAACCGAACTACATCTGGTGATGGGACTCCTGTTCTGGAGCTTTGGAGACAGTGCATCAATCCTTTTTTTTTGTTATTTCTCACATGCCCACTCTACTACCCATTTAGGGTTAATCTGTTCATCGAATATATCTGTTTAAGTTTGTTTAAATCATTTTGTACTACATTAGCTCTTAAAACATTGCGACTTAGTATGAATATTTTACTTGTTTGAAATGTTTGTGAACTAAAATATGTTGGCTCTTAAAATATTATTAGGATTGTTAATTAAAGATATACGTATACTTGTGAGCAAATCCTTTTTAGTTGGCAGCAATTACCCACATTGTGGAATGGTCTTTATGAAAAATAAAGAATGAATAATCGCTTTTTAGTAAAGATTAAGACTATTCATGAGCAGTAATTATTCATTTTGTATTCGGGTTGTAAACCGACCGTTATTAAAAAATAGGCGGTAGATTCATTTTATTCAAGTGAAGGTTTAGTTTGGTTTGGTTTTGGTTTCATAGCATTTCAACCATTGTCTGTTATTTAATGGCAAATCCGTTTTATTCATATGTATTTTATAAATAAGATATGTAAAGGTAAGTCAACAAAGTTAAATAGTTTAAAGTATTGCTATGTATCACTTACAATTCAATGAAACATCAGTCATTTGTTTACACAAAGTTAAATGATCAAACAATTCAACCTCAAACAATTCAATTTAGCATAAGTTATTTGGTTGAACTCAGTTTAAAAGAAAACAGTTCTATTTAGCTCTTAGACAGGACTTTTCAAGGTACTACCACTCCGGACCAGAATGGACCAGGGAGCGATGGCAATAAAGACATACTCAGCATTCCCTAAAGTTCAAAGGCTGGAACGTCGTCAACAGATGGTTTAATATCATATCCAAGAGATTCGTAAGAAGGGGATCTTACTTCTCTGCAGAGATTAGTTGGTGTATTCTACAGCTCCAGCCGACTGGGCTATAGAGTTTATGATAACTATTAGTTATCATTACTAACTGATATTAAGTACGGTTTGTAAAGTGATCATTACTTTAAAAATCAAAGGATACAAAATCACTTTTACAAAATGTAAGAAAATTCTTTAGAAAAAATGTGGTCATTATTTTTTTAAATAGGGATATTGTGTCGTTTTTATTTTGTTTTAATTTATTTAATGTCAAAGCCCTCTTTGTTGGAATAACCGTAGTGGTGCTGTTTAACCCATAGCTGTGGTTCATTTTTGTTAAAGTTTAAGGTAATCATTATAAAGAATTACTAACAGATATTAGATATATTAGCGTTGTAAAATGGTTATTGTGAAAAATAAAGGATATAGAATCAATGTCATTTACGTTTATGATAATTCTTTTTCTAAATTTCTGGGATGAAACTTAACAAGTTTTATCCTTTAGAATATTCCGGCTTCATTGTCCTACCCACATCGTTTCGGCCGATGTGTCCTTCGACCCTCTTAAGGTTTTTCATATCAAACTCGGGAGCCAAGACAAAACTTCGAACTGAGCCTTTTATTTAATCCACAGCGGTTGATTATTCTAATTCCATGATTGGGTATAAGTATTCCTTGTTATTTACTTGTAGTCAGGATTGAACCAGCAACCTCCAGGTGATTTCATTGTAATCCATGTACATTCCTGACTAAAACTTTGTAATTCTTATTGCAAACGTCAACAGGAATTTTACCCTTAGAACATCAGCGTAAGCCTCTTTCTTATTTTTTATGTGCCCTAGATTAGACTATTTTTAGAGTAAGATTATTAAATCGATTACTGTGTACATTTACGTACCTGACCCATTCATACGTCGGTTGGGGTAAAAATTAAACAGCCTAGCTCCTGATATCTTTACCACACAATAGTCTCTGCCGCTCTGGAATAAGAGAGATAAAGGCTGAATTTATTACCAAGAGCCTAACATGCTCTAGAAGAAGATTTTCTATGGATCTGAGCAATTTTTGTCACCATCCCACGGGATGCTTACTTCCAGCTGGATCCCTACTTTGAACCAACCCTATGTCACATTCCAATTCTGTTGATCAAGAGCTGACGAATACTTATTGTGTGTACTTGTTTTTACTTTCCTATCATCTAGGTTCATGATGACAAAGCACTCCATTTCTCACCTTCTATTTGTTTTCAATTAGAAGATTTTGTTGCTGCTCCAGAATAGTTAAACTGAAATAATACAAAATGAAACTGAAACTATAATGAAAATATATTAACTTATTGATTTCAGTTTTCTTACGTACTTCAGCCATGATACTCTGTCTGCAATAGACAATTAATTTTGATATATGATTATTCTGTAATATATGTGTAATGATATATTGTAAAATATAATTACTTTGGTGAAATGTACAACAATGAATAGAAAAAAGATGTCTCTTTGATTCAAATTATTCTTTCATTTATGGCGCCTATAAAGGTGTAGTTCTCGCAAAAATAAAGAATTGTTAACAGAAATTTAATAATGCAGAATATCAAATCAATACCATTATTAATGATATTGATAAAAAAAGAAGATACCATTATTTTGATTTTAATATTATTATAATATTAGTATAATATTAATATTATATAATTCCATTAATGTAATATGAATACTTATGAATATAAAATAGAACAAGCCATTTGAAAAATACATTAAACAAAACTATAGTATATATGTATATTGAAATATATAATTATTTTGATGAAATTATTATCATTAATAGAAAAAATCGCCTCTTTGAAACAAACTATTGTCATTATTGTGGCCTTCCAATGTCTCTAAGAAAATTATCAATGAAAAATGTAAGATGAAGAGATGACGACGACTTCGTAGGAAATAAAATGTCAGGCATGTGGTCACAGAAAAAATTCCTCTCACTTCGTTATTGATGTTGAAACCTCTCTCTGGATCGGTTTCAAAAACAGAGGGATGGGAAGTAGTATACATATAATATGACAAAGCGTAGTACAACGCAATGGGGACTTGCTAGCCCCGAAATTTAAGTCGTTATTTGAGGCACTAATGAATTGATAATACGAATTGAAGCTGATACTATATTGAAACCTTCCGCTAGAATTTTTATGATTGACCTTTTGTTATTGGTCAAGTGTGTGGGCACTATTTTCATGGGCTATTGAAGGAGGTCATTTCATCACCTTATATTATGATTCCCATGAATACTTGATACCGTCGTCAAAAATGCACTCAGTGACACGAGTTCAAATCATTGGCGAGACTGTTTGCATTACACACAGTGACAATATCAATGAGAAAAATATGAATCCAGTTATTCTCCCTCCAGCTATGGGTTAATAGTACGGCAGACTGTGCTCTTCAACTTTGAAATGGCAACCGGTCTAGGAGAAGGAAAACTTTGAATTCAAACTGTTAAACTTCGCTTAAAAACTGACATTGTGTCGCATCTTGCTCGTGCATTATATATATATATATATATATATATATATATATATATATATATATATATATATATATATTATAATTCATATATGTATTATAATTCATATATAAAAGAATTCAATTTAGCTTGAGTCATTTTCTTGCACTAAGTTTAAATGACAAAACAGCCATATTTAACCTATAGATAGGACCTTACCAGGTGCTTCCACTTCGATCCAAAGTGGACCTGTGAGTGATGGTAATGAAGGGATACTCTGCATTCCTCAAAGCCTCACCATCAGATTATTTAGTCTTATACCCAAGTCCCAGGTCAGGTGAGTCTTACCACTCTGCAGAGATGCACTGGGCCATCTTATACAGTTATTATTAACATTATATATTATTAATATACTAACAATGTAAGTATATTAGCATGGAAACGTGCATGAACTAAGTCGAAGATTACCAAATGAGCTTGAATTATTTTTATAGTGATAAAGTCTAGTGTAGATCCAGTCAAACTGTCGTAAGAACTGTTAATAGAACAATTGTACACAAGAGTAGCACAGATTATCCGAACAACAATCCTCAGGTTTAAAATAAAACATTTCCTTATTTTAAAAGGATTGCCCTTCTAAATTTACAGAGCTCAATATAAGTTGTATGTTGGCCGACCGTAGCTACTTCACCAAAGAGCAAGAGCGGACGCAACTCATTTTCCTGGATTGCTTCATTTACCCTTCATCCATTCTTTATTATTATGAGTGTTAAGCAAATAGGCCTAAACAACCATTTTTTAATTTTTTGGTAAGACTCGACCTGGAATTGATCCCGGGTCTTCTATGCCATTGGAGAACACTGGAAACATTATACCAATGAACTGGTAAATGGAAACAGCTTCGTTGAGGATTTGAATCCTGTTTGCCAAGTCCCTTTTCTTCGATAATAACCGTGATGACTCGTATGCCTTTAAGGTACAGTACATGGTTACTAAACTCTAGAATTTACAAACAAACCCCCCAAAAAAATACAATGTTCATTATGTAATCATCATATCAGCCTTTTTTATCCAGCAACTCTTCTGGATATAACACTAAACAGCATTCAGTGGCGTGGCTCCTTCTCGAGAATTCTTGGGCGTAAAAATTCACCCTTTCCTTGATATTACTTCCAGGTCAACTCAGATCTGGAGTGATTAGTACCTCTTAAAAACGTATGTATTGATCAAATAAAAATGGTATCGAAATTATAGCTGCAGCACCTTAAACTTTCTTACAATGTACAGAGTATCACCAAAACCTATACACACTTTCATAGACGATTATATTTACTCACACAAGTGTTTATTTATCTAAAAAAAAAGTAAGACATTGTCACCGACGACTGCTATGTAAATGATGGTTACGAACTGATCGTGCAGTGGTTGAGGAAAAACATAAAACACATAACATATCAAATATATGATCATTTTTTATCTATTCTTTTTACTTCATTCGGTTACTTATACTATACAAATATGTGGAAACGGACGACGGTGATTGGGTGTTCGAGAGGAGATCCCTTTGTCTATATCTTGCAACAAAAGCCAAATTTTCTCGGATCTTTGAGGATCATATTTTCTCAGCTTCTCTTGTTTCTATCTCTTGTTTCTATTTCTTGTTTCTATCTCTTGTTTCTATCTCTTGTTTCTATTTCTTGTTTCTATCTCTTGTTTCTATCTCTTGTTTCTATCTGGAGTTACAATATCACCGAATAGCGAACTCCAACTTCCGCCTGTGTGGGTCGTGTACTTTACCCGCTCTATCGACCATTTTATTGTTTATGCAACGCTACGTTAATTGTTGTTTTTACGCTCGGTTGGCAGATATGCGCTAAGTTGTTACAGCAAATTTTATCACTGCCAATCGGTCAGTCTTTTAACTGTGTCAGTTTGTTGGAATTCTGGCAGCCGATCTTTTAAAAATTAATAATCCGTTCGCATTCTGTGACAAAGTTTTTTTTATTTTTATTTTTATTTTAGCGCTCGCTGACAGAATTAGAAACGGCAGGCTTTTCTGATTCACGATCCTGGTCGAAAAAATAAAGAACGCTATAGATAAAGAGTGGCAACTGAATTTTTTTAAAAAGCCGTAGAGTTCATCTAACAGACCAGGGATGTTATTTGAAGGTTTGAAATTCCTTAGCTTTCAACTGATATAAGTACCGAAATGAATTTGTCTGAAAACGAACGCTACCATTCCATTTCATAATTCAAAGCCTTTTGGTGCCCATAAATGAAACTGTCACCGATTCAACGAAGTTATCCGATTAGGTGCTTCTAATGTCCACACTCCAAAGAAAAAACTTATTAATTCAGAAAGGGAATTCAATGACTATATATCCTTATTTTTATTTTATTTTTTTTTTTTGTGTGAGAGATTGTTTTAAACCCTCACCTGAAAAGAAGTCAAACTTTGATTGATTGATTGATTTTAACGGCAATTCAATTCATCTAGAGTTATTATATGCCTAGAGGTTAGGGAATTACTTTCAATATATATTTGTACTTACATTTTTAAGCAGTTATTTCATATAAAATATTTTTATCTAATTTGCACACTGTTGTATGGTTCCCTGTATTTCTATCTAATTTAAATAATTATATGGTTATACGCTTTCAAATAACTATTACCAGCCCCATAAAAAACAATTATAGCTTCTAGTAACAATTCTTAAACAAATGATTTACACAGTTTTATGGTTTCAAGTATTCTAATCTTATATTAGATTATAATTTGTAAATTGATATATTTGATCCATAGCTGCAACCCTATCAAGGAGAGGTCAGAGTGGGTCCGGGAATAATGGAAATAAAGGGGTGCTTAACACACCCTGGATCTCCAGAACTGGAGACTCAACATGGGATAAAATTTAGTGTCATAGCAAGATTTTTTTGAGTGGTCTTATCGCTCTGCAAGGGATACTATTAGTGTTTCCTCATCAACAGTACGTACCAAATCTTAAGAGGCAAGAAATGTATCTTAAATTTATAATGAAAATGCGAGGTTCAGATGATTCTAGTAATTCTACTAATCACTGAGTTGGCCCTGCCGGCTGGGGCTGCAGAATAAATACTCCCCCAATGATTTGTCTTGTCAGCATGGGCTGCAGAATACACCGACTATATCTATGCGGATAGGTAAGACTTACCTAATTAGGAGCCCGATCGGCTGGGACTGCATAATACATCTCCCCGAACGAGTAGCCCAGTTGGCTAGGGCTGTAGATAACACAGACTGCATCTCTGCAGAGAGGTAAGACTCCCTCAATGAGTGTTCTTGATATGACACTAAACAATCAGATGGTGAGGCTCCATATCGCTGGAGCTTTGGGGACTGTGCAGTACCCTTTTATTAGCTGGAGTGGTAGCACCAGACATGGTACTATTTTTGAGTCAAATAGAATTAAACTGTTTAAACTGAATTGTTTGAAATAGAACTGTTTTTTATATCTAACTGCGTGTAAACAAAAATCTGTTCTTGTACTAAACTGAATTGTTTGAAATAAAAATGTTTATATGTATAAAAAGGGATTTGGCATTAAATATCCTCCGATGGTTGAGATGACATAAAACCAAACTAAATCAAACCTTATCATTGACTGCGTACGAAATAAGACAAAACAGTTTATTCTGAAAGATCATGGACATCCATGAAGTTCAATAATAGACGATCTATTAGGCAAGCTGCTAATAAGATTTTCTTTTGAAAATATTATGTCTATTACATTTTAGCCTGTATGAGGCTCTCATACCATAATTGTTATCATCGTTGGGACTGGACCCGATAATCCGAGTTCAAATCTTACCGGTTTTTTTTTTTTTGCATTCTCTTGTGATAATATCCTTAGGTATTAGGGTAAGCAAGGCTCTTTAAATTTCATATGGCAGCCGGTCTAGAAGGAAACCAATTAAATGTTGACTTTTGACGAATCCTGCTCGTGAGGGAGAGGTTTGCTAAATGCATACAATTTTTAGTGTCTGGAAGGTTATCGTAGTGTAATGATTACTGTCGGAGGAAATGAACTCGGTGACCCGAACTCAAAACCTAGACGAGGTTGTTGGCATTTCATATAGCACTTAAGAATCTAATGATTCTCTACTTAGGTACGGGCAGATGGTAGTGCAGTCAGGGCTCTGTAACCATGGTATGGTAACCTTTCTAGGAGAAGGAAAATTCTGAATTTATAGCTGCAAAAATCCACTTAAAGAAACTGACTTTTTCTCGCATCCTACCCTCGCTCGAGAGGTTGAGTAAGCACATCTATTTTGTATCTTGTCCACTGAAAAATTTTCAGAACAACTTAATTTAAAAAACCTATCAAAAGATAACACTGACCGTCGCATTATAAAGGTCATCCTACATTAATATTTGATCGAAAAATTTGTTTGGTGAAGTAGCATTGAATACTATTCATATGCACCAGATTTGGGGAGCCTCTCTTTTATGGGAACACCGTAAAAGCAATTTTTTATTGCTCAAATTGTACATCAGTAAGTGAAATGAAAGAAGATACTGAGAGAGAATGGGAACAAATACTAAATGAATTGGTTTGGGATAAATGCAATTCCACTGGTTCTCTGTGAATGAACTGAAAACGGTACTAAGTTGCAAAAAGTCAAAAAGAGGTTGTTTTATTTCTTTTTAAAATTTGAAATTTTAAAATTATGAAAATTTGATTTGTCCTTATAGTTATTGTATTGTTCAACATTCACTGTCTATATCCATTTTGGGGACATCGTGACAAGTGAGATATTTAATTTTCTCCTCACGTTTTGACAGCCAGCTAAAGGTTAATAGCCAGAAGGAAATGGACGGATCTTTTTATGCTAAATCAATAAATCTGATGTGCATGCGATCGATTACGTTTTTACTCACGTGATTTTATCCATTCATAATAACTAAATTCAAGGTCCTACAGCACAAAGCCACATAGTAACATCTAAGAATAGGAGATTGCTTAATGTTTGAATTCCAGAGGTGATTATATCAACATCACCATTGAAAAAGCTGAATTTTTACCTAATTCGAAAACTTACCTCTTTCCAAAGGCTCGCTTAGCGTAATGGCCATCGTCGTAAGAAATAGAATTGTCGATCCAAGTTCAAATCCAAATCGTGGCTCTTTGCGTTTCTCCTCGAGTTAATATCCTTTAAAAAAGTATGTATATACGTTCTTCACTCAGCTATGGATAAAATTATAGTTTGGTTTGATTCTATGGCATATCAAACATTGCAGGTTATTTAATGCCAAGTCTATTTTTATTCATATAAACAGTTCTATTTCAGACTATTCAGTTTAGCGTAGGTACACTATTTACTTCTAGCTGATCCATAGATATGACCCTATCAAATGCTACCACTCGAACCAGAGTGGACCTTGGACCAATGGCAATAAAGAAGTACTCTGCATTCCTCTATACTCCAACATTACTGGAGCCTCACCATCAAATAGTTAACTTTTATATTCAGGAAACTCGTTGGGGAAGTCCTACCCCTTCTGCAGGAATAGTCAGTGTATTCTACAGCCCCAGCCGACTGGGCCAGGTAAAATTATTCGGCCAAATTAGTTTTTTAGTCTTGGTAAGGCAACCAGTCTAAAAGATGGAAAACTCTGAACTCCAACGAGTTGTACCCCGCTTAAGTGGACTCGGGTCGTACCCTGTCCACAACGAAAACTATGTATGAATACATACCTCTTTCCAAAGAAAAATGAAAAACCTTGTTTCATTGATAATAGAAACGGCCGATGCACACATCCTTTACATGTCCATTTGAATAACCCATACTTTTCTGAAAGATAAAAAATGATGACTAATCATCCTAATCGTTCACTAGTGCTCTTATCTTAGTAATTATTATGTTCATTAGGTTTCCACAACGAATGTTGCTTTAGTTTATAGAAATAAAGCTTGAAAATTTCTACTGAAAGTATACTATTCAGAAATCAAGAATTAGGTGATAATAATGCGATAAAGATGTTTTCAATTATTGTTAGGCTGATTAAAGTGGATTAATTTTGGAGCGAGACATCGGCTTGCTGAAAAACAAGCATGGATATTAGTGAAACTTTGATAAGTGTTGCGTTGCGGTGTTTTGAAGAAAGTGACAGAGACGAAAACGAGATGAAGAGATGATGGTTAGTTCACATCAGAAAAAAAGAAAAGACGAACAGGTGTTCACAGAAAAAAAAAACACTCTCTTGAGTTTCTGACTCCCTCTAGACTGGTCTTAAATCAGAAAACTGTGAACTGTTATTTTAAGTCAATAAGATAGGTAAATCGTGCGCCACCCTCAATGCTGGAGGTGGGGAATATTCGTCCGTTGTGCAACTAAAGTTGTTCCTTGTCTTATGACAGTCAATGATTAAATGAATCATCCCTATTTAAAAATACTCACCTGTCGTACGTGGCCGTTTCTCCAACTCTCTACGAGAGTTCCCGTTAACAACATTTTTCTGGGGTCACACTGCCAGGCACCAGGTCCTTTGGTGCTGAAAGGAGCCCACTTGTGCCTGTAGTCGCCCACGAGTGTTGACCATGAACATAGTGTCAAGGTTGATCAATAAAAGGTTTATGGACAATGATTATAGTGTTTTAGTGCGGTCAGTTTCAATTATTAAAATATTATATAAATATGTTTAAAAAAAGATCGATTTGATGCATAGATGGGACCCTCGGTGTCTGGTTTAGAGTGAACCTGGGAGAAATGACAATGAAAGAGCACTCAACATTTCGAGAACTGAAGTCCCACCGTCAGAAGAAATTTAGTGTCATAGTCAGAATATCTCTTTTATTAAGATGTCATAACAGTCTGATTAAATTTGAACATGTCTTTTGTGGCTAAGTTGAAAAAATACTTTAATGAAAAACAGATCTTCTACCGTATATATTATTTCTTTCGCTATTTTTTTTTTTTTTTTGCCTAGTCTGCTGGGGTGGTAGAATTCACCGACTGCATCTATGCAGATGTGTAAGACACTAAACAATCTGATGGTGAGGCTCAAGTAATGTCGTAGCTTTGGGGAATGCAACCTACAATGTTTGATATTCTATAAAACCAATCTAAACTAATCTTCCCTACTTTTTTCTTTGCATAATGGTAATTTGAGTCTAGAAAACCATATTTGTGCATATTTTTTTTAATACAAATTCAAAAAAAAAAAAAAAAAATTTTATACTTGTATTTACTTAATTTGAAGGATTGTTGGTTGGTTGATGTTTTATGGTAATACCAAACCTTGTGGCTTATCTAAAGCCAAATCATATATATATATATATATATATATATATACATGATCGGTAAAAGAACAGTTTGTAGGTTACTTTATTTTTAATGAATTGTTAGAGCTAATTTAATGACACACAGTTAAATGGTTACGAATATTCCTATCACTAATAATTATATTTAATATTAATAATTTGTTTTCACACAATTAAATGGTTTCATTTTTATCTATTTAATTTAATTTAGTAATCGTATTTATCAAGTATTTCTACATAATATAAATATTTTGAATACAGCTATTTATAACAATAAGGATAATCCTTTCTAAATGATTGAACAGTTGTATTTGTCCCATAGATTGGACCCTAACAGGTACTACCCTCAACGTCAGAGTGGGCCTGGAAGTAATGGCAATGAAGGGGTACTCCACATTCTGCAAAGCTCCCAAACTAGATGCAGTTAAATTCCATATCAAGGATAATCGATGGAGGTGGATCTAACCTTTCTGCGGAGTTGCAATCAGTGCATTCAATAGTCCCAGCTGACAGAGCTGTTCTACTAGATATTATATGCCGTTTTTTTTTTGTGTATAAGACGCACTATTTTCCTTGAATTCTAGCCCAAAAGTAAGGAATGTGTGTTATACACAAGAACTTATAATTCATTTTTCTGGCCACATGCCACACTATATTTAGTACTGGATGACACAAAGTAATTTATATATATAATTCAAACTAACGTTTTACGCTGTTACAAAGAAATATCTACCAAAATATATTTCCTCTAATATGAGATATTTTCACTACAATCTTTTTTATGAACATGTTCATGTACTGTCTCTAAATACTTTGTGCATTTTGCGTTTTATGACATAGAGTAAACTTTATAAATTCTAATTTTAATCAGTACGAACCAATAAAACTTTGAAGAAATGCTAAATTTAGGTTAAATAAAGCTAATACAAATCCTAAAAAATAGGTGCGTATTATACACGAGAATATTTTTTCAAAATTTTCGTTGTCAAAAATTCATCGGCAAATGATTGTAGACAAATAAAAATGCTGTTTAAAAAATCGACTGGAATTGAAAATACTATCATGAATTCAATAAAACATTTGCAGATTAATCCAATATTCTTGCAAAAAATATCCATAAATAGGGGATAAGCAATCAACCAAATAAACCAAACCATATACTGTATATATTTTGAAGAGGCGGAATAATATGTCGGTGAGTCTACTGGTTGGCTGGCAATGGAAACGCACAAAAACAGTTCGAATTTTAGTGTATGGTCCATTTGATGTTTTATATACGTTTCGTTCAGTTTCTGGAGCCGTGGAAACTGGAAGAAATGAACAATGGACATCACATGAAAGCTGCTTCTTCTTTCTTCGAGGAATAATTTATTTTCGGATCACAGGCTTCTCGTTTTGCGTTTACACTCCAGTCACCAAAAGAAAAGGAAGAATCCCAAGATCAATTTGATAGATAGATAGTAACTACAAAAAAATGCTACAAGTTATCTTAAACAAATACAGGAAGCAACTCTCAACAAAACAACACCTGTACTGCAACTCACCCTCCATCTCAAAAAACTATCCAAGTACAACAAATAAGACATGCAGGACACTGCTGGAGAAGCAAGGACGAACTCATAAGTGACGTTCTTCTATAGACCCCAATACAGAGACATGCCAGTGTTGGCCGACCAGCAAGAACTTATTTACATCATCCCTTTTTAAACACAGGATGTAGTTTGGAGGATCTGCCGGCAAAGCTGGATGATAAAGATGAGAGGACAGAGAGAGAGAGAGAGAGAGAGAGAGAGAATGAGAGGGAAATCCGTGCTGTCAGCGCGATTTGATTACACACACACACACACAAACACACACACACACACATATATATATATATATATATATATATATATATATATATATATATATGCAAATTTCATTAAACATAATAGACATTTTATGTCTACATATTTTCTTTTGGATCCGTTCGAATTCCCGTATTACTTTTATTGTATTCTGGGGGAATTGATTTATGTATTGTCCATAGTTGCATGTATCCCTAGTACTTTCTGCCCGACTTTGGGCCATCATCAGGGGAGGATCTACTACAAAATTGATGTAACTTTTGTTTTAGCATATTACCACTGTGCAAGGGCGTCTCCGCCGTTGAAGGTTTTGGCGTTTGTTTTTGAATGTGATTCTATATTTAGTGCCAGTAGCTAAAGACATTTAAGTACATTAGCACTGGTTTGAAAATTAATTCTATTAAGTGTCGGCTGCAGGTTTCTGATATGTAATGCTTCAAGAATCTGAAGTTTTTGTTTATTATTTTGATGTTCTAATATTGTTGTGTTGTCGGTGAGAATTTTCCGTTGTTGTGTTGTTGGGCATGAATGTTTTTTTAAATGCTGAGCTATTGAACTTGTGTTTGAAAGGTGCATTGTAAGTCTCCTCGACAGGGTAGTTGAGGTTAAACCAACATATATATTATTATTATCAGAGATACAATCTCCTAAAGGACATTTAAATTTATATATAACGTTGGTTTTTTGCAAAACTCCAATCGAGGGAGAGGAATTATTTCTAATGACTAGATTCGAGGTTTTAAACTTATTATAATATATAACAAGTTTTATTTTTTTATTAGGATCAATGGGGAGTATGTTTTTGTGAATCAATGTTTTCAAGATTTTTTCAACGGATTTGTAATTGTAGTGCATTTGGTTACGATAAAAAAGTTTGATATATGTTTGTTGACTGGATGGAGTAGTACACTGTTTATTTTGTTGGTTAACATTTTTGATCATACGTTTAATTTGTTCATCAGCAATATAGTTAGGAAACCCATTGTTGATGAGAGGGTGTTATATGTTTTCTACCTCTTTATAAAATATTGTTTTGGAGGAGGAGATTAGTTTGGCACGGGATATTAGATTATGAATAATTGCTTTTTTTATATCTGAAGGAGCATTCACTTTTAAAGTTGAGGGTACAGGAGTTATTACTAGAGGGTTTTTTGTAAGTGGAGGTAGTGAAGTTATTATTGTTGTTAGCATCAATGAGAACATCTAAAAAGGAAATTTTATTGTTTTTGTTAAGTTCATGAGTAAAGTTAAGGACTGAATTGTTTTGGAAGGTGTCTTGTAGTATGTTGATTTCGTTAATATTATTAGTAAGAATAAGGATGTCATCAACATATCTTAGGTATATTGGAGGTTTAATGAAATTTGTTTAATGAAAATTTGTTTAATGAAAATTGATGTTTAATGAAATTTGCATTAACGAAGAAATGCTGCCTAAATATATATATATATATATATATATATATATCCTTGGCTTTAAAGACTTTCCACGTCCACTCTGACTTGTTGGTGATATCATCCAGCACTCGTCACCACTAGGTGATCTGGTCCCAGAGAGCAAAGTAAAGCGCAGGAGAAGAGAAATTGAACTCTGTCGACTTGTTTAGTCCTCCTCTTTTATTTCTACAATTTCCTTTGACTCTGCGTCTTTTTAAAGTCGATTTTGTTCAGGAAAAAAGACAAAAGAAATCTAATCTCACTGATAAGATAGAACTGAAATTCTTCCAAGCTGTAGCTGTGTTAGTACTAGTGTATAGGTACACCACTTGGACTCTAACAAAACTTGATATAAAAAGATAGATACAAACTATGCAAGGATGTAATGCAATGTTTTGAACAAATACTGGAGGCAGAATCCTATAAAATAGCTCCTATACGACCACTTATTTCACATCATATAAACTATAAGACGATAAAGACTGGCGGAGAAGTTAAGAGCGACGCTATCCTATAGAACCCTATTCATGGGTACAGTAGTGTTAGCCCACCAGCAAAATTTACATTAACCAATTCTGTGCGGACACTGGATGCTGTCAAGAGGACCCGCCAACAACGATGGCCAATAAGGATTGATAGTGAGTGAGTGGGAGTTAACGTAATCCGCGCGGTCAGCACGAATTGATGATGATGATGATGATGATTAATTTCGGCTTAATCGTATTTACTTTACTTATTCATGATAATGATAAAAAAATCTTAACTCTTTATTGACTTTTTTCAACAGAGCGAAAACATTTTTTTTTTTTTGTATTTTTTCACCAAAATTGTTAAATTTTAAGTCAAATCATTGCATTTCTTTGAGAATTCATCATGGCTCCGAAATAATCTTATTTTCTTCACTGTTCGCCTATAGACGCTGATATTTTTCTTTAGGGACTTGGAAATCTGTCAATGTTTTGTCTTCTGGAGAAATCGCGTATGATGACAGTATTCGTTTAGTGATGACGACTTCAAAGTGGACAGTCTCCAATGTTTGTTTGTCTATTATGCTAATCGAAATGGCTCCTCAAGTACAGTCTCACTATTTTAATGTTAAGCTACACCTCCAGGCTTTTGTGATTGGATAAAGCCAATGAATCGACATGAAAAGATAGTCAAAAGAATGAGAGAGAGAGAGAGAGAGAGTGAGAGAGAGAGAGAGAGAGAGAGAGAAAGGAAAATAGAAATTTAATAAATGTTAAGACAAACGATGCTGATGGGGAAAAAGTACTTAATAAAAAAAGGTCAAAAGAATAGAAAAGCAAAGAAAGTTAACTCTAAAATAGGCGAATAACGAAAGTAATTGAAATCAAAAGGAAATAAAAATAATTAGGAGTAAGGGATGTATTTTTAATAACACGTCATCATCATCATCATCTTGTCATACCATTAGCACGGATATCCCTGACCCTCTCTCGCCACCTCTCCCTACCGTTCATCGCCTCTGGCAGGTCTTCAGGGCCACATCCCGTATCCTCACATAGTTTCTGAATGTATGTTCGAGCTGGTCGTCCTGCTTTTGCTTGGCCATATTCGGGGGTCCATAGGAGTCGAAACAGGCCTGGGAGAAAGATTACTAGTACTAGATATCTAGATATGCTTTTGCACGGCCATATGTGGGGGTCCATAGGAGTACATAACTTATGAGCTCGTCCCTGCTTCTCCAGAAGTTTCCTGCATGTCTGGTTTGTCTAACTTGGATTGTTTTCTTGATGGGAGGCAGGTGGCCGTATAGTTGGTGCCAGGACTTGTTCAATATTGCTCGCAGCATTCTTGTGTAATTGCCGTCTGGCTTCTTCTCCAGCCGTTTAGTTAGCGTCCAAGTAGTGCATCCATACAGCAGTATCGATACGACTGCTGCCTGGAAGAAACTGCGTTTCATTTTATTCGTCAGGTCTGATTTACATATGATCGATAGCCTATCGATAGCTTTCCATGCCTTCGTTAGCCGCATGTCGATGTCCTTTTCGGTTGATGAGACGCCGCTTCCTAGGTAGCTGAATTTGTCTACTAGTTTCAGAGGGGTTCTGTCTTGTGTGGTGATGTCGCCTGTTTGATTATAGCACATGTACTCATGTATAACAGGCCCTCTTATCTTTTGACTAATACATTCTAGAAACAAATTACCGTCTATAATACGCACTGACTTCTTAGAATTTGTTGTAGCAAAGTTTAACCAAATTTTCACATTTTTAAAACTTTTTATCAGTTCATACAGGCTAAAAATAAATGTGTTCCCTTGACGTCATGGCTAAAGTTTTAGACTGCAGCCTCAAAGTTGGCAAGTTCAAACACCGGTTGAGTCTTTCTGTTCATTATCGGATTAATGCTCTTGAAAAAAGGTATGAACCGCTTAATCTCGATCCCAGCAACGAGTTAAATAATATCACTGCTGTTCTTCTTCAAGGATAGCTTTGGCATTAAATGACTCACGAAGGTTGATATGTTATTTAACAAAGAAACTGAAATCTGACTAAAAAATATGTATTTATATAGTATACATTAAGTCTTAAAGCACAAAACTAACGCCGTATTTAGAGCAAACGCTCGGATATGTTCCCTTAAAAATACAAAAATATTGCTGTGAGAATAAGATCAGAATAGGGGGAACAAAATTATTGACAAACATTTCCAGTGGACATTTCTTTGTAACGGTTTGTTTCAACTATTAATATAACTAAATTTCTGTCATTTCGTTTCAAATCTGGTGAGGCCGGAAAAAAATAATTTCACAGTTCTCGTGTATAATACGCATCCCCAATTTTTTAAAGTGACATAAGGAAAAATGCTGTCAGTTCTTTTAAGCAGAATACAGTTGGTTTGAGTTCATTGCAGTCTTTTTCCTTGAATAGTTGCCGAATCAAAGTAAAAAATCTCAGTCGTTTTTCAGAGTCAAACTACCGTACATCGCAACATGTCCAAAAATTTCTAAGTAGTTATACAAAATAAATCACTCTTGCATAATCTACCACCAGAAGATTCTCACTGTGATTGATAGCAGTTTTAATACATAACAATGAATTATAGTGATAGGGAACACAAATTAATAAATTGTATTCTTCTGAGTAGGATGTTTCTTAATTTCTCTGAAGAGTAGACCTGAATTAGACCTGAAAATTGTAGTTATGATTGGTTTGTATTTCTAAATTACTCATTTTCCTTCGGGCGATAATAAACCAATATGCCATAAAACCACTTTATCAACTAACAATAGATTTGCTATTTACTAATATATCAATTACTACACAACCCGAGAAACTATTGAGTTCTTGTTTTACCAATGATCTAAGATGCTTAGATTAAAGAAGACGTGAACAATTCTGAATAGAAAGTCAGAGTCATCATCGTTATATCGAAAATTTGGATGATTCAAAAATATTCAGCGCAACTGAAAATCCCACAAATGTTTGAAAATTTGAGTGAAATTTGCTTCACAAAGGTTATTTTGCCCAAATGAAATTACGTTATAATGTACCGTTTTAAGAAGTTACTGTTATACATATATATAAGGTTTAAAGTAAGATATAAAGCATGACAAAACCCCTAAGCTCTGAGTCCCATGTTGTCAATCCTCTGGTTTGCCAGTATTCAGCGTGTCTGATATTGTTAGATCCCAAGAAACAAATATGTATTCTTTTTTTATAATTTCTGTTGAGTTATGTGGCTATTACGCGGTAAACATATTTAGTCACGTGGCTCAATCAAGAACAATTTTACAAAGTAAAGATCAAGTTTTAGGGTGGCATTTTGCAAATGCTTGACGGCAAATACACTAGAATGCTGCGAGCAATATTGAACAAGTCCTGGAGACAGAACTCCACAAAGCAGCCGCTCGACGACCTCTTACTACCCATCATGAAAACCATCCAAGTTAGACGAACCAGACATACAGGACACGGGTGGAAAAGTAGGGACGAACTCATAAGAGACGTATTCCTGTGGACACCTTCTCAACGACGAGCAAAGGCAGGACGACCAGCTAGAACCTACATACAACAGCTTTTTGCCGATACAAGATGTAGCCTTGAAGACCTTCCAGGATTGATAGACGATAGAGAAGGGTGGCAGGAGAGGGTCAGGGATATCCGTGCTGATGGCGTGGCCTGGTGTTAGATAGGTAGATTGTTAGATAGATTATTATACTTAAGTATTTGAACAAGCACAAAGTATAGTTTTATTTGACTAAGATTATAAGGACGGGATTAGTTTCACTAGTCTAAAGTGAGTTCACCTTTTCGGTCATTTTAATCAATGTTTCAGAACATTTTTAATTTTAAAATTTGATTTTATTAAAAATATATGTTCTACAAGTTTATTATTCAGAATCATATTAGCTGACAAAATACCCCTCGAAGGTTGGTATGTCATTGAACAAATAAACCAAACTGAACCGGACTAAATATCAATGTTGATGTGATTGTTACAATCAAATTCCGTAATTCTAGCATAATTTTCCTTTTCAAACTCTCAATACCAAGTAATTAGAAATAAATCGCCTGTTTGTTCAAACACATAACAGAATTATCTATCGTATCATTAGATGAATGAATAAGGATTCTATGAATTCCTCTGAATAAAATATATTTTTTTACCAACTAAGTATAATCTGCTTTCTCATTAAAACAGTGAGATTGTTCGTAATTGTCTTTGAAATTCTTAGGCGGTCGTGTAAAATGCTCGTTTTCTCGAGCGAGGTCACAGAAACATTGGTGGATACAAGTTGAAATAACTTACAAAGAGAAACAATAAAAAAATTGAGGTATAGAAGGAGGATCACTCGTGCTAGCCAAAATTCTTCAGACCAGAAGGCCAAGCATTGATATAAATATGGCAGAATAAACGATGAAGTACCCTTGTCTCAATAAAACAAGGCACAAAGGTAACAGCGCCTCGTCTCTGAATAATTCTAACTGGATCTAAAATTTTACCACTGATAAGAAAAGAAGACATACAAAAGACCTTCATAGGCAGAATACACAGGTGTGTACTTACGTAAACAATTAATTATCGATGGGAGAAGAGCCAAGCATAATTGTATTGGCTTGCAAGAGCAAACACAGGTGCAGAAGCACTCTCAAACAACAACTTAGGATTCTGCACCATTTCCGATTCGAACCCGTGACCTACCTTAGAATAAAGGGTCTACAGTAGCAACAGAAGACACACGCATACATATATCTATATGTGTGTGGGTGTGTGTGTGTGAGAGAGTAGGCATGATGCTGAAAAGTACAGCTGCGCCTCTAATAGAACCTTCATCAAATAATAACTTCAGGGTCAGGTATGGTTCCGTGACCAAAGCATTATCACTAGATCAAAATGCAAACTAGTGTTATTCTTTATTGTATTTACAACTTAAAAATCTCAAAGAGTCCAACAACAGGGCATTAATTCAACGATGTAAGATTTGTATAGGGGGTTTATATGACGCCAAGAGACGCTGAATGATAGTTCGTAAGTTAAATCTCCGTTTTATTCACGGGTGAAGTCGCTGTAGAAAAGCTTATTAATTTACCGTAACTTATATATATATATATATATATGTGTGTGTGTGTGTGTGTGTGTGTGTAAAGTGTAAATCCTTTTAAAGCATTTTTCTTAAATCAAGAACGTGCTCAAATAACGGCCAGCTGATAAAGATAAAACCTAGATTGAATTGTATTCTCACCTCAAAATGTCGGTTACATATTCAAAACTTTCAAGTATTGAAAACATAAAATCTCCTGATGGAACACGTGAGTAAAATGGATGAATAAATCAATTAATAAACACAAAATGAAAAAATAATAAACGGTGCAAGAGCTAAAGCAGGAAGATGAATATATATATATATATATATATATATATATATATATATATATATGATTTTCCCCTTACACTTCTGATGAAAGTGCATGTGGTGAAATCGTTATCATGGTAGGATGTGCCAACCCAAGTTCAAATCCTAAATGAATTTACATTTCAAATTGTGCTAATACCAATCGGAAAGGCGCGAACCCAGTTATTCTCCTTCAAGCTATGGATAAATTGAAGGGAAGACAAAATACTATAACCTTGATATGGAAACTTTTCTAATGTTCAGAACTAATTCGTAGTGGCCATTTTTGTAATGTTTTTAGGTGGGGGGGATTTGGGCCGATACTTAGAACCTATTTACTCTTGCACAATGCTGAATACTGAGCGTGGAATCCTAAACAATACTAACTCGCAATGTTACATTTCACATCTATTTTTCAAACGGTAGTGTCTCTCTACTGATCACACGTCAACCCTCTGACTGACCCATTTATATATACACTATTTCTCGTCACGTAAACTCCAGAAGCACATTCAATTTCAACACTTGTGTTTGTTGGCTAGTGATCCGTGTTCAAATCACACGGGTCGCTGTTGGCACATTCTTCTGCCAAACAGTAGCCGATCTAGGAAAAAAGAAAAACCCTGAATTCAAAACTTTTAAACTCCATGTTGATATTGACCTTGTGTCAAATCCAACTCGTGCGGAAGGATTTGGTAAATATATATATGTGTGTGTGTGTGTGTGTGCGTTTCGCAGAATGGTGTGAGCGATACTTCGAGATCGTCTGAGGTGCAGGTATTATGCTCAGGACTTTGATTTTTAACAAATTTTCTCCTTAATGATTAGTCGTTTCTGAATCGGATAAGCCTTTTTTGTGATGGGCAGGTAGTCTTATCGTTATCTGACATACGGATTGAATTATCTTGCTTGTTTTTTTTTTAACAATCCAGACCATAGCATTGTTAAAATGATTTAGGAAACCTAGGAGAGTTCCGGAGATCAGATATGAGCAGATTTACTGTCACTCAGATTTAAATGGTGAAGCTAACTACACATCAGAATTGGTGTGAAAAACTCACAATTAGAAAAATAAAAAATAAGATAAAATAAAGAAATAAAACAACAACAACACAGAAATGGGAAGAAAAAATATATGGACATTTTGAACGACTAACAAGTGACATCTCATACGAAAAAACGTTGACGTCGGCTAAAAAGGGCAACTTCAAGAGAGAAACTGAATCGCTACTAATAGCAGAACAAAGCAACGTCATAAGGCCCAGTCTTATCAAAGCTAGAATAGATGAGGCACAACAAAGCAGCAGGTGTAGGTTATATGGTGACAGAGACGAAACGATTAATCACATAATAAGCGAATGCAGCAAACTAGCACAGAAGGAGTATAAGGCGAGACACGACTGAGTGGGTAAGGTGATCCACTGGGAATTGTGTAAGAAATTGACCATAAGAACAAATAGTATATGCACAATCCAACAACAGTCCTGGAGAATGACACACACACCAACTTCTCTGGTATTGTGACATACAAAATGATCACCGAATCTCGGACAGACGACCGGACCTCGTAATAATCAATTACAAAAAAAAAATAACCGAATTTGGACTTTGCTGCCTCGGCTGACTACAGACTAAAATTGAAATAAAGCGAAAGGAAATATAAGTAACAAGACCTGGCGAGGGATTTGAAAAAAACTGTGGAACGTGAAATTGAGTATTTCTTCAAAATATCCGACAAAATCATTAAGTTCATTACGAGTGTCATGAAGGTAGAAGTGATAGAAGGAAGTCAAACCATCACAGAGGTATAAATCTGAAGAGGTATCATCCTTAAAGACTCGTTATGTCCACTGTTATTCATTATTGCAATGATGCCATTAAACACCATATTTAGGAAATGTACCAAGGCATAGGAATATAATTTCGTTAAATTTTAGGAAAATATTAATCACCTTATATATATATATATATATATATATATATATATATAATACAAAGATATCTTATTTTCAAAAATGAAAAAGGACAAGGAACTTTTATGTAATTAATAATGATATAAAGCCAGGATACAGCAAAGGATTTTAGCATTGAAAAATATGCTATGCACATAATAAAATGTGTGGAAATGGAAAAAAAACGGCAGGAATAGAACTATCAAATCAAGAAAGCATTAGAACGAGAAAGAAAATCATAAGTACTTAGGAATACTGGATCAAATAGAGATGAAAGAAAAATTAGAAACGAGTACCTCAGAAGAACTAGAAAGTTTATCAAAACCAACCTCTGCGGCAGAAATCTCATCAAAGGTATAAACACCTGGGCAGTTCCCATTGAAAGATATTCTGGACCATTCTTGATATGGACGAAAAAAGAACATTGACAGCAAACTAGCCCAGAAGGAGTATAAGGCGAGACACGACTGAGTGGGTAAGGTGATCCACTGGGAATTGTGTAAGAAATTGACCATACGAACAAATTGTATATGCACAATCCTTCTGTGCTAGTTTGACAAAAAAAAAGAGAACTTGTCATCAAGTACATTTTAACGACTCCCCGACTGCTGATATATTACAAGAAAGCGAAAAAGTTAGATAAATACTTGGATCTTGCTTGTTTACTAAAGAAGCTATTAGACAAGGGGGTAACGGGTATATCAACTGTAGTTAATGCGCTCGAAACATTCTTAACAGGCCCGGGAGAAAGATTACAAGGACTAGATATCAAATGAAGATACGAGAACATCCAGATAACAACATTATTGACATCGGCTTGAATACTCAGACGAGTACTAGAGACCAGACGAAACTTGCCTCCGCTCAGACAGCAATAGAAGACCAACAGCTGACTCAAGTGAAAAAAACTCATGAGAAGAATAATAATCTGATAAATGGTGTGAGCACAAACCATAACTAATAACAGAAACAAAAGAATGGACTATTCTCTTGAGATTTGCTATTCAAACTGACAGAATAATACCAAGAAATAGACTACGTATAAAGATTTAAGACGATAGAAGTAAAACAAGTTTTCTAATTGATATGTCAATGCCAACAGATAATAACATATCAATCAAAGAATACAACAAAATAAGCAAATACAAATGAAATACTGAATTGATTAAAACGATATTCTTCTTTGATACTATTGCTGCGATAACATCCCTTGCTTATAGATGACTTATATAATTTGGCGCTTGGTGACACAAAAGGTCATTAACTCTCGTATCTACTAAAAGACTTCTGCTAATGACTACAAGAAGATATGGTCAAGGTAGTATGTAAAGAGAAGGTAGAAAAATCATTCTCTCTCTTTTTCTGCTATCACTCCTAGAGACACATAGTTTGACGGTTTGCTAGGTTCCAGGTCTTGAGGACACAAGGAGGTAGGTATTTATATTGCACACAAACACTCACAAATATACACACGAGAACTTTCATCAAAGGATATTTCTTTTTATTCACATATACATTTTCTTCTAGGTTTCCCAAAGTGTTATAGAGAACTTTACAAAAGCACTTTTTCCCTTTTATTGCATTCCCACTTATTTGTTCTCTCTCTTTAGTCGTCCATATTTTTATCAATAAATTCTATTTAGATTTTCAATTGTGTTCACTTCATTTATTATTAACAACTGTCAGTGCGACCGCTCCGTAACTTTATAAATTTTCCTATATTGTTCACACACACACAACCACACACACACATAGACCCAGAGAGAAACAGACATACACACACAAACACACATCTTTCTACAGCCATCTAGCCAATAATAGAATGATATTTTCCCCAGACTACTTTTTTGACTTTTGCCTTCTTCCTGAAGCTATTGTTGTAATATAATTGCGGAGGGATTTTTTTATATTATCATTTTTCGTTTTATAGATCTTGCCTTTCGGTTTAGTTAGGCTGAGAACCTTTCGCTTAGTTCATGGGTTATTTAGTGCATGGGTTAGTTGAGTGCAAGTGTTCAAGCGCGCGCGGAGCCGATGTGACAATCAGTGATGTCCCTATAAAAACCCCAGATAGGAAATGACCGGCGACGTGAATGACATCATGACCGGAAGCGCTGAGGATTTGGGGGATTTGAAAAAAAGGAGTTAGTTGAGTTTCGGACTTAGACGGGGCAAGTTGATTTTTGGACCTCGCCGAGGCGAGACCAGTTGGGGTCTACAAAATGTGCCGCATGTGGTGGGTGCAGATGGAAAAGCCAGCATAGAAAGAAATTGTGTCTCTCTCTCCTCATGTCGAAAAACCTTAAACCCAAAAAAGTTTCGTACCTGAACCAAAAGAGAGTCGTCAAGTGTTTCGAGTGTTTTCGGATTCCTATGCATAATGAACATTCTATATCTATTTCACATATTCATATCTTGGTCGATCTCGTGGACCTGGATATGCTACAATGTATGAATTTTATATATCTTTTCATTTTTAATATTTTTCATCCACGTTGATAGTGCTCTAGTATAGAAATGATCAGTTCCACCAGGTGCAATTTTTTCTCTTACATATTGGTTAAGACTTTCGGTAAGTTGTTAATGTGTTTATCTGCAACTTTCTTGATGATTCACAGTATTCAAACAATACCGGCAAGCTGGTAGTTTTATGGGTCATATTTTTCAATTACTATTTCCAGATATTTCTACTTACATTATTATGATTATTATAATTATTATTATTTATTCCTTTAGAGTTTTTCACATCAGTGTTAGCAGATAGTTTTTCACTGGAGTTTGAGTGACAACAAGTCTCCTCAAGTCTCCAGGACTCGTCTCAGGATTCTGGCTGTTCTCAGCAATGCTGTCATTTGGATAGTCTCAACTCGTCCGCCAACTTCCAAGTCCTCCAGGACTTTTAATAATCCTTTAGATATTGTGCCAAAAGCACCAATCACAATTGACAAAATCGATACTTTCTCGTTCCATAGCCTTTTCAATTCTCGAGCAAGGTCGAGGTACTGATCCTTCTTTGCACATTCCTTCAGATTTATTCTGTGGTCCGCCGGGACAGCAAAGTCGACAATTTTGCAAATTCTCTTCTTTTGGTTGATTATTATGAGGTCTGGCTTTCTGGCCGGGATTAGGTGATCTGTTTGTATGTTAAAGTTTATGTATGTCATTTTCGTGGGCAGGAGCTGGGTTGTGCATATACCATTTGTTAGTATGGTCAAATTTAAATTTCTTGCGCATTTCCCAGCGGATCACCTTGCCAACCCAGTCGTGTCTTACCTTATACTCCTTCTGTGCTAATTTGCTGCATTCGCTTATTATGTGATTGATCGTTTCGTCTCTGTCACAGCTTAGCCTATATTTACTGTTTTGTTACGTCTTATCTATTCTTGCTTTGATATGATTGGACTTTATGGCGTTGTCCTCTGCTGCTATTAGGAGAGATTCTGTTTCTCTCTTAAGGTTTCCTTTTCTTAGCCAGGTCCAGGTTTTCTGGTGTGAGATATTGTTTATTAGTCGTTTAAAGCGGTCATAGAGTTGTTGTTTTTTCCCATTTTTGTTTACAAGTTTTTTTTATTCTATCGTATATCGTGTTGTCCGTATCGTTTCAGATGGCTGTAATTAGTTCTCGTTCGTGCTTTTCTACGGTTGTCTTCGAGCTGTTGTATCGATGCGTCTACGCTGTCTTCGATGCTGGCAAGTACTCTTCCTCCCTCTTTTCTCGACACATATAGTCTGTCAACGTCTTCTCTGGGATGTAATGCATTATGCATGGTCATTAGTTTTTTTGTTCTTTGATCCATTTGTTTAAGTTCATCTCTGGTCCACTTGAGGAAGGGTCTCGAATATCTAACGAGGGACACAGCCCAAGCGTTTATTCCTTTGATGAGGATTCTGCTAGAAAGTTTTGTCTCGAGTAGTTTTCTAGTTCTCCTGAGATATTCTTTTCGAATCTTGTCTTTCATTTCCACTTGTTTGATTGTGTCATCTTCCAACATACCCAGGTATTTGTAGGTTTCATTTTCTCCGAGCGTTCTAATTTCGTCGTGATTTGGTAGTTCCATTCCGTCAGTCATATGACGTCTGCCACTTTTCATGACGAGCAAGGCACATTTTTCTATGCCAAATTCCAATCCTATGTCCTGAGTGTATATTCTAACGGCGTGTATGAGAGTTTCCAGTTCTTTTTCATTTTTTGCAAATACTTTAATGTCATCCATGTACTATTACATTATTATTTCCCTCCTTGTGAGTCTTTCACGCCAGCAAATACTGGTAATCTTATACTGAAGTCTGAGTGACAGTAAGTCTATCCAGGTCTCAAGGACTCTTTTGAATATTTACCTGATCTCGACAATGTTGTAGTCTGGATGATATCACTAATTCCTCTCATTTCCAATTCCTCTACTCATTTTCCAGACCTTTGGGGACCGTTCCAAGCACATCAACGACAAAGTTTCATAGCTTTTCTAGTTGTCTGGCAAGGTCCAATTATTTGTCTATATTTTCGCTTTCTTTTATATTCCTATAGTGGTTAATTGCCCAGTCGGAATACACCGACTACACCTCTGCAGAGGGGTAAGACCCCCCACAACGAGTGTACTGGATATGACACTAAACAATCTGATGGTGAGGTTACAGTGATGCTTGAGCTTTGGGGAATGTGGAGTACCCCTTTATTGCCATCGCTCCCAAGTCCACTCTGGCCCGGAGTGGTAGCACCTGATATGGGTCTTATCTATGGATTAAATAGAACTAAACCATGCTTCTTTCACTATACTGATTTTTGCATTAAAACTGCGTATTTATGCTAAACTGAATTGTTTAGAATAGAACTGTTTTGACGTTTAAACTGCGTACTAATACTAAACTGAATTGCTCGAAATAGAACTGTTTTGACGTTTAAGCTGTATTCTTATGCTGAACTGAATTATCTGAAATAAAATTGTTTGACATTTAACTCTGTGTATTGCCCAGTCAATTGGGGCTGTAGAATACACCGACTGCTTCTCGGTAGAGGGGTAAGACCCCCCAACGAGTGTACTGAATATGACACTAAAAAATCTGATGGTGAGGTTCCAGCAATGTTGGAGCTTTGGAGAATGCGAAGTACCCCTTTATTGCCATCGCTCCCAGGGCCACTCTGACCCGGCGTGGTTGCACCTTATAGGGCGCTATCTATGGGTTAGATAGAACTGACGGCATACTTATGCTAAACTGAATTGTTTGAAATTGAACTGTTTTTGACATTGAAACTGTACTTACACTAAACTGAATTGTTATATATAACTGCTAGCATAAAGTGAATAGTTTGAAATAGAAATATTGCTGACAAATTGTACTCATGCTCGACTGAATTGTTTGAAATAGAACTGATTATTTACATAAAATAGATTTGGCATTAAATAACCTACAAAGGTTGATACGCCAGAAGACTAAAACAAACCAAACCAAACTCTTGTGGTTCATCCGGACGGCAAAATCCACTAGGCAAGTAATTTTTTTATCAATCAACAGTAGATCTGATTTTTTGGCCGTGATTAGGTGATCCGTTAGTATCTAAAAGTCCCAAAGATTTTCTGGATTGTGCATATACTATTTTGTAGTATGATAAAATTTAAATTTCTTATAAATTTTCGGGGATATTACTTGTCCTATCTAGTCGTGTCTAATCTTGTATTCTTTTTGTGCTTCTTTGCTGCATTTGCTTATAATCAGATTAATCATTTCATCTCTTTCTCTACATATTATACCTTTGCTATTCTTTTGCGTATTATCAGTTTTTTCTTTAATATAATTAGTGCTGATTGTGTTTATTTGTGTTGCAATTAAAACAGATTCTATATATCTCTAAAGGTTTCCCTTTCATAGCTGTATCCACGTCTTCTTTTAAGTTATCTCGCCAGTTTCTCTCTTAAATTATCCTTACAGTTGTTTTTCTTCCCACAAATGGTGTGCACATTTTATTGCTTAAGGGTTTTTTGTCATATTGTTTATTGGATGCTGTGATGAATCTCTCATGCTCTTTCTAATGTAGTCTTCGCGACTTGTGTTGATGCATCTACGTAATTCGCAAAGTTGGGGGGTCTTTTCCTCCTTTTTTCTTGACACATACACTCTATGTAATCTTTGATGTAAGGCCTTGTGCATCGTCATTAACTTTCTGGTCTTCTCGTCAATTTGTTTCCATCTAAGGAATAGTGTCGAATATCTAAAAAGATTTCTACTCCAGAAATTGGTTTCGAGAAGCTTTATCGTTCTCCGGAAGAACTATTTTCTTTGTTTTTCTTCTTTTTGTTTCTTTCATCTCTGCTTTGATGGTGTCCACTTCCAATATTCCCAAGTACTTGTAATTTTCTTTCTCTCTAAGCATTCTGATGTTTTCATGATTCACTGGTTCTATTCTTTCTGTTGTTTCTTTTTTCCTAATTTTCATTATGAGCATGGCACACTTTTCACTGCTAAATATAATTCCTTTATTCTAGCTGTAATTCTTAATGTTTGTATCAGTCTCTAATTTTTTTAAACTTTTACAAATTGCCTGATATCATCCATATATATAAATTGATTATTCTTGTGATTTTGTAAATTTTTTGGCGACTCTGGACTTTCTCTGTATGTTGTTGAGAGGCATCTAATAATAATAATAATCTAACACAAATGATTATATCTCAGTGGATCTGGCAGTAATGGCAATTAATGAAGTATTCCACATTCCCCCAAACTCCATGACTGATGCATCACCTATTGAGTGGGGGCTTACTCCTTTTCAGAAATATAGTCGGTGTATTCTACAGCCGGAGTCAACTCAGCTGACCTCTGCTAGAGTTTGTCCTCCTATTCTAAATAATTCCACATGTTTTTGTCTCTGTTAAGCATTAATGTAGTGGCATTGGCCTTCTTTTTCCACAATATTTTTTTAAAAATAATTCTACATTTTAATGCTTTAGTTTAACATTGATCTTGTGGAGCTAGGCTTATTTTCCCATTGGATTTCTTAAATAATTCTACATTTTACTGTCTCTGTTTAAAATTGATCTTGTGGAACTTGGTTTCTTTTGCCGCAAGATTTTTTAAAAATAATTCTACATTTTACTGTCTCTGTTTAAAATTGATGTTGTGGCGCTAGGCTTCTTTTCCCACGAGATTTTTTAGAAAATGTCTACATTTTTCTCTTTCAGTTTACCATTGATGTTGTGGCGTTGGGCTCTGAGGTGATTTTATTTTCAGTATTTTGCATTTCAATTTGTATTAGTGTGTTGGAGGACTTTCTGTGCATATTCTTCATCAATTACCGGTCTGCATATTCCTATTATCTCAAGGTTAGTAAACCAGATTTTCTTTAAAATCTTCTCCCCTTCGTCGGCCAGTCTTTGGCTTGTAGAAAACTTAGTGGATTTGCCTGAATTTATTATTAATATCATTAATATTATTTACTCATTTTCGAGTTTTCCACACCAGCGTTAGCCCATTGTTTCTCCCAGGAATTTGAGTGACATCAAGTCCCATCAAGTCTCTTTAGTGTTCTGGCCTATCTCAGTAATACAGTAGTTTGGATGGTCTCCATTCATCCTGTTATTTCCAAGTCCTCCAGTCCCTCTATCAATCCTTTGGTGACTGTACCAAAAGCAACATTTATAATTGGTATCACAGTCATTTTCTTGTTTCACAGTTTTTCAATTCTCTAGTATGATCATCATTATCATTATCATTATTATAATTATTATTATTTCAAATTTTTACACAAACACACACACACACATTATATATATATATATATATATATATATATATAACGTTTATATTCAATTCATTCATTCAAACATCATTTTTCTCTTGTCAATAAATAAAATTGTATAAAATATTTCATTGTTTATACATACAATTTTGGTTGCTTTAGCCAGTCTCACAGCGTTTCCATCAATCCATAGAGCGTTCAGTTCTTCCTTCCGGCATGTCTCGCATAACCCAAGCACGTCGTACTTGATCTTCTCCTTTTCCTCCATTAGATGGGTCAGTCCGGTGCTCACTGCCAATGACCTGCAGTTGTAGGAGCGTATGGCAATGTTGTTTTTCGATTCTATGCTAGCCTCCGGGCACCTGAGGTTTTAGGCAGCCTCTGGACGCTCGGATTTCGATCCACCGCCGGAGGGCTGTCCGATTATTCTACAGGGTACTGAGGTGCATTTCTTCTTTTTCTTTACATTGTTATCGCTGTTTCTGACACGATCCCGCTGGCTACGTGAGCAGGCCTTTGCATATATGTATATATACACACACACACACACACACACACATATATATATATATATATATATATAATACACACGCTGTGAAACAAATGCAGTCCACGTTAATTTCTCGTTACTCTGAGTTTTATATGCCAGCATAACTTCTAATGGCATGAAGCACTTTTTGTATTCATCACGAAAAAACTATTCAAAGTAATTATAATTAATAGTAGCAAGTATTAAAGATCTACTGTAATATAATGTATAAATTAAAAAGATTAACAAATTAAATAACAACGTATATAAAAAAAAGTTGCGCCTTTGTTTATTTTCTCTTAATTGATCGCTATACAAAACTGTAAAATTCAATTTTACTTTTAACTTAAATCCAAATAGACATTGCAATTAATTCAGTTTTGAATAAATGGTTATTTTACTTAAAATTGCTGTCAAAACATGTCCCGTTCCCAGATAACTGTAGCTTTCTTAACTAAGTAGTGTTAACCAACTTTAACTAACAAAAGGAGTACACAAAAAATTACTTACCTCTTTTTTTTAATGTTTTCATTAATTTCTACGTGTGTGTGTGTGTGTAAAGAAATACTAATTTTCTTAATCAAACTAAAATAGCACCCCTTCAAAAAGAAAATATGAGGATCATTACTTTTTTCGTAAGGGCACTTTTATTGATAGTACACTCATGAAAATCTATTCCCCTTCGAAGTAAGCTCCTCCGGCTGTAATACACTTGTTGTATCGTTCCAACAACTTCTGGAAGGCCCCATGGAAGTCCTCTTGTTTGAGCATGTCAATGACTTTCGTCACAGCCTGTTTCATCCCCTCAATTGTCTCATAACGACAGCCTCTGAGCTTAGGGAAAAACCAAAAGTCACAGGGAACAAGGTCTGGACAATAGGGAGGCTAAGGAACTGTCTTGATGCCCATCTTGCTCAAATAGTCTGTGACAAGGATGGAGTTGTGGACTGGTGCATTGTCCCGGTGAAAATGCCACTGACTCGATTTGAAGAGTGTTGGCCTCTTCCGATGGAATCTCTTCCTGAATTCCCTTAAAACCTCAACAAAGTAACCCTAAGCCTAAGCCTAACCCTAACACTTTAGGCAATAAACTCTGGTGTCCCCCCACACCTCTCATCATCCCTCACAGACTCTCTGCCTTCCTTGAAACTCTTATGCCACTCAGAAACTGATGCTCGACTCATGCAAGATGCTCCAAAAGTAGTCTGAATCATTCCATACGTTTCTGTGGCATTTTTTCCAAGTTTAAAACAGGATTTTATAGCATATCGTTCTTCTAAAGTGTCCTCACGTCCAGATTGCATTTCTGAAATTCACCAGCTGTGACAATCAGGCTTTAGTAGGGTGTATTCCAATATTGCAGCTGTTCATTTGAACCTGCAATCATAAAAATTGGTCGGTTATCTCATAAGATGTATAGCAATAAGATGCTGAATTTACAAGAGTCTACGACAATATTAAATACCTGTACAGAAAAAGTCTGGAAACTTACTGAAGGCACCACGTAATATAAACTTCAGTGATGTTTTAGCAGCAAAAATAATATAGTTCTTTTATAATTTTAATAAATCGATTTATTCTTAATCGATTAATAAAGTAAGCATTTGAATAATTAAAAATTAGGTATTTTTATTCGTCTTTTAAATTTGATAACATTTAATTGAAGTTATTTAAAATCAAACTGTATTCAACCGTGAACATAATCAGCTTTAAAACCAATGGGGTTTAATTCCTAATTTGATTATTAAACTAAATTAGACTATAAAGAAAACAATTACAATCATTTCTTTATTTCAATTACTTACCAATCCTTTTTTGTATGTATCTCTGTAAATATCAAAACATATAAATATTGGGCAAAGCAAAAAATCTATTTAAATAAAAAAAAGCATTTAATATTATTTAAAATTAGGTTATTACATTAGACTTATTGGGAAGAACAGGGGTGTTTTCGAAGAATAAAACAGCTTATACACAACTCTTCCCATCACTAAGGCCTTCATTGCTAAATTTGCCAAATCTAAATATGTCACCGAATAAAAAAATAAAGAACAAATCTACAGTTTAATCCTTTTGTTAATATATTTCTATCTAGATTTACCTACAAGATGTTTGCTCATATTATATAGAATAAACTCAAACAATCAGAAATAAATAATGCCATGGAAATATTAAAAGAAAACTATTAAGAGCAATTGGCTGATTAGCCTTCCTGTTCACACTGTAAACGGATATTGGGTGTATATTTAAATGTAAGTGAAAGTTCATAGTTGATAAGACCAGCAATATCAATATTACGATAATCAAAATTTAAATAAAAATAAAATCACAATGTGACATAAATAACTAAGGAACTTGTGATGTCGGTAGTAATATAATTTCGGCTACCGAGTTACAATTAATCTTCATTGTAATATGAGTATTTTGTTTTCATATATATAGTATTTGTTTAAAAAACAAGACATTTTGCTTTCATCTATATATCTTATATATATTATGTATATAAAAAATAAGAAATTCAGATCAAATATTATATATATATATATGTGTGTGTGTGTGTGTGTGTGTGTGTGTGTGTGTGTGTGATTAACAATATATATATATATATATATATATATATATATATATATATATATATATATAACACCGCTATATATAATATAACGTGATAGAGCATTTGCAAAATCACTTTGATTATTATGCTATAGACTTCTAACATTTTGGGAAAGTCTCACATGAATATTATTCTTATACAACACCAAGTCATGAGTATTCTTTTTTATATTGAAAAATATTATTTTTGAAAATAAATAAATATATGTTTACATATATATATATATATATATATATATATATATATGTTTATATATATAATTCTTTAGTAACTATGGTTTAAAGCATCCGAGGCTGAGAGTCCTAGAATTCTTCTCAGGGTAATGTACGATTGCTCTAATCTCAATCGAATGAATATATCGACCATTAAACTCTCAATGGTAATAATTACAGGCATGGAAGTGCATATGAAGATTTAAACGTATCTATTCGTTAAATTGTGTACCGTAGTTTGTGTAGTATAGATGTAGCCCACACACACACACACACACACACATGCACACATACACATACGGGTAATTACGGAGGCACACCTGCATGTGCATTGGTGGGTATGCACTATCACCAACTCACCCATGCATAAACAATGTCTGTTTCATTGCCAGTTGTCACTTTCAAGTCAACAAAGCCGATAAAATCGTCCGGCGCCTATTGCTGCCCAGCCAACCGAATGACACCACAAAGCGATCAATCCGCGAAAAGACTGCTATAAATTAGTGCAGATAATAATTCTTCGTTTGTATTTATGCGCTAAAGTTTTGTATTTAATGCAACATTCACATCGGCGCCTGAAAGCTTTGAAGGTCAAACAAGGCCACTGCACTCGTTCGACCCTTCCCTTTTGTCTGACGGCCGACATTATGATTTTCTCTGGTATGTTTTAAATGGTCACCATCTTTTCCCCTTACAGTTCGTCTATTGAAATACTTACGTCGTTCATACTTCACCGACGCCTAACAAACGTTTCAAACCAGTCAAGGTTTCCTAACGTATGCCTAATAGTAAAGTTTTAGATTACAATTTCGGGGCCAACTTGAAGTCTGATTTGATTTTCTTGATTTTAATAAAATGAGAAATCTGCTGGGGAAAGGTTCTAATTTTTTCGAAGAATCATAGTAATTGTCAATCTATGGCCTTGTTGGTTGGGTTTGGATTGTTACAACATCTTCTTCATCATGTCATGCCGCCAGCACGGATATCCCTGACCCTCTCTCGCCACTTCTCCCTATCATTCATCGCCTCCTGCAGGTCTTGAAGGTTACATCCTGTGTCCTCACATAGTTGCTGTATGTAAGTTCGAGCTGGTCGTCCTGCTTTTGCACGGACATATGTGGGGGTCCATAGGAGTACATCAGTTATGAGCTCGTCCTTGCTTCTCCAGCAGTGTCCCTCGTGTCTGGTTCGTCTTACTTGTATAGTTTTCGTGATGGAGGGCAAGTGTCCGTATAGTTGGTGTCTCGTGGGGTGTTGTCGCCAGGACTTGTTCAATACTGCTCTCAACATTCTTGTGTAGTTTCCGTCTAGTTTTTTCTTCAGCCGTTTAGTTAGCGTCCATGTAGTGCATCCATATAAAATGAGAAAAACTTCATTTAAAACAAGACAAACAAGGAACATCTAAAATTTTTTTTTAATTTATAAAACATAAAGTGTCAACTTGGATTTGAATGTTCAGATGTTCCCTTTTACAAGTAGTAAATTTTCGAAGTGGTGGAAAGTCAGATATTAGGGAAAAAAGGGGGAAAGGAGGAGAATGTTTTTAAAGAGTACTTATTCTTTTTTTCTTTTCTTTTCTTCTCTTTCTTTTATAGTCAGGTAGTGGAACAAGAAGAAAAGTAGTTTCAGCTCTTAACTCGAGGGCAGACGTTACTCCTCTACTGATCACCGTATCTATGTGCTTCCTTGGGTCTCTTTTGTCCTCACTCACGGTTCACAGAAATCCTGAGTTTTTATCTCTCCCCACCGGCTCCAAATTCGTCACTCCAAAATCCTTCTCATTTTGGCGCGACCGCTTCTCATTGGCTACTTTAATTTTTGTTATTTTTCTTTTTTTCCGATTTTTAACCGGATGGATGCGTGGAGGCGATGCGTGGCGACGCGTTTATACATTTTGTATGTGGCAGCCGACGAGTGAACATTCGGTTGGGAGTTTTATTGTTAATTCCTAAATCCCCACACATCTAGAGTGAATAATTGATCTTAATGGTAAGTCCGCCTATCTAAGATTATTTTACACGGAAAAGTTAGGGAATTTGGATCATCTTATATTTATATTTACATTTTTGTGTAGTGTCTTAAAATCATATATCCATATGCAAAATCTTGTTACTCTACACAAAAAGTTTTGTATTTAATTCAATATTCACATCGACGCCTAAAAGCTTTGAAGGTCAACCAAAAGCCACTGCACAAAACAAACGAAAAAAGTATACTATTCCTTAATTTCTTGTGGTATATCTAACACTGGAGGAGTATCAATTAGTATATTATAAGTCCCGCCGATAGGGTAGAACTTATTTAGCCTTATTTTTTTTTTTATTTATATCGTTCGTTTTTTATGTAACAATAAGGACGTAATTAGTTTAACTCCAAATTTCTAAGATGAAGGGTTATTATCTACAGATTATTAAAATGTTGATGCGCTTTTAGTGAAATGGTTATCGTCATTGGAAATGGACTCTTTGACTCGATTTCAAATCATAAACAAGACTGTTTGCATTTCACATAGATATGGTTAGATAGTAGGGTAGGGGTAGGTTCTTTGATCTTGATATGGTAACCAGTCCTGTAAAAGGAAACTTTGTATTCAAATTTGTTAAATTCCTCTTTTAAAAAAACTGATTTTGTGTCACATCCTGCTCGTGTGATGGGCTTAATAACTTCATATATATTACTAAAATAACCTAGTGCCCAAATTATTTTAAGTTTAGTAAATGAATAAATATTGCTAAAGTTTTAATTCAATTTATAACAAAAAATAATAGTAATTGAAGTTTAAAGATATTTTTTAAAGATTTTAACATTTAAATGAAGAGGAGAAACGCCAGCTTATAAATGCAATTTTTTTTTTATTATTCTGCACCCACCAGAGCATAGCGGAAGTCTTCGTGGTGTAATGGTTAAAACGCAGGACTGCGAAAACATAGTAAGCGATTTCAAACTACACTCGAGAGATTACGTTCACTTTCGGATAAATACCTTTGGAAATGGTATGGAAACCCTTATCCTCCTAGCCATGGGTTAAATAGTGCCACTACTGTTCTTCTAGAAAAATAGCTTTGGCATTAAATAACTTACGAAGGTGCTTATGCCGTTAAACAAAGAAACCAATATCAAAAATGATAATTAATTGCTAATACGCGATTTATTAAACTCCGAACGAAAACGTATTGTGACACACAATCAGTTTAGTACGGCGTGTCCCACAGGAAATATTCTTCTCGTGAAAGGTTGAAACACTCCTTCTTTTACATTGGTATAAACCTTCAGAGACCCCCTCAGACGCAGAGCAATCACTCCAATACTTACATCTTTTAGGCAAGAGGTCAGGTGCTACTCGCAGTAGTACACTATGAAACTGTTTCGTATTCCAGCTTGAATTGTTGGTGAATCGCTAATACGCATTATTAACATTCATTGTGCATTATATTTACAAACAAATGTACGTTTATCACATTGATCGGATATATAATTTGTATAATGACTTTAAAAAGCAACAAATAAATAACTTCCCGATATTATTTAATCGTTTATTGTTTTGTTTTCGTTTCTTTGTTTAATAGCAGACCTAACTTTGGGGTTATTGAATAACAAAACAATCTTATTGCTCAGTCACCCGGGGCAGTAGAGTACATCGACTTTACCTTTGCAGTGGAGTTAAGTCTCCCAGAAATAAGGGTTCTGAATATGACATTAAACAATTTGATGGTGAGGTTCTAGCAATGCTGGAGCTTTGGGGAATGCAGTGCACCCCTTCATTGCCATCACACCAAGTTCCACTCTGGCCTGGATAAATTGCGCCTGATAGCGTCTTATCTATGGGCCAAATAGAACTGCATACTTATGCTAAACTAAATTGTTTTAAATAGAACTGTTTTTGCTATTTAGATGTGTCTAAACAAAAACTATTCTTATACTAAACTGAAATGTTTGAATTAGAACTGTTTGACTAAACTGAATAGCTTAAAGTAGAAATGTTTTGACAATTAAACTATGTACTTACGCTAAAATGAATTATTTGAAATAGAACTGTTTATTTGTATAAAATGGATTTGACATTAAATGACCTACAAAGGTTGATATGCCATAACCGCCCCCCAACAAAAAACAAAGCCATCTTAGAAAAACGGTTCCTGTACTATTTAATCCATAGTTTGTGGATAAAGAGGTTTATACAATTATGAAGGGAATTAGTCCTTAAGTAAATGTCCTAGCATTCCTGGATTTCAGACACGTTTATTACGTTACCGCCGTCCACTGCGTTAGCCACAACACCATGTAGATTCTCATTTCATTTTTTTCTCATATAATAACCAATGGATTTTTGTATAACTTTTATAAGGAAGCCAACAATTTCTCTTAATTTTATGAAGTTTTAATGGAGTGATGTACGGTAGGTTGATATTTTTTTTATTTCCTTTGAAAAATACGTCACCAACAAAGACGCGCTCGTAAATAGACAGACTGGAAATCGGTTAGCCCAGTCGCCTGGGGCTGTAGAATACGACAGCGGCAACTCTGAAGAGGGATGAGAGCCGGCAATGAGTGTCCTGGATATGAAACTAAACAATCTGATGGTGAGGTTCCAGTGATGCTGGAGCTTTGGGGAATGTGAAGCACCTCTTCATTGCCATTTCTCCCAGGTCCACTTGGGGTCGGAGTGGTAACACCTGATTGGGCCCTATCTATGGGTTGAACAAAACTAATCTGCGTACTTATGCTAAACTGAATTTTAAAAAATAGAACTGTTCTAACCATGAAACTTTACTTACGCTAAACTGAATTGTTTAATAAAGGATAGTTTTGACATTTAGCTGAGTGTAGACAAAATCTATACTTATACTAAATTGAATTGTTTGAATTAGAACTGGTAGACTAAACTGAATACCTTAAAATAGAAATGTTTTGCAATTAAACTTAATACTCATGCTAAACTGAATTGCTTGAAAAAGAACTGATTATTTGTATAAATGTGAATTTGGCGTTATATAACCTACAAAGGTTGATATGCAATAAACCCAAGAAATCAACCAACCAACATGCACACGAATAAATGGTTTCAAGTATTGCTATCTCACACCAGTAATTCTATTTATTCGATATTCAAAAGTAATTTTGATCATTTGTTCATAGCGGTATGATTTCAAATTGCTACTAATAATAGCAATTCTTTGTAAATGATTGAACAGTTCTATTTTACCCACCAAGGTGAGTCTAACAGGTATTTCTACTCGAGTCAAACTGGACCTGAGAGTAATGGCCATAAAGAGGTACTCCAGTTTTCCCTAAGCTCAAGGACAGGACCTCACCTTCAGATGCTGTTTGATGTCGTGATCAGGATATTAACTAGATGGGAATCTTAACTCTCAGCAAGATGTCGTCAGTATACTCAACGGCTTCAACAGACAGGGTGGACAAACATCAAGTATTTTTTTCTAATTAACATGCTTTGCACACGGTTGTGCGATTTCAAGTTTTCCTATCTAATACTAACAATTTACACAAAATCCTATGCTGTCAACTAATCATTTTAATTTGATAATAATCATTTGTTTCCACACAGTTATAGTAACTATTGATAATACTTAGTAAATAATTATAGCTACAAGAAAATAAACAGAAATAATTTACAATTATAAGGTTTCAAGCATTCTCATCTTATGGAAATAATTTCAACAAATGTACTTGATCCATAGGTGGGACTCTACAATCACTCAGGTCTAAGTACACCCGGAAGTTATAGCAATAAAGAGGTACTTCACATTCATCATATCTCCAGAACTGGTGCCTCAATAAAGTTTAGTATCATGCCCAGGGCACCAATTTTGTGGAGTTTATTACCTCTATGTAACAGATATTGTTACCCTCACTCACAGAGCCAAAGAAAAGCTTAGTTCAATGAAAGATAAAATGTCTGATAATATCCGATCATTTTTGTAAAAAGTTGTAACCCTATCTTGGGAAATGGCCCTGTTGGCTGGGGCTGTAGAATACACTGACTGCATCCCTACAGAGAAGTAAGACTCCCCCAACGAGTGTCCTGCATATGATACTAAACAATTTGATCGTGAATCATCGTTAATGATGGAGCTTTGGGGAATGCAGAGTACCTCTTCATTGCCATTGCTACCAGGTCCACTGTGGCCCAGAGAGTGAGAGCACATAATAGGGTCCTTTCTATGGGTTAAATATAACTAAATTTTGTACCTCTGCCAAACTGAATTGTTTGCAATAGAACTGTTTTGCCATTAAAACTGCATATATGCTAAACTGAACTCACTGAAATAGAATTGTTCTTGCATTTAACTGTATGTAAACAAAATAAATGTACTTATGCTAAACTAAATTTTTGTAATAGAACTGTCTATATGTATAAAAAGGGATTTGTTATTAAATAACCTACAATGGTTGATATCCCATCAAACCAAACCAAACCAAACCTATTTTGAGAAAAGATCTCGAAACAAGAACTACAGTTTCTACATAAAGTCGTGTCATCTCGATTGCTCCTGAGCCATGTATAAGACGATTAGAATACGTTTAGAACAAACAGTATTTATATAATTCGCACATGAGAATACATAACTATTAATTAGTTGGACCGCCTAAATAACTATATATATATATATATATATATATATATATATATATATAAAAGCATCACCAAGTCACGATGAACGCACTGATTTCTTTGACTCTTTTATTCCCTATCATCCATCGAACGCGGCAAGACTTCAAAACTACATCCAATGGATACTGTGTTTATGTTAATAACGTCTTGCTGATCGGCCAATCCTCGCACGTTCATCTATAGATGACCATTCAACAACGTCACTTATGAGTTCATCCTTGCTTCTACATCAGATTTCTACATTGTCTTCGTCAAACATGGATGGTTTTTGGGATGGGGTGTAAGGGGCCGTACAGCTGCTGTTTTGCAGGGTGTTTGTATATATATATATATATATATATACATATATACATGTATATATATATATATATAGAGAGAGAGAGAGAATGAGAGAGAGAGAGAGAAGCATGGCATTTAGAAGGAAAAACACCTTAAGCTTATAAACATAAGCTGATGAGAGAACACACATGTTTATCAATAAATGTGTACATATAAAAAACATAATTTAAAATGTAGATAAGGACATTTTCTAAACACAAATAATTAAAGATATATGAACTCACAGTATTACTCATCGGAACAAAAACATTAATAGAAATTTTACGCATACACACACACACACACACACACGCATACCTTTGTGGTCTTTAAGAAGAAATTGAACATGTCAATATTAACTCCGTGTACACATATTCCAATACAATATTAAGTTTTTTTACTAATCCATTGAAGTATATGTGCAAATGTTCGAACTGAGACTAAAATGTGTAAAGAATTATCGAAAAATGATTTACAAACCTCTTCTCGAGAAATGCCTATATTTACCTATCACTCAACACGAGCTGGATGTGACACAAGGTAAATTTTTAAGCGAATTTTAACAGTTTGGAATTCAGAGTTTTCCTTCTCCTACATATATAGATTAAAGAGCTCAGTCTGTCCTGCAATTTGTCCACAGCTGATGGGATGCATTCTTTTACCTAAGTGTATTAGTGCCCTGTAAAATGAAAACAACCTTATTCATTGTTGTATATTGATCATTTACCGAGCTGCAAATCAATTTTTTTCTGAACAGGACGCACATGAGAAAATAAGGGGAGGCAGTCACGTAAATCATGGCCGCTATGAAATGATATATGCAGATGTACGTGTGAGGATCCGACTCAATTGGCGTCAGAGTGAGGCTGTGAGAGATAGTTTGCGGTCACGTGTGGCTGAGCGCCTAACTAGAGTAGCGGCCCACAACGGCCTCTGGTTGAGTAACTCCGACCGTGAAGCAGAAGTGGTAAGTGGGGTCAAGAGATGTAGAAGTTATGAGTCAATATAACAGTCCGTTTACGTCTCCCTCCCTCCGTCTGTCTCTCACGGACCATTGGAAGAGATTTGAATAATTGGATTCATACCTTTCCCAAGGGTATTACTGCTATGTGAAATGCAATCAGTCTCGTCCAGGATTTGAACTCGTGTCGCCGTGTCCATTTCCTACGACGATAACGACTACACCACGGGCACCTCCAAAGAAGAGTTACGGATATCCTTCGTTATAAGTATACAACACCAGGATTTGAAATCGAGTCACTGCGTCCATTTCCTACAACAATAACTATAACAGTACAAGCGTCTCAAAACCAAAAATACTTTGACTATTTGTGAAAAATGAAATCACTCTTTTTACATAAAACTGTACAAACAAACGAGTGGCTAGCATATCATCCAGTTTCAAAGTTTATTCCGGAGACCATGACATTTATTTTAATGATTTCCAAAAACAAGCATATAATTGTTTATACGTTTTTTTTTCTTACACTGAAAACAACCTTAACCCCATATGAACACCAATGTTGTGCATTTTTACAGACGTAGTATATTTTGATACGCTCTTTGACAAAGTACGAGTACTTAGATGCATGTATACATTCTAATTGATATGGAGCAAATAATTAACCGATTAAGACGTGGCGTAGTTTCCTATAACGAAGGCATAACTTTACTTACTAAGGAAATCTCTGTCGAAATATAAATCTATTTATTTTCTTTCGTCGAATTTCTCATACAAGAATCCTTTTGAGGAATCCTTCAATAACTGACTATGGTTGAAGATCGGACCGGAATTTGTGATTTTAAAGGAAGTCATGAGGCTTATCGGAAATCTTTCAGAGGATGACAAATCTCATAAGTTGTTTAAGTTGACACATAAACAGGGATTATTAGATTAATAGATTTGAGCAATGAAATGCACTCCTTTACACACACACACACACACACACACACACACACACACACACACACACACACACACACACAAACAACTATATATGTATTTATATATACATAATGGTAGAAGATACTTATAGATTCACACAAAACCACACGTAAGTACGTGCGAGTACACACATACACAAATATACATATATTCGAATATAAGAATATACACATTATAAGACACATTATATATATATATATATATATATATATATATATATATATATATATATATATAATACACATTATATATATATTCATTTATAGATATATATGTATGTCAAGTTAACAATACACACACACACACACACACACACACACACACATATATATATATAATGTTGTCAACTTTTAAGAATCCGTAACGACATTTCAAGCGGATTGTGCATAAAGATTACACATGGATGCATACTTAGCTTAGATATAGACAGATAGAAGTGACCAAACTGAGATAGATAGATAGATAGATAGATAGATAGATAGATAGATAGATAGATAGATAGATTAAAACTGAAATTGATAGAAATAGGCGGATATATTCCTTAGATATATAATATCAGTCATACATATGAACAGATTAAGATAGATAGATAGATAGATAGATAGATCATTGTCTTATTTGACGTGAATTCTTGCGTGACATCTCAGCTAAATTAGGAGGTTACTAATCTCTCTTCGTGGAGGCAAGTGCACCAGTCTCTCTTGACAAGGCTTTGTTCTCTGGACACGTTTTTACCATTCTGAGAGAGATCTCTTTTTTTCTTTCGATGAAGACTTGTGACTAATTCCATTCTTCAATTTTGACTGATGTTTTCGACTTTTGAACGAACGCCTTCAAGTGCAAGAGAGTTCCACAGTTTCATACTGTTCTCGATTTTTTCTACAGACATAACTGCCTGAAGTTTTCCTGCGCATAAAATGGGAAACGAGTCGTGAATTGACTCTCCTGAAGGACATGTTATATTAAAAAAGAAAGCGCGAATAACATTATATCCTTAATAATAGGATTCTGAAGCTTGAAATGCGCATATAATATAACTGAATATTAGAATAATAACGTTAAGTTATCTAAGTTATAAGTTATGTATTTTGATAATTGATATTTGATTCGCTTTTTATCACAATGTTCCTGGTCGAACACGAACCAATCTTACAAGTAGAATGATAAAAGAATAAAAAAAATAGCGTGAAATTTTGACTTTGCATTCATTTGTCCATCCATTAATCATCTTTTGGAGAGTTCCCGAGGCGTAATGGCTAACGTGTTGGCCTACGAAGTTGGAGCAAGTGAGTTCGAAGTCAAGTGACTCTATGCATTCACTTTCAGACCATTGGAAGAGTTATGAACTCTCTTATACTTCTACATGAAACAGTATTACAACTGTTCTTCTACAATAATAGTTTTGACACTAAATAACCCACAGAGGTTCTTGTGCCTTTCAACGAAAATACCAGACCAGTCTTTTATAAATCGCTTGGAGAATAGATAAAGAAGTAACAATATTAGAGTATATTACTGGATAAAAATCTAAATCATTTTTTAGGATTTCCACAATTTTTTTCAGCTTAAGTTATTTAGTTTAATATCATATCAATCATTGATCGTTACTCAATGCCAAATCCTGTTTATTCCCTCAGACACATACAAACACACACACGCACCCCCATATATATATATATATATATATATATATGCGTGTGTGTGTGTGTGGTTTTTTAATGAATAGTTTGTTGGGAGCTATTTTAAAACTACTTCGAGTTCATATGCTTGCCCTCTGTTAAATGGTTTGAAGTATTATTGTACCATATTCGCAATTAACGGTATGTGCGAAATGGACATATAATGTTCATTACTTCAGAACATATAAAGAACAGGAATCTCAAAAACACGTAACGACTTCTTGTTCAGGTACGAAACCTTTTTATTAACTTTGAGTTAAAGGTTTCGACGTAAGGAGGAGAGACACAATCTTCTATGCTGTCTTATTCATTTGGCCCCCAACTCGAGCGCCCCCCCCATAGGGCGCAAGTTCGCCTCGCGCCTGCGAGCTCCAAGGGTCGATCCTTCTCGTTTGGCGTCTAAAACCCGACTCTTATTTTCTTCAAATTCTCACACAAACTTCCGCGTGCTTCCGGTGTGTGACGTCACCCGCACCTTGTCACCCAGTATCGTCTCGGATTGTTATGACATCTGAGTGACACCTCCATCCGCTCGTGCGCACCCGTGTTAACACCTGCTTCAATCTTACACCCAACCAACCCATGTGCTGAGCCGAAAGGTTCTCTGCCTAACTAAACCGAAATCCCTCGGCTATTTCATAACATACCTATCCAACCACAATAAAATCATTTGTCATCGATGATGACAAATTATTTTCTTAAACTATTGTGCCGCTCCCCCTTATGTCGAACTGAGCAACAAAATCTTCAGCAATACAATTTCAACAAAATAATACAACAAAAAGCATGCGTCAGTCCCAAACTCAAAAGTCACTGAAATAAAAATAAAGTGTTCGTATTGTCCATCATTTTTTTTTTTTCATTTTTTTTTCTTTTTCCGACCACATTTTCTGGTTCTTTTTTCTCTTTTTTTTCTTTTTTTTTTTTCCTCTTTTCAACAGTCACTCGTTCGGCAAGTATATTTTTTCAGTAATTTGTTCTCTTATTTTCATATTTTTTAATTTTTTTTTTTTTAAATCTCAGGTCAATTGCTCATTTTGTATTTTGCATTTTTGCCTTCCTTCTACGTACGTACTTATTACTGCAAACTTTATATCTCCTTCTCACGTAATATCTGTCAATAATTAATGTACACATTTTAACCTTCCACAACCAAGCATAGCTCGTAATCAAACCAAGATACATGTTTCCCCGTTTTTCCAACTTTTGACCACCGTCAACAGCTTTTCAACAGCTTAAGAGTACCCTTCTTTTTTATCTTCTTTCTTTCTTTCGCCCTTTTCAACAGCTTAAGAGTACCCTTCTTTTTTATCTTCTTTCTTTCTTTCGCCCTTAAAATACCGGGTGTTCTTTTCTAAACCACCCAAACCTTTATCAGCTCACTCAATAAAATTTCTCCCTCGACACAAAATTGAGTCCGCAAATTTTCCAAACATCCAATGAGACCACCAAAACCCTGCGCACATCTTAAATAACTAATCTCCAAACCCATGTTTTTCCAAACATCTTCCTCAACAAAACCTCACAGTCCCACTCCATGGTGAACTCACAAAATAACCGTCTGCCCTGTCAGACACAATAAACATCCGTCTCTTCGTTGATCTGCCTCTCTGGCGAGATATCTGAGAAAATTTTCCAGTCGATACGGACAACAAAACCTCCGAAGCATTCCACCGTACATCCGACTTTTTCGGATTCGACAACTTAAACAAAACCTGGCCTGATTTCTTCAGCGCCCAAAACATCGGTTCTCCAACATCGAAACCTGTCCCAAAGGTCCTAACTACAGATATGCGAAATTCTTCCGGCAATCCCATCGATGAGCGAAATCTCCAAGGTCTCGAATCAAAATTCTAATCTCCGAATATTATTATTATAATGATATTATATTATTGATTCCGGTGCGTGACGTCACCCGCACCTTGTCACCCAGTATCGTCTCGGACTGTTATGACATCTGAGTGACACCTCCATCCACTCGCGCGCTCCCGCGTTAACACATGCTTCAATCTTACACCCAACCAACCCATGTGCTGAGCCGAAAGGTTCTCAGCCTAACTAAACTCAAAGGCATGAACCGAAATCCCTCGGCTATTTCATAACATTATTATGTATTGATTGGACACACTTGCACGATTCCGATATTGTTTTTTAAAGCTTCATTACAATGTGAGACAAGAATAAAAAAGGGTTCTGATTTTTATCAGTTTGATTTTAATTGTTGTTTTGGTTGGTTGGGTTTTTTGGGGGTTGGGGGGAGTATCCAATGCTGTATATATATACGCTTTCTTTAACTGGTGTCAAACTGGATGAGGTACCCTTAATGATTACCGAGTTACAAAGTGGAGGTTAATCCAACTCAAATCTTGCGATAAAAGGAGTCTAAAATAATATTCGTTTACTAATTTACTAATTTAGATATTCAGTCTCAGTAAAGGGCTCTCTTTTACTTCAAAGAATATTTTTGTATATTAAAACCTTTAAGAATATTCCTTAAATTTGTTGTTTCCATATCAAAATGTTTATTTCTTCAATAGAAGGAAGAAATAAAAGAAAACAATGTAATTTAAATAACATCCGCTGAGTTTAATTCTTTAAAAAGAAGACAGCAAAAAAAGCAAAGAGGTTTGTATCAAAAGAGGAATTTGGCGAGGGCTTCGACCAATAGAAAACTCGCTGTAACAAATGCGTTAAACGCCAACAGGACTAGTTTAATAAAATTAACATTTCATCCATCGTTAATTCATGTCTGAATAAATACAGCTACAGTCTCGATATTTTGTGAACTCACTTCCTTTAATAAATTTTCCATTTACTGTTAAAACCAAAAGAGCTGCACATATAGTGAGAATTTGTATAACTGCAATAAATTTAAAATTCTTAAACTTAGATTATGAAATAAATTCACGATCAATAATGAACTGAATGATGATTTGGTAAGGTCTTTATATGCACAAAGTATTTTTAATCGCACAAACTCTCTATATAACAAAGATAAGCAGACAATAATAATTAGAATCCATAACTCCTTCCCAGATAGAATATGGACAGTCGATACAACAGAAACCTAACTGGTTCATAGGTCGTTTGAAATGTCTTAAAAATTTATGCTAGAATTTTTATGTTTTCTTTCCTGAAAAGAAGGCTACTGGATTTTGATGCCATATTTAAATGAATTTTATATTCAAATGAATTAAAGTTGTTTTCTTTTGGGCAGAGATCTTCTGAAAGAATCACACTCGATTGGTACTAATCGAGTTACTCAGCTGTCATTTATAAGGGTGATGATTTGGTCTAGATTATTTGTTTAAATGGCATATCAACGTTCATGAGTTATTTAATGCCAAAACCATCATTGTTGAAAAAAAAGCAGTGGCATTATTTATCCCATAGTTAGGGTATACTTTACCCAAAGGTATTAATCCGAAAGTGGACGTAACAGCGTGACTGAAGAACAAACTCACTTAATTCAAGGTCATTGTCAAGCACTTTAGCCATTATGCCACGGAGAATCCCTTTACTTGGTTGAGTCAAAAGTCTTGCAATATTTTTGCTATGATCCACAATTTGGCAACTCTGTATGATTTTGCCGAGATCCTAAAGGTGACGAACCACCTTGGACTTCTTGATGTTGAGCTCGCATGATGCTCCCAATGTTACTAGCCAGATTTGCCTCTATTGCATAGAATACGGATTCTGAATCCTCTATTTCATGTTTACCTGACCTTGCCTGATCGTAGAATTCCTTGCAACCCTAATGAAATTTGTTTAACTGCTTAATTAATTAACTGCGCCTTCAAAATGTTTATTTATTGCTTCAGTGGCGTTATGGCACAGTTCGGACTCTTAAATAAGTTCCTGAATAATACTACGTTAATAATGTCCAAGCTCCAACGGCCACAATACAACCAACTCCAGCGCGTACTATCGTTCTTTTTTAACTGCTTTGGTTACGTAATGTTCTTGCAAACTAGTAAGTGCCGAAATATTGCAAAAGTTTTGACTCGGCCCAACATTTTTTAACCACATTGAATAAATAAACATTTTGATATAGAAGCAATAAATTTGGAGAATATGCTTTTTGCCGTAAATTAGAGATTATACTTAATAGTTTTAACATAAAAAATGTTCCTCGTGGTAAAAAAAAGACTCCTTGACTGAGACGGGTATTCTAAAAAACAGACAAAAGTTAAATGATCTCGTAATTCTCTCTCAAAAAATGAAATAAAATGTAGCGTACATGGAAGAACGACACAAACTTGATGTTCAAAAATATAGTCTCCTTCTTTTTTTCATTTTTATTACCCGAAATGTACGAAATGTTTGAGTGAGGAAAAGAGTCGAAGACGGCTGAAATATACAAACACGGAAAGATACGAATCTTCAGTGAACCGCTTTTTCTTCAATCTGCTTTCGTGAAACTTGTACAAGACCAACTCAAAGCTTTGAATCAGCTTAGTTTATCTTCGCATCCCTGCTTTCGCGAGTCTGGCATTATCTTGAGGCATCGAATCATCTTAATTTCCCCTCACTTATCTACTTATGTGAATCTCGTCAGGGCCTTCTTAGTGGACCGAATCATTTCAGTTTCTACTTGCTTTTCTGCTCTCATGACTTTGGTACAGCTCAGGCTTTTTTCTACCTATCAACCCTGGACAGAATTATATAGTGTTTAATGTAAATTTCTTTTGAGTAACTTAAATGGATAAAGGCTATTTAATGCTATCATGAAAAATTAAAGGTTACTTGCAGCAGGGATTAGCATTGAAGCCTGTGGCTGAGAATAGTTCAATCCTTTGTGTTATAATAATAATCTAAAGAGTTTCCCCTGGTGTCAAAGATCAGTGTTCCAGCTCAGGTTAAAGCCAGTATTTTGAAGGCTGGTTTTCTCAGCAAGCAGGTTTTTTTCCTCTTAAAAACACGTGTAACACATTTTCCTGTTACTGTGTTTGCCATTTTGTCTGGTGTGACACCAGTGAAGAAATTTAATCATATACTTTAAAGAAATTAGCACATATCATAGCATTAAATGATGTAATATAAATAAATAGAAAAAATATTCATAAAATGTTAAAAAGTCAACATTTTGCTCCGTTCACTCAGTTAAAATCTTTTCGTTGTGAAATACAACAAGAAATATGAAGAAAAAGAAAAACAGCAAAGTTGATGCAAAAGTCCATTAAATTCATTGAACTGAAAAACACATTAGTACAAATCCGCTAAGCAAAAAAAAAATAGCCATAGAGTTCCCAAAAAAATTTCTACTAGCTTATCTGTTGGTCTTCTCCCTTCTTCTCACGTCTTTACTGGGGTCGAACTCTTCCCCAGTTTATAGACTTTTACGAACAATCTCACAAATCCTCGTAGTGACGACTCCCGCCTAAGTTTTGCATGTGGACACGCCTCCTGTCTAGAATGCCACCCTCACAACCTAAAAGCCACTTCGGCAGAGGAAATACCAGCGTTATGTCTACTTCAGGAAACAGATCTTTTTCCTGTTATGCCACCTACGCAATTTACGTGGCATGTTAAAAAAGGTCTTCCAGTCAACTTACGTTGTACTTCCACCGAGGAAATACCTGCGTTATATCTACCTCAAGAAACGGGTCTTTTTCTTCCAGTCAGTATTCAACAAAAATAACCGGCTCCAAACTAAGAATCTACGTATGTATTACCTGACATCGAATAGTACGTCAGTTAGTACATGTCCATCAATACAATTGTTTGATTAATGCAATATTTCATAGTAAGTCTTCTAGCTTTTGTTCCATTATAATAAAAGCTAAATACATTTGGTGATTTCTGTAAGAATCGTAATTGTAGTTTTGCAAGAAAATTAAAAAAATTAATACATCAATATCTTGCAGCTATTTTAAATGTACCTTGTACTCTTCTTTTTTGTGTTTTGCTGGTGAATCGGTATAAGTGAATGAATTATCGGCGGGTCTTACGCCTTAGCATTTTTATACTTTTAGCCGTGTGTATTTACCTAAGCTGAACACCTCATATTTATAGTTCTGTTTTATCTCGTTTTTCAGATATCCTACTGCTTCCAAAAGATACTGCTATTTTCAGTTGAGATATTGCAATGTTTTAAGCTAAATCCGTCGATTATATGGTCTTATATGTTCACTTAAGCGTATATATATATATATATATATATATATATATATATATATGAACATGCAAGCATCGGTTTCAGTGGATGAATATATACTCTCTTGTTATCTGCTTTCAATAACGAGAAAAATACAGAATTTTATAAAGTTGATATTGTAGATTCAGATCTCGGCTTTCATTTAGCCTAAATCGCTGAAATCATGTGCCATTTGGTGCTTAAAAAACAATATTCCTTTCGTTATTATTTTTACAGATGTCTTATTTCATTACCAATGTTTCACTGGTTATTATTTGCAAAAATAATACTTTTTTTCTTTACGATTATGTCATTGGTTATTATTTGTACGTATAATGTTTTTTCATATACCAATATTTCATTAGTAATTATTTGTATCGATAATGCCTTTTCATTACAAATATTCTACAAAATAAAGCAGTTCAATTTTTGGGGTTTGATTACAGGGATTACACTGAAAACAATTCTCCTATTTATTTCCACGGAAACGTTAAGAGATAAAGGAAACACCATAAGTCGGATTTTTTGGGGGGTCAGTCGATGGATGAAAAAACTGTTCTCTTATAAGTCATCATCCCTATCCATGGGTATGAGTTGTCTCACTTCAGCTCTAAAACAAGTCTGTTTTCATGTTTACAAATAAAACTTGCAGTCTGCCAGGTTTCGATCCCAGCTTCAGGAATCTAGCCTGTCTAACCACACTGAAGTGATCTGATAGAACGAAACAGTCTGTCTGTGGATGACAATATGTATGCTCCCCTACCCCTGTGGGGTCGAGCTCTCTAGCGAAGGAAGTAATGGTTGCCAGTAGCGTAAAACAAGGCTCTTCAAATGAATTGAGCTCTCGGTAGCCGTTAAGCGGATATATGTAAAACAAAAACAAATGTGATACATAAGCGTTTAAATTTCCTTCGCTTGCGCTGGTTTCCTCATGTCTGAGCGGTCGAATCATGGATTGGCATTTGAGTCAACCGAGTTTCGATCCCAGCTTCGAGAATCTAGCCTGTCTAGCCACACAGAAGAGTTCTGATAGAACGAAACAGGTCTGTCTGTGGATAACAATATATATGCTCCCCTACCCCTGTAGCTTTGAGCTCTCTAGCGAGGGAAGTAAATGGTTTGCCACAAGCGTAATGCAAGGCTCTTCATATGAATCGACCCTCGGTAGCCGTTAAGCGGATATCTGTAAACAAAAACAATTGTGATACATAAGCGTTTAAATTTCCTTCGCTTGCGTTGTAGAATCTTGGATTGACGTTTCAGTCAGCCAGATTTCGATCCCAGCTTCGGGAATCTAGCCTGTCTAGCCACACTGAAGAGTTCTGATAGAACGAAACAGTCTGTCCGTGGATGACTAAATAAATATATATATATATATGTATATATATATTAATTTGCATGTGATAATACTATTTAGGAATTATTTTAAAATTCTCATAAGCAGTTCACAGTTATCTCTCTTTATATCAAAAATTAAAACAGAAATGCCATTCAACGTGATCATAGACCTGACAAATTAGACAGAAAGTTCCTTTACCCTTTACGTGTTCCCTAATAGATTTCGATTAACCGATAATCGGATGGAAAGTGTGAGTCAACGCAGTGTAATTGACAGACAATGACTCCGAGATCATTTTGAGAACTTTGCTGTGATTGGATAATCTCAGGCAGGTGACCAAGAGGTTTTAAAAGACTTGTAATAACTTCAACAGTTATCATTTACCGAGATCTTTTTGAAGGAAGCAGTTGATTTCGACTTTGCGATTCACTCAGCTTCATGCTTCTAAAATACATATATTGTAAGAAATAAATTATGTACGCGTAAGAATGGTGCCCGTGTAGTTTTTATTCCAGTAAAGCAGAAATAAGAAAGTTGGGGTTAGTGCAACAAAGCCAAGACTGGAGACGCAGAAATGTGAGACAAGGCTGCAACAACAACAAAGATGGCGACTAATGTTTAAAGACAGATATGGTGACAAACGAAAGACAAAGGCACTGTCCAAGATAGAACATAGAAGAATAAACCCAAGAGTTAGCCTAAACAACATCTTAGCATTTTAAGTGTATTGCTCTGATTAAAATTCCGCAATGATGTGCCTTTTTTGCAGGGAAACAATCGTTTATATATTCGATATAATAAGACTTTTGGTAATATAGAAATATGGTTTACTTCTTTTTCCATCCCTACTTCTTTTTTTCCTGTCTTTCATTCATTGTCTCTTAACATCCAGTCGGCAAACCTCTCTTTCCGTGGTTTCTTTCGCCTCAGGTTTGTGCTCGCCCTGGCTCCCTTTCAATCCCTCATTCTGAAAGCTGGTAATAATGAATTTAGAAGTATATTCATTTAACTTTTCTATCTGGCATTATGATCCGTCATTGGAAAATTAAAACGGAATTATTTTTACATGGTCCAGTGAAAAAAATATACATAGAAAATGTTTTATCTTCTTATTCAGTCGAAACAGTGACTTAATTACAATTACTGTTTTCTGCTCTGTTTGTATCTTAGAGACGTATTCCCTTGACGCTGTGATTACACTGTATCTAATTACTTTGAGTCGATGTCAATTAGTCTTACACAAAAAAAAAAAAAAAAAAAGAAAAAAGGTGTCACACGCGTCTGCTAAGTTTCCACTTGTTCGCTTTACGTGGTATAACGGTTAGCAAGCTCTGTTTGAACATCATGACTAATGAATTGGATTCTTATTGAGATCGCCATATATCTGAGCTTTAAGATAATATAATTATATTCAAGCATCAACAGCTTCTGGGGATTTATCTGATGTCCCCTCAGGCCAGATTTAGCAAAAGATCATATTAATGTGTAGGGGCACTACCGAAACAAGACTTATGAATGGCTATCAAAAAATACTTGATCTGTTCGGCGTTCATCTTTAACATCATCAGCATCCAATAATGATTTTAATTAAGGAAGTTAAGTATTCGGTCCTCAGATTGAGTACAGTCTATTCCGTTGGACAAGATGCTGATAGGAAGGCTACTGTCATTATCACCAACACAAGATTAGGATATTCAAGGGAGCAAGAGTGTCTCAAATCTCCTGAGAAATAACTAACTTTGAGATCCGACATAAGTTATAACCAAACGTGAATAAATGCATTTTATAGATTATAGATAGACTGTTTGCATTCATGTCTTGCCATTGTGACAATTCAGTTTATTTTTATTTACGTTCTTCATGAAAGTACCCATAAGAAACTAAAGTTGAGACCAATACCGTCGTTCTATCTTCTTATTTAAGATAACTAATCAGAACGCAGAAAGAGTCAATGAAGAGATGAGAGAATAATTAATGAATTTATTTACATGATAATTGTTTCACAAGGAGATGATAAATCATTGATTTTTGCAAAAGTTCACTGCAAATTCTGGATATAAGATTAGACTACATTTCATGATGAGGCACCGGTTTTGAGGCTTGGAGAAGTGTGGAATCATCTCTTCCTTTTAATTACTCCCAATTCAACTCTGACCTGGAGTGGTTTTACCTGTTAATACCCCATCTCTCGCTTAAATAGATACATTTGAAAATTAATAGAATAAATAGAAATACATGAAATGGTATCATAGTGTTCAAGCAAATAATAATTATTATTTTACTTCTTTTATTTTATCCTTCGCTCCATTGTCAGATGGTGGACTTTCACTGGAGTTAGAGTGACAGCAATACAGTTGTCTGGATGGTTACAATTCTTACACTGATTTCCAATTCCTCGTGTCTGTTCTCCAAACACCTGGAGACTATTCAACGAGCACCCTCATGTTTTATAGCCTTTACAATTCTTTAGTAAGGTACAAGTATCTGTCTATTTTTTCGCTTTCTTTTATTTTAACTCTGTGATCCGTAAGAACAGCCAAATTAAAAATACGTCACTTTCTCCTTTCTTTTTTGTTAATTAACTATCGGTGTTTTCATCCTGTTGGGATTAGATGATCCATGTGTATCTGAAAATCCCAGAGCATTTTATGCATCACATCCTATAAAAAGGATTGTTTTGTGCATATACCATTTAATAGCATAGTCTAAATTCAATCTCTTGCACAATTCCCAGTGGATAATTTTTCCTACCAAGTCATTCCTGGTCTTGTTCTCCTTTTATGCAAGTTTTCTACATTCGGTTTTTATTTGATAAACGGGTTCATATCTGTATATTTCATATCATATATACATATATATATATATAGTATTCTTGGTCCAGTTAAACCGGAGTTGGGAGTAATTCCATCAGGACAAGAAATTATTATCTTTAAAATAATTTAACTACATTGCTAACCGAAATTTACATTTAAAAAGGAAGTGGGCTTAATGAAGAGGTAACTCTTCACCCCTCTTCTATCCCCTCCCACTCTTCTATCCCCTCCCACTCTTCTATCCCCTCCCACTCTTATGTGTCTATTCTAGTTTTTTTATCAAAAAGATCTGAAGAGGTCCGGTTAATTTTTTTTCGTGTTTTTGGAAATTTCAAAAATGCGTAACAGGATTGAAATAAATTTATAATCCTATGTGACATGTTTCGTTGTTTTTTCTTAAAGAATATATACATATATATATATATATATATATATATATGTATATATATGTTATCCTACATTTGATATAATCAATTTTACTTTAATATGATTGGTCCTTATGACATCGTTTTGTGCTGCTATTAGAAGAGTTTCAGTTTCTCTCTTTATGCCTCTCTTTTGTAGTCATATCTACGTCTTCTCGTTTGCAACTTTGCCAATCTATCTCTTAAAACATCCATATAATTTTTCTTCCTACTTCTGTTTTCAACATTTTATTGTTTTTTCAATATTTTCATATTTTGCCAAAGCTGTTACTGGCGGCTATAGTTAATTTTTATTTGCTCATTTTAATGTAGTCATTGAGTCCTTGTATTAATGTATCTACGCTATCCTCAATACTGGTGAGTCATTTTCTTTTCTTCTTGATACACTCTGCCTTCTTTTGAATATAATTCCCAGTGTATAGTGATATGGTTTCTTGCCCTTTGGTCCATTGGTCTGAGTTCTGCTCTAATCCCTTTTAAGGCTGGTCTCGAGTATCATGAAAACGCAACTGCCCAAGTGTTAATTGTTTCATGCGATTTCTACTGCAGATTTTTATTTCGAGAAGTCTCTTCGTTCTTCTGAGGTGCTCTTTCCTTATTTTTTTCTTTTTTCTCTGCTCATTGATATTTGTCGATCGCCCCTCCTAACACGCAAATGTGAAACTTTTTAAGGTGGGTCCGTGCATAGGGCCGTAGCCAAGACACGCTCGGCATTCGCCAAATGTCTTCATCAGCATTTCAAAAGAAATAAAAGAAGGGCCTCTGCCGCCAGTCGATAAACCTAGCATCTCCAGTGAGCGTTAGGGGATGGCTTCCTGCGGCCCAAGAGCCGCTCTTTGCATACGTGACATGAATTCCGGTGGCCTTGATCAGCGGAACAAATACAAACGAGAAGCACAGCCGGTGCGATACTCGTTTTATCTCTACTTGTTTGATGGTGTTCTCTTCCAATATTCCCAAGTACTTGTAATTTTACTTCTCTCCAAGACTTGGAAGTTCTGTACCTTCCGTTGTTAATCTTTTCCAATTTTTCATAATAAGCATGGCGCATTTTTTTACTGTCAAATTCCATTTTCTTTTCGTAGGATTTAGTAAATTTTTATTCTCCTAGCAATTCCTAAATATTCAATTGAGTGGAATCATTTCTATTACACATAGATGTGGTGAAAGTAAATCAAGGTAGTTTTCGCCTTTGTCATCCCTTTGGGTACGCTTGCTTCCTTTAGGAATTTACTCAGTTTCAGTTCCAAATTCACGTGGATAGACTGGAATCTTAATCAGAATCCATGTATACCTTCATAGCCTCGAGTTTCCCTATTTTATGCTTTCTTGAGTGTTGCTCTAAGCAATCCCAAGTGTACACCTTAGGGCTTTCTTCGATTCCTTGTAGTTCCTTTTTCATGAGATTATCTGTTTTTGACTTTATTTTATGTTCTTTCTGTTCCTATATTTAACTCCAAAATCATTTTATTACTTTTGCATCCGGTTGTTAGCTCCTCCTTGTGCACTCTCTACCATATTATTGGCAGAATTTTCTTTCGTTATTTTGGAAGGGCCTATTTTATTTGTTTTGCTTAATCCTGTCCCTTGTCTGCCTTCTTTTGCCAATACTTTTTCTGTATGTTTTTCCAGTCACATTGTCAGACTTTTATGTTGTTGCTTTTTGTTTTGTTTTGGTTTGAGTTTTTTAGGGGTCATTTCATTGTAGTTTAGTGTGTGTTGTTCCTTCCATAGCACTTTTGCTTATTATCACTTGTTGTTCATTCTTTATGCAAGCCTAAATTCACACCAAAGTTTTATATTTCTGTTTGAGTCCTTGAGGAGTGACAACACTTACCTTGCTAACGGCATAAACTAATTTGTTTAGTTCAGTGATGTTGCCCATTGGAGTATTTTTATAATTTATTAACCTTCTCAATTTCTGCTTTGACTTTTTCCAATTATCATTCTTGAGGGATGGTAATATTGTCTTCTTTCCTCTCATGGTTTTCTTTATCAACTCAACATTTTCCTCTCTTCAAGTGTTTACATTTGTTTTGTGGGACTAGTTTCTGTATTTTGGTTTAAAGTGTTTTATGTTTCAATTCGTTCAGGTAGCTCTTCTTGTGAATAGTCTTCAAAACTTACCTAGCCACATATTTCTATTATCTTAAGATCAGAAAACTAACCTTTTTTTAACTCATCTTAGCTTGATCAGCAAGTCTTTGGTTTGTTGAATTAAATCTAGCTGATTCTGAAGTCCTTTCAATCATTCGTATGCCATAACTTCTTAATGTAGGATTGATCCTCAATTAAAAATGGGTATCATTATAATTATTTTCTATAGTCCATTTTTCCGTTAGGATCCCTTAGCTGAATTGTTGCTTTTGGTTTTGTTTCTCTTAAGTGAAATGTTGTTTTAATTTTGTATACCTTATATTTGTAAAGCCAACATTTGCTGGATGCCGACAGGATCCCTCATGTCAGCTATCAAGGAATCAGCTGCTGATCATGACACTCAAATCTGTGTCGAAAGTTTATTTGGATTTGGATTTATCCTTTTTCATGGGTAGTATTTTGTAGTATACTAAACTAAGGGTTTGATTATTATCCATGCTTCTGTCATAGGTGTGACATGGTACTCTTTTAATAATTAATACACTTCAGCAGGTCACAAAATATATTTAAAGGGACATATTTGAAGATACCTACGCTTTTGAAATGTTTACATCTCAAAGATTCTGGCACCTCAGCTTTATTAATCAAGTCATAGTTTGAGGAACAACATAGTACAGGATCCTTCACAGCGTATTAAATCCCTACTTAGGAATTTCTGAGAGGTCCCAGTAAATTCTTAAATTTTAATATTTCAATTTTGTTTGCGAACGCCACTTTACCATTATTATTCTACTCCTTGAGAGTTTTTAAATTAGTGTTAACTGATGGTCTTTCTCTGAAGTTTGCGTGACTGTGGGTTCCTTCAAGTCTCCAGAACTCTTTTCAGTATTTGGATCGTTCTCAATAATGTACTTATTTTGATGGTGTCCTCTCGTCCTCAAATTTCCAAGTCTTCCAGGTCCTTTATTAATCCTTCGATGACTGTTCCAAGAGCACCAGTTACAATTGGTATAAACGTCACATTCATGTTCAACAGTTTTTTTCAATTCCCTAGCAAGGTCCAGATACTTATCCCTCTTTTCACTTTCTTTCAATTTTACTATGTGGTCAGCCTGGACCACAACGTCCAAAATTTTGCAAGTTCTCTCTTTTTTGTTGTTTAATATATGATCTGGTTGTCTGGCCGAGATTATGGGATCCATCTGTATGTTAAAATCCTTTGCGAGTTTATGAATCTCATTTTTCATGGCAGGTGCTGGGTTGTGCATGTACCGTTTGTTTGCATGATGAAATTTAAAATCCTTGCACAACTCCCTGTGGATTACCTTGCCAACCCAGTCGACTCTAGTCTTATACTCCTTCTGTGCTAGTTTACTGCATTCGCTTATTATGTGATTGGTGGTTTCATCTGTCACCGCAAAGCCTACATTTGCTGTTTTGATGAATCTTATCTATTCTCGCTTTGATATGATTGGTTCTGATGGCGTTTTTTTTTTTTGTGCTGCTATTAGGAGAGATTCTGTTTCTCCCTTAAAGTTTCCTTTTCTTAGCCAGGTACAGGTTTTGTCTTCTGAGATGTTTATTAGTCATTTAAAATGCGCATAGAGTTGTTTTTCTTCCCATTTTTCTTTCTTAGTTATTGTCATTCTGTTCCTCCATCGTATTGTCAGTATCGATTCTGATGGCTGTTATCAGTCCTCCATCGTGTTTTATTATTATTATCTAATCCTTTAGAGTTTTTCACATCAGTGTTTGCTGATGGTTTTTCACTGGAGTTTGAGTAACAGCAAGACTCCTCAAGTCTCCAGGACTCGTCTAAGGATTCTGGCCGTTCTCAGCAATGCTATCATTTGGATAGTCTCTACCCGTCGGCCAAATTCCAAGTCTTCCAGGCCTTTTAATATTCAATTAGTTATTGTGCATACAGCATCAATCACAATTGGTACAATCGTCACTTTCATGTTCCACAGCTTTTTCAATTCTCAAGCAAGGTCGAGGTACTCATCCTTCTTTTCACATTCCTTCAGATTTATTCTGTGGTCCGCCGGGACAGCAAAGTCGACAATTTTGCAAATTCTCTTCTTTTTGTTGATTATTATAAGGTCTGGTCTTCTGGCCGGGATTAGGTGATCCGTTTGTATGTTAAAGTCCCATAGGAGTTTATATGTGTCATTTTCTACGACAGGTGCTGGGTTGTGCATATACCATTTTTTTGTATGGTCCAATTTAAATTTCTTGGATATCTCCCATATTTAAACTACTTCTGTGTTAATTTGCTGCATTCGCTTATTATGTGATTGATCGTTTCGGCTCTGTCACTGCATAGCCTACATTTGGTATTTTGTTGCGTCGATCTACTCTCGCTTTGATATGATTGGTTCTTATGGCGTTGTCCTGTGCTCCTATTAGGGGAGATTACGTTTCTCTCTTAAGGTTTCCTTTTCTTAACCAGGTCCAGGTTTTCTGACGTCAGATGTTGTTTATTAGTTTAAAGCGGCCATAGAGTTGTTTTTTCCCATTTTTGTTTCCAAGTTGTTTTCATTCTATCGTATATCGTGCTGTCCGTATCGTTTCTGATGGCTGTAATTAGTCCTCGTTCGTGTTTTTCTATGGTAGTCTTCGAGTCGTTGTATCGATGCGTCTACGCTGTCTTCGATGCTGGCAAGTCCTCTTCCTCCCTCTTTTCTAGATACTTATAGTCTGTCAACGTCGTCTCTGGGATGTAATGCCTTATGCATGGTCATTAATTTTCTTGTTCTTTGATCCATTTGTTTACGTTCATCTCTGGTCCATTTGAGAAAGGGTCTCGAATATCTAACGAGGGGCACAGCCCAAGTGTTTATTCCTTTGATGAGGTTGCTGCCAGAAAGTTTTGTCTCGAGTAGTTTTCTAGTTCTCCTGAGATATTCTTTTCGAATCTTGTCTTTCATTTCCACTTTTGATGATGTCAGCCTCCAAGATACCCAAGTATGTGTAGGTTTCATTTTCTCCGAGCGTTCTAATTTTGTCGTGATTTGGTAGTTCCATTCCGTCAGTTATATGTCGTTTGCCACTTTTTATGACGAGCTTGGCACATTTTTCTATGCCAAATTCCATTCCTATGTCCTGACTGTATATTCTAACGGCATGTATGAGAGTTTCCAGTTCTTTTTCATTTTTTGCAAGTAGTTTAATATCATCCATGTATATAAGTTGATTGATCTTCTCCTGCGATCCGCTAAGTTTTTATCTGGCTATGCATTTTCTGAGTATATGGTTAAGTGCCATCATGGCTATTATTCATAGTAAGGGTGATAGTGACTCCTTGCAAAATCCCCCTTAGGATCTTTGTTTCAGCTAAGCTTCTTCTTCCTGCAATCAGCTCCACTCTCCAGGTTTGAATCGTCTTTTTGATAAAGTTTATGACTTCATGTGATATTTTATACATTTTGAGACAGTGTATTATCCAGCTTTGTGGAACCATTTCATATGCCTTTTTGTAATCAATCCAGGCAATAGCTAGATTTTTTCCATCTGGTCTTGCTCCCATTGTTACATAGCCAGATATACGACCAAGATATGGATGCGTGAAATAGACCTATTCATACCGTTACGCAATACGTTCATAATGTCCATAACGCACATATATAGGTAACATAGGAAGCCCGAAACACGAAAAACACTTACGACTTCTTAGTTCAGGTACGAAACTTTTTTATTACCTTTGAATTAAAAAGTTTTTCGACACAAGGAGAGAGATACAACCCTTCTATGCTGACTGCTTTTACATCGTCAGCTCTCGACCCCACTAACGCGCGGCGCCCGTAGCGCACAATTCGTCTGGCCTTGCCCATGTCTCAATCTCAACTAACTGACTTTTCTCAAATATCAGCTCACGCTTCCAGTGCGTGACGTCACTCACATACCTGGTCATATCCCCTATCTGAGATTTTTATTGTGACATCTCTGAATGACACGTCCGCTCCGCACGTGCGTGAACACTTGCGCTCATGTTTGCATCTAACTAACCTATGCACTGAGCCGAAGGGTTCTCAGCCTAACTAAACCCACAGTCAAGATATATAAAACGAAATCCCTCGGCCATTATATCACACCATTTAGGATCTGTTGTTCTATTTCAAGTAATTCTGCTGTGCCTCTGGATCCTTTGCGGCATCCTTTCTGTTCGTCAGGGAACAATCTGCAGCTTGTTAGCGAGTAGTAAATCTTTTCCCTTATTTATGCTGTTAGTATTTTCCACATCATTGGTAGGCAGGTAATGGGTCTGTAATTGTTTGGAGCAGTTCCTTTGCTTGGGTCCTTTTGGTTAATGTAGTCTTTACTTTCGTCATCCAGTCAAGTACTTGGGCGACTTGTAGGTATCTGTTCATTTATAGTGCTAGTCTGCCGTGAATGGATGAGAATTTCTTGAACCAGAAGCCATGTATTCTATCATGGCATGGCGTTTTCCAGTTTGATATTCTTTTTAGTGTTGTTTTGATTAAGTCGATGTGTATTTCTGTTTTGGGGCCTTCTTCAAGTCCTTCTAGTTCTCTTGTGATATTGTTTATCCATTCAGCATTTTCGTTATGTTTTTTTGGTTGCCATATTATCGTCCAAAATCGTTCGGTTTCTTTGGCATCTGGTTGTTGGTATGTCTTCGTGTAACTCCCTCCTAATTGTTGATAGAAATTTTATCATTGTTTTGGAAAGTCCTGTTTTGTGTGTATTGTTTTACTCTTTTATTATTGTTATTATTATTATTATCATTATTATTATTACCAGTTTTTCACATCAGTTTTAACTGCTGGTTTTTCACTGAAGTCTAAGTAACAGCAAGTCTTGTCATGATTCCCTAACACTTCAAAGAATTTTTGGTGATTTTAACAGTTTGGATGGTCTCAATTCTTCCTCAGATCTCCAATTTCTCCTGTCTCTTTTCCAAACCCTTTGAAACAGTTCCAAGCCCATCAACTATAGTTGGTATTAACATAGCCGTCTCGCAAGATCCAAACATTTGCTTATCCTTTCGTTGTATTTATTTTCAATCTGTGGTCTGCAAGAACTGCAAATCCTACAAGATGACAAGATTTTCTTTTTTTGCTAATTAACATAAAACTGGTTTCTGGCTGCGATTCGGTGATCATTTGTATTTCAAAGTCTCATACAATTTCATGCGTCGCATTTTCCAGGAAAATTCGGATTTCGTGGTATAACATTTTATCAGTAGTTCAAATTTCAATCAATTATTATTATTAATATTGATCGATTTATTTATTTATTTTAGCGTCACATGCACCCATATTGGGTGATTTTATATCTGAAAGTTAGGGTATTTCTTACATTTTACTTTTATATCTACAATATTTGTATGTTTTTTGTTTCTTTGTTTTATGTCATATCAACCATCGTGGGTTATTTGATGCCAATACTATCGTTGTCGAAGAAGAGCATAACTGAGAGAATGAGATGGTTTCATACCCTTCCCAAGGATATTAGTCCCAAAAGTATCGTATTAGGGTCACTGGAATTCAACCTCGCTTCCTTCATGACAACAGCTCAGCATTTTAGCCGTGACGCCACGGAGACTCATCCCCATCCATTTTTGTGTTGTTTCTTTTTTTGTACAGTTATGAGATTAAATATTCCTAAACTAATGATTAGCAAACAAACCTATTTTATCCATTAATTGTGAAACTACTCCGGGTCAGAGTCGACCTTTGAGTATTCGCAATTAAAGGATACTCTACATCAGATGCAGTTATTATTATTATTATTTACACCTTGATAGTTTTTCACATCAGTTTTAGCAGATAGTCTTTCACAGGAGTCTAAATGACAACGAGTGTCCTCAAATCTCCAGGACTCTCCTCAGTATTGTGGCCGTCTCAATAACATTGTAGTTTGGATGGTCACATCTCGTCCTTTTATTTCTAAGTCCTCCAGTCCCTTTAATAATACTTTGGTCACAGTTCTAAAGGCACCAGTTACGATTGGTATAATTGTTACCTTTATGTTCCATAGTTTGTTTGTTTTTTAATTCCCTAGAAAGGTCGAGGTACTTATCCTTCTTTTCATCTTATTTCAGTTTTATTCTGTGGTCAGCCGGGACAGCAAAGTCCACAATTTTGCAAGTTCTCTTTTTTGTTTATTATTATTATTATTATTATTAAATCAAAATAGATATGTGAAGCCATATACTAGTGTACAACTTGTTAGAATTAGATATAAACACTTGAAATGATATATATGTATGCTTGGGTAGAGAGAGGAGGAAAGATTTATGTGTGTGTATGTGTGTGTATGTGTTGGTTACTACTCTTGACAAATACACTGAAGGAGGAATACCCGTGATGTAGTGACTATAGTGCTGGACAGCGGTATCGTAGTTATTGACTGGGTTTGGTTTGGTTTGGTTTAGTTTAGCGTGTATCAAACATTGTAAGTGATTTAATGCAAAACCCATTTTTATACATATAAACAGTTCTATTTCAAACAATTCAGTTTAGCATAAATATAGTTTTTTACGCACAGCTAAATGTGAAAACAGTTCTATTTCAAACAATTCAGTTTAGCATAAGTACAGTTTTTGTTTACATCCAGTTAAATGTAAAAACAATTCCATTTAAACAATTCAGTTTATCATAAGCACACAGTTTAATTGTCAAAATCAGCTCTATTCCAAGCTATTCAGTTTAGTCAATAAAGTTAAATGGTTCCATGTTTACTATGCATTGCTACCAATTCAATTAGATAGTCATTTGTCAACACAATTTAAATTTCAAAATAGTTCTATTTCAAACAATTCCATTCAGCATTATCACACAGTTTAGTTCTATTTTCCCCATGGATAGGACCCTTTCAGGTCTGCCACTCCAGGCCAGATTGAACCTGGGAGCGATGGTAGTGAAGGTGTTCTCCGGATTCTTTAAAACTCCAGCATTACTGAAGCCTCACCATCAGATTGTTCAGTGTTATATCAAGGACACTCGTTGGAGGAGTTTTACCCTTCTGCAGAAATGCAGTCGGTCTATTCTACAGATTCAGCGGATCGGGGAAATCAGTTGCGCTCTAACGTTCACTTTCGGACTTATACCCTTGTGAAAGATATGAACTCTCTTATCCCCACTTTTATGAGTTTTATAGTATCACTACTGTTCTTCGACAAGGATAGCTTTTGGATTTAATAACGGACGAAGTTTGATAAGAAACCGAAATGCTCTCAGCGATTTACACCCCACTTCCGTCGTGAGTATCCATTTCTTTTCCCTATGTGACTTATTTCCTAACGCAAGCTGAGGCATTCTAAACACTCTTGTATTCTGGATTCTTTTTTAACTTGTCTTCCAGTTCATTAGACGTGTGTGCACAAATGATATTCCTCTGTTTTGATTTTTTAGTGGGGGTAGAAGTTAAAAAAATGCTTATGGTTACGCAAGTCCTGCTTATTGATCTTGCGTACTCCTTGAAACGCTACACTTTTTTGCAAGATACACAGTATATATAACAATAAATTAAAATAATTAGCAGAACGAACTCAATATGTTTGTGCATCTTTTTAATATAATTGAACGGGTTGAAATGGTTGTCACTTGATACTGAATACGACCAAATAGCTATCGATCGTCGTTTCATAGTCTCGCGATCTTTCCTAAAATAAATTCGCCATTATTATTCGTTCACAAAGTCTTCCACCATCCTTTTAGAAGAAAAATAAATTATTAGACTAAGTCCTTCTACTGTAGTCATGGAGTGGGGGTGAGATCCTTTTTAGGGTGTGATATGCTAAGCTTCACATTTGCAATTGCATCATTTGGATTTGTCTTTTCTGATCTAACTTATTCCTAGATCTTACGATGGAAATTTACTAAGCTTTTTGCTTAGATGTGGCACAAGGCCATATGAAAGGGGCACCCAATGAGACTCGAACTCACTCGTGTAGGTTTGATAGTCAAGCTTGCTAACCATTACACCACCAGAGGCGCCTTCCTAGATCTTACGATGTGATATCTCTCATTCAACCAGCAACCCACGCCGGATGGGAATGACCTATGCTTAACTCAGGGGTCACATATCCACTGCAAGTCTCTACAAGCCACGCTAAATTCAGCGATCAAGTTAGAAAATGAGTAATGTCTCATCAGTTCATCCATGCGAATAGGAATGATGATAATGTACAACGCGTACACCATTTTTATTGACAGAGATTCCGTCGTTGCTGCTATGAAAATGTGGATTATCCTTGCTGGTGCAAAATTTTACGACAATGACATAGAAAATCTTCTTCCTTACAACTCAAAGTTAATAGCAAAATAGTGTTTTGTAGCTGAAAACATTCTCTATCCGTCAGTGTTAATTCTCTTCCTGTATCTGCTGTATCTTCCTAAGAATTAAAATATTTCCATATTTTGGAGTTCTCTATGTGGGTATTTGCTAAAGAAAAAACAAAGAATTGTTACTTGAAACTATTATTGTTTACAAATGGTTATCACTAGTTTCTTGAAACCATACAATTGCTTCAATAAGACTGACTTCGGCATAAGAGAAACCAACAAAGATGGACATAACATAAAAAACTTAACCAACCAACAATCAAATGGAAATTTTGTACAGAGAAAATTTATTCAAAAATGACAGAAAGCAGTTTCAATGGACATAAATTCAGAAAAAATATGTCTAAGAGTGAATTCCAACATAAATAAAACCCACTTAATTTAGGCCGTGATGGCCATGTCTGACGATGCTGCAGAGGAGTAAAAACCTCACAACGTGTGTCCTTATTATGACCCTAAAATGCATTTGATGGTGAGATTCTTTCTGGACCTTTTGGTAATGTAAGTAAAGTTGGCGACCATAGTCGAGGGTGACCCGAAGGTACCTTTTTCGATAGCTACTACACCAAGGTGTAGGGGAGGACGCTACTCCTTTCCCAGGATTTCTCCACTTTACCCTTGATTCGTACCTTATAGTGCCGAGTGTTAAGCAAGGAGGCATCAAGTACCATTTTTAAAGTCTTTGGTATGACTCGACCTGGGATTGAACCCAGGTCTCCCGGGCTATTGGAGAACACTCTAACCATTACACCAATGTCCGGTACATTTGGTAATGTGGAGTACCATTTCATTACTATTACTCCAAGGTCCATTTCTTCCTGGACATTTTGATAATGTGGAGTACTCCTTCTTTGCCATTACTCCAAGGTCCATTTCTTCCTGGACCTTTTAGTAATGTACAGTACCCCTTCATTGATTGCCATTATTCCAAGGCCATGTCTTCCTGGACCTTTTGGTAATGTAGAGTACTCCTTCATTGCCATTACTCCAAGGTCAATTTCTATGATGAATGGTAGTAACTGTTAGGGTCTCATTAAATACAAATATTCAAGCATTTGATAAACATTATTATTATAAGTCACTTGAAAAGATATAACTGTGTATCAATTATTCCTATTACATGAGAATACTTGATAAAAATTTTTTACTAATGTTAAATAGTAATAGTTAAAACAATTTGTGTGTAAACAATTGATCGCTAACAACTTGCTTAAAAACAAACTTAATGACACTTTATTCAATTACAAACCAAATACACACACACACGCATATATATATATATATATATATTCTTTTTTGTTGCCCAAAGAGGGAAAAGTAAATATTTCACAATGAACAGGTCTACTAAAAAATTTACATCTTTTTATAACAATATATATTTAGTTCTTACGTATGATTCCGGCATGTTGCTTGCTTTCTTCAGACAACCTTCAATGGTTCTGCGAAAAAAGCGCAAGCAACATGCTGGAAACGTATGTAACAACTGAATAAATAGTTTTTTAAAAAGATGGCAATCCCTTTGTGGTCCAATTTATGGTGATATATATATATATATATATATATATATATATATATATATAAACAGGATTTGGCATTAAATGACTCAAAAAAGTTTTTTCATGATTTCAAACACCGAACGACAAGACAACAGCCTCTTTAACCGGCGGCGTGTGATTGATTTGAGTTAGTTCAAGAGAACTATGCGGACTCTCACCGACGTTGGAATCATTTTGTTTTAATAAACAATAAGGAAATTAAGCTTTAAAGAATGGTTTCCGTGTGTTCATTAGAATGAACTATTTTCCATTCTCTTCTTTTCATATATATCTATTTAATGAATAAATGATCTTAATGAGGATAAATATTAGAGATAAACGGCATATCAATTCCACTGAACTTCATTAATGATAGGTGACTAGATCTGTAGTTTGGAATTTTATAATTTTCGCTAACAAAAAAACTTGTTTTTTATAAAGCAACTCATTTTATTAAGTGGTTGGTATCACTGTAAGTCATTTCTTCATTTCAAAATTCATTGTCCTTTTCTTGCGGATGTAAAGTTTACCAACCAAGTGTATTGATATAAAAAAAAAATTACACCATGGAAGAAAATGTAATAAAAATAATTACAGAAAAATGTTTTATTATTCAATATGAAAACATTCTTACCGATAATATTTATAAAATGTTTTGCAACAGCTAAAATTTTTTTCGTCCACTTAGAGAGTGAGGTACAATCAATCCAAGTGGATAATATTTAGAATGCGAATTAATATATTACGCACATATAGACATAAATATGTATATGTTCTGGAGAATTTACTCACTTGTAAAATACACTAAAGCTAGCAAAATAATTTCAGTATTGCTAATAAATTTATTCTATAAGTTTAATATAAGAATTATCAAGGCGTTGAATATTTTACACTAAATAAATGAGAAAGCTTTTTTTTCATAAAACCATTAAAATAATCTTAGAATCTTATCTCACACAAATAAAGGATGTTCATGAAGTTCTGCAATATATTTTACATTTACGAACATTGATAGATATAATGTTGAAATTCAAATAACTAAAAAGTACATAAAAAACTTCAAGAGTTAAACTTTCATATGGTTTTTACTATTATTTTTGCAATGTAAGTTGTGAAAAACTTCTACTGGTTTATATATATATATATATATATATATATATATATATATATATATATATATATATATGTGTGTGTGTGTGTGTGTGTGTGAGTTGATATGGATGGATTGTGAGTGCCTAACAGTTCTGTTTAAGATGCAAAATATTGGACTACCTACGCAGGTGATTTGTTTATTGTAGTGAAGGCTTTGGAAGAGTAAGCCACACTTTCTGTGATGAGTTGAAAGCAGAATGTTTCAACAGTATATCACAGATTCTCTAAACAATACTCTTCTGGTTTTAGTACTGACAAGGCTTAACCGAAAGTCGACTGCAGCTGGTTTTTAGAAGACATTAGCACAGCCAAAAAATAGATTGAGAGAAAGTTTCTAAAACATTTCTTACGATATCGCAAACACAATGAATATTCTATAATCATTTGGTCATTTCCTTTCATCGAAATTTAGGACGGATCTGATATAATATGATATATGCATTAATAATATGCTACAGATACTAATATTTGTCGACTTTACCAAGGCCTTCGATTCCATTCACAGAGGAAAGATGGAAAAAATCCTGCTAGCGTACGGCATACCTAAAGAAACCGTAGCAGCAATACCGATTCTCTATAGAAACACCAAAGTAAAAGTACGATCACCAGATGGAGACACAGAATACTTTGACATTGTAGCAGGAGTACTACAAGGGGACACGCTAGCTCCATACCTTTTTATCATTTGTCTAGACTACGTACTTAGAACATTGATTGACAAAATCAGAGAGAACGGCTTAGAGCTGACAAAGAACAGAAGCAGAAGCGATACTGGCAAATATACCCAACCAAACACTAATATACCCAGCCGAAACACTACTGCATAGTTTGGAACGAGCAGCCACAGGCATAGGCCTCTATGTCAATGCACACAAAACGGAATATATGTACTATAATCAAACGGGTGACATCTCCTCTCTAGACGGAACCCCTCTTAAACTAGTAGACAAATTCACTTACCTAGGAAGCAGCGTCGCATCAACCGAAAAGGACATCGACACGAGGTTAACGAAAGCATGGACAGCTATCAATAGGCTATCGATTATATGGAAATCAGACCTAACCGATAAAATGAAACGCAGTTACTTCCAGGCAGCGGTCTCATCGATACTGCTATATGGATGCACTACATGGACTCTAAAAAACGGCTGGAGAAGAAGCTAGACGGCAATTACACAAGAATGCTGCGAGCAATCTTGAACAAGTCCTGGCGGCAACACCCCACAAGACACCAACTGTACGGCCACCTGCCTCGTATCATGAAAGCTATTCAAGTTAGACGAACCAGACATGCAGGACACTGCTGGAGAAGCAGAGACGAACTCATAAGTGATACACTCTTGTGGACCCCCACACATGGCCGTGCAAAAGCAGACGACCAGCACGAACATACATTCAGCAACTATGTGAGGATACGGGATGTTGTCCAGAAGACCTGCCTGAGGCGATGAACGACAGGGAAAAGTAGCGAGAAAGGGTCAGGGATATCCGTGCTACCAGCACGACATGATGATGATGATCAATACACCTTTCTTGAGCATGACACTTTACTGATTCTGATGGTGAGACTCCAGTTCTGAAACTTTGGAGAGTGTGAAGTCACCCCATAGATAATCTGGCCCAGTCAGCTGGGGCTGTGGAATACACCGACTGCATTCCTACAGAAGGGTTAGCCCGCAACCCACAACGAGTGTCTTGGATATGACACGAAACAATCTGATGGTAATGCTGGAGCTTCGGGGAATGTGGAGTACTCCTTTACTACCATCGCTATCAGGTCCAACCTTGCCCGGAAGGGTAGCACATGATAGAGTCGCATCTATGGATCAAATAGAACTAAACTGTTCTTATGGCGAAGTGAAGTATTTAATATACAGCTGTTTTTGACATTTAAACTTTTTGTTTGTGTGTTTTTTTGTTTGGGTTTATGGCATATCAACCTTTGTAGGTTACTTAATGCCAAATCCATTTTTATACAAATAAACAGTTCTTTTTAACGAATTAAATTTAGTATAAGCACACAGTTTAATTGTCAAAAACATTTCTACTTCAAGCTATTCAGATTAGTCAAACAGTTTTAATTCAAACAATTCAGTTTAGTGTAAGTATAGCTTCTGTTTACACACAGTTAAATGTCAAAGTAAACTATCTCATTGGGCTAGTGGGTAGAATGTTCACCAATGATCAGGGAGACCAGGGTTCAATCCCAGGTTGAGTGATGCCAAAAACTTAAAAAATGGTACCTGATACCGCCTTGCTTAACACTCAACATTATAAGGGGCGTGTAAAGTGGAGCAACCCAGGGAAAGGAGTAGTGCTCTCCCCTACATCTGAGTGTAGTAGCTATTAAAAGGGAGCCTTCTGGTCACCCTCGACAACGGTTGCTAACTTTACTTTTTAAATGTCAAAACAGTTCTATTTCAAATAATTAAGTTTAGCGTAAGTACAGTTTCAAATTCAAAAACAGTTCTCTTTCAAGAAATTCAGTTTACCATACAAAAACAGTTCCATTGAAAATAATTCAGTTTGCATCAGTCCGTAGTTTAATAGTCAAAACAGATGTATTTTAAGCAATTCAGTTTAGCATAAATACGCAGTTTAGTTCTGTTTGAACCATTGATAGGACCTTATCAAATGCTACCTCTCCAGGCCAGAGTGAACCTGGGAGCGATAGCAATAAAGCGGCACACCGTATTCCCCAAAGCTCAAGCTCCAGCATTACTTAAACCTCACCATAAGATAGTTTAGTGTCATATGTAGGACATTCGATGGAGGTAGTCTGAGCTCTCTGCAGAGAGAGGTAAGACGGTGTATTCTAAAGCCCCAGCCGAATGGGCAACATTTAAACTGTATACTTATACCAAACTGAATTGTTTGAAATAGAACTGTTTCTGAATTTTACTGTAAATAAAAAACTGTACTTATGCTAAACTGAATGATTTGAAATTGTTTATATTTGGATTTAGCATTAAATAACTGTTGTGAGACTGAAACTTACCTGCATCATGGACACTTCCAGCACTATATTATTAGCGTTGTAATATCCGAATACCAGAGCATACGGGAGCAATAGCAGCAGCAGCAGTAGTACAAGAGTACTAGAAGTACGACTACCAATATTGGACACTATCCTTTGTATCTTTTGTTAATATATTTTTCTTACCTCTAAACCGTGTTCCATGTTTTCCTTCTGTGTACCGACTTTGGGTCCACATCAATAACCTACAATAGTGTGATATGCCATCAAACTAAGCCATTCATCATCATTACCCTTAGGTACTTTCTGACTCTGATTCAGTGAACCTATTAAAACAACATTTGATTTCCTCAGATAATGAAATGTTTATCTCTTGCAATTTAATCAGAAGATACATTTTACCAAATACGAGGATCATCAAATAAGTTTCCAAACTTTTTTCGTATGGGCACTTTTATTGATAGTACACGAATAAAACTCTAGTCCCTTTCGAAGTAATCTCCTCCGGCTGCAATGAACTAGTCGTACCGTTCCAACAACGCCTGGAAGGCCTCATAGAAGTTCTCTTGTGTGAGTGTGTCATTGACCTTCGTCACAGCCTCTTTCATCTTCTCAATTGTCTCATAACGATAGCCTCTGAGCTTTGGGAATAACCAAAAGTCACAGGGAGCAAGGTCTGGACTGTAGAGAGATGGAGGAACTGTCTTGATGCCCATCTTGGTCAAATAGTCAATGTGACAAGGATGGAGCTGTGGACTGGTACATTGTCCTGGTGGAAATGCCACTGAGCCGATTTGAAGAGTGCTGGCCTCTTCCGACGGAATCTCTTCCTGAACTCCCTTAAAACCTCAACATAGTAACCCTAACCCTAACCCTTTGGCCAGTCAACTCTGGTCTATTGATTTCCTTACTCCTCCCACTCCTCTTATCATCCCTCACAGACTCCCTCCTTTCCTCGAATCTCGTATGCCACTCAAAAACTGATGCTCGATTCATGCATGATGGTCGAAAAGCAATCTGAAGCATTCTATACGTTGTTTCTGTGGCATTTTTTCTAAGTTTAAAATAGAATTTTATTACATATCGTTCTTGTAAAGAGTCCTCACGTCCAAATTGCATTTTTGACATTTACCAGCTGTGACAATCAGGTTTTAGTAGGGTGTACTCCAATTGCTGCTGTAGCTGTTCATTTGAACATGAAATCATAAAAATTGGGCAGTCATCTCATAAGATGGATAGCAATAACATACTGAATTTTTAAGAGTCTACGACAATTTTAAATGCCCATACAAAAAAGTCTATAAAGCTATTGAAGGCACCACGTATAATTGTAGACCATAACCGTTGAAAGCACTTCGGCATAGAATAAGCCAACTGAGTTTAACATGCTATAAAAACAATTTAACAACCAACCATAAACTTGGTATTTATTAATATAATATGTTAATTGCAATAATATTAATTGCTTGACAACCTGTGAAACCAGTGAGTTTTCCTTATAACAAAGATCTATGAAGCTTCCATCTAGGAAGGTGGGAAAGTTATCTCCGTTTTAATAAAAAATTGTACGACTCATAAATGGTTGGTTGGTTGTTTGGGTTTAATGGCATATCAACCTTTGTAGGTTATTCAATGCCAAATACATTTTATATGAATTATCAGTTCTTTTTCAAGCAATTCAGTTTACTTCAACACGGATTGAAAAATATGCGCACAAACATCCATGCACACAAGTATAGTTCGGCATTCGTAAACCAATTAACTGTTCAAACTAGCTTCATAATATCGTCTGATCATATGACTTCTTTGCTCAATCATAGACAAGAACCTAAATCACTCCTGGGATCACCGTCTGTCACTCACACTGAGTGACACTCTAGATTTTCTTTCGACTGGCTTAATGATAAGTATCTTTTTGAATTACCTAAATTACATGCTAATAATAGATTTAAGCAGTCTATAACGTAACGATTTTATGTGAATAATTCTATTTAATCATAGTATTTTTGTGCACAGTAATATGGATTCAAGTTACTAATTATAACTATTGATAAGCAATTGGAGCTTCCATCACTATTAATAATGTAAATAATTTACAGTTATATGGCATCAAGTATTCCTATTAAATATGAATAATTAGCAAACAGATTTATTTGATTTGATCCATTGATTGAACCTTAAGTATTACTACAATTTCGGGTAAGAATAATTCAGGAAATAATGGCAGTAGACGGGTATTTCACACTTCCCATGTCTCCATAACAGGTGCTTCTCGATTGGATGCAATTTAGTATTATTCCCAGTGCACACTTTTCTGGGAGTTCTTACCCCTCTGCTGGGGATGCAGTCAGCGTATTCTAATGATCCAGCTACGAGTAGTAGTAGTAGTAGTAGTAGTAGTAACGAAATCAATCATTATATACTACTAGTAGTGTATAATGATAGATAATGCGCATATCCCAAAAGTTTGGCGTGCTGGAGATCGTCTGAATATTGATTTTGATTTAGTCTACGTTATTTTGTCTAGTTAAGCATAATTGATCTTGGTAACATATAAAATGCCATTTTTGTTAGCAAGTGTAGTTTCTTCTTACAACTCGTGTTTTTAACAATGTAGTTTCGGGTAATTCATGAAAAACATCCAGGAAATGAAAGGAAGAAAAATCCATCAGCTTAAAATATATTTTCTGATGTTATAACTAAGACATCACTTATTTTCACAAAGTTTGTGAGTTTTTTTTTATTTGCTTTTGTTTTCTTTTTTGTTTGTTTCTTTTTTTTTTTTACCAAGGGCATAAAATATCTTCCATGCTCTTCACGACGTAAACACTTCCCTTGTTTATTGACAGGAAAGAGCCATAGATTGGTTCAATTAAAAGATCTATAGACGGTAAAGTAATGCTTCAAGTGCACCAGATACACCTTTCTGTCTGGTTCTTCAGTAATAGACTTCAACACATGACATGAACACCAAAATAATAATAATAATAATAATAATAATAATAATAATGGCGAAATATCAATGGAGAAACTGAATCTCTTTTGATTGCAGCACAAAATAATGTCCTAAAAACCAATAACGTCAAAGTAAAAAATGATAATACGCAGAAGAATAGCAAGTGTGGGTTGTATTGTGACATAGATGAAAAGGTTAATCACAAAATAAATAAAATGCTGTAAAATTTGTTAAAAGTAATATTAGAATAGGGCTGACTGGGTGGTAAAGAGGATTTATTAGGAATTGTGCAAGAGACTAAGATTTGATTATACCGCAATTGGCATATGCATAGACCATAATCTGTTGTAGAATTGAGACACATAAAACTCTATGATTTTGAGATACAAACGGATAATCCAAATCCGTCCAATAAACTAGGCTGGCTATTAATTAAAAATGACTTGTCATCAACTGGATTATCCTATTCAATCGGACCACGGATTGAAAATGAAAGAAAGCCGAAAAAATGGACACATAGCTTGATCTTGACGGAGAGTAGAAAAAAAGACTGTAGGACATGAAGATAACGAGAATATCAGTGGTAGATGTTGCACTTGGAACGGCTCTTAAAAGCCTTAAAAAGTGAATAGGGAAACTGGAGATCAGAGTAAGTATCAAAGCAATCTAGACCACAATACTGTTGTCTTGGATGACTCTAAAGACCGTCTGATAGTGAGGCTTTAGTCCAAGTGCTTTAGGGAATGTGGATTACCTCTTCTTTGTAATTACTCCCAGGTCGATTCTGACCCTGAGTTGTTGTACTTATTAAGGTCCCGTCTTTGGGTTAAATTGAACTGGTTAAACATTCAACTGTGTGCAAAAAAATGACTAATGTTGAATTGAATTGTTTGTTACATAACAATATTTGAAATCATTTAACTGCGTGCAAATCAAAATTTAGTGTCAAATTGCAATGCGTGAAACATTTTCTCAATGGGATACAAAGGCGCTCTGGTTTGTTTAAAATGTTACCTATGAATTAATCATTTACAAATCATATATATGCAATATGTGTGTGCATGTTTGTATATGTGTGTGTGTGTGTGTGTGTGTGTGTGTGTGTGTGTGTGTGTGCTTTAACAGGATTCGGCATTAAATAACCTACAAGTGTTATTATCCAACAAAATACAACCAACCAACCAACCAAAAACTCTGTTAAGATCAGCAAAAATGCTTAGAAGATTCCTCGAGACAAAAGGGGACTTGCTGTCCCTCAGACTTTAGAGAAAATCAAATAGTTAAAGCTGTTGTGAAAAAACTTGCAAGGACAAATAATAATCATAATCATAATTGTAATATTGGCGCGTCTTTGTAATAGTCAACAAAAAATGAGAACCTGCCGAATAGTGAATTTTAACGTTACAGCTGACCTTAGTGTAAAATTGAATGGAAGAAAAGAGTGATAAGTGCCTAGAACTTGAAAAAGAACTAAAAACCTATGGAACATGAAAGTGAAGGTGATAACAATCGTGATTGGTGTGCTCGATAGTCACCAAATATTGGTACAGAGACTGGAGGACTTGGAAATAAGAGGATGAGTGGAGGCCATCCAAACTATAGCATTGGTGAGAACGGCCAGAATTCAAGAAGAGTCCCGGGGACTTGGGGCAGCTTGCTGTCACTCAGATTCCTGTGCAAAACCATCAGTTAACGCTGGTGGGAAAAACTCTGAAATAAGTAAAATGATAATAATAATATAGTGCTCTTGGTACAGTCACAAAAGTATTGGTACAAGGACTGGAGGAGTTGGAAATAAGAGGACAAGTAGAGACCATCTAAACTACAACATTGCCGAGATCGACCAGAATACTGAGAAGAGTCCTGGAGACTAGAGGACACTTGCTATCACTCAAACTCCAGTGAAAAACCATCGGTTAACGCTGATGTGAAAAAACCTGAGGAGTAAATAATAATAATAATAATAATTCTGTTATAGTAACCCGATAAAGTAAAGGAATTAACTCGTGGGCATCCATCCCAGTTGTACGATTATCAGGATCATAGAGAGCTGAAAAATCTTCGGAACATTAGGCTAACGGTTTTACTTCAGGATGGTGTCATTGAAAAGGGCATGAATCCATCTGTTTTCTCCCCAGAAATGGGTGAGTTAGGCAGACTGGGTTCATTAGCCCTGGTTAAATAATCGTCCTAGGAGAAGGCAAACTCTGGAATCAAACCAACTGTACTCCGCTAAGAAAATAAGTTAGTATCACGTCATTCTCGTGGCGGGAGGATTAGATAAATACATACGGCTTAGAATTTTTGTCGCTAGAGATCCAGTTTGAATACAAGATCGGACTGTGTTTGGAACTTCGGCTCCGAGTCTAGAATTCAATTTTCCTTCACTTGGATGGGTTGTCCTACCAAAAAGATAGAGAGAGAGAGAGAGAGAGAGAGAGAGAGGGAAAGAGAATCTGCTTTGGTATTTTTTTAGTTGGAAAGAGGGAGGAAAAGAAAGAGATATCCACCCCCACCCACAAAAATTAACGTTGAGTAAAACAAATAACATCGTCATATATTTGATTCTTGTTTGTTTGGGTTTCATGGCATATCAACCTTGTAGTTCATTTTATGCCAAATCCATTTTTATTCAAATGAACAGTTACATTTAAACTATTCAATTTAGCATAAGCACACAGTTCAATTATCAAAAACATTTCTATTTTGAGCTATCCATTTTGTCAAGCAGTTCTATTTCAAATAATTTAGTTTATCGTAAGAACTGTTTCAATGTCAAAAACAGTTCTATTTCAAAGAATTCATTTTGGCATACAAAAACAGATCCATTTAGTTCAGATTAGTGTAAATACGCCGTTTAAATGTCAAAATAGTTCTATTTCAAGCGATTCAATTTAGCATAAGTACACAGTTTACTTCTATTTGAGCCATGGATTGAGCCCTGTTCAGGTACTACTACTACGAGCTAGAGGGGACATGTGAATGATAGCAATGAAGGAGTACTCTGCATTCCCCAAAGCTCAAGCATTACAGGAACTTCTCCTTTAGATTGTTTAGTGTCATATGCAGAACACCCGCTGGAGGTGTCTTACCCCTCTGCAGAGAAGTAGTTCTTTGTTCTGCAGCCCCAGCCGACTGATCAAGTCATATATTTGAATCCGGTGCAATGAAGGTTACGGTAATCCCAAACATACCCTCCCAAAGAACCTGAAAAAAGACGTTATAACATGGAAATTAAAGTAAGAATCTTGACCATACAAATATTACTACTTAAATCGGTTCCTATACTTAGAAGAATCCTGGAAATCTGAGAGAGGTTTCCTCGTGGTGCAACGTTTGAATCTCTGGACTGCAGAATTGTAGTAAGCAAGTTCGAACACTAGTCACACTATTACGTTCCCTTTCAGATAAATAATCTTGGGAAAGGTATGAACCCCCTATCCTCCCAGCTATAACTCCCAGGTTAAATAGTAACACTACTGTTCTTCTAGAAGGAGGGCTTTGACATTAAATAATCAAAAAGTTTGATATACCGTTAAACAAAGAAACCAAACCTAAGACTAATTACATAGACCAGAAGCAGCACTGACAGCACAACGATAAAAAGAAGTAAAATAACTAAGAAAAATGAGATGTGAAGAACAATAACAGTGTGGATATTTCCAACGACAAACTGGCGAAATTTCACTCAAGAAGACCTGGATATGGCTAAGAAAAGGAAACCTTAACAGAAAAACAGAATATCTTCTAATAGAAGCACAAAACAACACCATAAGCATAACTCATGTAAAAGCGAAAATAGGTAATATGTAACAGAATAGCGAGTATGCGGTATGTGGTGAAGAAGGCGAAACGATTAATCACATGATAAACGAATAAAGCAAACTAACGTAAAGAAAATATAAGACTAGACACAACTGCGGGAGGAAGGTGAGCTAGTGGGAATTTGGCAAGAAATTAATATTTGACCAAACTACCAAATGGTCTATGCACAAACTAGAATCCGTCTTGGAAAATGAGACGCACAAAATTATCTGGGATTTTGAGATACATATAGATCAAATAATTTCGACAAGAAAATGAAATGTAGTAATTATTAACGAAAAAAATGGGAACCTGCCTCAGATTGAATGTTGCTGTTCCGATGGACCACAAACTGATAATCCAAGAAAAAGATAAGAGACAAGTACTTAAACCTTGCCAGTGAACTGAAAAAGCAGTGGAACATGAGATTAACGGTAAATGGCACGTTTGGAACGATCCCCAAAGGCTTGGTGTGGAAACTAGAAGATTTGGAAATCGGAGAACGAACCGAAACCATCGTTAGGGTCAGCAAGAATACTAAGCGTCCTGGAAAATTGAAGTCACTAGTTGTCACTCAGATTCCAGGGAAAGATCATTAGCTAATGCTGGAGGTACCCGTGGTGTAATGGTTATCGTCGTAGGAAATGGACACGACGACTCGAGTTCAAATCCTGGACGAGAATGATTGCATTTATCATAGCTCTCATTGAGTTACCATTGAAGCATTCTTCGTGTTCTTGTATAATTTCTGTAATTTTTTGAACAGGGGAAACATAGCTCTAATGTTATAGCCTAAAATGTGCCACAAGTTCTCTATAGTGTTTATTGAAGGCAACAAAAGTTGGGAAAGTTATGAATCTAATTATTCTCCATCCAGCTATGGGTAAATAGTAGGACAGACTAGGTTCTTCAGCCTTGGTGTGGCAACTATTCTAAGTGAAGGAAAACTCTGAATTCGAACCTGTTAAACTCCGCTTAAAAATTAACTTTGTGTCATATCCTACCCGAGGCGGAGAGGTTGGTAAATAGGATTGCCTAATGCTGGTGTGAAAATCTCGCAATAAGTAGAATAATAATGATATCAAATATATATTTAAAAGAATGTAATTTATCCCATGAAATATAAATGAACTCATGGTTTCGACACTTTTCGATCAGAAGCATAGGTTCTGGCAAATTCAGCGGATATTAAACTATTAACGGACAAGTTCGGGAAAGGATGGTTGCAAGTAGATTGAGGAGTGCCTGTACCTCGTTTCATCTCCTCATTCGCTGCTGATTTGGTCAAAAAGATCGATATTACACACGAGACATAACTCAACGCTAGTGACGTCACTTATCTTCTAGTTCTGCAATAGGAGGACAAACTTGCAAATGGCCGACTGCTCGACTCGTTCAATTCGGCTTGCATGAACAGCCAGTTCTGCCCAGTCATG
>OY757927.1:50427998-50540498 GCA_963585895.1 Sepioteuthis lessoniana | reverse complement strand
CTCAAAAACGTGGGTGCTTCTCGATTACGTGATTGTTTTGCCTCATAAACATACATAGTAGCTTTATAGAGATAAATATTCAAACTATACAAATACACTGGCATTTACATGCGTTCTGCAAATAATAGCTAGTGTATACATATATATATATATATATATATATATATATATGTTTAATTCATGGAATTTAGACTGCGACCCCTTGGGTTTCATGGAGTCTTTTGCAAAACATATATATCTAGTATGAATTTATTTATTATTATTGTATAATAGCTCTATACGAGATATTGAGCACTATACATATTATATTGCACTTGGTTCGACACAAACCCACAAAGTGATTTAGTGACAACTAAGACTGTTATATATATATATATATATATATATATATATATATATATATATATAGTTATACTAACCCCACTTGGTCGGTTAATACACAATTATTAGCTTAGATTTTATCTTAAACTTTCATTGATAATTATTCATCAATGAAATTAATGAGCCTTATTTCAACTAAATAGTATGATTATTCCTGTTTGTTAACCCTAATTAAAACCAGCTGTTCAATGTTAATTCATTACCATACTTTCTCACTTTAAACTGTGGACCAGTTCTTCTGAGAAATAATGACAACTTTTAAGTATTTTCCTCGATTCTTGCAGAGACTGATCAAGTAGAAGACAGTCATTATCCACTATCTCTAAAAAAATAATAAAAATATGTTCCTGGGAAATATAACATTGTAAACACATGATACCATGTTTGCGAATAGAAAAGTTATCAAAAAATAAGTTCTGCAAATAATAGCTAGTGTATATATATATATATATATATATATATATATATATATATATATATATATATATGTTTAATTCATGGAATTTAGACTGCGACCCCTTGGGTTTCATGGAGTCTTTTGCAAAACATATATATCTAGTATGAATTTATTTATTATTATTGTATAATAGCTCTATACGAGATATTGAGCACTATACATATTATAAGTTGGCTCAGCAAAAAAAAAAGTTGACAAAGTTCATAATCTCTTCCAGTGGGATCGGTATAAGAAGGCAGTAAAAATAATGAGTACTACATTGCGGGATCAGAGATAATGATATTACACGGCTTCATCATGTCACACCATCAGCACGGATTTCTCTGGCCCTCTTCTGCCACCATTCCCTATCGCCCATCGATTCGGGTAGGTCTTCAAGGCTACATTCTGTATCAGCACGGAACTGTTGTATGTAGGCTCTAGCTGGTTGTCCAGCCTTTGCTCGTCCATTTAAGGGGGTCCCCAGGAGTATGTCACTAATGAATTCGTCCCTACTTCTTCAGCAGTGTCCCGCATGTCTGGTTCGTGATGGGTGGTAAGTGACCGTACAGCTGCTGCTCTGTACGGTGCTGCTTCCAGGACTTGTTCATTATTGCTCCTAGCATTCTTGTCTAGCTACCGTCAAGCCTTTTCTCCATACATTTAGTAAGCGTCCATGTAGTGCATCCATACAAGGTCGCCGCTTGAAAAAGCTACGATTTATTTTATCGGTCTGGTCTGATTTCTATATGACCTATAGCCTATCTATGGCTGTCCATGCCTTTGCTAGTTGCATGTTGATGTCTGTCTCGGTTGATGAGACACTGCTTCCTCGGTAGGTGGACTTGTTTGCTAGTTTCAGAGAACTACCGTTTGGTGTAGAGATATCCCCTCTTTGATTGAAGCATATGTATTCCATCTTCCGTTCGTTGACATGGAAGCCGATTCCCGTAGCTGCTTGCTCCAGACTATGTAGCATGGTTTTGGCTTGGGCGGTTGTATGTACCAGAAGTGCTATGTCATCGGCGTAGTCCGCATCCGTAATTCTTTGTGCGGGGTATCTTCTTTTTCTTTCTTTTGTTAGCTTGAAACCGTTGTCGTTCATTTTATCAATACACGTTCTTGGCAGATGATAAAGAGATATGGGACTAATGTGTCTCCTTGCAGCACACCTGCTAAAATGATAAAATTGACTGTGTCTGCATCCGGGGAGTGGACATTTATTTTCGTATTTCTATATAAAATCATTACATGGCTTACACAGATATAATTAAAACGTGTTACCCTTCGAATACGGAAGATGATTTTCTGATTGTGACATTTCCCAGTAGTCCTCACCGAAATGAGAGATATATTGAATGAAAGGGTTAAATCGTGTTACTAGAAACGCTAAAAGTCTCATTCGTGAGAGACGACCGATCAAAACAACGACTTCGCTTTCTTTGCCTCGAACAATACTTATTCCCAAGTGGACGCTTGCTTCTCTTGAACAATTGGTTCAAGAAAAACAACCTGATGTAGCATCGACCCTTGGCTTCAGAGTCTAAACTCTGCACTAACTGATCGCTAAATAACATTCTAATATACATTAATTATCTTATTAACTAATGAGGATAAGAAGACGGGTTATTAAAAACTTTTCATAAACTGTCAGCTAAATCAGCAGTTATTGCATAAAAATGCTTATTTTAAGCATCCTGTCTGCTGCAGATTTCAAAAATGCCCCAATTTTGACATAAGCTGACATCCAGTCGTAGCATGTGCTCGCGTACGACCTTACAATGCGACCTGCTCCTCATTTCATAATTTTCTAACTCAAAATTTATCTCTAAAAGTCAAATGGTTAACTAATATAATTAATTACCGTCCTTAATCATATTACAATGCTTGAATTAGCTCTTGGAACAAGGTCTTACCGAGGTCGCTAGTGAATAGCCATATACCTTGTGACAGAGGTTGGTCGGACAAAGTCAGCAACTCGTGGCAGAATTAAGAAGAGATATTCTGTGAACTCCAATATAAGACGACGGATTTCGGGATTCTGTTTGCTCTTTTGCAGGATCCAGTGTAAGAAGATAAACGTTCGCGTTAACAGAAAACAAAAAACGAATCGAAAATACGAGAAGTGTCAGTTCCTATTGCACTCTCTCTCTCTCTCTCTCTTTCATCTGCTGCTCCTGCTAAGTACTCTAAAATCGATCCAGTGTCCGTACAGAGTTAAAGTACGTTAGTTAAAGTACGTAAGTTCTTGCTGATCAGCCCGTGCTGACGCGTCCAAGTATAAGAGTTCAGAAGTATATAATACCCAATAAGAGTCAAAATTAGTAATATTAATATACTAGCTTAACTTACCGTTACGACCAAAAACAGTGAAATTCCCAATGGTCTACTAAAACTCTATATAGATCCTATGGGGTAGAAAGTATGAATATTAAATCTGACAACATAACAGAAAGCCTCGATCTAATAGATGTATATAAAAACATATTAGATATTTTCATAATTCAAAGCATATTCCAGTGAAGCAAAATTTGTGTACCAACTTTTGAATCACACTCGAACAATACGTTAAAAAAGATATTTTCCTACATACGATTCGCTTATAAATCTTAATATAAATGTCACTTTGAGTTCTACCTTGCTTCTCCAGCAGTGTCCCAGATGTCTTGTTTGTCGAACTAGATGTTTTGTTAAGTGGCCGTACACCTGCTATTTTGTGGGTTATTGCTAACAGGATTTATTCAAACAGTAAGTTGCATTCCTATATAGTTCTTATCTCTATCATATCGTGTTAACCTTTTAAAAATTTCTGTTTCGTTGTCCCGAATCTTGACTCAAAATTTCGTCTTGTGTTTTATTTTCAGGAGATGCTAAGCCAAACACACTTTTTATAATGCATTATAATTATTCACTGCAATTCCTCTTTCAAGTACCACAGATCAAGTGATACCTATTATCCCCAACTAGCCATTATCATAATTGATAATAGTATTAACATTATTTATATATCCACACTGGTTTAACAACACACCTACGTACATACCTCTTCCTCTGGATTTGGTGTATGTCAATTATGTAACGAGAGATGACAGAAGACCAATCCACTCTCCGTACAAATCAGACTTGTCATGAAGTCATTTCATAAGTGTGAAGTATTTTCATACAAGTTAAAATCATTTCGTACGAGAATGACTGCTATCAAGATTCATGCCTGGCCGTCAAAACAAAGGTTGGGTCCCCTCAGAATTTCCCATTTTGGACATCTCAGGCACGAAGTCATGAACTTTTTCCTAACAAACAGGTATTGCCTTGGTCAAGGCTTCCCGGAGTTCGGGTTTCTAAGGACCAGGGGATCAAGTTAATGATGTGAAAAGAGGAAAGACATATTTAGACTAAGCTAAGTAAACGCTAATCTCCACACCCACACATTTTGTTAACGCTTTTTATTTCATGAGTCAGCAGACGAACTGATTTCTAAAAATAACTCCTCGCATAGCAGCTCTTCAAATTATGATTACTTCGTGTCACCTGTTCTAATACGACGCAGGAATGTAAGATTATTTTTTGAACAGTCATCATCATCATCATATCGTGCTGGTAGCACGGATATCCCTGACCCTCTCTCGCCACTCCTCCCTATCGTTCATCGCCCTAGGTAGGTCTTCAGGACAACACCCTGTATCCTCACATAGCTGCTGAATGTACGTTCGAGCTGGTCGCCCTGCTTTTGCGCGGCCATGTGTGGGGATCCATAAGAGTACATCTCTTATGAGTTCATCTCATGGAAAAAGAACTTTACAATTAAATATCATAGTTATGCTGTTAAATTTGGTGGAATGCAGTCACAGATTTTAAATACCATCACCCATTAACATGCCCTCTGTTTCTTTTGTTTAAAGTCTAGAAATTAGTTTAATATTTTTTAAAGTATTCTACTTACTGAACGCATTGAAATCCCATTATTTAATTTGTGTATTCAATGAATATTTTACAATGTCTAGTGAACGGGTAAATAGGAAATCCTACCCACCCGTTCACTAGACATTGTAAAACCATATGCAAAGTAAACTGAATGGTTTTTTTTTTTCAATTTCGAATTCAAAATTGATATCCTAATTTGATATTTAATGATAATTAAATCAAATAATAGGTTTTGTTTGCTTTCTTTGTTTAACGGCATATAAATATACGTGGGATATTTTATGCCAAATCTACCCAGGTAGAAAAACAGTAATAGTAATATTTAACCAATAGCTAGGAGGAATAAAGGGGTTGATAAGCCCCAAGTTTATTAGACATAAAGGAATGCAATAGCACGACTGGAGTTTGAACTGGCTAATTACAATGCCGCAGTTCAGCATGTTAATCACCACTACAGAAAGATTCTCCATTGGAAATGATTCCATTCAATATAGAAATACGATAAAAATAAGTATACAACCACTTCACAACTTATACATTTCCAGAAGTACAGTATTTGGCAGATATCTTGGTAGCGTTTGTTTGTTAATTAATTCGAAGATGGCACCAACTGGCTCTAAATAGCACCACAATTAGGAATGCTACATTTAGATCTGAACTGCAATTCACAGTTAAAGTAAATTGATGCGCCTCCTTTGGGTCAAATTGGGACACCGTAATAGTTTTTCTGTCCACAAAAGAGATTACAAGACTCTGCATGACTGGGTGGGAAAGGTTATCTCAAGGGAATTCTGCAATAGATTAGAATTTGGCCAATCTACCGAATGGTATATGTACAAACCAGAATCTGTCCTTGAAAATGAATCTCATTAAATAGAAATAAAAACAGGACATCCAAATCTAGCCTAAAAGCCAAGGCAACCGTTGATTAACAAAAGAAAGAACTTATCTTGAGAATTTTGTTATTCCAACAGACCAGAGAGTGAAAATGTAGGGTATCTAAATATAGAGGAGACCTTTATGACTGCTAATAGCTCAACTTATAATAATGTTGTGTTTTTTTTTTGTTTCATATTCGAAAATAGTATAATAGAACAACTATTAATCCTCGATCACAATGCCTGGGACAAAGAGGGAAAATATTTTGCATCACTTCTTCTTTTAAAACTTAAGCATTCAAAATAGTCTCAAAATAGATGTAACGCATCGATATAATAATGATTTATTAGTAAGGCAAGAAACTCAAAAAAAGATAACATGTCCTGGAAACTGATATAATAACAATTTAAAAGGATATTGATTTAATGTCTCTAGCTCAAAGGATGCATTTTTTTACGAGACATATTCGAAAGGACCTCTGTTGTGGTAGTCTCATTAATAAATCATTATCATATTAATAGGTGGCATTTATTTTAAGACACTTTGCATATCGTTGTAAATGATTCCATTTAATACACAAGTACACTACCACTTCAAAACCCATTCAATTCCAAAATAGTATATTTGGTAGATTTCTAGGAGTCGTTTGTTATTAGTTAATTCGAAGGTAGAACCGACTGGATCGAAATAGTACTGTAATTAGGATTGCTACTTTTAGATGTAAACTGCAATTCACTAATGAAGTAAATTGATGCATCACATCCAGGTCGAATAGAGGCTTCATAATAGTATTTTTTCTGATATCAGAAGAGATAAATATAAAGGTCCCCATTGTATAGATTTATAATCATCGGAATTTGTAAAAATCTTTCTAACAGCACCAATATTGAATCTTAATGTATTATCAAGAGGAAAAGAGTAATTTTACCTTGTGGAGATCCCAAACATTGTCACTTGATCATGAGGATTAGTGGCTTTTGATTGATCCACACTTGTGTTTCATTTTCACACAAAGCTAAGTTTCGGTATTAGTGATTTTCACAAAGCTGCAGTAGGTTGTGTTTCTGTGTCGTATTAAACTAATATTTGTAAACATAGGTATCGCCAAGTAACCTCAATTGCCCTGAGAAATGCCATGAAAAGAAATTACCTAGAAATGCACCCCAGTGATCTAATGTAATAGGAAATGCCCAATTGTAGTTTATATTGGCACATACCCATGTAGATTGCAACCGTATTTTGTCCTCTATTAGAATATCTTATTGTGATATGATAGTTAAGGTTTAATTTAGTAATTTTGCTTTGTATGGCACACGGAACTCTAATTGTTTATTGTATCGTCTGTTAATAAGTGATCACCTATTTCAGAACTAAACAGTTCATTGCAGCTTAACTTCATGGATCTGATCGGATTCGCTGCTGTCCTTATGACTTCACTGCGAGTTTTTTTTTTTTGGCGGGGGGAGTTTCGCGTGTTTAGGGATGCTTACTATTCTTTTCTTTCTCAGGCCTTAGCTTGCTTACAATATCTGCTATTACTATGGGTCTAATCACATCACTGGTGGACAGGTTCATTTCAAATTAACTTGGAAATGTAATGTCAACTGATGCTTTCAGTGTGATTAGGCTACTTATTTTTTATTTTCTTAGTTTTTATTTAATGAACTTTAATAAGTCTAGATATAGATTTTTGTTTCGACAGTTACTAAATGGTCACGCCTTTCAGAACTATACAACTCATTGTTGTTTAACTTCAGTAATACTTCGGGAACCGGAGTTTTGAGCGGGACTTTTTCAAACCCTTTTACTTTTATTGTTGCCTGTCATTTAGCCTGCTTAAAATAACTTCTATTACTAAGTGTTGAACCAAAATACAAATAAACCGGCTAATTGCTTCTTGACTTTTGAAATCTGATGTCAATCGATGTTTTCATTGTGATTTGATCGTATTTTTGTGCGATTGAGTAAGTTTTCTCTAGCCTTGCATAGCAGACGTTGAATACTTACTGTATCTGATGTTAGTAAGGTCTTACCCATCCCAGAACTAGACAGCATTATCATTGCTTAACTTCAGTGATACTGTGGGAACCAGTTTTTTTCAGCGTGATTTGACCCTTTTTTTACAGTTTTTTTTAATCTTATGAACCGAGGTTTGTTATTAACTGTAAGAAAATGGCCCCCTGTATGTGAGGAAAAGCGGATCATCGTTATGTAACTTTATTGACGGGAATCGGTGCTATAAACATGGCTTTACCGTAAGTTTTATTGGAGGTTATTGCCATCTAGTAAGCTTTGCTTTGTCTATCATTCAGGCTTTAGACTGCATACATTACATGTTGAAAGCGCACTTACCGTAATGTTTATCGTCGTAGAAAATAGAACCAGCGATCCAAGTTCAGTTCCTGAACGGAGCTACCTGTGTTTCACTTAGAGTTGATGCCCCTGGAAAAAGGTAAGAATCCATTTATTCTCCCTCTACAATTTATTTGTTGTACGGGCATTGTAATGAGCCACATGGCATATGTTCCAGGAAGTCAGACAATTACAAACACAGATTCGCATTGCACAGGACCTTTTGGTCAAGGGAATCTATGACCATCAAGGTCATCTGACTTCATACAAGGAGACTGCAAAATCTAGCACATTGCACCTTTTGATCGTATTGACCAGCAGTTTAGTGTGCGACCTCCCTCTCCCCTAAATCCTTGATATAAAAAAGACTTTGAGTCAAATCCTGCCTAGTGGGAGTCGCGATTTAATATCTCACTCCAGCTATTGATAAATAATTGGGCTATCAGGAAAATTCTAAATTCAAACCAATGTTACGCCGCTAAAAACTGACTTTGTTTCACATGTCGCCCGTAAATACAAACAGTAATTGTTATCAGTAAATTTTCACGCATATAAAATCTTAAGAAACTTACTGCTGCTTAACCGGTGGCGCTAATGGCGTAAAATTTGTCAATGTAGGAAATAGAGACAGTGTAGGAAATAGAGACAGAGTTCAAATCCAGGGTGAGGATGTTTGCATTTTCCATAGCGCTAATACTCTTTAAAAAATTATGCATACAACTATTCTCCCTGCAGGTGTTGGCCCAGTAGGCTGGGGTTGAAGAATTCACCGAATGCATCTCTGCAGAGGGGTCAGACTCCTCCAATGAGTGTCCTGATATGACAGTAAGCAAACCGATGGTGAGGCTCCAGTAAGTATGCAGCTTTGAGGAATTTGGAGTACCCCGTTATTGCCATTGCTCTCCGGTCCACTCTGTCCCGAAGACGTATCACCTAATAGGGCTAAATAGAACTAATCCGTGTACTTATGCTAACCTGAATTGTTTGAAATAGAACAGTTTTGGCATTTTAGTGTGTGTAAATAAAAACTTGTACTCATAGTAAACTGAATTGATTGAAATAGAAATGTTTTTAAATTTTAAAATGTGTACTTATTCTAACCTGAATTGTTTGAAATAGAATTGTTGTTATGTATAAAAATGGATTTGGCATTAAATAACCTACAATGGTTGATATGCCATAAAACCAAAGCAAATAATACTAGATCCTCTAGCAGAGGTGAAATAGTAGAGCAGACTGGGCTCAGCTTTAAAATTGATCTTGTGTTAATTGCAAAAAATACATGTTGCTGCTTAATTCTGGTGATGTGAAAAAAAACTGGTGCTTTCAGTGTGAATTGACCATCCGTCTAGTAACTGTCAGGAAATAAATCTCGTTGATTATTTTGCTATTGTGAACACTGTATTTACCGAGTGACCCATATTTTAGGGCCCGAGGCTTGCTGTAATGTGTTGTAAATAATGTATACATCTTTCGAATTTTTCTGTTAATTTCATTGCAGCTGCCGTGCTACACTGTTGTGTCTGCAGCTGCTTACCTTTCAGTATTTAAACGATAATAGACTGTAAATCGCACCTAGGAAGCATTGTTGTTCATACGAATTTTGGACACTTATTTCTTTCAGTTTATTTTCCTAATTATTCCCACCTAACAGCAGTAAGCAGAGCAGACTTATGTTGTCTTCCCATCTAAGATGAGATGTTCTCAATAGTATTAAATTTTAGAATCCAAACTGTCAAGTAGTACTGTTGCCGCTATCTAGAAGTATACATAACCGGATATGATGTTCTCAATAGAATTAAACTTTAGAATCCAAACTGTCTAGCAGTACTTGTGCCGTTATCTTGAAGTACATGTAACTAGATGCGCTTTGTAGTAATAGTCGGAGGAAACGGTACGGGCAATCTGAGTTCAAAGCCTAGATGAGGCTGTCTGCGTTTCTCTTAACACAAATGGCATTGAGATAGACATGAATCCATGTGTTCCCCTTTCTCTCTCAATGATAGATAACTGGAAAGACACAATGGGTTCATTTGAGTATAGCAACCAGTTTATAAGAAAGAAAACTCTGAATTCAAACCAGCTTTACTCCGCTTAAAATCTGATCTTGTGTCATGTCTCCGGCGAAGTACTTGAATGAATACATGCAACGAGATGGCTTGAATTCCGAGAAGTCTAATCTTTTTTTTACCTAGCAACAATACAGGTAATAAGGCTCTTAAATAGTATCATCCAGAATACCAAGGTCTTAGGCGCACAAACATGAATTACTAAGGATTCTAATGGTTTGATTTTTACTAGTATTTCAGAAAATTCTATTTTCCCGTTTAGTTGGGTTGTTATTAAGGTTTTATGGCATATCAACCCTTGTCGGTTATTTAATACCAAATCCATTTTTATACAAATAATCCGTTCTATTTCAAACAATTCAGTTTAGCATGAGTACACAGTTTAATCGTCAAAAATATTTGTATTTCAAGGTATTCAGTTTGGTCAAACATCTCTAATTCAAACAAGTCAGTTTAGTATAAGTATAGATTTTGTTTACACACAGTTAAATGTCAAAACAGTTCTATATTGAACGATTCAGTTTAGCGTAAGTACAGTTTCAATGACAAAAACAGATCTATTCAAGCAATTCAGTTTAGCATACAAAAACAGTTCGATTTCAAACAATATAGTTCACCATAAGTACGCAGTTTAAATATAAGTACACAGTTTAATTGTCACAAACATTTCTATTTTAAGCTATTCAGTTTAGTCAAACGGTTCTATTTCAAATAATTCAGTTTAGCATAAGTACGCAGCTTAATTCTATTTTACTGATAGATTGGGCCCTATCAGGTGTTACCACGCTGGGCCAGAGTTGACCTGGGAGCGATTGCAATGAAGGGATACTCCGCATTCCCCAAAGCTCCAGCATCCAGGATACTCGTTGGGGTGGGGGGTTGTCTTACCCCGTTACATAGGTTCAGTCGGTGTATTTTACAGCCCCAGCTGACTGCGTAAATTTTATACATTTAGGCAGGCATAGTAACTAAAATGACACTTTTTCATAATTAATAAGTTTATACATGTATTTCTTTCATTATATTGTTGGTACTTTTGTAACATACGTTTCTCAGGTTTCCAGAGAAGAGTGAAATGTTATCATCAGTTTAGTTCCTGTGGGCCTTCTTCCCCTGCAGCACCTATTCCCTTATTACAATTGGTGCGGGAAACATACTTGACAGCAAATACTTACAGAAAAAAGCGAGTTTTAAAACCAGCCCGAGGGATGTCACCTTTTTCGAGTAAACACTCATTAAACCGACCTTGTTTCACAGTTTGAACTTGTCAGGAATCGAATAAATGCCAGGTACTTTTGTATTTTTATGACAGGGGGTTCGTCAATACATTAGTTATTTGCGATGTTCTTCGGTGTGTGTATGAGTGTAAATCTAAATATGCCTCTGATGACGAGAGAAAGATCAAACAAGATCACACACAAACACACACAGACACACACACACACACATATATACACACAAACATATGTGTGTATGTATGTTTCTTTTTCTGTGTCATTACGTACTACAACTGTGTATTTAACGTACGCAATTGAAGTTCACGGTATATATGGAATTATACGCAGCGTACCACTTCAGTACTGTTGTATTCACAGGAAAAAAGTGCTATGTGCCCTCTGATCAGAAGGGCGCGTGGTGGATTGTCACTTTGGACTGCTACGTTGGATTAGAGTTGTTCGAGTAGTGGCGAGAGTGACAATCAAACCTCAGCTCGCTTCTCTACCTGTCCATCCTGCGAAGGGTGGTTAGATCTTTGTTCTTTCTTTGGTTTCCCGAAAAGCAAGCAGCTTCCCAACTCCATTCATGATCAAATATATTTTGTTCCTTCAAGTTAAGAAGCTCCTCAAAATCAGTATCCTTCAGCACTTCTCGGATCTGAGGTCCGACAAAGATGCCCTCTTTCAGCTTAGCAGCACTAAGACCTGGGAACACAGTAGATAAGTGTTGGAATGCAGCACCGTGTTTGTGCAACCCCTTCACGAAATTCTTCATCAAACCAAGCTTGATGTGAAGAGGAGGAATAAGCACCTTATTCATGTCCACCAGAGGATTCTCCTTGAGGCTGTGTTCACCAGGAACAAAAGTGCTTCTAGACCCCCAGTCTTTCTGCTTGTAATGCTGGGATAGAGCTCGACTATCCCAGAGACAGAGAAAACAACTGTACTTTGTGAAGCCCGCTTGCATACCCATAAGAAGACTAATGACCTTGATGTCCCCATGACTCCATTGGTACTCGCTGTACTTAATAGCTTCTACAAGAAGTTTCATAGTGTCATAGGACTCCTTTAGAGGGAGAGAGTGTGCAATGGGAATGCTGGGATATTTATTCCCGTTGTGCAGAAGAACACCATTGAGACTTCGCTTGGAAGAGTCTATGAAAAGATGCCAGTCTGAAGGATTATGTGGCAAACCAAGGGACGTAAACAAGCCAGGAATGTTTTTGCAGTAGCACAACTTATTTTCCATGTCGAAAAAGAAGCAAGGGCTTTGTTCCGATTCCTGAAACTGGTGATACTTACATCTTCCTGGACAAGGTTCCACTGTTGAAGCCGAGAAGCCAAGAGCTCTGACTGCTGTTTTGACATATACAAATCACGAGCAAGATCATGCAGGTCTTCTTGCGTGATCCAGTGTGGCTCATTGCCACTTGTTCCTGAATATGTAGACTCAATATCTTCCAAAGATATTGACTCAGCAGAATCCTCCCTTGAAGGCATTTATTCATCTGATGAGGAAAGAAGACCCTTATTTACTGGAGGTGTGGGTAGAGGAAGATCATCTGAATGGGGAACGGGTCTCATAGTTGATCGAAGGTTGGGATATTTGATCTTTTTCCTAGAAGATACATTGAAACCAGTTATATTAGTTAAACAAAAATAACAATCATCTGCGTGGTTTCGCGGCTCTCTCCAAACCATCAAGACTGCAAAATTGAAAGCAAAGTTGAAAACTAAATGTGCATTTGAAAATGTTATACAAATATTTAGTAACCCAAAAGATGTGTAACACGATAGTTGAGGGACACCAACCTCCTGCGCCGCCTGCGAGACAACCTCTTCCAGTGACTGCCTGAGTGAGGATTGAGACCTGCTGCTTTGACTGTCAAAATCCGTCTTAATATATGACTATATATATATATATATATAATGTAATGCAATCACTTACATTTTGTGCATAATAACTAAAAAATAAGCCATAAGTCTCACAATATTAGAATTAACCCTGAATTCATATACGCCTTTATTATACCGTATATGCACAAAATGCACACTATGCATATCTAAAAAACTAGTGGTGATGAGTAAAAACGGATCTCAAATTTGAATTCAGCACCCTCAAATTAGGTAAAAACGGGTATTTTTGTGCTTGCCTCAATTTCTTTGTAAACCAGTGTTATTTGTCCGTTGGTAAATAGTCAAAGAACGATCGACTATCTAAGCAAGAAAAAAAAAGGTCACTAACATTTTGTTATTTCTCGCAGCTCTCTTCTTATATGAACTAGCCTCTTCGATTTGGAAGATCAAACCATCACTGACAATCGTCAGTGATGGTTGGAAATACTGATTTCAATCCAACATACACAATGCCGGTCGCTTTCCTTTCTTGGACAGTCGAATACTCCCGTATTTCTAATTCGAGATATATTGCTTTACAGCAAAAACTCCTTCGTTTTAATTTAACCAAACCCAGTAGATTGAATTACAAAAGATAACCGTTTCGCCGTTTGGGATTTTCATTTATTTTGTCTGTTTGTGTAGCTCGACTGGTGATTTCATTCATTTATTAATTTATCTCTTTCTTTCTTGAGCTGCAATTTCATTCGTTCAGTTTGACCGGGTAATCATTTTATTTATTTATTCATTCATCTAAAACAAGTCTTAAATCAACCAGTACGATCAACCCCCTAACATTTATATATATATATATATATATATATATATATATATATATATATATAGATGAATTTAGATAGAAACAAATAAAAGTCTAGGGCAAGATTTACAGATTTTGGTGGTTTGAAAAGTCACGAACATTTTCTAATAAATTTTTAGCAAAATAACTTCTACATTCTTTTCATTTCCATAAGTTCATTAAATAAAAAGAAAACAAATAATAAAATCTTTTAGAAGAATCAAGCATCCTCTGACCTTGATAAGCATCGAATCCTAATAATCTCACGCCATTATTTCGTTAAGCGTCCGAATGAATGTCAAAATGAGTTCTTTTCTAATAATTTTCAATATAAAAGCAAAGAAGAACTTGCATGAATTAAAAAGTAACTCAATCAAATAAATGAAAGTTACCACATGAAAAAATATTGTTTCTTCAAATTACGAGTGTAAATTTTTTTCAAAGTTATAGTTTATGATATGACGCATTTACTTGTTTAAAATAATTTTGAAGATATAGTTTTGTAACGTATATACTTTGACACAATACCTGTAAAACTGACACATGTATATAATAACACGTTAAGGGTTAACAAACCATAAAACTAACCAACTAAACAACCAAGCAATCTGTAAATTACAGTGTACGGTTGCCCATAGCTAAACTGAGGATGGATTTAATAGTTTATGAATTTCATATGAAAAAAAATTATCATTGACCAGAAAATTTGGCATCTTATGAAAAGTTGCATATCACTGCTAGATAAAATTCCTTATATATATATATATATATATATATATATATATATATATATATATATTCTAATATATAAAATTCCTCTGTATATATATATATATATATATATATATATATATATATATATATAATTTTGTTTCATGGCTTCTTCTGATGCACTTTAGATTTCATTTATTTCAATTTTTTTTGTTTTGTTATGAATTCCAAAGAATCGTTTAAAGCCGCAGGTCTCTTTGCAGCTTGTCGTGATTTTTTTCCTTACATTTTTATATTTCTTCTCATTAAATTTTTAACTCGGCTCATTTTGATGTTTATCAACTTTTTAATTAGAGGGTTATAGAGTTTAAGCCTCCGGTTTATCAAAACGTTTATTCACTCATATCTGACAGCATATGTGTATAACCCAGTCAATCGATGAGTAACACACACACAGACACACACAAGTAAAAAATATACATTCATATATAGATATATCGATATAATTATCTTGTGTAAATTTTGCAGAATCTATAAAGAGAATGCTCGATATTTGCTACAGATAATTTAGAGGGAATATAACGCAGATATTAACACTTATATCGAAACTTATATTTTCGTATTTTTACGATCATCATCCAATAACATTTTCTGAAATTGTAATCTGGGAGTCTGGTACATGGAAAGCATGTAATATAAAACTGAATCAAATTTACATTATTGAATGTCTGAAGTCTATAGGACAATTGATTTTACAAAAGCCTCTTTAAAACGCTCCCAATATCGGTTATGATATTCTGAAAATCTTATAGTTCTTTAGATTCCAATGGTTATATATATATATATATATATATATATATATATATATATATATATATATATATATATATATACATATATATATATATATATATATATATATATATATATATATATATATTGGCATAATAAGTAGAGCGTTCGCCAATGGTCCAGGAGACCGTGGTTCAATCTCAAGTCGAGTCATACGAAAGGCTCAAAAATGATAATTGATGCCGACTTATTTAACACTCAGCATTAAAAGGTACAGATCAAGGGTAAAGTGGAGGAAACCAAGGAATGGAGTAGCGCCTTCCCCTACACCTCGGTGTCGTAGCTATTGAAAAGGGAGCCTTCGGATCGCCCTGGACTACGGTCGCTAACTTTACTTATTTTACCATCATCATCATGTCGTGCAGCGAGCACGGATATCCCTGACCCTCTCTTTCCACGTCTCCCTATCATTCATCGCCTCTGGCAAGTCTTCAGGATTACATCCCGTATCATCACATAGCTGCTGTATGTATGTTCGAGCTGGTCGTCTTGCTTTTGATTAGCCATATGCGGGGGTCCACAAGAGTACATCACTTACGAGCTCGTCCTTGCTTCTCCATCAGTGTCCGGCATCTCTGTTTCGTCTAGCTTGGGTAGTTTTCGTGATAGGTGGCAGGTGACCGTACAGCTACCAACAGAATGTGACTAGATGACAATTTCTAATCGGAGTAAAGTTGTTTTGAATTCAGAGTTTTTCTAAAAGCACCCAGTCTGCCCGACTACTAATTCCTACCTGAGAAAAGGAAGAGCAAATGGTTTTATGGTTTCCCATGTGCATTAGTACGAAATGAAACGTAAGCAGCCTAGTCCAGAAATTGATCTCGAGTCACTGATGTCATTTCCTATAACGATAACCATTTCTTGTGCTTACGACTTGGCATTTACGTGGATATATGATATTAATTTTTTTAAGGTTGTAATCTCCCAAGAAATGGATTTACAAAATGACAACCGAAAGGTAAAAGTGTAGTTGTTAACCTTTGTCGAGGGTGACCCCAAATGCTCCTATTTCGATAGCTACTACACCAAGGTGTAGGGGAGGGCACTACTCCTTTCCTTGGATTGCACCACTTTACTCGTGATAAGTACCTTTTTATGTTAAGTGTTAACGAGGAGACATCAAGTACTATTTTTTGAGTCTTTGGTATGACTCGACCTGGGATTGAACCCAGGTCTCCAGGGCCATTGGAGAACACTCTTACCATCATAAGAGTGTTAAAAAGGGAATTCAACTCATAAAAACGTTTTGTTTTGTTTGTTTGTTTAATGCAATATCAACCTTCGTGAGTTATTTAATGCCAACATCATCCCTGTAGAAGGATATATATGATAGAAAGATTAAGAGCTGGGAGTCATATTTTTTCATGTTATTAGTCCAAACGTGAAGATAATCGTGCGACTGGAGAATTTGATCTCGCTTACTTCGATGTTGCTGTCTAGCAATTTAGCCAATACCTCCCGGGTATTTTTCACATTCGAAATTCTGAGGAAAAAGTCCCTAATTAAGAATGAACTTAGACCATTATTTTTAACTAGGAGGAAAACATTGCAGAAGGATTTTGCTTCACTGTGAAGAAGTTCTAGGACAGAAGCTATTTGAATGAACCATGCAGTGATTATAGGAAAGATTATCTAAGAAGGGACGCTGCCAGTTAGAAAGAACAAAAGGAGTTTCTATTATAAATTCTCCAATAGGTAAAACGACTAACTGCTGCTCATTCGAACATCTTTCATAAAAATAACGACAGCAGAGGGACAAACTGGCTATTATCCATCGATGAGTAAGTCGCTAAAGTCACGAGAAGTGATCCTCTTCCACAAAGTCACGTAACCAGTTCCGAAAAGTAAAAGAAAATAAACGGATAAAACATATTTCTATTTTCAGAAATAAAAAGCTTTCAATATATTGTCTGTTCAGAGGAATTTATCGTGGCCAAATACCTACATGCATTCGATCGATATGAATCAAGGAAACAGGATTTCTACGAAAATAAGTATTATAACCAAACAGACACGTATTTTACGCCTATTTCTAACAGATGAGTCGGCTAAAAGTGTATTTCAAAGCATTTTCTACAATCATAACATCATTTGAGCTCTTATGGAACACCCTACACATGTGTCAGGGGCTCTTGTTCCCTCTTAGATGCAAGCACCAATGGCCCATGAGACGGTTTCAATACCAGATCGAGTAATACGAAAGATTCAAAAAATGGTACTTGATACCTCCTTATTTAACACTCAGCATTAAAAGGTACATATCAAGAGTAAAGTGGAGCAATCCAAGGAGAGTATTAGCGCCCTCCCCTATACCTCGGTGCAGTAGCAATTGAAAAAGGAATCTTTGGGTCTCCCTCGACTACGGTCGCCAACTTCACTTTACATATTTATCAATTATCAATTATGATTGCCACAGAGGGTTAAAGGGGAGTTTCACCAATTTTTGTGGCTTAACAGTTCGTTACTTAGCAACCAAAGTGGTTACATGACCGGTAACATTCCACTTTAGACCTTAATGGATTCTAAGGATGATCGAAGAGGCCCGATCCGATCAATCGCTTGGTCATACCAAACCGAATTATGTATATGATTGTCCCAATCATATTCTTGTTATAATACAACCCTATTTTTATCTCATAATTGTTGACTTGACTGATTGCATTTCACATAGCACTAATACCCTTGGGAAAGGTATGAATCCAATTATTCTCCCTCCAGCTATGGGTAAATAGTAGGACAGACTAGGTTCTTCAGCCTTGGGTAGGCAACTAGTCTAGGAGAAGGAAAACTCTGAATTCAAACCTGTTAAACTCCGCTTAAAAATTGACCTTGTGTCATATCCTGCCCGAGCGGAGGGGTTGGGTAAATAGGATAATTGTTAGAGGGCAGTGGCTGAGGATTAATTCCACTGTAATACTTGCAACCATTTATGAGTGTGCGAACAAATGAGTTATCGCCCAGCCGGCTGGGGCTTTAGAATACACCGACTGTTTCTCTGCAGAGGAGTAAGACTCCCCCCCCAGAGTATCCTGCATATGACATTAAACAGTCTGATGGTGAAGTTCCAGCAGTGCTGGAGCTTTAGCGAATGCGGGGTACCCCTTCATTGCCATTGCTCCCAGGTCCACTCTGGCCCGGTGTGGTAGCACCTGATAAGGCCCTATCTATGGGTTAAATAGAACTAACAGCAAACTTATGCTAAAATGAATTGTTTGATTAAACTGAATAGGTTGATATAGAAATATTTTTGACAATTAAACCGTACTTACATTTAAAGTGCATGCTTATGCTTAACTGAATTATTTGAAATAGAATAGTTTTTCGTCATTAAAACTGTATTTACACTTAACTGAATTGTTACATATAAATGCTTGAATAGTTTAAAATGGAAATGTTGTTGACAATTAAATCTTACTTATGCTAAACTGAATTATTTTAAATAGAACAGATTATTTACATAAAAATGGATTTGGCTTTACATAACCTACAAAGGTTGATATGCTATAAACCCAACAAACCAAACCAAACCAAACAAATGAGTTACATCAAATCGGCTGAGGTCTAACTCGATTATAGATGAGGTCACCTACAAACGCACCGGTTATAAATCATATATATGTATAAGCAGAATTCGGCACTAAATAACCCACAAGGGTAGCTATGCCATTAAACCGAATAAACAAACTAAATCCGAAATGTAGTTTGTGATTCATTGTTAATTTAATGAGGGTATACATGGGTAATATGAAAATTACTTGGTCCTCGCAACTACCTTGAGAAAGTCATTGGACTATTTCAATCACCACCTTTTCAGCAATGCAGAGTTGATACCACAGGGTTGGAACCAGTGGCAGGAACCAGCTGAGCAAACTAATAAATAAATAAACGATTTCACTTGATGAAGAAACTCCACACTTTTAATCTTAGCATGAAAAGAGTCTGAAACAAAGAGAAGTTCTACAAAATCGGCTAGGCATCAAGGAGGCATCAACTACTATTTTTTGAGTCTTTGGTATGACTCGCCCCGGGATTGTACCCAGGTCTCCCCGGGCCATTGGCAAGCACTAGTTCTATGTATTTTTTCAAAGTGAGACATTTTTATTACTCTCTATTAAGGGTCAGAGTTCCAAGTGTACAAAATAGCCCAAACCGAAACAAAAATAATTATTCCTAATGCTTCGTGAACTGGTTTTCTTATTATATCATTATTGTCATTATCGTAGTATCTTTCGGTCTGTGCGAAACTAAGGCGTTTGCACCAGGATTTCCACTCGACCTGTGTAGTTCATATATATATATATATATATATTATATATATATATATATATCATCATCATCATGTCGCGCCGGCCTGCGCGGATATCCCTGACCGTCTCTCGCCATTTCTCCCTATCATTCATCGCCTCCGGCAGGTCTTCAGGATTACAACCCGTGTCCTCACATAGCTGCTGTATGTAAGTTCGTGCTGGTCGTCCCACTCTTGCACATCCATGAGTGGGGGTCCACAGGAGTACATCGCTTATGAGCTCGTCCTTGCTTCTCCAGCAGTGTCCTGCGTGTCTGGTTCGTCGAACTTGTATAGTTTTTGTGATGGGGGCCAAGTGTCCGTATAGTTGGAGTCTCGTGGGGTGTTGTCGCCAGGACTTGTTTAATACTGCTCTCAACATTCTTGTGTAATTTCCGAACTACTGAGAAGTAAACGGATAGATCTGAATTAAGAGTATTTTTAGTTTTTAATTTCCTAAAACTGGTTCTACATGCGCTGCAGTATACACGTGTTATGTGTACCATCTCCAGCTTCTATATTCATTAGTAATATAGAATCTAGAATTTAAAAAATTACTATGATTCAATCTGTACGTGTTGTGTATGCTGAGAAATCCTTTCAGTACATGCAGTTTTGAATTTGCCTTGTCTCATAGCCGGCTGAATTTTCTGTGAGATATTCGTAGAATTCGATCAGTTTATCTCAGAAGACAGCATCCGAAAAGAAAGCTGGTCAGATAAATTTTCGGATGGCATAAATACACGGTAAGACATTTAGAGACAGGAAAGTCCGTGCATAAGACACTTCTGGCCGGATACAAAAATATATTTAAACCATTGAACGAATTGATATTTCAAAGATCGGAAGCTGCGAAGAGATGAAATAAAACACGATGCGTATTATCTCTCCTCTATTTCATTGGTCCTGTCTATAGCATAACATTTCGTTTTGTTGTTATCTTTTCTCAAATGTCTTCATCTGGAGAGTGTTTTGGGTGGAGATCAAGTTGACTTTTTCCGCGCAAATATTACTTGTGGGTCGATTAAATGTTTAAATGTTTAGTTTAAAAATATTCCCTTTCAAAATCGATTTCCTTTCGCCTTAGGATTTTTTTTCAAATAAAAGTAATAGAAATAGTTGTCTGAATAAATTGCATTTTTAATCTCAAGAAATCAAAACAATAATTCCAAAAAGAACCGATTTATCTATCTCACCATCTCCAACACTCAACCTCTCTCTCTCTCTCTCTCTCTCTCTATTATATATATATATATATATATATATATATATGAACATTTTAAGTCGTTGAGTGCAATGCCGGGTATTTACTATTCATAGCATATCTCTGTCTAATCACTTTTCCAATATATATATATATATATGTGTGTGTGTGTGTGTATGTACTTTTTCTCTCATTTTACGTACCAAATATAAACATATATACATATCGGGAGGTGTTTAGCTGTTTGCATGTACACACACATATATAATATATATATATATATATATATATATATATATATATATATGAAATGGACAGGGCGCACTCGTGATCAAATCTTGGATGAAGCCGATTGGATTTCACATAGCGCTAATAATATTGGAAAAGTTATATATCCTATTAATCTCTCGCTTAACATAGGTAAATAGAAGGGCAGGCTGAGCTTTTTAACTTTCCTATCAAAAGCGGTTTATTAGAAAGATAAGTCTGAATTCAAAACTATTTAACTCTGCTTAAAATTTGACATTGTGCCATATCCTGCTTGTGTGGAGAGTTGGTAAATACACACACACACATATATATATATATATATATATATATATATATATATATATATATATATATCAACACATGACACAGAGACACAAACATGAATATATTAGTGTATGTACGTGTGTCTGTGTATATATATATATATATAATATATATATATATATTATATATATATATATATATATATATATATTAATTCAGATTTCGTTGAATATAATTGACATTTTCTGTCTACATATTTTCTTGTTGATCTTTTCATATTACCGTATTGATTTTATAGTATTCGGCGGGAATTGATTGATATATTTTCTATAATTGTTTATTTCCCAAGTACTTTCCGCCCCACTTTGGGCCATCATTATACTACTCCGCCCAGTCAACAAACATATCAAACTTTTTTTACCGTAACCAAATGCACTACAATTATGAATCAGATGAAAAAATATTAAAAACATTGATTCATAAAAATAATCAGGATAAGAAAATAAAACTTATTATATATCATAACAAATTTAAAAGCTCAGCTTAGTCATAAAAATAATTCCTTTCCTTCGATTGGTGTTTTGCAAAAAACCAACGTTATACGAGGGGGCATACGATAAGTTTACAGACATTTTTCGTAAGGGCACTTTTATTGTTAGTACACATGAAACTCTAGTCCCCTCGAAGTAATCTCCTCCGGCTGCAATTCATTTGTTGTACCGTTGCAACAACTTCTGGAAGGCCCCATGGAAGTCCTCTTGTGTGCACGTGTCAATGACCTTCGTCACAGCCTCTTTTATCTCCTCAATTGTCTCATAACGACAGGCACTGAGCTTAGGGAATAAGCAAAAGTCACAGGGAGCAAGGTCTAGACAACAGGGAAGGTTTAAGAACTGTTTTGATGCCCATCTTGGTCAAATAGTCTGTGACAAGGATGAAATTGTGAACTGGTGTATTGTCCTGGTAGAAATGCCACTGACCCGATTCGAAGTGTGCTGGCCTCTTTCTGTTATGTTTTGACCCGGCCCCAAAAAATGCTATTCCAAGGTGATGCACCGGAAGGAAGTAACACATTCCAATGGCCAGTAATCGAAAGAGATCGCGTGGGCGGATTAAGGCTTATAATATAGGACAAGGTGAAGGTCCCATTTTGCCAATACAGACTGATGCACCGGTAGAGAGTGACCTCTGAACTGCATGACAGTTATTTCCGCTTGATGACGATTAAACAGTCGCATTTCAAAGATCCAGTGGGCGATCGTGTGGGCGTTGAGTTATTACTTAACTCAGTTGAGTTTGAGTCCCAGAAGTAGTTGCTAGTAGAATTCCAGACAGCTGGAGACCAGATGTGGTAGGGAAAGCCCACACCCGACCGAGGGGCCCTCGGGAACCCCGATGGAGTGGACCCCAGTATCAGGAGAACAAGAAAGACACAACGTGACGGTCATAACAGTGGGGTCAAGAATTACAGTTTATGTTTGGTCTCCAACTCCCTCTCACATGTAACCCTTGAACAACCCTTTCGAACACTTACAAATAAAGTGAGAGGTAAAATATATTTGTAAAGAAGTCTTCCTGCATCTTCCTTCCTGCGTCTTTGTCACTGCGTCCTTACTTATTGTGTCGGTATGTATCCAGTATATATATGTATATGTGTGTATAAGCATATTTATTATGTGAGTATATAACATATATTAATTTGGTGCCAAAATACCAGACATATCATCATGATATGGTTACGGACTGGGTTTCCACGGAGACGAACAGAGAAAACGACAAGGCCCCTGGAAAATAAGAAGAAAAGAAGAAAAAAAAAACAGGAAACAAGAAACAAGAATAAACCAGCTACAAAAACAGTAAAGTGAAAAAGAGAAAGAAAGAAAAAAAGGAATGTAAGTAGATTGCTCATTCACATAACTTCTATCTCTTTCTGTCGATTAATTTGGGTATAATAGTGAAAGATTTGTTTTAATGACAAGGGCCTTTCTAGAAGCATAAATTTGGAAATAATTTTAGAAAAAATAATGTGTGATCCCTAGATAAAAATTGAGAATGACTGCTATGTGTAATATTGTATCATAGTAAGGGAGAGAAAGGCAATGGGAAACAGAGATGACTATGTGACAGTTACTGTCCATTTTTTGAGAGACACTTTATATAAACAATATTGTCATAAATGACGGGGTCTTTGTGAGTAAAAACTTATAGTAAATATGATAAATTTTATGAATGGGATTTTTATCGTAAATAGGTCTTTGCGAGTAAAAATTTGTTGTGTCCGGACAAGTGATGATGGAAAATTAGAATTTCAGTCCAAGATCTGGAATCGCGCATATCTGTAGTTAAGACTTTTGGGGGCAGGTTTTTATGTTTGGAACTTTTGGATTGGAAATGAGAATTTTAATCCGAGAGATGGAATCCTGGGAGCATCGATGGGATTGTCCAAGAATTTCGCACATCGGTGGTTTGTCTGAAGAATGCACATGTACTTTTTCGATATTTATGAACTTGTGAGAATCGATATTTTCGGCGCTGGTAGAATTAGGCCAGTTGTTTTGCTGTGGAAATTTTAGATACCAATTATTGAAGACATGGGTATCGTCTCAGATTTGTCGTGGTCCGAATGGATTGGAAATAGTCTTGCCATGGAGGCAGAGTAACTAAGAGACAGATATTTTTTGTGTCTGACGAGGCAGACAGGTATTTTGTGAATTCCCCTTGGAGTGAAGCTTTGAGATTGTTATTGGGGAAGATATTTTGAAACAGGGTTTTGGATATAATTAAGAGATGCGCAGAATTTTGACGGAACCAGGTGTGGCGAAGATTCGCAGAATCGGATTATGAATTATTTTGATATGGGAAATGTTGGCAGAATTGATAAAAGTTTGGGTTGTTTAGAAAAAAAACCCGGGATATTTTGTGAAAAGAAAAATAAAAAGAAGAAGAATGTTCGTAATCTATTGAAAAAGTTTTATTATAAATCAGGCTTAATTTATAGTACTGTAGACTGAAATTGAATAAACTGGGAAGCGAACCTATAGTTATCGTGTTAAGGTAAAGACAGAGAGGTAGATATAAGGTTGAAAAAAAAGGGACATTGAATGTGCAATTTATTATCAAAAAAAAAAAGAAAAAAAAATGAAAACAGAAAAAAAACAAAAAGAAAAAAAGCTACAGGACAGTGAAGATGGAACAGAAATAAAAAAAAGAAGAGAATCTTGAACATTGTTGCACACAGCATATGAAAAAATAAAAAGAAAGAAAGAAAGAAAGAACGAACATTTTTTTTAAATAGACAGTTCATAGATTGAAAAAAGAAGAAAAGAAAACTGAACATTTTTGAACTGTGATTGTAATATTGTTTTGACTTATTGTAAAGTGAAACTTTTTGAGTTGTTTGAGTTTAAAGGCGACATTAGAACATTTTTTTCCTGTTCATATTATGAAATTTGATGAAAACCATTAATAGAGGATTTTATACTAGGTTTACTAATATTTGTAATTATATTGATTCTAAATTTTTTTTAGAATTTGGGTTTTCTTGAATAGGAAATATTTTTTTTCGGGGTTTCTGTTTTGAGGAATCGGTGGCTTGTTGCATTGTCATCTGCTGATTCATGCAGAAATACACACACATATATATATACTGGATACTTACCGACGCAATGATAACAGACGCATGACAAACGACAGACGCACGAAGAAAGGACGCAAGAAGGAAGACGCAGGAAGACTTCTTTAGAAAAATATTCACCTCTCAATTTATTGCAAGGGTTCGAAAGGGTTGTTGAAGGTTTGCATGTGAGAGGATGCTGGAGACCGAACATAAACTTCATATTTTGACCCCACTGTTATGACCGTCACGTTGTGTCTTTCTTGTTCTCTTAGATGCTCAACCAGAGGTCTTGGGGTCCACTCCATAGGGGCTTTTCCGAGGGCCCCCTCGGTCGGGTGTGGCCTTCCCTACCACATCCGGTCTCTACTGTCGGGAAGTCTGCTGGCAACTGCATCGGGGGTTTCCGAGGTCCCCCGAGGTCGGGTGTGGCCTTCCCTACCACATCTCGTCTCTAACCCTCTGGGAGTCTGCTGACAACTGCTCTGGCACCCCAAACTCAACTGAGTTAAATAATAACTCAACGCCCACACGATCGCCTACTGGATCTTTGAATCGGATGTTTAATCGTCATCAAGCGGAAATAACTGTCATGCAGTTCAGCGGTTACTCTCTTCCGGTGCATGACTGTAGTGGCACAATGAGACCTTCACCTTGTCCCATATTATAAGCCTTAATCCGCCCACGTGATCTCTTTCGATTACTGGCCGTTGGAATGTGTCACTTCCTTCCAGTGTATCACCTTTGAATAGCATTTTTAGGCCGGGGCGAAGGTCAAAATATAACATTCATCCGTAAATTATTTTTCAAAATTCCACATGTGGAATTTTCTTCACGTTCGTCTCCACCAACCTTACACCTATTTTACAGAATAATTTACAATGGACAATAATGGCTAAAAACATAAGAAAAGAATCACTTGAACTACAGCAAACAAAATCTTACTTAGAAGGCGACCTTCTCTCTGTGTAACACTTGCCCGGCTAATTATTATCTAAATTTGTCTTACTATATTTGCGTGGTTGGCCATCTTGACATGTGTGCATCAAGGTACCATATGGATGCATTTTTTATCTTCTCAACACAACGGGCCCTCCATAATTCCTTGAAGAAATTTCAAAACCCTAAAAAGGACCATACTCTGGTCCCATATCCTGGTCACAAACTTAGTGACCCTGGTCATTCCAGCAATACATTTCGCCTGGATTCCTCATGACCACACTCCAGTTCTTTGCTCAACAGGTTCCTACCTGGAGTAACCAGAGAATTTCATAAACTAAAACTCAATATCTTCAAGGCTCAAAGCATTCCACAAAAATCCACAAAAATCATGGCCCAAAACAAAGTATCATAATACATCCGAATGTATCACAATCTGGCACGCATGCTGTAAACCACCTAAAATAGTCCACGCAAAATACTAATTAGCAATGTGTTACCCATTTTTTTTTTTTCATTAAGTTTCTGTTTCCATGCACATTGGTTTGCAAGCCCCTGAGGAAACATGTTTTACCTGATCAAATCCGCGCCGGGTTTCTTTTCAATTTAATCAGGAACCCTCGTGGCTACCAATATATAGGCACCTCGCCTTTCCCAGATTCGTTTCACTTTGCCAAATCACACACGAATCCAAAACACCATCGGGACTGAAAGACTCAGACATTATCCACAAAATTTTGGAGTAGGCCACGCCTTTTTTCTTTTATTCCATTCTCGGAACTCCAAACTAAAAAATAGAACAGCTTCATGGGCCGGCGAATTCTTCGATAAAATTGCTTTCAACGACAATCTGCAAATCCACTTGAATGAATGTCTGTCCTACTCTCACGTCAGCCCACGATTTCCTCAAAAACAGAAACCAAAAAAAAAAAAAAAAAATATTTCCTATTCAGCGAAAACCCCAACTTCTAAAAAAAATTTTAGAATCAATATAATTAAAAATATCATTAAACCTAGAATAAAATCCTCTGTTAATGGTTTTCGTCAAATTTCATAATATGAAGAGGAAAAAAAAATTCTAATGTCGCCTTTAAACTCAAACAAACTCAAAAATTTTCACTTTAAAACAAGTCAAAACAATATTACAATCACAGTTCAAAAATGTTCAGTTTTCTTTTCTTCTTTTTTTCAATCTATGTAGTGATGTACTGTCTATTTTACTAAAAATGTCTGTTCGTTTTTTGTTTTTGTTTTTTCATATGCTGTGTACAACAATGTTTAAGTTTCTTCTCCTTTTTTTCCGTCTTTTTCTATTGTCCTGTACGTTTTTGTTTTTGTTTTCATTTTCTTTTTTTTTCCATTTTTTTTTTCATAATAAATTGCTCATTCAATGTCCCTTTTTTTTCTCAACCTTATATCTACCTCTCTGTCTTTACCTTAACACGATAACTATAGGTTTGCTTCTCAGTTTATTCAATTTCAATCTATAGTACCATAAATTAAGCCTGATTTATAATACAACTTTTCAATAGCTTACGAGCATTCTTCTTCTTTTTTTTTCACAAAATATCCCGGGTTTTTTTTTTCTAAACAACCCAAACTTTTATAAATTCTACCAACATTTCCCAATTCAAAATATTTCCGAATCTGTGAATCTTCGCCACACTTGGTTCTGTCAAAATTTTGCGCATCTCTTAATTACATCTAAAACCCTGTTTCAAAATATCTTCCCCAATAACAATTTCAAAGCTTCACTCCAGGGGGAACTCACAAAATACCTGTCTGCCTCATCAGACACAAAAAAACATCTGTCTCTTAGTTACTCTGCCTCCACGGCAAGACCGTTTTCAAGACAATACCTATGTCTTCAATAATTGATATCAATTTCCACAGCAAAACAACCGGCCTGATTCTACCAGCGCCGAAAATATCGATTCTCCCAACTTCATAAATATCGAAAAAGTATATGCGCATTCTTCAGACAAACACCAATGTGCGAAATTCATGAGCATCCCATTGATGCTCCCAGGATTACATTTCTCGGATTAAAATTCTCATTTCCAATCACCACTTGTCTGGACCAATGAAAAGTTACAACGATTTTTTTTCTCACAAAGACCTATTTACGATAAAAAAAATCCTATTGATAAAATTCATCATAAGATTTATTATTTACGATAAGCTGTCTATCAAAAAATGGACAATGACTGTCCCACAGCCATCTTTTGTTTTCTTTCTCTCTTCTTTTTTTCCTCCCTCACTTCGATACACTATTACACATAGCAGTAATTTCAATTTTTATCTAGGGACCACACATTTTTTTTTTAAATTATTTCCAATTTTATGCTTCTAGAAAGGCCCTTGTCATTACAATAATCTTTCACAATTATAATCAATTTAAATCCTTTTTTTTAACGACCCAAAATTAAATGACAGAGAGAGAGAGATAGAAGTTATATGAATGAGCGCTCTACTTACAATTTTTTTTCTTTCTTTTCTCTTTTCTGTTGCTGTTTTTTCTTGTTGTTGTTTTTTTTTTTGTTTTACTTCTTTCAATTCCAGCATCCTTCTTTGTCCTCTTCGTTGCTGTCGTGTTGTGATGCCTAAAACTGCAGTTTACGGTAACTAGGTTCATTCTGAGTCCTTGAAGAACTCACCTGGCACAAGCACCAAATCAGACAATGTTATATAGTCATTTGCAGCAACACAACGATAAAGACGCAGGAAGGACTTCTTTAGAAAAATATTCACCTCTCACTTTATTGCAAGGGTTCGAAATGTTAGCATGTGAGAGGATGCTTGAGACCGAACATAAACTTCATATTTTGACCCCACTGTTATGACCGTCACGTTGTGTCTTTCTTGTTCTCTTAGATGCTCAACCAGAGGTCTTGGGGTCCACTCTATAGGGGCTTTTCCGAGGGCCCCCCCGGTCGGGTGTGGCCTTCCCTACCACATCCGGTCTCTACTGTCGGGAAGTCTGCTGGCAACTGCATCGGGGGTTTCCGAGGTCCCCCTCGGTCAGGTGTGGCCTTCCCTACCACATCTCGTCTCTAACCCTCTGGGAGTCTGCTGGCAACTGCTCTGGCACCCCAAACTCAACTGAGTTAAATAATAACTCAACGCCCACACGATCGCCTACTGGATCTTTGAATCGGATGTTTAATCGTCATCAAGCGGAAATAACTGTCATGCAGTTCAGCGGTTACTCTCTTCCGGTGCATGACTGTAGTGGCACAATGATACCTTCACCTTGTCCAATATCATAAGCCTTAATCCTCCCACACGATCTCTTTCGATTAATGGCCGTTGGAATGTGTCACTTCCTTCCGGTGTATCACCTTGGAATAGCATTTTTAGGCCGGGGCGAGGGTCAAAATATAACAGGCTGACCCGAGAATAGGACAGACATTCATCCAATTGGTTTCAGATTGTTGTTGGGTAGACGGCAAAGAAAGCAATTCTATCGAAGAATTCGCCGGCCCATGAAGCTGTTCTATTTTTTAGTTTGGAGTTCCGAGGATGGAATAAAAGAAAAAAGGCGTGGCCTTCTCCAAAATTTTGTGGATGATGGCTGGGTCTTTCAGTCACAATGATGTTTTAGATTCGTGTGTGATTTGGCGAAACGAAACGAATCTGGGAAAGGCAAGGTGCCTATATATTGGTAGCCACGAGGGTTTCGATTAAATTGAAAAGAAACCCGGCACGGTTTTGATCAGGTAAGGCATGTTCCTCAAGGGCTTGCAAACCAATTGGCATGGAAACAGAAACTTAATGAAAAAAATGAGTAACACATTGTTAATTAGTATTTTGCGTGGGCTATTTTAGGTGGTTTACAGCATGCGTGCCAGATTGTGATACATTCGGATGTATTGTGATACTTTGTTTTGGGCCATGATTTTTGTAGTTTATGGGGAATGCTTTGAGCCTTGAAGATATTGAGTTTTAGTTTATGAAATTCTCTGGTTACTCCAGGTAGGAACCTGTTGAGCAAAGAACTGGAGTGTGGTCATGAGGAATCCAGGCGAAATGTATTGCTGGAATGACCAGGGTCACTAAGTTTGTGACCAGGATATGGGACCAGAGTATGGTCCTTTTAGGGTTTTGAAATTTCCTCAAGGAATTATGGAGGGCCCGTTGTGTTGAGAGGAAAAAAGATGCATCCGTATGGTACCTTGATGCACACATGTCAAGATGGCCAACCACGCAAAGATAGTAAAATAAATTTAGATAATAGTTAGCTGGGCAAGTGTTACATAGAGAGAAGGTCGCCTTCTAAATAAGATTTTCTTTGCTGTGGTTCAAGTGATTCTTTTTGTGTTTTCAGTCATTATTGTTCTTTGTAAATTATTCTGTAAAATATGTGTGAGGGTGATGGAGACGAACATGAAGAAAATTCCACATGTGGAATTTTGAAAAATAATTAACGGATGATTGTTATGTTTTGACCTTCGACCCGGCCCAAAAAAGGATATTCCAAGGTGATTCACCGGAAGGAAGTGACACATTCCAATGGCCAGTAATCGAAAGAGATCACGTGGGCGGATTAAGGCTTATAATATGGGACAAGGTGACGGTCCCATTTTGCCAATACAGACTGATGCACCGGAAGAGAGTGACCTCTGAACTGCATGACAGTTATTTCCGCTTGATGACGATTAAACAGTCGATTTCAAAGATCCAGTGGGCGATCGTGTGGACGTTGAAGTATTATTTAACTCAGTTGAGTTCGAGTCCCAGAAGTAGTTGCTAGTAGAATTCCAGACAGCTAGAGACCAGGTGTGGTAGGGAAAGCCCCACCCGACCGAGGGGGCCCTCGGGAACCCCGATGTAGTGGACCCCAGCATCAGGAGAACAAGAAAGACACAACGTGATTGTCATAACAGTGGGGTCAAGAAATTCCAGTTTATGTTCGGTCCAGCTCCTTCTCACATGCAACCCTTGAACAACCCTTTCGAACACTTACAAATAAAGTGAGAGGTAAAATATCTTTGTAAAGAAGTCTTCCTGTGTCTTCCTTCCTGCATCTTCCTTCCTGCGTCTTTGTCACTGCGTCCTTATTTATTGCATCGGTATGTATCCAGCATATATATGTATATTTCTGCATGAACCGGCAGATGACAATACATTTCGACGGAATCTCTTCCTGAACTCCCTTAAAACCTCAACATAGTAACCCTAACCCTAACGCTTTGGCCAATCAACTCTAGTGTATTGACTTCCTTAGCACAACTGAAATTCAAACTTGCTAACTTTATCTAGCACTTAAGCTATTATACCTTGAAAACGGTATTCTCTGCGTATTTATACGTATATGAATACATTCACATATAAGTATATATATATATATATATATGTGTGTGTGTGTGTGTGTGTGTGTGTGTGTGTGTGTGTGTGTGTGTAATCTCTTTTTGAGTGATAATCATATGTTAGGACGTCCGTTTATATGAATACGTATATAATTATTGACTCCAAATAATTCCAGAAAAAAACATATATATATATATATATATACGTAGAAAAAGTAAAATGTAAGAAAATTATGTTTGATTTTTGTTTTTCTTCTGTTTTACCTTTTCTACGTAGATTCAGTCAGATTCAACGGATTTCTTCCTACAAATATATATATATATATATATATATATATATATATATATATATATATATATATATATATATATACTAACTAAATTATTAAGATGATTATATTGCAGCTTGCCAATTACAGAATAAAAAGATCAGCTCTTAAACTCAGGATCAAGTGATGTGCTTGACTTGGACTGGATGATATTTTGTTATATTTTATAGATATCATCAATAAACGATGCAAACTTGGAAAAATCTCATTTACTCAAAAGTCTTCGGGTAATAAGTATGTACATCGCTTGAAACATTGAATCTTTTTCATTGTAAAAATATCAATAGGAAATTTGCTTCTGCTTTTTAAATTATAAAAATGCATGTAACATATAGAAAAATCCAAATCTTTCTCTTTTGTCTCTCTGACGTGTATTCAACTTCCACTAGTCACCATTTTGTATCAGAGTGACACTTGATAGAGAACAATACATAAAGCTATTGTCAGGTGGTTTTAATGTGGATATTTACCAGACAAAACCAAGTTTAATAAGTGTCTCGATATATGGATATTTCATATTTTATTTTATAGATGAATATTTGTCAGTCATTATCATTCAGTTTTTCTAAAACTATCGTTCATTGTTCACTACAATTATTATTTATTTTCACTCGAATTATTCTTCAGTTTTGTCTGAAATCGTCATTATATCTCGAACCCTTTTTTTAGTTTTGACAACAATCATCATTTGATTAAATTCCTACTATATTTTTAATGTTGCCTTAAACTGTTCTTTAGTTTAACTACAGTTATCTTTGTTCAGTTTTTAGTAGAACCATTTTTTCGTTGAACTGAAATATTCCTTTTATTCTAGTTGCTCTTTTAATCACAACCCATTCGAACCAATATCCTCTTTTGCTACGAGGAAACCTTGTTTTGCGAAGCATTCTCTTTGCAATCTTTACGAGTTCATGTTGAAAGAGTAATCGAATTACCGTCATTACACCCATCCAAAACCCTCGTTTCTGGTTAACTGATAACATTTTACGATTATCGTTTTACACAATAATATTGTTGATATTAAGTTTTATTTTACTAAAATGTTAATAGTGAGATATTTGTCAATAATTGTTATTAACTATTTTGACAACTACTATCTTTTATATTTTTAATTCTGGTTCTTTTAACATCTTTCTTTTTTGTTTTTCTATAGTCACAATATTTTTAACAATATACACTATAATCACTGGATCCTGGTCTTTTGAAAAGGACATGAGGACACATCAAAATTCCTTAACAAGGGACAAAATTGCTAATGACAGGGTGGGTTAACTTCAGTTATTCGATTAGAATCTGGCTATATATTTAAATGATATTTCCCGAAACAACAACACGTGTTTGCTTTGCGTGAGTCTTTAAAGATGAGTAAACACTCTTCTACAATGAGCTTAAGCGTCATGTTAGAAAAAAGATTGAGTACCAAACTGTCTACAACCAAAAGACGTAATTTCCACACAGGAATGTTGCTACTCATCTTCGCTTTTTGCTATCACTCCAGTTCTGGCTTAATCATGTTTGAAATTAAGAGGTCTCCAACCAGATAATGTGAACAAATGTACGTATATTCGAAGTTTACCGGCTTCATTCAAATGATGTAGTTCTATTTTACCTCAGCTGTTGGCTGCAACTTTACATACACTTGTGTTGTCCCCCTTAAGAAAGAGAAGACTGTGCGCATTGGAGATATGAATAAAGAATAAGTCACTGCTGAGATTCGAACTAATGTCGTGTTTTAAATCAAAGAATCCTTATCATCTGAATCAAGTGCATTACTATTTATATTGTTCATCGCTTTAGTGGAATTGATGTATACATATATATATATATATATATAGTTTGCTATATTTAATAATAAAGAGTAGTAAGAATTAGAGATAAATTATATAACTTGGTAAATATTATTTTTTCGCCAATGCGATCACCAGACCAAGTGTTTGATCCGATGACCGCACTGGCGTGAAAATGACTGTAGCTAAAAGCCTCTAAGTCTACGCTATATAAATTTTATATCTACACACGCAAACATATATATATATAGTCTATCTACGGATATATATATATATATATATATATATATATATATACAAATATATATATATAAATATACTATCATCACAGACAGATCGTTTCGTTGTATTATATCTGTTAAGTGTGGTTAGACACGCAAGATGCTTCAAGCGGGAATGGAAACCCGACTGACGTAAAGTCAACTGAATATCTTACCCCGGAGATATCGTCATTCCAAGCGTAAGCGAAGGAATTTTTTTACGTATATATGCTTAAATATATGCTTTCGGCTACCGGAGAGCTCAATAATGAGAAGAGCTTTGCATTTACGCGTATGTGGTAGCCGGCAAATCCTAACTTGAAAACTCAACACACTAGGAGAAATATATACATTCATATCCACAGCCAGAGTGTGTCGTTGTGTCACAACTCTTCAGTGTGGCTAGACACTCACACACATACACACACACATATATATATATATATATAGAGAGAGAGAGAGAGACATACATAATTGAACAAAAATGTTTAAAAGTGTTCTTTCATAAATCAGAAAGTACTCAATACATGGACAAAAGAGTGCCACAAAACTTAAAGGAAATGAACGTTTATTCACCGACTTATGACAGTTTCATTATAAGTAGTTTCATGAATTCTTACAAAAACTATGAAACTAGTAATAATAAGACTGTGATGATGTACGTAAGCATATATATATATATATATATATATATATATATATATATATATATATTTGTCACCAGACGTCAACGCCGATACCCACTCCTGTAGTGCTGTAGTGTGCAAGCCTGACCAGCTGGTAATAACTAGTGAGTTTAAATATAACGGAGTGTTCCATTCTTCTGGCCTTGTTCTTAACTAAGCTAAGTGAAGTAAAAGTAAGTTGGCGACCATAGTCGAGGGTGACCCAAAGGCTCCCTTTTCGATAGCTTACTACACCAATGTGTAGGGAAGGGCGCTTCTCCTTTCCCTGGATTGCTCCACTTTACCCTTGATCCGTACCATATAATGCTGAGTGTTAAACAAGGAGACATCAAGTACCATTTTTTGAGTCTTTGGTATGACTCGACCTGGGATCGAACCCAGGTCTCCCGGGCCATTGGCGAACACTCTAACCGCTGGGCCAATGTCCGGTAAAAAAGCGAAGTAATATATTACATTTATGCAGTAAATATATCTCTTCGCGTGAAATACTTCTTGGCTTGGTAGAATAGCAGATCATAGCTCGCGAGTTCGTTTCACACTGGGTGCTCCATAGCCCTGGGCATGCGCTAACCTAAACTAGATTGTATAAACAACAACAATGAAGATTGAATGACAACCTATATTCCCACCTTGAATATATACATAAATCACGGATCAAACCGAAAGTCTCTATTTATTGTACAACCACTATTACGAAAGACCAGCCAAAATTCCCCCCCAATACATTGAATTTTGGGACTTGAGCTTGAAATGAGCCGAATAAAAAAGTATATTGTACGTTATTTACTTTCTATTCATGATAATTCAATGCTGCAGCAACTGGTTACACGCATAAGATGTTGGTTTCTCAAAAGAAAAGAATTTAGTTCGGCTATTACTTCGCATATAAACCACAAGACGGTATTGTACTGTTTTGATTATCTTTCGCCAAAAAGGGGGGGTTCCTGCTTGAATTAACAGTTGGATTCTTTATCGTAAAAGCACAAAAGACTCAAGAGCTGCATATGATATATCAAATTCAAACTGATAGAGACACTAATAACCTCGTCATTTTGTTGTATAGTAGGCAGTAATATTGTTAGAATGTCTAAGATTTGACACTAAATACTATACGTTAGTGAGGCTTTTGTTATGGAACTAATAGTAGAGTGGTGTAACCTCTTCGTAGTAATTACACCCAAGAGGTACGTTTTGGGATCCATCAGTAGGTTAAATAAATATGTTTAAAAATAGTTAGTATCAGAGAGGAATATTTAAATCATATAATTGTGTGCAGATATCTTTAGTGGCTAGGAATACTTCTAACTAAAAGAATGTGCAAATAAATAATTATGATTATTAAAGAATAACAGCTATTTGAAACAATAAAATTCTGTATAAATTATTTTGAACGGGAGAATCTATTTCCTTAGTTAAACATTGGACTGTTTTTTTTTTTATCTAAAAATTTATGAACTGTATAGGATTTATCAAATACACAGGCTTTCTTAATGTTGTTCTTTTTTCAATAGTGAATATTTTACTTGTTATGGTGTCCAAGATATAATTATTTATAAATGTCAAAAGACCAACGAAAATTCCAAAATCAGTACTGTAAATGTTAGTTAGCGACCATAGTCGAGGGTGACCCGAAGGCTCCCTTTTCGATAGCTACTACACCAAGGTGTAGGGGAGGGCGCTACTCCATTCCCAGGATTGCTCCACTTTACCCTTGAACCGTACCTTATAATGCTGAGTGTTAAGCAAGGTGGTATCAAGTACCATTTTTAAAGTCTTTGGTATGACTCGACCTGGGATTGAACCCAGGTCTCCCGGGCCATTGGCGAACACTCTAACCGCTGGGCCAAGAGGGTTAATTTGATAGTTTTGAATACTTTCGTTATGGAGATATTGTTTTTCTAATGCTATTTATTTAAATTTTTTTATTGCATGTAGTCTATTGATTTTGGAAGTAAAGTTTGCGCCCGTAGTCGAGGGTGACTTGAAGGTTACCTTTTCGATAGCTACTACACCAAGGTGTGGGGGAGGGTTTTACTCCTTTCCCTGGATTGCTCCACTTTACCCTTGGTCCATACCTTATAATGCTGAATGTTAAGCAAGGAAGTATCAAATACCATTTTTGAGTCTTTGGTATGACTCGACTCTGGGATTAAACCCAAGTCTCCAGGGCCATTAACAAACACTCTAACCATCATGCCAATGTCCAGTAAATTGACTTTGTAGTTTTGTCTTTTATGTTAAAACTAGAATTGTTGAATACTGTATAACATACTAAGTTTTTTACTTTGGTAATATTTCGCTTGATTTTTATCTTTTGTTTCGGGTTATATCAAAAGGTCAAATATGTTCAAAAATAATCAGTATCAAATAGGAATATTTAAATCGTATAATTGTGTGCAGATTATTTTATTAGATAAGAATACTTCAAACTATATAACTGTGTGCAAATTAATAAAAATTTATTATTATTTAAACATGTTTCTTAAAGAATTAGATGGAAGTATACCTTTTAGGTTATAATTACACTCACCATAAATAGTTTAAATTTCTTTATTTCATTTTTTTATAATAAGTAAAGACGCTTCTTCTTCTTCTTCTTCTTCTTCTTGAAATATTTTCATTATCAATTTTTTATTCATCGTTCATCATGAACCTCAGCTACTTACATTCTCTTAGAATTAAAGCAAGGAGCATCTACTAGAATATAAAAGCCATCGGTACTGATGACATTCAGACGCTCATTATTCCATCATATCTTGAGCTCCCGTACAAAATGACCATCGCCTATGACGATTCAGCCATGAAGGCTTAAGAGTATGACGGCGTGAAATCTAATTATATGGCGACGCCAACCTCATTTGATTATTCACGTTTCAATGTTTATTTAGGTGAGCTATCCGTAAAGATTGTCCCGAGCTACCGACTGACATGGGTTTAGATGTTGTAACAGTTATTGAGACAGAAAATGGAACCGACAAGCCGAGTTCCTCCTATTTGATTTCGCTTCGCACTGACGCCCTAGGGAAATGTACAAATCCATTTCTTCTGCTTTCAAAAATAGTAGGGCAGGCTAGATTCGCTAGCTTTGGTGGTGCAGGAACAAATATGAATACAAATTATGGGTCAGTGTGTTAGTGTAGAGATAAGTTTTCTCCATGTCTTATAAGATTTAGTGAACTAAGCTAAAGGCGAGTGAGATATGGAAGCAGTGTGACTCTACAAACACCTTTATTCTTCGGTGCAATAATATATTTGCTTATAGGTGCGAATATATAATTATATATGTGTATAGCCATAGACTGCATACATGTAAATGCCTGTATATGCATGTGTGTATGATCTTATGTGTATCGGTGTGTATAAACACAGTAAATACGAGGTCGGCTGAAAATTCCGTAAGTTGACCCAGATGCTCACATTGAACGTGAGCAAATGAAGTTTATTGTTACCATAGTCACCCGCCATATTCTTCCATCTGTGCTGCAGTGCTTGGATCCCATTGGTCAAAAATGTGATCAACAGCAGATATGACGTTATCATGTGAACGTTTAAGCCCATAAACTATTCTGCCCACTCTCATATGAATGAATATTCATGGATGTGTGCGTAGTCGTATCAAAAGGATAGCAAAAAAATTCAATCAGGTCGGCAGATTTTAATAGATAATAAAATAAAAAGAGGATTTCTCATTGTGAATGAAAGGGTTAGTTTTCTGAAGTCCATAATAATCCCAAATCTTCAGTCATTCATATCATGTTATGCTTTTCTTTTCTTCTTTTTTCTTTTTTTTTTTTTTTTTTGGCGGGAGGGTGCTTTAGTTTTAGGAGGTCATCTTCTCCGGAAGTCAAAATCCCTTATATTCAAGCGGGAAATCAGGCGAGAATCAGAGGATATATTGTCTAGGTTACCAAAGAGTGAGTTTGAGCCAAAGGTAATAAGCAGCAGTAGTTAGCTGGGCTCAGCGCCCCAGCCAATATTTTAAAGAATCATATATTTCTTATCATCTAGGCATAAAATAACCCCAGACGAGTTCATATACCGTTAAAATCCATTAACCAACCGACCAAATAACCAATCAAAGTATCATATGCATTCCTGCAACCGAGATGAAAACGAAGAGTAAGTAAAAAGGATAATGTGGGTATTACTTTCGTAGTGGGTTGTTTGTCTCATGTCAATTAATAGTAGACACATACATATTTGATATTTAAATTTCTAAAATGCAATATTTTTATTTTCAATTAGACAGACTTATGAGCATAATTAGAGGCGCTCGTGGTGTAACAGTTATCATCGTTGGAAATCGACACTGTTACCCGAGTTCAAATCATGAACGAGGTGGTTAGTATTTCATATAGCACTAATACATTTGGTAAAGGTACGTAGCCTGCTATTTTGCCCAACATATGATTAAATTGTAGGGCAGACTTTGCTCTTTAAGCTTGGTATAACAACCGGTAGGACAAGAAAAATGTTGAACGATATCTTGTTAAACTCTGCTGTAAAATAATCTTTAATTTGTGCGGAGGGTTTTGATAAATACAGACTTATGAGTGTGCTATCCAATTTCTTTTGATGTGAAAATCTACGTTTATTTTGTCAAGGTATGTACTTACCCAACTCCTCCACCACTGGTACGATGTGACACTCGACCAATTTTTAAAGCGTAGGAAAGCTGGTTTTACTTCAAGGTTTTCCTTCTCCGAAACTAAAGCTAAAGAATTATTTTGGTTCTAGAATTTGCCCATGGCAGGGAGAACAACAGGTAGATTCATGCCTATCCCATGGTCAATAAAACCGAGTGAAATGCAAATTTAAACTCTGGTCACTTATTTCCGTTCCTACGACAATAACTGTTTCATTGTCCCAGCCTCTCAGGGTTTTTTTTGCTACTATGAGGCATAGATGCATATGAAAGAAATGCATTATCCTTAAATCAAGAAAGAAGTGAATGAGTTAACATCCATTCGAATTTGGATGCATATCTTTGAGTCAGCATACGCTTTCGGGTCTCAGCCTAAGAGCTAGTAGAGAATACACACCAATCTGACGAATAAGAATACAATGATATCCGCCTTGATGAATATTAAGAATTCAGTCATTTAATGTAGGTAAACAGAGGCGTACAAATAAAGTGGTGTCTTATTCTAAAAGATTCTGTTAGTTGATTTTTTAAATGTAGATGACACTCTACACCACCAGTGACCCTGTGAATTACATTAATATTTCATTTAGGAGAACTCTCTCTCTCTGTAAGTGAAAGAGATGGTCACATACGAGAGTCAGAATTTTTTGAAAAGGAGTAGTCAGTTAGTTACCAAGAGAGAGAGAGAAAAGACATAACGTAAGATTTAGGCCTAAATTTCCCCCCCATTTGAAGTCAGCTATGATATGACAAAGAATTGATATTTTCTTGATCAACCTGAAAATACCATTTCATCTCGTGTTGTTGGTGAAACCGGTCTAGAAGAAATTTGTAACATCGGCAATAAAGTGAGGATACTTCTGTGATGATGAGTCGGACTTTTCCTTTACCGATATGAACTTGTGGCCTCTTGATCTCGTCTTTGGCTTATCGTCTCTGCAAACATTCTTTGAGACAACTTCAACATTACTTCCTGTTTTGGGGACTGGTGCCGAGGGAAGTTGTAACGTTGATAATAAAATTTGTGAGAAGTTTCGGTGACCCAATAAGTAAAGTTTCTTTTTTTTTTTTTTCATGAGACGTCATCATCTCTTCATCTCGTCGTTGAGTCTTTGTCTTCGTAAACTTTAATCGACATAACCCGTAGCACATTTTAGTTTTACATACATACATATATATATATATATATATATATATATATATATATATATATGTATATATATATATATATATATATATATATATATATATATATATATATATAATTAATGGGAAGAATCATTTATAGCTTCTAGTAACGGTTCATTTACAGTGTCTAAAAACTGTTGTTTATACAAATTTTTATGCAACAATACAGCTTCTAGTATTCCTAAATAATACAAGAATTTCACGTTGCATAGAGGCTAACATACTCGACTGTGACATCGTAAAAAGCTGCTTCTGTGTTTCCTTTTTTGTTTTCTTTATGTTGTTTTTTTCTTCTATAAAGAAGTTTACTTGTTTCTCTGTAGTCGGATGTCCTCGTGGTGTAATGGGTAAAGCGATGGATTGCTGTATCGTAGTAAGCGAGTTCGAACTCGAGTTGCATTAATGCGTTCAATTTCGGGCAAATACCTTTGGGAAATGTTACGATCCTCCCAGGTATGGTTAAGTAGTACAACCTCTGTTTAGTTTTGGCATTAAATACCCCTATCATATTATATCTTCTGAGGAATTCTCTACTTATTTTCCATGCTCATTTGCTTTACGGTATCAACTAATAACACACCCAAAGTATATGTACTTTTCTTATTCTTCACTTGTTCTTATACTTTCCTGACTGGACAGTTCTATTTCTCCTGTTTTTTCCCGTCCTTTTTTCTTTTGCATTATAAGCACGGCGTATTTTTCGATTCCAAATTCCATTCTTATATCTTGGCTAAATCTTTTGATTTCTGGAAAATAATAATATCATCCATGGATATTAGGTGCTTGTATCACCGCTAGCTGATGATCTTTCACGGGAATCTGAGAGACAGCAAGTCTGTTCATGTCTCCGGGACACTTCTCAGTATTTTAGCCGATCTTAACAATGTCCTGGTCAGGATTAACTCGATTCTCCCTCTGATTTCTAATTCTTCGGTCCTCTTCTTCTTCTTCTTTATTATTATTATTATCATAGAGCTTTTCACATCAGCGTAAGCCGATGGTTTTTCACTGGAGTCAAAGTGACAGCAAGTGCCCTCAAGTCACCAGGACTCTTCTCAGTATTCTGGCCGTTCACAATAATTCTATAGTTTGGATGGTCTCCACCCGTCCGCCAGCTTCCAATTCCTCCATTTCCTTTAGTAATCCTTTCGTTACCGTTCCAAACGCACCAATTACAATTGGTTTAATTGTCACCTGCATGTTCTACAGTTTTTTCTTTTCAATTCCCTAGCAAGGTTGAGGTACTTATCCTTCTTTTCACATTCTTTCAGTTTTATTCTGTGGTCAGCCCGGACCGCAAAGTTGACCATTTTGAAAGTTCTCTTTTTTTTAATTATTATAATTATTCGAAAAGAAGGAACAATGTAAAGGCTAATGCATTTAATAAGGATAATCAGTATACGTTGTGGCAAAAGGAGAGTTAAATTCGAATCTCACTGTTAGCTAATTATTTTTTCTTGTTTCTGATGTGCATAATTCAAATGCAAGGATAGCTGCTTTCATTCTCTGTTTAGTAATTTTTTTGGTACTTATGTTAGTCATGGTCGTTAACCCTAATATTGCGCAACGTAACGAAGACAAAACAGAAATTTTGTTCTGCTAATGTAACATTATAGGTTCGGGAGATATATTATTGACATGCAGTGTAGGTAATCCGAATAAATCAAACCATTAACAGTGTGGAAAGATACTGTACAGTATCACTTGGTGTGAGTGACAGACAATGACCTCAAGAGTCAGTTTGAATCCACGGCTGTTATTAGTTAAGAAGACACGTTATCAGTCGAAAAATAGTTTGAACATTTTAATGGTTTTCAGACGTTGACTTGCACACATACATGATAATGGGCGTGTATAATGGTTCCATCGATTCAAACACTTCCTGGTGTACATGGATTTTATGTATTGAAGAAAAGTAGATTTTTGGTTATTCTTCCTGGCAAGATATGTTCATCGAATTCATAGCAGAATAAGAAGAGTTGGACCCTCATCATCATCAAATATTATGTGGGTGGACCCCGAACGATCACCGGCCATTGTAAGGTAGCAGAGAGCTATCCGACACTATTAGAAAGCATTTAATGTTTGTAGCTTAGTTTGCCAAAAGGCCAAACGTATGGGTCACCTATTCGAAAATCGCAAAAGCAATGATCTTCTAACCAAGCTGGCAAACCACTATACCACGCAAGTCACATTACGTAACATAGCAAGGTTGTTCTGCCGTGAGAAGTAATTATTTACCGATCATAGTTGAATTTAGCATAAGGTCAAAAGTTTGGAGTATGCAATAAGAAATCCAACTCATCAACAATGCTCTACTGGCCAAGCTCGCAAACCCCTATAACACGCAAGCCAACCTAAGCGACATAGTAAGGAGTGATTTAACAGTTACTGATTAGTTTGGCACAAGGTCAGAAGTACGGTTAATTTTATAAGAAATTGAACTCACTAACAATAGTGTGTTAGCCCAACTCACAAACCGTCATATAAAGAAAGGCACCCCAAGCAATATAACAAAGTTGTTCTCACATGAAAAGAAGTCATTTAACGAACATAGTTTTGCGCAAAGTTAGAAAAACGGAGTATCCAATAAGAAATCGAACACACTAAGAATGAAATGTTTTCTAGGCTGACAAAATATTATATCCATCAAGATGCCCCAAGCAATATTGCAAGGTTGTTCTACCGCGATAAGTTGTCATTTAGCTATCAATGATCAGTTTCGAACAAGGTCAGGAATATGGTGTATCCAATCAAAAATCGAATTCACAGACAATCGGCTTGTCAAACCACTAAAACACGCAAGGTGACCCCCAACAATTTAGCAAGGTTGTTCTGCCATGAGAAGAAGTCATAAATCGGCGATAGTTTAGTCTGGCACAAGGTTAGAGGTATGGTGTATCTAAAAAGAAATCGAAATCGGAAATAATGATCTGCGCGACAAGCTTGCAACCCATTTTACTACGCAAATCGTCCCAAGTAATATTGCAAGTTAGTGTTTTAAAAAGCTATTTAACGATCATAGTTTAGTTTGGCACAAGGACAGATTTATAGAGTACCCAGTAAGAATAGAAATCACACACAATGTTTTATTCTAACGTGGAAGCTAAGAATTTCGGTTTCATTGTTAATCTATATCACTAAACTCGTCTTTTTATTTTCTACGATCGTTCAATTGAATATCGTGAATCGAAAAAGATATCGCTTCTGATAAGGTTTGAAACATCATCCCTTATCCTGCGAGAGTGTTTCTGAAGAATCCTAATTCTGTTTTGATCTATACCAACAACTCCCATGTGCTTAAACCATCTACCAGGGAACAAGATTAACCTGATATTATTGATTCGAGGCCATTTGTTGGTTTCCGTTCGCTGTTTTTCATTCGCCGGTCAAACAAACGTGTCAAACGGGATTAGCAAACGCCTCAAAGTCGATTTTCCGCTTCCGTTCAGAGTGGGAGTAGATTGGAGTTTCATACAAACGCCGCCATCTTAGAATTGGGTCTTGCTTTTCTTTCTTCGATACCCATCTTTTTTTTTTTTTTCTTTTTTTTTTTTTTCTTTTTTTGCACCTAGACGTCTACGCACTGATTGCCAATGACTTCTGCACCGACTTTCCGAGTTTCATTTTGGAATTTTTCCTTTTACCGCGTTCTGAATGGCTTCTCTTCGTAGAAACAGTTCAAAGAATCAACACGCATTACTGCGTTCGTACTTTGACTAATTTCATAATATATTTCCCGCCTAACTGACTCCTTACTTCCTTTGTCTTTGACGATTCAGCTGTGTATATGCGTTTGTGCGTCTCTAAAAGAAAATACCGTGGTTTATATATATATATATACATATATATATATATATATATATATATGTGTGTGTGTGTGTGTGTGTGTGTGTGTGTGTACGTGTGGTTCGTCGATTTGAAAGCGATGTTTGATTTTGAGGAAGGAAATAGAAGGACTTTCAAATGAGGCAAAATGAGAGTGTATTTAACGAGTACATAACCAACATTGAAAAGATGTATTTTCTTTGTTATTTTTGGTTTAGCTTCTTTATTTAATGGCACACCAACCTTCATTGGTTAGTAAATGCTGAAGCCATCTTTGTAGAGGAACAGTAGTCCCAGCAAACTGTGGGTTAAATCAACCCGAAGTTCATACGTTTTCCAATGGAATAAATCAAAAAGTAAACCTAATACCGCGGCTGGAGTTCGAACTGGCCAGCGACGACCTCAAAATCCAGCACGTTAGCCACAATGCCTTAGGTAATCCTCCTTCTGTTTGTTAAAACAATGAATGACGCAGAATGGAAAACATAAATTATCCCCCAAAAATAAGAGCTCACTTCAATATCAAAAAGTTAATTTTCTTTTTAACCAATGATAATGTTTATTTTTAATTTTTATGGAGCATTATATATCCAATACGAGTATTATTATATACTATTTATTATTTGACTCTAAAACAAAGAAACTCTTAAACCAAAAATACTAATTTTTCCTTAAATAAGTATATACCTGATATCTTGACGCAATTATTAACCTAATGAGAAGAGTGTTCGCCAATGATCCGGGAGACTGGAGTTCAATCCCTTGTTGAGTAATACCAAAGCCTCAAAAACTGGTACTTGCTGCCGCCTTGCTTAGCACTTAGCACTATAAGGTAAGGATCAAGCGTAAAGTGGAGCAATGCAGGGAATGGAGTAGAACCCCTCTCTACACCTCGGTGTAGTAACTATTGAAAAGGGAGCCTTCGGGTAACCCTCGACTAAAGGGAGACAACTTTATTTTTACTTTATTTTGATTAGACAATTGTTGCAATGTATTTAAATTTGATTTTGTTTTCTACATCCGTACTTATTAGGGGGTCACTGAAGTCCGATTGACAGCAAATTTCCCCTGCTCTTCAGGAGTATTTTATGAATTCTTGTCGGTGTCAGCAGTTTTGTAGTTTTGACAGTATCGATTTTTTTCTCTAATCTTTTAGTTCCTACACGTATTTTTCTAAGTTCTTGAGAATTTGTTTGGTTTGATTTGATTTGGTTTCTTTGTTTAATTTTATATCAACCTTCGTAATTTATTTACTGCTTAAAGCATCATTGCAGAAGAACAACATGGGTACTATTTAACCTAAAGTTGGAGGATAAAGAAGTTAACACCTTTCTCAAGGGTATTAGTGCGAATATGAACACAATAGCGTAACTGGAATTCGAACACGCTTTCTGCGATGATTCATTCTAGCACGTTAGCCACTACACCATGGGGTATTCCTCTCTTGGAGATCGTTCCAAAGGATCCCACTATGGTTGATATTCCTATCACTTTTATATACCATAACTTGCTTTAACTTTCTGGCCTGGTCCAGATATTTCTCGAGTTTTTCACTTCCACGAAAATATAATTCGGTGACATGCTCGAACATCGTAGCCACTATTTGATATGTTCGTTTATTTTTGTTTATTGCATTCTGTTCTTCGGACCAGGATTGGATAATACTATTTTATCTCAAATCCAAATGGATTATTATTATTCCACTTCTCCTAGTCTCTTTTCCAAGATGTTTGGGGCAGTCTCGATTGTACCAAATACAACTGGTATCGTTGTCAATAGATTTCTCAAATTTGTCTTTTTTTAAATTTCTATGACCGGGTATGTGTTCTCGCTCTATTTGATTTTCAGTCCACTCGAACGGTAAAATTCAGTAAATGACAACTTTCTTTCTTATAACTAGGTTTTATTTTTGGCTGGGATCAGGTGATCCCTTTCTATATCAAAGTCCCAGAAAATTTTACGCGTTTCATTTTCTTAAAGGAATTTTCATTTGTGCATATAATATTTATCACCAAGGTCAATTTTTAATTTCTTCCACAATTTCTACCCTGTCATACCTTCTATTGTAAATCATTTTGTGCAAGTTTGCTGTCTCTGTTTATTGTATAATTAAGTGTTTAATCCTTTTCCCTACATTATCTACACTTGCTTTTCTATTGTATAATATCAATTTTTGCTTTGATGTAATTAGTCCTTAATTATTATTCTTATAAGAAGTAGTAGTAGTCGTTTTTTTCCGATCTGTTATTATTAGTGGTTTCCCCTCTCTTTCCATGTCTCCAGAACTCTTCTAAGTACCCTTACCATAGTAGTGCTGTGGTCTGAATGGCTTCAATTCTTTCTCTATTCTCCAGTTCATCGAATCAGTTTTCCATGTTCTTGGAGTTTGTCCCAAGGGACCCGACTGTAATTCGTATTCCAGCTTTTTCACTCCTCTGGCAAGGTCCAGTTATTTTTCAATCTCTTCGTCTGTCACCTTCACTCTATAGTCTGCTGGCAAAAAATATCCGCTTTATGATGTTTTTCTTATTAATTAGAACAAGATCTGATCTTCAGGCCTGTATTCGGTGATCTATTTGTATCTCAAAGCCAAATAATTATAATGAGAGTTTTTCCCCACTAGCGTTAGCTGATGGTTTCTCACTGGAGTTTGCGTGACAGCAAGTCAACTCAAGTCTCAAAACCTCAGCTCAGTTTTCTGTCCGAACTCAATATTGCTGTTGTCTGGATGGTCTCCACTTTTCCTATTATTTCGACGTCTTCTCCTACGTGTTCCAATCCTTTGGAGATTGTTCCAAATGCAACAATTACAATTGGTATCACCGTCTCTTTCATGTTCCATATTTTTTTCATTTTTATAGCAAGTTCTATTATTATTTACTCATAAGAGCTTTTCAAATCAGCATTAACCGATGGTTTTTCACAGGAGTCTGAGTGACAGCAAGTCTCCTAAAGTCTCCAGGACTCTTCTCAGTATTCTGGCCGTTCTCAATAATGCTGTCGTTTGGATAGACTCCACCCGTCCGCCAACTTCCAAGTCCTCCAATCTCTTTAGTAATACTTTAGTTACTGTTCCAAACGCACCAATTACAATTGGTATAATTGTCACCTACATGTTATTATTATTATTATTATTATTATTATTGCGACTTTTTCACTCCAAAGTTAATTGCTAGTGTTCTTTCACTGGAATCTGAGACAGCAATTATTCTAGAGTCTCAAGGACTCTTCTCAGTATTCCGGCCGATCTCAACTATGCTATAATTTGGATGGTTTCGATTCTTTTTCTTATTTCAAATTCCTCCAAGCTTTCTTCCAAGCTTTTTTGGGCCTGTTCCAAGTGCACCAATTACATTTGGTATCATTGCCATCCTCAGAGTTTGTTTTATTCTGTGGACAGGTTCAAATATTTATCTATCTTTTTACTTTCTTTTATTTTCACTATATCGTCAACTGCAACGACAAAAAACCCAAGACAGTAAGTTCTCCATTTATTTATTCATTCATTTTACTTTATCTAATTGTGTTTGTTTGTTTGTTTGTTTGTTTGTTTTGTTTTGTCAATTACCACAAACTTTGATCTTCTTGCTTGGATTAGATGATCTGTTTGTATCTCAAAATTCCAAAACTTTTTAAGCGTCACATTAGCTAAGACTGATTTTTTGTAAATACCATTTGGTGGTATGGTCAAAATTCAACCTCTCGCTTAATTTCCAGTGAATCCTTTTTTCCATCCAGTTTTGCCTAGGCTAGTATTCCTTTTGCGTTAGTTTGCTGCATTCGCTTATGTGATTAACCATTTCATCTCTTTCCCCACTTAAACTACGTATGCTATCCTTTTGTATATGATCAGGTTTAGCTTAAAATAATTGGTCATTTTGCCGTTGTTTTTTTTTTGTTGCTATCAAAAGAGCTTCAGTTTTCTCTTAAGATTTATTTTTTGTAGCCATGTACCGGTCATCTCGTGTGGGATCTCGCTAGTTTGTCGCTTGATAAATCAATGCAGTTGTTCTTCTTATCACTCCTGTTTCTTAATTTTTGTAGTAATCCTGTGTATTCTTTTGTTACCAATGCTGTTACTGACTACTGTAAATAGTATTTATTTGCCGTTTTAATCTACACAATGGTTCCATGTATTAATGCAACTATCCAATCCTCAATGCTAGCGAGTCCTCTTCCCTCTTTTCTAGACATATACAGTCTCTGTTATTTCTTTTATACGCATAGTCATCAAATTTCTGGTCCTTCTGATCATTCGCGTTAGTTACTCCCTCGTTAATTTTAAAAATTATTCTGAGTATATTACAAGGGGTACTCCCCAGGTGTTAATCCGGTTGATGAAATGTCTGCTGCAGAGCTTGGTTTCCTAAAGTATCATGGTTCTTTTTTGTGCGTGTTTGTTTCTTTTTCATCTCTTCTTCTTTGATGAAGTCCATTTCCAATAATTCTAAGTATAGAGTGTTTCAATATACATGGGAACTATGTGACTGCTAATAACTCTACTGATAATAATGTTGTGTCCTCTTTGTATCAGATTTGAAAATAGTATAGTATAACAACTATTAATCCTTGATGAAAATGCCTCGGACAAAAAAAATTGTGTTACAAATAATTTGGAACCCAAATCATTTAAAACTGTCTTAAAATGATATATTACTGAGAAAAAACTAAATAGAAGTTGCATGTCCTGGAAGCTGATATAATAACAATTGATTTGATGTCTCAAGCTAAAAGATGCAAGAAGAAAAATTACAAATACAGGGTGTCTCAAAATAGATGCAACCTGAATTATTACTAAGACAAGCATAATGGTGGCCATTTCGAAAAGGACTGGTAAAAAAAACAGACCTTTTTGAAATGGTCACCATTGTGCGTGTCTTAGTAATAATTCAGGTTGCATCTATTTTGAGACACCCTGTATTTGTAATTTTACTTCTCTTTAGTGTTCGGATGATTTCTTAATTAAACAGTTCTATTCTTTACGTTTTTTTTTGGTTTTTGTTTTTTGGTTTTTTTGTGGGGGGGTGTCATTTCTCACTTTTCATAATCTGTTAGGTACATTTTTCAATACCAAATTTTATTTCTATATCCTGGCTGTATAATCTTATTGTTTGAGTCAAAGTCTCATGATCTGCTTCATTTTTTGTAAATAGTTTAATATTATCCATGTATATAAGGTGATTCTTCTTTTTCTTGTAATTCTGAAAATTTGAAGATCACCGTGCACTTTCTAACAATAAATTGGGTGGCATCATTACTCAAACAAATAGAAATGGCGAGAGTAGTCTCCTAGGCCGAACCCCTTACTAGAATTCGTCTTCATGTTATAGATTCCATCTTTTAGTTTTTCAAGGCTTTTGTAAGAGAGATTATAACTTTATAGAATATTTTGTTCATTTTCAGATATTCTATTATCCAAGTTTGCTGTACCATGTCATAGCCTGTTTTGTAATCAACCATAACTACATTTTTTCTGCCTTGTTTTGGACACTTTTTTATGTTCTGACCTATATGTAGTCGTCATCGTTTCCTAATTACTGAAATAGTTCAAGCCATTCAAGAGAGGAACAGATATTTTCATTAATTCGTGCTGTCAGGATTTTCCACTTCATTGGTAAAATCGTATTCGATCTTAAGTTTTAAAGATACTTCAATTTTGAGGGTCTTTCTAGATCAAGTTAGTCGTTATTACTAAGAATATTTGGACTATTGACCTCAGTTTTAATGTTATACTCACAGGGTTTCGGCCGATATGTCTTTCGGTCTTCTTCAGGTGTTTCCGGTCATGGTTGACAGAACTGAAACAGTCTGCTCGTGAGTATCAAATAAATGGTTCAGTTCGAGATTATGTGATGGCTACCGAATTCGCTATGAAACACCTGGAGAAAATCGAAGGATATATTGGCCTAAACGTTGGGAGTAAAACAGGAAAAATGAGGTCAATAATCCGAATATTCTAAGTAATAACAATTATCAAGCTTCATCTTAGAAATTTGGATTGTTCTAGTTTTCCCCTTCGTCATGCGTTTGGGTATACTTGTCTTGTATACTCACGATGATCTCAGTAACAACAGTAATACAATACGTACACAAATACAAAACACAGGCGGGCTTTGTTGTTTATTAACTAATGGCTTCGGTCAATGGCGACACGAGGAGAGAGACACAAAATTCTTAAAGGCCTTTGCTAACCATACTATGTGGACCCCACCCTAACGCTCGGCGCATCTTATGATGTCTAAGATCTCTGCCGATAGAGATCCGAAAAACCCAACATCATCTTTCAACGGTTAAAATCCAACTCTGTCTTTCAACGGCAAAATCCAACTCTATCTTTCAACTTTCAAAATTCAACTAACATCTTTTTAAAATCCTCAAATTCTCAGGACCATCTCTTCCGAGCATAACGTCATCCACACACCAAACCCATTTCCTGTCTGGGGGTTTGTTATGACAAATGGTGATTGTCATATCCTTTGCGCACGAGCGTAAAACTGCACCCATAGTTCAAAACCCTACCAAACTGAATGATAAAATACAATTAATGAAAAATGATCAATACAAAAAAATCAATCCTTAATTATATAACATTTGCTTATTGTGGGCATTTACTGAGATGCAGAGCCAATCTATCATGGATCAACGTGGACTTTTAAACAAAAATCCATCTTTACCATCGTGGCCCGGTGTTTTCCTATCCAGCACTCTCTTGAGTATTGCTCTTAGTGAATCCAGGTGAATATCCAACTCAAAAACTTCTTCACGTCTTTGTAATTTTTTAGTGTTTGTGTGTGTGTGTGTGTGTGTGTTATTTATCCATTCACCCTTTCTATAATGTTATTTCAGTTACATCTAGAACTATTTTGCTTCCTTTGCAACCGGTGGATGATTTCTCCATGTGTATTCCCCATCAACTTTTTTGTAATTTCTTTTCGTAAATTTGGAAGGCTCAGTTTGTTATATAATTAAGGGACGATTTTTTATATTAATCATTTTTCATTAATTATATTTTATGATTCAGTTTGGATGGGCTTTGAACTATTCGGCTCTTAATTCAGGTGCTCAGACATTGGGTACAGTTTACGCTCGTGCGCAAAGGATATGACAATCACAATTGTCATAATAAACCCCAGATAGGAAATGGGGCTGGAGTGTAAATGACGTCATGCCCGGAAGGGATGGTCGTGAGAACTTAAAGATTTTGAAAAAGAATCAGTTGGGAGTTGGCCGTGGACTATGCAGGCAGACAACTGAGCTTCTGCCATTGGGGCAGAGAATGGAGTTCTCTGCCATAGAGTTGAGTTCCAACCATGGTGTTGAAAAGTCGGGGTCAGACCATGGTATTGAGAAATTGAGATTGGACCACGAGATGTACCGAGTGGTGAGGTGTTGTTAGCATAGTATGATCATTTTAACAACTGTGTCTCTCTCCTCGTGTCGATGAACCGAAGTCAGAAATTAATAAACGGTTCGTACCTGAACAACGGAGTCGTCTGTGTTTTGTATTTCCCTGTATTTGCGTGTATTAGAGTTGTGATTGTGACGTTTATGGCAATATAACAAGTTTTGATTATATTGCTTGACCCTTTACTGGTATCTTTTGAGTGGCCCTGTTCAAATCAGTATCTTTTGATTCATTTTTCTTCGAGTTATATTTTCAGACTTATCTGCTGTTACCCTTTTTTGTGGTTTTCTTCATTTGTACTTTCTCTTTTTGTAATTTCTTTATTATTATTATTATTATTATTATTATTATTATTATTATTATAAATATTATTATTATTATTATCATCATCATCATTATTATTATTATTATTATTATTATCATTATTATTATTATTATTATTAAAGAGAAAGAATCAAAGCAGATTCATATTTTCATGGACGAGGTAGAAGTAAAACTACACGCAAAATGTCTTAAATTGATCAAACGATAGTGTATCATTCTTCAATACGACAAAGCAAGCACAGACTAATTAAATTAGGAAATAAAATCATCTATTTTCGAGTATCTACTCCACTATTCATTTTCAGTGGATTCATGATATTAAACTGTTCAATTATTCAAGTCACTTGTACACTATCTCTGGAGAAATATGTACAATAGGAGGAGATCAATTTAGCATTATAAAAATTATTTTCCCTCTGCATCCCATAATCTCTCAAAAATAAATAAAAGAATTACTTTCACAGAGAGCGTAAGTCATGTCTCTTAATTGTGACTGCGTTCTTGACAAATGAATTCAATGCTTCCCTGTATTTGAACAGGTTTTTAGTTGAATTATGTCGACTGAATCAATACAAAAGTGAGGACGTTTTATCGAAGAAAATCAGACAAAAATAGCAATGAACACTCTGTCATAGATAGATAGATAGATTGATAGATAGGAACTAATTTAGACAATATTAAATAACAGATGATGAAATAACTAGACTGAAATTGATAACATTATACTCATATACACAGACGGAAAATAAAATTATAATAACCTGAGTAGGTGGCTCAAATTAATTAAAAATAACCCAATCAGTAAGATAGCTGAATTACAGTAAAGGATATACATATATTGATCAATATGTGCACAGGTTCTAAAATAAAGTGTCTACCAACCACAGAAATACTGAACCAAAGTGAATACTGGCATCATCGTTTAATAAGTGACACTTTTATTTCAGTCAATACATACATTATTTTATATATAAGTAAGTAAAGTTAGCAACCATAGTCGAGGGTGACCCGAAGGCTCCTTTTTCGATAGCTACTACACCAACGTGTAGGGGAGGGCACTACTCCTTTCCCTGGATTGCTCCACTTTACCCTTGAACCCTACCTTATAATGCTGAGTGTTAAGCAAGGTGGTATCAAGTACCATTTTTAAAGTCTTTGGTATGACTCGACCTGAGATTGAACCCAGGTCTTCCGGGCCATTGGGGAACACTCTAACCGCTAGGCCAATGTCCGGTTACTTTATTTTATATATAAATGATTAGAAGAGTGTTGAACAAACAAATCGTTAGAAAACATTTTTGTAAGTCAGAACAGTTCTCAATTGCTGGTCACCAGAGTACGATTAAAACCTAAAAGAAATTAAGATCATGTCTCTTTATAATTTGGTGTCAAATACAATTATCAAATGAAATACAAGAAAAAATCTTAGATGATACTATAAACTCTTAGTTATGAGATAGCCCAGTCGGCTGAGGCGGTAGAATACACCGATTATATCTCTGCAGCGGGATTAGACTCCCCCAACGAGTGTCCTGAATATAATATTAAACAATCTGAAGGGAGGCTCAAATAATGCAGGAGCTTTGTGGAATACGGTATACCTCTTCATTGCCATTGCTCCCACATCCACTCGGGCCCGGAGTGAGAGCACCTAATAGGGTCTTATCTATGTGTCGAATACAATTGAAAACAAATGATTTATGCTAAACTGAATTGTTAGAAATCGAACTGTTTGATCATTTAACTGTGTATAAACAAATGACTGATGTTTAATTGAATTTTTAGTGATACATACCAATACTTGAAACCATATAATTTTTACTTATACTTAACTGAATTGTTACAAATAGAACAGTTTGATCATTTAAGTGTGTGTATCTACAAAATGAGTTTGCAAATCATATATTTAATATGAATGTAAAAACAGGATTTGTTGAAATGTCATAAAACCAAATCTTACCAAACCAAACGTTAGGTATAAGACTAACAAAAAAGAGATTGATTGCTTTTAATGGCATGCCAACGCGTCTAGGGTTATTTAAGCTCAGAGTTTAGGAAATTGTGGTCATTGTACAATTATAATCACAGTTGTTAGTAGTCTTCGCACACTCTTATATATCAAGTATTCTTGTTTAATGCTATAATTATATGACTTCAAGTAATTATTACTATTTAATAATAATCATTTGTTTGTATTCAGTAATAAGGTTTCCAGAAATTAATAAATAGAAAATATGGATAGTGAAACTGACTACATAATCTAGAAGATAGAATGAATAAATACATTACTTGAAGCCTTTCTACAGTGTGCAAACAGATGAGCTCAATCTCTTTTTAAATTTTGCCTACAAACCATCCATTTAAAAGTATGTATAAATAAGATTTGGCACAAAATAACCAGAAAGGTTTCATATGCCATTAAATCAAATAAGCTAATATATATATATATATATATATAAGTAAAGTAAAGTTGGCGACCATAGTCGAGGGTAACTCGAAGGCTCCCTTTTCGATAGCTACTACACCAATGTGTAGGGGAGGGCGCTACTCCTTTCCTGGATTGCTCTACTTTACCCTTGATCCGTACCTTATAATGCTGAGTGCTAAGCAAGGAGGCATCAAGTACCATTTTTTTGAGTCTTTGGTATGACTCGACCTGGGATTGAACCCAGGTCTCCCGGGCCACTGGCGAACACTCTAACCCCTAGGCCAATATATATATATAAACAGAATAAAAGGATTTGGCATTAATTTACCTACAAGGGTTGATATGCCACAAATACCAACCATTTTAACTGTGAGTAAATGAAACTATTAGTGTTGGATAGAATGCTAAAGATCATTTAACTGAATGCAAACAAATAAGCTTAAACTTGTTTAAAATGTTACCTAATATATATATATATATATATATATATATATATATATATATATATATATGCGTGTGTGTGTGTGTGTGTGTGTGTGTGTGTAAAGAAGACTATGGTATTAAATAACCTACAATATGTTATATAACCAAACAAAACCAATCAAATCTAAAAATAGCCCTTCGTAAACAATTATAGCTTTAAGTAATTGTCTCCTTGGGTGCCCCATTCAGATAGATTGATAGATAGATAGATAGATAGATATGAATCAAGATTATTTGAAAAGTGATTTTATACAAACGTCAAGGCTACCATCTAGACATCTACATATCATCCCTTTGTTAGGTAAGTTTTTCAGCTTTGCAAAAGTTTTCATTTTAAATTGAAATCTTTAATAAAAAACAAAAGATTAATTCTTAAATTAAGGGCAGAGTTTTTCTTGTTACTCAAGTAACTTTAGTATTTTGTAAATAATAGTTTATAAGTAAAGATGGTGCCGCAATTTCAGATTGATTATTTTATTGAATAAAATAAATGAATCAGTTACAAAAAATAGAAAATTTAATGTAATTTAAATCTTTTTTTTTTTATTAATATTCAATTAATATTTTTATATTTCCTTCTACTAAAGCCTTTTATTTCACATCAACTGGACTTTTGCGATTCCGTCAACTAATAATATTCTCTTTCGTTTTAAGACCCTGTCGGTGATACTTGCCGAGTCAGTTTCCACAAACTGATCGGACGAGGGGGTCAAAATAGACTTTTAAAAACCACTTAGTATTCTGTCCTCTTTTGTAAACACTCAACAGTATGACTCGATCGATGAAGAATTTTAATCAACAATTCCATCAGTATGTGTCCCCACCCTTTTTGACCGTCTCTTTCGTTCATAAAAGAATAATCGCGACATAAATGTTCTCTTGGCGTCATCACATCAGGAAATCGTCGACGCTTTGCTTAAGAGACATCAATGTATGACCTAAGAATTCAACTATGCGTAAATTCGTGCATTATAGAATATCTAACATCGACTATTTCAACTTACTGATTTAGGGCTAGGTCTCATGAATATCAATAAATACTGACCACGTATTTAGATGCAGCATCAACATGATCTATTAGGATTTATCAAAAGTTCCAAGGTAATTCAACTATTTTCAAAAGAATTTTTTTTTTTTGTTTTTGTTTACAGAATGATTTCCAAAAGTGTAAACTCTGCATTGCTTTTGGAATTGGAGGGGAGCAAAAATTATTTTAACCACACAAAGGTATTTATTTTGACGCTACTTAAAATAGCGGCTAATCAGAGTCTTCAAATTTTTGGTGGCTAAGAAGACCAGACCTGGTGAAATTGATAGAAGACTGTGTAATGTGTACAGAGATTCATATTTTCGTAAGAAATTGTTTACAAATGGGTTAAATAGGGATTTACTACTCCAAACCTTTGTCGAAAAGAAAGTCCATAGAGGAAAAACACACTGATTACCCTGTGAAAAAATTCCTGGTGAAGCAGACATTATAATTGGTCATCCTGACAATCTTCCGGGACTTGAAAGAACCTATAGTTATTGATTGCCACGAATATAGTGGAACAGTAAACATTGCTTTGTACTGGCAACTTCTTAGACAAAACTCACCTTATTTACTGAATGAACCTTGTATTTTCATTCTTTTACAAAACTTATAGTATGTACTTATCTAAAAGCTACCTATACGACAATTAACATTACGTGACAACAATGGTTAGCTATCGATAGGTTATCGGTCATATAGAAGTCAGACCTATCCGATAAAATAAAACGTAATTTTTCCAAGCAGCGGTCGTATCCATATTACAATATGGATGTACCACATAGATGCTGACTAAGCGTATGGGAAAAAAGCTTGACGGAGATTGCACAAGAATGCTACGAGCTCTATTAAACAAGTCCTGGAATAAACATCCCTTAAAACAGCAGTTGTACGGCTACCTACCTCCCATTTCTAAAACCATTCAAATTAGACTAACAAGACATGCAGGAGACAGATGGATAAGTGAGGACGAACTCATAAACGATGTTCTCCAATGGACCCCTTCACACGGACGAGCAGAAGTTGGACATTCTGGTAGAGCTTATCTACAACAACACTATAAGGACACTGGGTGTACTTTAGAAGACGTGCCGTTAGCGATGGACAACAGAGACGAATAGCGAGTGAGAGTCAGGGAAATCCATGCTAGCGTCTTGAAATGATGATGATTTGGCAGTAGGGATGATATAGATATTAACAACTTTACTCAAATAGACCATTGCACTGGTCTACACGGCACTTGGTGATTTTGGTTTGAGAGTTTTTTTCTAATAAGTTTGGGATCAATGACTTCGAAAATGGCGTTAATTTTGGTCAACTACTTCATATTTTCACTCAATAGCATGCACATAACTAGAATGTGAACGAAGTATCTTTTCTTTCCCATATTACTAATGTTGATTTTCTTATTTAATTTATTTTTTAATGCTGTATATATATATATATATATATATATATATATATATATATATATATATATATATATATATATATATATATATATTGCTTTATACTATAGAGATTCCATAAAAAAGCGAAAAGGATCTTGACAATTTAAAAGTTTTCAAGTCGTGATCATTTTGCTTAGTTATTTTGTTACTTTAGGAGATTAAACTGAGAGATTAATTGATTTTAAAGGCATGTTAAATAACCTTGGGTTATTTTATACCTCATGTCTCTTGTAGATTTATATTTACCTTTGTATGTTATTTAAGAGATTGTATTTACTTTTGATTTTGGTTTTTGCTCACAGATACATACAGGGTGTTTCAATATACATGCGATCTATCTGACAGCTAATTTTCTACTTTGTATTGTTGAGTTCTTTTTTGCTTTAGATTTGAAATATAACAACTTTTAATTCTTAATCACAATGCCTTGGACGAGAGAGGAAAATATTTTGCGTTACTGCTTATTTGGAGACAAATCATTCAAAAATTATTTATAACTGAGACACGATACTAAAAAAATTGCATGTCCTTGAAACTAATATATTAACAATTAAAAAATAACATTGATTTGATATCTCTAGCTTAAAAGATACAGTTTTTACAGGACCTGTTCAAAATGACCGCCATTGCACTTGTTTCAGTAATAAATCATTGTCATATAATTAGGTTACATCTATTTTGAGAGTTCCTGTATCAATTAATTTAAATAAATTTGTAAATTAATCTATTTCACCTATAGATGAAACCCTAACAGATACAACCACTCGGGGTCAGCCTGGAAGAGCGTCTCCACACTACGTAGATCTCCAGAACAGTAGCCTCACTTCCAGATGCACTTTATTGTCATACTAAGGACACTCCATTTTCCAAGAGTTCCTATCCCCACGCAGGGGATACAGCCAGCGTATTCTAAGTATCGACGATGGGGCCGTCATCAATCCGAAAATAAAAATAAAACTTAAATAAGTTCTTATATTCCTAAACCAATATCAACACTACTAAACTAATTTTTTTATGTTATTGCCTATTCAACATGATTTGCCCAATGGTTATCCTGAAATATATTTAGACTTTGGAGTTAAAATCACGCTATTTAAAATTCCAGCATTCAGACACATCATATTAGAAAATTAATATGATTAAAATTTAATCAGTGTGTCAAAGAACAAAAACTTGACTTGATAAGCAAAAGCAGATGCCATTTTTAAAATTAGCCATAACTTAATCCTCAGACTTAACTGATGAGAAAAAAGTTAATTTTTTTTTATTTTTGTTATCATTATCAGTTATCATGTGGACATTTTGTCGGAGTGTGATAGTTATCAAGCATGTTTCATAAATCCGTTTCTATTGAATTGTGAGTTCGATATTCAGTGATTGCCCCAAATTTACTGCCTTGAGACATATTCTTAATTACGTTTAGTTTAAGGATACGACATCGTTATGTAATTACTGGCAAGTTAATCTCGAAAAACCATTACAAGTAGTGAGTTTGATCGACATTGGTTGCCATATACATGTAGTGTTTGCAGCTGAGATCACACATCGTTGGCTTGCAGATGCAGCTTCTTAATGAATTGCTTGTGGTTATAAAAAGAATAAAATGAAATGGCTAAAAATCTTCTTAAACAAACACGTGTGAAAAAATATGCCGAATGACAAATTTTTAGCAAGTACACCTTTATTTTATGAATCAGCTTTCCTTTTAAACATAGCCAGGGGTTAAATGCGTTTCTTATCTAATCTGGGTGAATGGCAAAATGTCCTGTCTAGTATTATCCTTGAGTCTGATAGATATTATACTGACTTTCCACTAAGTCAGAATGCTGAACAAGACTATTTTAGCTTTGAGTCTGACCACTCGATTGACCAGTTGGCTGGGGCTGTAGAATACACTGATTGCGCGTCAGCAAAGGGTTAAGACCCGCCCAATGAGTGTCCTGAATATGAAACTAAACAATCTGATGGTGAAGTTCCAGTAATGGTGGGGCTTTAGGGAATACGGAGCACCCCTTCATTGCTATTGCTCCCAGGTCCACTCTGGCCCGGTGTGGTAACACCTGATAGGGCTCCATCTGTGGGTTAAATTGAACTAACGGCATACTTATGCTAAACTGAATTACTTGACTAAACTGAATAGCTTGAAATAGAAATGTTCTTGGCAATTAAACCGTACTTACATTTAAACTGCGTGCTTATGCTAAACTGAATTATATTTAATGGAACTGTTTTTTTTTATATTGAAACTTAGTCTAAACTGGTCTGCTTAATGTAGAACTGTTTTGGCATTTAACTGTGAGTAAACAAAATCTGTACGTATACTAAACTGAATTAGCTGAATTAGAACTGCTTGACAAAACTGAATGGCTTAAAATAGAAATGCTTTTCACAATTAAACTGTGTACTCATGCTAAACTGAATTGTTTGAAATAAAACTGATTATTTGAATAAAAATAGATTTGGGGTTAGATAACCTACAAACATTGATATGCCATAAAACTAAACGAACCAACCAACAACTGACTCCTTGAGGCGAAACAGTGATGCCTAATTTATATAGACTCAGACTTTTTGTCTTTTCAGACCCCCCACTCCCAAACTCTTTATAAGTTGGTTCAGCTTGGCAGAATCCGCAAAGTTTGCCTTTATCCTAAAAGACGGACGTGTTCTTCTCCTGACTTCCGTCATTTGATATCGATATACTTATGACATTATGCTATTTTTTATAACTATGTCAGACCATGCTTGAAGCACTGATTCTCGCCAGATCACCCAACATAAAGAGCGATGAGACCTTTCACAAATTGGTGACACTTAATATCAAGTTGTGTAAGTTACCTGAGTGTGATAAATTAAGTAAAGTTTAGTAAATGGCAATAGCTTGTATCAATTTATAGTAGGTATCAATTTTCTAAATACTTAAAAGTGTCCAAGTGACCGGAGGAATATTACTGTCACTTAGAATTATGGGAAAAACTACAAGTGGTAAAAAGGTTTTAGATCAGTTTCTTTTGTTTTAATGGTATATCAACCATAGTACGTTATTTAATACCAAATCATCCTTATAGAACAGCAATGATACTATTTAAAATATAGCTTGGGGAATGAGGGGTTCAATACTTTTCCCTGGAGTATCACTCGGAAAGAGATCGAAATAGTGTATTTGGATTTCGAACTAGCTCACTTCGAGACCGCAGTCAGTTACTTTAATCATTACGCAACGAGAATTCCGTAGGTAAGAAAAAGATTGCACTGAGTAACCGATACACGGAAGATCCGAAGGAATTTTGAGATAAATGCAAATTCCCTAATTCAAGCCAGAAAGGACATTTTTTGTAGCAAGAAGAAAGAAAACTTGTCAGTTAGTTATGGTTTTTATTTATGACATATCAACCATTGGAGGTAATTTCATGTCAAATCCTGTTTATGTAAATGCATTAAGTCTATGATTTGTAAACACATTTTGTAGATACGAAAAGTTAATTGATCAAATAATTCTATTACTAACAATTCCTTTTTAGCATCATCAAAAAAATTAAATGGTTCCAAGTATTGTTTCGTATCACTAACAATTCAAGATCAATCATTTCTTTACACACAGTTAAATGATCGAACAATTCTATCTCAAACAATTCAAATTAGCATAAATCATTTGTTTGCACTCAGTTTAAATGTTAAACAATTCTATTTAACTCCTAGATTAGAACCTATCAGGTGCTACCACTCAAGTTAAGTGTGGACATGAGAGTGATGGCAATAAAGGAATATTCTGCATTCCCCAAAGTTCCAGCATTTCTTGAGCCTCGCCATCAGATTGTTTAATATCATGTCCAAGACTCTAGTTAGGGAAGTCTTGACTCTCTGCAGAGATGCCCCAGACACCTGTCATTTCGAAAACTTTACAGACTATGGGGTAAAATTGAAAGAGAGCAAACTTTACATGTATACCTGAAAATTTTCAGAGAACTGGAAAAAAATTATGGATGATATTCAGGACAATGATTCTGATAATAATTAGAGCCCTAAAACTACCCTAAAAATGTATAAAATCGACTGACAAAGCCGGAAATCTGAATGTCGACCGAGGCTCGCCAAATTACGACTCTGCTGAGTTCAGTCAGAATACTGTGAAAAGCTCCTGTGACCTAAGGAGACTTGATATCACTGGAACTCCACTTAAGTTTCTCATCTAGTACTGGTATGTATATACACAACAAATCCGTCTCGGCCAGGATGTGACACAGGGAAAATTTTTAAGCTGGGCAAAGGTGGTGTGAATTCAGAGTTTTCCTTACTCCTAATCCTAGACTGGTTTTCCTTTAGCTGGGGTGAAAGAGATCGATTCATGCCATTCTATATGGCATTAGAATGAAGTGAAAGTCATTTTTGGTCAGGATTTGAACTCGGGTCGCTGAGTTCAATTCCTATTACAATAACTGTTACACTAAGCTCGTCTCCTCTACCTAGCACTCCTATGAAAACGTTCAAACTTTAAAATAATAATTGCAGTTAGATTATGCATCATTTCATAAGAATATCAATAGGTGAGTATGCAGCGGAGAATAAATGTTGATAAAACTGTGTAAATCCTGACATAAAATATAAGTCATTTTGAAGAAGATTATCTCGGGAAAGCCAATATTTAAAGAAAATGTAACTTGTCAATAAGTTATTTACATAATATAGAACAGGAAACGGGATCAGGAAATGTATTTATTTACTGAGTTCATAGACAAATGAATATCACCAAATAAGAAATATTTTTTAGATTTATTTAACACTTGCTAAGGTTTAAATATTCTGCGTCTCAAAAGATAATTGATTCCAAAGCTAATATAAGATAGTAATACATCTTAAAGACAATAAATACGTTCAAAAGCGTTTCAGTAATTATTATTATTATTATTATAATTTTAGACTTTTGAATGTTTTTACACTAGCGTAAGTTGATAGTTTTCCACTGGAGTCTGCGTGACAGCAAGTGTTCCCAAGTCTCCAGGACTCTTCTTAGTATTCTGGCCGATCTCAACAACGCTGTAGCTTGGATGGTCTCCATTTGTCCTCTTAATTCTATACCCTCCAGTCTCCATATCAATCCTTTGGTGACTGTACCGAGCGTGCCAGTTATTCTTGGTTTTACCGTCACCTTCATGTTCTATAGTTTTTTTTAATGCTTCTGGCAAGATCTAGATAATTATCTCTTATTTTGCTTTCATTCACTTTTAGCCTGTGGTCAGCTGGAACAGCAAAGTCCATATACGACAGGTTCTTTTTTTTGTTGTTGACCAGGTCTAGTTGTCAGGCCTATATTAGATGCGTTTGTATCTCCAAATCCCAGAGAATTTTGGGCGTCACATTTTCTAGGACTAATTCAAGGTTTGTATGGTCAAATTTAAACTTCTTGCCCAGTTTCCATTGGATCACCTTTCCCACCCAGTCATGTCTAGTCTTATGCTGCTTTACCGCTAACTTACTGCATTCACTTATTATGGGATTGATCATTTTGTCTCTATCACCGCATAACGTATATCTTATATATTTTGTTCAATCTTATCAATTTTTGCTTAAACACAGCTGGTTCCTATGGCGTTGTTTCTGTTGCTATTAGAAGAGATTTAGTCTCTCTCTTAAGGATTCACTTTCGTAGCCCTGTCCAAGTTTACTCGTGTGAGATTTCACAAGATTGTCGCTTGAAATATCCATATACTTGTTTTCTTCCCATTTACGTTTACTAATTGTAGTTCTGTTGATAATTTCGTCTGCTGTTTCTGGTTGCTGTAATTAATCTTTCTTTACTCTTTCTTTTTGGAGTCTTCGAATAGTCGCATTGATGCATCAACGCTCTCTTCACTGAGAATGAGTCTTCTTTATCCTTCTTTTCTTGACGCACATTCCCCATCTCTCTATATAATCTCTCTGATGTAATGCCTTATGAATTGTCGTTAGTTTTCTTGTTCTCTGGTCCACTTTTTGAGTTATTCCTTCGTCTATTTTAAGAATGCTCCTGATTATCTTACAAGGGCGACCGCCCAGGCCTTTATCCCTTTGATGAGATTCCATCTATAGAGTTTGGTTACGAGAAGCTTTCCTGTACGCCTGAGATATACTTTATTTATTTTTATATACATATACACACACATGCATATATATATATATATATATATATATATATAACATCTGATGACCATTACTTACTTCTTGTGAAACTATGGGCAACAGCATTTACATATTGAAGATTTTGTAATTTTTTCGGTCTTATATCACCATTGCTTCAGTTTTGAAACATAGTAAGCTTTTAGATTTGCAACGGCAAGAGTAAAGAGCCTGTAATTGTCCCTTTTTTCTAACTATTCTAATAGCTTTTATATATATATATATATATATATATATATATATATATATGTATATATATATATATATATATATATATATAATATCACTATTATTATTATTATTTAAATTACAATACAATAGTGTAAAAAATGTTACCGTTAAAAAAATATAAAAAGTACAAAGAGAGATTTAGTTTCGTTTGATACTTTGTTTAATGGCATATCCATATTCGTGTTATTTTTTGGGGGGTTGCCATTGCTATCCTCGCTAAAGAGCAGTAGCAGTAATACTTGACCAATAGCGAGGAAAGATAAGCGGTTTTATACCTTCTCCATGGGTATCAATCTGAAAGTAAATATTGTAGTGCGACAGGAGTTTGAACTATCTTACAACGATATTGCAATCTAGCATGTTAGCTACTTTGTCACGGAGCTTACCCCCGAGAAATAATTGTGATAATAGCAAAAATATTGAAACATTAACATACAATTCCTCACACTGTGACTTAAAGTTTTACCCAGAGACGTCCATGATCCTCACAAAGCACCTGAAGAGATAATCCGATCGTTTTTTATCATGTTTACCATGAAAAAGTTCTCACCAAACAAAAAAGAGAAAAAAAGGACAAAGTCGGAAAGAAGAGAAAAGGAGAGTAACAAGCAAGATCGTAAAGATCTAGAGAGAGTGGTGAGATAATAAAGTCAGACCAAGGTGAAATATAAAAAAAATGCGCATTAATTTTTGCTTTTTGTTTGTATTTCTTTGTTCAACCATTTATCAGTATTCTTGAACTGCAGGATATGCTCTTTTCACTCCAGGTATAATGCACATTTCTTTCCGCTCTTCACATCATATGCACACGCTGTCTTTATTATCTGCAATTTTGGTGGGAATACATTGTTATTTCCTTTTTCATTTTCAAAAATATGTAATACTTGTTTTTTGCTTTGTCTCTTTATCATTTTTTTTTTTTGCTTTGAGGGTAAGAATTCGTGATTTTGTCACTTTTTTCCCATTGTATCTCCGTTGACTCAATTTAATTTCTCTTCTATTTTCTTGTTTATTTTTACATTAACGTTGCTCATGAAACCAGAGACATCCAAATATCAATCCTGTTTATTGCCTGCTATGTCGACTGGGGCGATAAAATACGCATATCAGCAGAAGTATAATACCCCCAACAAATGTTCTGGATATGGCACTTGACGATCTTGCAACTTCTGGGAATGCGGAGTACCTCTTCATTGCCATTATTCCCAGGTCCACTCTGTCTCAGATTGGTAGTCTATGTTAGGGTCCTATAAATGAGTCAAATATTTATTTACTATACCTGGAAATAAACCAAATAGCAATACTTGAAACCATTGTGTGCAAACAAAGAATTAATTCTAAATAGAATTATTAGTGATAGGTAGTGATACTTGAAACCATTAAATTGTATGCAAACAGATGACCTCTAACTTTATTGGAAATAAAGTTGGCAACAAACTATTCTTTTATAAATCATATATATATTTATATATTAGTTCATATTTTTTATAGCATGAATGCTTATCTGTAACTAAGGGTTTCATGCCGTCTTTAAACGACAATCATCAAGCGTTTTTCCTCTTGATGATTGCCGTATCAAGATGACATGAAACCAAGGGTTGCAGATAAGCATCCATTCTATTATATATATATATATATATATATATACATATATATATATATATATATAAAAAAAACTGATATGTATTTATCTATTATTATATAATAGCTCTATCACAGCTATTGAGCACTCTCCATAATATAACGCATTTGGCATATAACTTACCCAGCAAATGAGAAAGTGACAACCATAAATTCTTGAAATATATATATATATATATATATATATATATATATATATATATATATATATACTATATCTATATAGTCATCCACAGACAGATCGGTTTCGTTCTATCAGAACTCATCAGTGTTGCTAGACATACTAGCTTCCAGTAGCTAGGATCGAAATCCGGCTGATTCAAACGCCAATCCAAGCCTCTAACCCTCAGCCACGAGGAACCAGTAGCAGTGAAGTAAATTTTAAACGGTTATGAATCACAATTACTATTGTTTACATACATCTGTTTAACGGCTACCGAGACCTCAATTCATAAATGAAGAGACTTGCAATAAACGCTAATGACCATACGATTACTTCATTCGCTAGAGAACTCAACCCTACGGCGGTAGGGAGTATATATATATAGTTATAAATATATTATATATATATAATATATATAAATATTATATATATATATATATATATATATATATATATATATGTGTGTGTGTAAACTGGATTTGCCATTAAACAATACAAAAGGTTTGATATTCTATAAAATGCAATAAGCTAATCTAACAAATATTAGTGGCAGTTACATCTTGGCTCTCAAATGCTGTTTTCTTTCTTTTTTTTTTTTAAGACATGTTGATGTTGATTATTTACTTCATGTTCTTAAAGCAGCCATGAATTTGTTAGAAGTCCTTGTATATACAGCAGAAGACAAACTAACGATATTACGCTCGAGATTACTTGAACATGGCTACACCGAGAAAACTTCGATTGAAAGAAACAAGATCTAGTCCGCATGTCGATGTGGCTAAGGTGCTTGACTGTGATATCATAATGAGTTCCAACTCTTGTCGTGTTATTACATTCACTTTCGGACTAATGCCCCTGAGAAAGATATTATCCCTTTATATCCTAGCTATGGGTTAAATAGTAACACCGCTGTTCTTCTGCAAGAATGAATTTGACATTAGATAACCTTCGATAATTGATATGCCATTAAACAAAGAAATGAAACCAATGTCTATCGTTTAACCCATTTTTAATCTAATGCCCTCGTTTGACTGTTAAAATAAACATAAAAATTGCATTAAATACTTATATTTTGGTTAAACTAATGTATATTTCCATTAACAAAGTCATTAGTAAATAATATTCGTAAATTAGTAAGTAATATATGTAAATATAGATATATTATATTTACTGTAGGAAATGTGAAATGGAGTTTACAGTGTGTCTTCTATCAATTTTTCTTTCTTCATAATATTTTCATTGAAAATCGGAAAAATAAAAAAAATTGGTTTATAATGGGTTGATGTGTTCCTGTGAAGCAATTTCTATACTTAACTCAGCAAAATATTCATTGAACAATTCAAATAAGCATCCTGCTCATCTTGGTTTTTATCCATTGGCTATAAAATTATAAGAATGATTACGTTATTTTAATGACATGTCAACGCGTCTTGTTCAATTTTATGCCTATAGATTGAGGAATTTTTCATTGTACATAGGTATTTACATTATTTGTATCATTATTTCTAAAGATTTTTATATCACACGGTTATCTTATGTCAAGTATTCTTAACTAATAATAATAATTTGCTCACAGTAGTATGAGTTCAAGTAATTATTTCTATTTAATAATAGATAACAGTTTGTGCGCAAACATATCCTTTCCAGTAACTAATGATAATCGTTTGTAAACATTTTTAGCTTCAAGTGACTTTTCTTAATGAAAATAATTGACAATTATATCGCATCAATACAGCAATCGATTACGAATAATTTTAAAACAGTTTTATTTGTTTTATAGAAGTTACAATAATAGGTACTACCTATCCAGGTTTGAGTGAACCTGGGAGTAATAGCAATAAAGTGGTTCTCCTCACTCTTTAGATCTCCGAAACTTAAGATGCAGCTTATTGTGATATACAGGGTATTCAATTTCTTTTTTAATGTGGGTCTTACCTCTCTGCAGGGTGATGCAGTCGATTTATTGTAACCTGGCCGAAAAGGTGTCCTATCTAACGCTAATAAATTATATAGAACTATTCTGTTTAAAGTAACAATTTCTAATTAAAAGAAATCACTTTTTAAACACGGTAATATAGTTTCAAGTATTCTTATCTAATACCAATGATTTTCAAGCATCCATATGGTTTCCAGTAACCTATATGTTTTATGTCTTCCTAACATAAAAAATCATTTTTAAAAGAATTCTTTATGGCACAAAGTTATAAGGTTTCACGTATTCTTATCCATTACGAATATTTTTAAAACTATCTATTTGACCCATAGAATGGGCCGAAACAGGCAGTGTCACTTCGGGTTAGTGTGAACCATGTATTAATGACTTTCCACAGCTCCAAAACTAAACCTTCGCAAGCAGATACAGTTTAATGTCATATCCAAGATACCCAGGGGGCGGGGGTTATTACCCCTCTACAGAAGATGCAGTTGGTTTATTTTATGCTCCAATAACACTGTTCCCTGTCTAAAAAAACCAATTCATGATAAATTAAAAGGTTTCAAGTAACTATTCCTATTCAATAATAATGATTTGTTTTCACACATATCTAATATTGTTTCTAATATATCTATTTGACTAATAGACTAGTTGTTGGGTTGATTAGTGTCTTATGACATATCAATCCTTGACGTTTATTTAATAACAAATCTTGTTTACACACCACACACACATACACACACACACACACACACACACATATATATATATATATATATATATATATATATATATATATATATATATATATGATTTTTAAGCGAATAGTTTGTAGTTAATGTTTTTGGTTTGTAGACGAATTGTTAGAGCGAGAGTTTTAGCTTAGTAGACAAATTTTGCTCCACAGGTATATTCTTTATAGATGATCTTCTTTCGTAGATGTATCTCATATTTATTATAAATCTTTTGATTGAAGCTTGCAATTACGTTGTCAGTTTCAATATTTATACTCTCGACACTACTCGATCTTTTTATGGTTTTCCATGACCCGAATGAGTTGCATTGTTTTTACTTGTTTGGTCATCTTTAATAATTGTTTTGTTGATTTTATTGTTGATAGGTGTCACTGGATTGAGAACTGGATTTTAATATTTTCGCTCGTTTTTAGTTCAGAGGTTGATTGGTTGATTGGTTGGTTGTTTTGTTTTACGGTATATCATCCCTTTCGTGTCATTTAACGCCGAATCAAATTTAAAATAATCCAGTCAATTATAAGTATAGTTTTTTTTTACAAACAGTTAAATGTCAAAACGTTTCTATTTCAAACAATTCAGTTTAGCGTAATAAATCAGTTTAGTTTTATTTGACCCATAGATAGGATTCTATCAGATGTTACCACTCCGGGCCAAAGTGAACCTGGGAGTAATAGCAATGAAGGAATACTCCGCATTCCTCTAAACTCTAGCATTACTGGAGCCTGGCAATCAGATTGTTTTGTGCAATATCCAAAACACTCGTGGGGGGTCTTACTCCTTTGCCGAGAAGCAGTCGGTGTAAGCTACATACCCAGCCGAATGGACAATACACAGTTAAATATAAAAAAGTTATTTCGAACCATTCAGTTTAGCATCAGTACGCAGTTTAATAGTCAAAACAGTCCTATTTCAAGCAATTCAGTTTAGCAAAAGTTCAGTTTAGTTCTATTTGACCCGTAGATAGGATCCTATCAGATGATACCGCAAAAGGCCAGAGTGGACCTGGGAACGATAACAATAAAGGGGTACTCGGCATTCCCCAATTACTGGAACCTCCCATCAGATTGTTAGGTGATATACGTAGGACACTCGTTGGAGGGTCTTATCCTTCTGCAGAGAAGTTGTCGGATTATTCTACAGCCCCAGCCGATTGGGCAAAGAAATTATTTGGGTTTTTCATTGTTTGCTTTGCTATTCGGTTTAAATTTATTATATGAGTTTTTCTAGAGCTATTTATTTTGGGAATTAATGGATGATCCGTACGATCTTCTTTTTACGACACCTATTTCAGTTGGAAATTTGAAGTTTTATGTTGTATGTCCTTGATGTAGGTTTTTAGTTTGTTTCTTTTTCTGTTTGACAGATTTCAGTTGAGTGTAGTTTCTTCTAGGAATTTTGGCAAACCTTTTGGTCCAAGTTGCTGCAGTTTTTTGATGAGGTATCTACACTTATCAAGTTGATTGTAGTTGGTGGTGTTGTTACCAATTTGACATATATTTTGTGTTACATTTGCGTAGCTGCCCTCTTTCATTTACAGTTTGACTATTTTTCTTGCTTCTCGAAATGTTATATTTCTTCTATACTTGACCATTGAATGATCTCTCTCTCTTTCTCTCTCTCTCTCTCTCTCTCTTTCTCTCTCTCTCTCTCTCTCTCTCTCTCTCTCGTATATATTGCAAGTTCTGTAAAATTCATGATAGTTCTCCAGGCAGTTTGATCATTTGGTTTCGTTGGAACAATCCATATTTACCAACCCCTCCGCACGGGCAAGATATGACACAAGGTCAATTTTTAAGCGGAGTTTAACAGGTTTGAATTCAGAGTTTTTCTTCTCCTAGACTAGTTGCCTCACCAAGGCTAAAGAACCTAGTCTGCCCTACTATTTACCCATAGCTGTAGGGAGAATAATTGGATTCATACCTTTCCCATGGGTATTAGTGCAATGTGAAATGCAATCAGTCTCGTCCAGAATTTGAACTCGAGTCGCCGTGTCCATTTCCTACGACGATAACCATTAAACCACGGGCACCTCCACTTCGTTGGAACATTCTTTGTCTGTATGGTATGGATTTTTTTGATCACACTGTCCACAGGACGGACGAGCCCAGCAACTCTTTTTGTGGTGACGATGTTTTAGATATTTGAAGGACTTTACGAGTGGGGGTGTACTGTTTAATTTTGGCATTAAGCGTTTATTAAGTGTCAAAATGTACACGAATGTTGGCCTTTCTTTATCACCCCTTCTAATGGTTATACTTTTGTTGTCTCATGGCCCTTGAAAACTACTTTTGTAAAAAGTAGTTTTCAAGGGCCATGAGACAAGGCAGTTTTTCTCCCTATTTTCTCAAGTGTAGCTGGGGATATTACCTTGTTTCTATTTACTCCCTTTGAGGTCCTAAGCTTTTAATGCAGGAGGTTTGCATTTTATATTGTGGAAAGTTTTCATTTTGATAAGATTTTCACCATGTTTTTGTTATCCACCTCTACAAGTAGTTTGCCGCTTTTATTTTTCCCCGTTAGCGGGTTCATCCTTTTGGAGATAACTCATTCGAGAAGATAGAGTTCAATTTGACCAAAGAAGATTCCTCCAATGATTCAATCACAATAAATCTTGGATATTCTGTCATTTCATTTTCTGAATCAGATTCATAGAGATTTCTTCTTTTCTTTTTTTTTTTTTAGTTTTTTTAATGTTTTTCGTTTGATTGTTTATCTTGTTTTGTTTTGTTTTGTTTTGATTTTGCTGGTCCCCTGCTCTACCACCCACCATAAATTCTGCTTTCAGTTGGGTAGTTACAAAGGGACAAAACCACTCGCTGTTGTTGAGACGGGATATATCCACTAGTATAATCATGTTGGGGGTGAGAGTTCGAGCCCCGGGCAATTTCAGGCTTTCAGTATCCAATATTTAATGACTTTATTTTTTGCACTGGATAAAATCTTGACTTTCTCAACCCATATCTACTTTTTCCAGACGGCTGGGTCATTAGAATACACCGACTGCTTCTCTAGAGAGAGTTAAGACCCCAACGAATGTCCTAGATATGACTCCAAACAATCTGATGGTGAAGTTCCTGGAACTTTAGGGAATGTGGTGTACCCCTTCATTACCATCGCTCCCAGGTCCACTCTGGCCAGGAATGGTAGCACTTAATAGGGCCCAACCATGGGTCAAATAGATCTAAACTGCGTACTTACACAAAACAGTATTGTTTGAAATAGAACTGTTTGACTAAACTGAATGACTTGAAATAGAAATGTTTTTGTCAATTAAACTGTGTACTTTCATTTAAACTGTATACTTATGCTAAACTGAATTGTTTGAAAGGGAACTGTTTTCGTATACTAAACTGAATTGTTTTAAATAGAACAAAATGGTCACCTTCTTGGGAGACCATCCTCCTCTATTGAGTTACACTCTGCATATTCTACAACCCCAGCCGACTGGATGGACCACTGATGGAAACATAACACATACTAACGCTCCCGGACCTGGACACAATGGTAATAAAGGTGTATTAAACGCTCCCCCAGATCTCCAGAAATGTAACCTCACCAGCAGATGTATTTCATTCAGGATACTCCTTTGTGAGAGTTCTCACTCCTCTGTGAAAGACTCAATCTGCGTATTGTTAGCCCCGCTTAAACATTAGAAATAATTCATGTATGTTCTTATATAGAAAAAATGAATGATTTTTAAGAACTATACAAAGAACATTTCAAAATCATTTTTTTGTATAAGACAATCTTCGGCTTCGGGGAGATTAGATTTGGACAAATAAAGAAAAGGATGTTTGGGGCGAAATTAACTCAGGGCTCCTAGTTTATGAACATACATTAGAATATCCAAAGATGATCTTATTTTTCCAGTTTTTTTTTTCTCAGTGTGGATTTCATTCTTATTCTGACATACTTAGCAGTTCCCGCTGACAACTGCTGGTTATTTGGGCGTAAGTATTTGTTCTTCAGACATTCAAGTTGTTGAAACTAATAATCCGTTGTAACGAATGAAGCCTTGTATATTCTATTGATTGCAAGTAAAGCGTTTGTTTAGGTATTAGCATAGGTTTATCGAACGTTCTTTTTAAAAAAGAATCAATCAATCGTCATTGTTAATAAGGATGACTTTACACATAGCAAATAAATTTAATTTTTCTTATATTCGAAAGGCTTAACTTCCATCGATGAAAGTTGACATCTCTATCCAAATCGCTTTAATTTTTTTCTCTAAAAAGCTCTCGGTGTAATTTATGTAAGAGGACTGATCAAAAAGTGCTGAGACTGAATCTCTAAATTAGAAGGGGGTGTCCTCGTGGTGTAATGGTTAAAGCGATGGACTGCGGAATCGTCGTACGCGAGTTCGTACTCCAGTCGCGCAATTACGTTCACTTTCGGGCAAATACCCGCGGGAAAAGTTATAAACCCCATTATCCTTCCAGCTATGGGTTAAATAGTACCACTACTGTTCTTCTAGGAGAATGGCTTCGGCATTAAATAACCTAAAAAGAGTTGATATGCCATTAAACAAAGAAACCAAACCAAAATAAACCATCGAAATTAGATTCAATTTTGAAAATTTTGAAATCTAGAATATAGAATATAAAATAGCGTGTATGTATTGTTAAGAAATTTATAATATGAATTTTGCGCAACAGCAACTCCAAAGAGATCGGCTGCAATGCTTCTACATTTGGAAAAAATTATGAAAGTAACATACTTAGAAGATGTTCTCAAAGATTTTTTATTTAGTTGTAAATAAAATAATTATAGATAAGACTTAAAATATTTTAAATTAATAGCCAAAGATTTTGACTAATTTATTTAGGGAATTTTCTTTTAAGTCACACTATTCAGCTATTAGATAAAAATATTTTATGACTCATTTGTTGTTAGTTTGTTCACGGCTAAAGAAAAAATACCCAAGTAAACATCCTCTTGGTGTGCTAATTGCATTCTTTTTGCAAGGATTAGTGTCAACAAAACCCTCATCAGATAATGAATCTGAGATCAGACATGTTATCGGAGCTGAAGCATCATTATCACTTTGCCCAGGCGCCCCAGCTGTAACTTATGATACCTCCAATCATTGTTAGTTTTAGGTCACAGTGTAGAAATACCAGATCCTTCCAGATTCAGTTTCTACTTGATCTTGAAACCTCTAGAAATATTTACGTTTTTCTGTTAGTAACAAGTCGAGTTTAAGATAAGGCAGAGTTTAAGATAAGGTCAGAGGTAAAATATATCGACGTTTTGTACACATTACACACACAAATCTTCGTACATTTCCAGCTCAGATTGATATGTCCAGTAAATATTTTCCTCAAATTTAACTACTTCAATGACATAAAGTCTTTTTAGTTTTATTGACCAGAATACAAGTTCCAGGAGTTGAGCCCTTAAAGTTATCTTAGCCAATGATCATTAAGAATTGATGTCTAAATGTTTAGATCGTTGTCGGTGACAATTCACAATAGTTTGATCTGTAGTCTTGATACTTTTTGATCAATGATCTTATGTGAACTAGATGATTATGTAACTGCAGCATCTCTAAACTTACTTCACCTAAATATGTTGAATAAACTGTAAGACTTCAAGATATTAAGGAGGTTAAAGGTAACACGTCGATACAATTTCGCACCATATCATAAGTGCTCAGTCCAAGCGGAAACACACTGGGATGAGTGTGTGGAATACGCGGGGTTTTAATATGGCAGAAATTTCGTTGAAAGCTCTGAATCATCCTGTTATTTGATGGAAGCTGCCATTATTTTTTTTTTCGGGGTTTTTGGGGTTTTTTATTGTTTTTTTTTTTCTCGATATTTTGCTTTCTGTTATTTTTGTTTGTTTTTGTTTTTCGGTATCAAGTGCAAGGCGTGACCTATCATCTATGCAATGATATTTTTATCGTTCCAGAAATATTTCTTATTCATAAAACCTGATTGGGTGAGGGTAGGGGCTGATTTTAATCACTTCTGTTCTTTTAAGTAAAGAGAAGTCTTACGTCATCACTAGAGTAATACCATATCAAGTGTCTCAAGGAAGAAAAAGTATAAAAAATGATTTGGTGAAATTATTTTTATATATATTCTAGATGAATTATAAATATTATAAGATTAAAAAATACGGACTTTACACGCCAAATATGAGTAAAACAGTTGGGCAGAATTAGCTCTCTAGCCTTCGTAGAGTGACCTTAAACAATTATAATTAGTTCCTGTGAACTTCTTTTCACTCAATATCCCTTCTGCTTTCAGCTTTATATATACGGCATAGTATTTATCATTAAAGAAAATGGACCTGATAAACTATGTTCGAATCCTATACAAGGCTCTTTGTGCTCTTGAGAAAGGCAGGAATCTATCTCTTCTCCTCTCGTTCAGCTGCACATTACAAGGGGAGTGCTCAGAAAAGTCCCTGAAATAAGTGTGTCAAATGCAAAGAAGATAATTTCGTTGACAATTTTGTAGAAAATTTAAGTTTCATTCATGGTTCATTTATGTTTCGGTAAATGCGGGACCATACTCGATATTTTTTGACGATCTGATTACTTATCTATATTGGTGCTTCTACCTAAATTCCTAGTCGGCTGAACCTGGAGAATAAGCCGACTGCATCTTTGCAGAGGGGTAAGACCCCCACCATCCTCACCATCGAGTGTCTTTGATATGACACTAAGCCATCTGATAGTGAGTCTCGTCCTGCAGCTTTGACCAATATGATGTACTCGATGGATGTCATTACACCCAAGTCTACACTGACCCAGAATGGTAGTACTTTTTAGGGTCCCATCTATGGGTAAAATTGAACTGTTTAAACTTTTATTAAATATAACCATTGATGATAAAGTTACTTGCTCTCGTGGTGTAATGGTTAAAGTGATGGACTGCGGTGTTGTAATAAGCGAGTTCGAATTCCTGGCGCGGAATTGCGTTCACTTTCAGTCAAATACCCATGGGAAAGGTACGAACCCTTTTATACTCCAAGCTATGGGTTAAATAGCACCTCTCCTGTTTTTCTGGAGGGATCGATTTGGCATTAAATAACCTACAATTTGGCATTAAATAACCTGCTATTAAAAAAAGAAACTAAACCAAACCTTAAATAGCAATACTTGAAAACATTTAAGTGTATGTAAAAAATGATTATTGTTATATTAGATAAGAATACTTGATAATTAGAATTATTAAAATAAGATAGCAATACTTGAAACCATTTCATAGTGTGCAAACAGATTGTTAATATTGAATAGAATTATTTGGGTTAGATTTAAAACCATTTAACTGTGTGCCAACAAATGAGTTCTGGTTCGTTTGTTATCCACAAAATATTCGTTTACAAATAATACATATATATGGATATGTGTGTAAACAGAATTAGGCATCAAAAATTCTACTAAGTTTGATATGCAACAAAACACAACCAATCAATCTTTGCCTAGGATTATAACGTAGCATCTGTATCCTTTACCTAGAATACAGTAAACGCTCCCCAGCACTTTCGATTAGAATAAGATTTTCTCTATCCAGCCGCTAGTTGTGCAGAATTCTTGTCTTCACACAAGGTGTAACGAATGAAAAAAGAGAAATCTTCTCCCTGAAGCTTCCATCTATCAATATTCACCAAAAGAAAGGTTTGGTTTAGTTTGTTCTTTTTTTTTAACGTCATATCAACACCTTAAAGACAAATTAATATCGAAATTTTACTCCCTTGCATATATTAGATTGGTTAGTTGGTTGGTTGGTTGGTTGGTTTTTTAAAACTTTGCATAAGTGAATATTTTGTAAGTTAAGTAATTTTTGAATATGTTTGATGTCATTTGGTTGCACACAGTTAAACTGTTTTAAGTATTGATATTTAGTATTAATAATTCTATTTATCGAGAATTTATATATTAGTTGTAAGTTGGCGACCGTAGTCGAGAGCGACCAGAAGGATCCCTTTTCAATCGCTATAACACCGCGGTGTAGGGGAGGGTGCTACTCCGTTCCCTGGATTGCTCCACTACGTACTTTATATTGCTGAGTGTTAAGAAAGGAAGTATCAAGTACCGTTTTTAAAGTCTTTGGTATGACGCAACCTAGAATTAAACCCAGGTCTCCCAGACCATTGGCGAACACTCTACCCACTAGCCACACACAGCTGTATGGTTTGAAATAACTAATAAAAATAATCCTTAGAAAATGATGAACAGTTCTATTTGACACATAGTTGGTACCGTAACAGGTACTACCAATCCAGGTCATAGTTGACCGGAAAGTAATGCCCATAACGGGGTACACCACTTTTTCCAAAGCTCCAGGACAGGAGACTGACCATCAGATGCAGTTTAGATACTCGTTAGTGGGTGTGGTCTTACTCTCAGGAGACGTGCAGTCAGCGTATTCTACATCCCCAGTCGACAGGATGATGCTTGATTATAGTTAAGTTTATGGAAATAACTTATCCCCTTTCCTACTTTAATGGTTCCATTTGACTTGGCACTTAAAGTGTGAGTTTATTTTTGTTACTGAAACAGAAGACTACAAAATTAACTGGGAGCTAGTCAATTAGTATTAGTTATTTATTAAACTTTTTTTAGTTTTAGCACAAGGCCAGAAGTATATCTTCTCGAATGAGACTCAAACTCATTGACAGCTAAGCTCCTTAACCATTATAATGTGCAAAGCGTCTAAGCCTGTTAGGATTAAAACCCTAGCTATATATGTTTCAATGTCCCATGGCAATCATTTTTAACTGGCATTTTTGTTTATATGTAATGATAACCTTTTGTTTGCACACAGCTTCAAGCATTACAATCAAATAGAAATAAGTTACACATAATTATAAGATTTCATCTATTGAAATTTGATCATACGAACAAATGGTATATGCACAGTCCAGCATCTGCCCTTAAGAATGACACACATAAACTCTTATGGGACTTTGACAAACAAACGGACAACCTTATCTCGGCCAGAAGAACAGACCCTTTAATAATCAACAAAAAAAAGAGAACTTGCAAAATTTTCGACTTTGCTGTCCCGGCTGACAAAAGAATAATACTGAAGGAATGTGAAAAGAAGGATAAGTATCTCGACTTTGCTATGGAATTGAAAAAACTATAGAACATGAAGGTGACAACTACACCAACCATGATTGGTTCTTTCGGTACAGTCACTAACGGATTATTAAAGGGACTGGAGAACTTGGAAGTTAGAGGACTAGAGGAAACGCTCCAAACTACAGGATTATTGAGAACGGTCAGAATACCGAGAAAAGTCCTGGCGACTAGAGGAGACTTATTGTCACTCAAACTCCAGTGAAAGACCCCCAGCTAAAACTGGTATGAAAAACTCTCAATGAGTAAATAATAATAATAATAATAATAATAATAATAATAAGAAGAAGAAGAAGAAGAACTATGGAGCATGAAGGTAATGCTGATACCAGTTGAAACTGGAGCGCCTGGAACGATCCCTAATTGCTTAGTAAGAGAGCTGAAAGAATTGGAAATCGGTGGACGAGTGTAGACCATTCAAACTACAGCATTGATAAGGTCGGTCAGAAAACTGAGAAAAAAACTGGGGGTTTGAGGAGACTTGCTGTCACTCGGACTCCAGTAAAGCCCATTAGCTAATGGTGGCGTGAAAAACTAACAAAGAGTAATTTTAAGTTATATTGTATCAAATATTCCCAATAGCTATAATTTTTAAACATATGTATACGACCCATTGATGAGACCTTCACAGGTACGACCATTCCGGTTTAGGGTAGACCTAGGACTAACGACAACTAGACGGTGATAACCAGAGCTCTAAGATACGCTCTGAGGATGGACGCTTGGTAAAATAGCTATCGTCGTAAGAATCGAGGACTCAAGTTCAAATCCGAGACTGCGTTTCTCTTCATGTTAATGATCTTGATAACGCATAAAACATCTGTTGTCCCAAGCTATTCGTAAATACTAGGGCAAACTGGGTTATTTAAGTTTGCTTTGTCAACATTTTTAGGAAAAGGAAAACTAAATTCAAGCCAACTATTCACGAGTTAGAATTTAACTTTGTGTCACATGTTAACAGAGACGAGAGGTTGGTTTAGTACATACCCAGAAATCCAGAAGTGGTTCATCATACGGGATACAATTGTGTCATACCCAGGATACAATGCAACAAAGGGAGAAAGAAAGAAAATAAAAGAAAATAAAACCTTCATGAAGATTAGAAAAGATAGAAAGAATGAAATAAGAGCTAGAAAATAAAGAAAAAATTGATTCATTAAAATTTAACGGCATATCAACAGCTGTTTAAGGTAAGGGAATCGCGTTCATATTTACAGTTTTTATATAAATGCTTCTTAAGTGTCTTTTTTGGTGGGGATACATATGGTCCTATTGAATACAAATAATTTTTAAACAGATTTATTTGACTCATAGATGAACCCAAGCAGGTACTTCTACTCTGGATCAGAGAGGACCTAGGAGTAATGGCACTAACGGATTACTCGACTCTCCCCATAGCTCCAGAACATTTACTATTAGACACAGTTTAGTGTTATTTCCCGTCCATCGACTTTTGGGGAGGTCTTCCTCCTCTAATGTAGTCAGCATATTCTCAGCACCGTCGACAAGGCACAACAAAGAAAGTTTACCGTAAAGAAGGAAAATGATGACATGTCAAAATATAACTTGAGGTCTGTATTTCTGGCACAAGGTCATAACACTGAGTTACACAGCAGTGATTAAATATTCTATGCTCATAATTTGTCTTGAGATTTGCTTATTTCCACTGCTCTACAAATGCACTTCATTTATTTACGCAGTACTGCTTCGTCAAGTAGAGGATCGCAAGCGAAAAAAAGAACTAACTTTTGAATACTAAATTGCTGATATATATATATATATATATATATATATATATATATATATATATATATATATATACAGTTAGTTAGTTAGTTAGTTAAAATCCCATGCAACAAGCGCCTCTAAACCGCAAATATTTTACCGAGAAATATCACAATATTTTTAAAATTATAAAATAAGGCAAAGCGTGAGAATCATCCGCTCACCTAACGATCAAAAACGTGAAACTCAGTATCATGTGTTATAAACATGCCTTATTTTTATAATCATATATATATATATATACATATGAGTGTGTGTGTGAGAGAGAGTGACGGAGAGAGTGTGTGTGTGTGTGAGAGAGAGAGAGAGAGAGTGGGGGGGCGTGTGTGAGAGAGTGGGAGAGAGAGTGTGTGTGTGTGTGTGTGAGAGAGAGAGTGTGTGTGTGTGTGTGTGTGTAAGAAAGAGAGAGTGTGTGTGAGAGAGAGAGACAGAGACAGAGAGGGAGTGTGTGTGTGAGAGAGAGAGACGGAGAGAGAGTATGTGTGTGAGAGAGAGAGTGTGTGTGTGTGTGAGAGAGAGAGAGGGGAATAGAGAGAGTGTGAGTGTGCGTGTGTGAGAGAGAGAGAGAGAATCTGTGTGTGTGTGTGTGTGTGTGTGTGTGTGTTTAACAAAGGAAAATTTGCGGATCAATCAGCTTAGATCATACACATCAGTGTAGAGAGAAATGGACATTCAGAACATTTAGCCAAATCAATTCTACCTTCATTTATTTTTCATAGACAATGGGAGGGATCAATAAACCTTATTTCGCAAATCATGAATCAAATCAAAGTCTCCCGTTTAACAAATGGATATACTGACTGTTATATTACCGAGGTCTTGACCATGTAAAGACGACATGATAGATTACTTTTATGGTAATTTGCAGTTGTGAAAAAAAGGTCCCTGAATATATACCTGGTGGCAGTTAAGAGTCAGGAGGTGGAATCTCTATAAGAGGAAACAGAAAAGCTATTAATCCTAATTTTATACCAACATCATATCCACCTTAATTTTTTGTTCTAAGAAATAATGTTAACTTTCAAATAAACAAAAACGAAGAGCTATGGCCAAGAATCGCCGCTAAAACATCATCACTTTTGCTGTAGTTGCTCATATACTAGAGAAGCTGTTGCAAATAGACTTCCTAGAGAAATGAAAAGCAATTTCGAAACTTAGCTCCGTTATTACAAGCGAAACACTACAGATTCATGTGTTAAAATCGGTGCAATTCCGAATCTTGTTGGTCGTGTTCTAAATGGGAAAGTAGCAATTGTACATCGACATATTTATGAGTCAAAAGCAGTGAAATTTAGAATCTTGTCTGTAGTGATTTAAACGGAAGAGTTGCAACTGTAAATCAACACATTCATGAGTTTAAAGCGTTGCAATTTCCAATTCTGACCATAGTGATCTAAACGGGAGTGTAGCAAGTGTACATCAACACATTCATGAGTCACTCTCTCTCTCTCAAACACACACACACACACACATATATATATATATGATTATAAAAATAATTCTGACCATAGTGATCTAAATGGAAGGGTAGTAATTGTACATAGACACATTCATGAGTCAAAAGCAGTTCAATTTCGAATCTTACCCGTAATGATCTAAATGGAAAAGTATAAATTTCACATCGAAATATTCATGAGTCTGAAGTCGTGCAATTTCACATCTTGCCACTAGTGATCTAATCAGTAGAGTAACGATTGTACATCGACATATTCATGAGTCAAAAGGAGTTCAATTTCAAAGCCTTTTTTTAGGGAACTAAACGGAAAACTTGGAATTGTACATCAATGTATTCACGAGTCAAAACCATTGCAATTTTAAATCCTGCCTGTTGTGATCTAAACGCAAGTGTTGCAATTGTGCATCGACATATTCATGGGTTAAAAGCGGGGCAATTTTAAAGCTTGCCTCTAGTGATCTAAGCGGAAGTGACATAATTGTACATTGACATATTCATGAGTCAAAAGCGGTGCAATTTCTATTCTTATCCAGAGCGATTTTAACGAGAGAGTGGCAATTGTACAAGGACATATTCATGACTTTAAATTGGTCCAATTTTAATCCTGTCCATTGAGATTTAAACGGAAGAGTAGCAATCGTACATCAATATATTCATGAGTCAAAAGCAGTTCAATTTCAAATCTTGTCCATTGGGATCTAAACGGTAGAGTTGCAACAGTACATTGACATATTCATACACAAATGTATAAACTTAACGAGGTTAAAAAATTAATGTTTTGCCTTTGACTGTTTTATGCCCAACTTTACTGCATCAGTTGAACATAGATCAATTTTCTTCGATAATAGGACGCATGTTCGAGTCACGCCGAGAGATTGCTTTTCATTTCTGATCGATACTGTCATGCAATGCTTGTAAAACATCAATCTGAGTAAATGTTATGATAACTAAGATTAAGATGAAGAATACGAGTTATAAAGTGTGAATTTTGATTTCATATGATCAGTTCAGATATAATATTTAGACATAGTTCATTTTAAATCTTTTTGTATTATTAGATAAATCGTCTTGCTTTAGATTTGATGTCACATGATCAGAATGATATAGTTGACGTCTATGTGAGATAAGCAGCCAGTGTATCAGAGACGGTTTGAAATCTCGTAGAAGGCTTATACTTTATTTGCAAGCAGTTTTACTAGCTTTATCAGTCTAAGTATGCAAAGACCTTCTCAGCGTTGTGATAAAAACCGTAAAAAAGATGGAAGAAAAAAAATAATGAAAACACCGTCTTTAAGCAATTCATACAAGACCGATTAGCATCCTTATCTTTGTCGTTTTTATCAGAACCTTCTAGAATATTTTTCCAGTTGTGATCAGACGTGTGTTAGAGCCGTTGTTCGTCAAGGAATTTTTGCCGAAACAAATTATTTGGTTCTTGTTGTATTTGCTGCTGTCAAATACATTTAAATATGATGACTACGAAATGTGATAGGCTTTTGAATAAAGCGAGTGGTTACATAGGTCGAAAAAAACTCTAATAAAACAAGAAGGTGGACCCACTACTCTTTGAATTGTAAATTATGTAAATCATTATACGAACACAGGCAGATACAAATCACATATTTTGAATGTAAGAAGGTTTCAGTCGTTTCATTACAGCAGTGAATAACATCTATATGTATTTTTATCATTAAGGGTTTACCAGCAGGACACATAGCGTAACGTTTATAGGCGTTGGTTCCCAAAGCTTCTAAGGAGACAATTATCTGAAGGTTGCAGGTTCAATCCTGACTGCAGGCGAGTAACAATACAAGAATACTTAACACTTGTACCCGGTTATCATATTTACTCAACCCTTCCGCTCGGGCAGGATATGACACAAGGTCAATTTTTAAGCGGAGTTTAACAGGTTTGAATTCAGAGTTTTCCTTCTCCTAGACTAGTTGCCTCACCAAGGCTGACGAACCTAGTCTATCCTACTATTTACCCATAGCTGGAGGGAGAATAATTGGATTCATACCTTTCCCATGGGTATTAGTGCTATGTGATATGCAATCAGTCTGGTCCAGGATTTGAACTCGTGTCGGCACTTGTACCCGGTTATGGTTAACGGAATCTGAACGGGCGACCCCTGTGGATTCAATAAGGAACGTAGTTCGAAGTTCCGTGAAGGTTCTCGAATTCGACAAATACCTGAAGAAGGCCGGAGGACATATCGGCTGAAACGTTGTGCAAATAACAATAAAGATGATGACAATAGTCCGAAAACCCTTAATGATGAAAATTATCAAGCATCGTCTCAGAAATCTAGACAATATCTATATGTATATGAAACACAATGTGAATATATATATATATATATAAGAAAATTATTGAGATAATGTGTTTTAATATGTGATAATGTGGCAACATAACCCTTTGTTTCTGTTTTGTTTTGTTTTATTTTTTTTTACTTTTTAGTTTTTTGATGACCCATCTTCAGATATGAGAGACATTAAAATCTTCACCTGAATAGTATCTTTAAATAAAAAACCGAAGGAAAGAAAAAGAAAATTCTTGGCGTTCTTTTAACGTTAATAGCGTTTCGTTTCAAACCAGACCGACGTCACTCTAGTATTTAACTTTTATTCTTAAAGTTAATATTGTTTGACGGTAAATTTACTAGAATCCCAAAACGGGACTCTACTTTTCGTACGTGTGAAGACGGAGCAGACTGGCACTTGATCCCTTGTAGAATAACTCCTCGTTCAGAGTTTTTCCTCGGGCATATAGGAACTGGCACATTATGTGGGGGATTAATTTATGGCTAGACTGACCGCCGTTGGCAAAGGGTTTCCAAATTTCACACTACACACACACCTACCAAGGCCACTAGTTCTTCCTCCCCTAGAACAATGGAAGATATGGACCTCTAGGTTTAGAAGTAATAATATTAATTATAGTAGTCGACAACTCCGGTTTCCCGTATAAGAATTTTAAAGGAATTTATAGGACAAGTTTTAGCATGCATAACATAAGGCGAATAGAAGCTGAAAAAGAAACATGAAATAACGAATTGGCATCAGACGATACAAAGAACGACTCGAGCACGTGGGAACATTAAAATACATCAATCTTTTACTACACATAGATACACATCTTGAACGTGTCGACTATATTATAAATGAATAGTACATGAACACAAATGTCTTTCTTCTTCTCTTTTCTTTCGTTTTTAGTCTTTCTTCAACTTGGGAAAGAGAGGATATATAATTGGGTATTGGGAGAAACAGTTTTAAAGTCTACTTATCTTTAGACGACTTTCCTATAGAGAGCCTTTTTACTTTCTCCTTTTTTTTCTTTATTCTCGGGTTGACGGCATTTATTTTATTTTTGGAGTCTGGCTTGAAAGTAGGGTTCCTTTTTTTACTTGTCCAAGATATTCCCATCTTTCTTTTCCCGGAGTCTTGGCATGCACTTCACCCCATCTGGTCACCACGATGTCTCATTCCAAGACTAACCTTCTTCCTCCCTACTTCTGCTGACGGAAGGAGCTCCCACTTCCGCCCTAGGGCTCCAGCCAATCATTTGGCTTCTCTTTTCTTCTCCCTGGTCAGGCGATTCGTAAGGGCTACTATATGTCACCCCGTATCCAATTCTTTATCCATCAGGTCACCAGGTACAAACATCTGTTTTTCCATTCTGACCTGGATTTGTTACTTCGGGATTGACCCACATTATCTCTCTTAACGATCATTCTTTGACGGCTTTCTACTGTTAATTCGAATACGGAGGAATTAGTAGTAATCTTATTTCTCCTCACTCAGGGGGACACCACGTGACAATTGTAATAGATTTTTTTTTCATAATTCAAACATTTTTAAGAATAATGAATTTTTCTCTTCCTCCTCAAAATAAAGGCTACGTTCGTAGTTTTAAAAAAATATATTTTTATTAAATAAACTAACGTCTTTGTTTATAGTCTGTAATCTAAAATTTTGTCTTAAAATATTTTCTTTAGAATTAGGAAGAAAATATATTATGTTAGAATAATTTATAATTAATTGATAAAAAGAAATAATTTAGATAAAAAATATTGTAACACTTTAGAACTAATTTTACTAAAGGAGAAGATGAATTTAAAAAAAAACGCTGTTTTATTTGATTTTAAAATTCGAAGTACTGAGAGATTCAACCACCTTTCTGTGCTATTTATTATGTATATTAACTAACATCTGAGCGTCTTTAAAATGACAACTTTGTTTCGTTTCTAAATTACATTTTACTTCTGCAATCAAATCATCGCTTTATCCGAAATCTCTGTGTTTATCAATGTGTTCTTTTTTGGTTGTTTTTTTATAAGATATCATATGTAGATTTCACTACAACTACTATAAGAGATGGTATAAATGCCAGATTAAGATTTCATATAATTGTTCTTCTTATTATTAATAATTAAGTTTCTAATATTTTAAAAGAATTTGTAACTGTTTAGATACCGAGATGGTTTAGAATTATTCGGTGATGAGTGTTTTCAGTTCGTAAAATGATATAGGATAGTTTGTAAAATGTTATAAAATACTTAGTTAAATGATTTAGAATACTTAGTTAAATGATATAGAATACTTAGTAAAATATTATCGAATAGTTTGTAAAATGATGTAGAATACGTTGTTAAATAATATAGAATTGTTAGTAAAATGTTATAGAATACTTAGTTAAATTGTATAGAATACTTAGTTAAATGATATAGATTAGTAAGTAAAATGATATAGAATAGTTGGTAATATGATATAGAATAGTTAGTAAAGTGTTATATAATAGTTAGCAAAATGTTATAGAATAGCTAGTAATATGATATAGAATAGTTAGTAAAATGTTATAAAATATTATTATAAAAAGCATTTGTGTTATTAGAAGTGTTAGTGTATCTTTTTCGTTCATGAATTATGAAAACTTTTATTTTAACACGATGTATAAAAGTTTTTCGGATAGTAAAGTTGTGGAAATGCAGTTTCTATATTGTGTATTTCATTATTTAAAATTTGGGGGCTACAAATTCTAAGAGCTCCACGGTTATGATTATTTAATTTTTATTTTAGTTTGATTTCTTTGTAAATCGACATACCAAACATTATGGGTTATTTAATGCCAAATACTTACTTGTAAAATTGTAGAGATACTGTTTAACCCATATCTGAAAGAATAAGGTTTTCATAACTTTCCCATGGTTATTAATCCAAAAATGAACGTAATAGGGTGACTGGAGTTGGAACTCGCTTACTACAATATTGCACGTAAGTCACTACACCACATGAACTCCCTCAATGTTTATATTTAGGTATTATGGTGGGGTAAAAGTAGATATAGTCATTTAAAAATTATTTTTATGGATTATTAATGAATTATAGTAACATCCAATATTTTCGTTAAGATTTTTAAACAAAATATTTTCACAACAAAATTTCTCGATTGCAATCCACAAATACATCATTTCATTTAATAAATTTTAATGAAAAATTAAATATTTTTAATTACTACCATGGATATTATTTTAAGAATTTTCGATAAATTTCATAATTCTTAAGAATATAGTTGTTGTTTTTTTTTCTAAATCCATAATGAAAACGTTATTTTTTTTTCCAAAATAAAATCTTTTGAAAACCTGAGTGACATCAGTCTGGTTTTGAAGTTAAAAGAACACTATTTTTTTCCTTTTTTCGTTCCCTTTTTCCTCTGAAAATATTTTTCGTATGAAGCGTTTAACTTCTCTCATATATACTTTGCAGGTGGTTTATTAAAACAAGTAAATCATCAGAATGTTACGCTAGCACTGTCTCATACAAATAAAAGTACATCCTTTAAATGTCTTACATAACATTTTTCTGTCCAAACTTATAATACGACAAATATTACAGATCGTATTTGCATTATATGTCTCGTTAATACTATATATAAATATATATATATATATATGTGTGTGTGTGTGTGTGTGTGTGTGTGTGTGTGTGTGTGTGTGTGTGTGTGTGTGTGTGTGTGCATATGATTGAGTAAAAGAGAGATTAAAATTTAACAATAAATATTTAAATCTTCAAAATCTGCAATGTGAAACACAGTAATAAATTTTTATCCCATTATTATTTCCTTTTATACTATAATATATATATATATATATATATAGGTGTGTGTGTGTGTGTGTGTGTGTGTGTGTGTGTGTGTGTGTGTGTGTGTGTGTGTGTGTGTGTGTGTGTGTGTGAATTTTACATCGTATGCTGCAAAAAAAAGCACAGCGGCCCTGAAACGATTAGGCTAGAGCCAAGAATGGTTTCGGGGCCAAAGCCTCATTGTCTCCAATTCAGTGTCCCAGCGGCATTTTAACATTATACGAGAAAGATCAAGATCTCCCATGAAGAGTATTATACAGAGATCTCAAGAGACGGGAATAGAAGGAGTTCAAAGAAACATAAAAATGAAACAACAAATAAAGCTCCACTACGGACATAAAAAGCCTTTATTTCAAGGAGGTGTAGTAATATTGACCAAGAGTTGTATCTAGTGTACAAATACAGAAATACGATAGATGTAAAGTCCACCAGGAGAAAAAAAGGAGTGACAAAAAGAGAACACTGATTTCAAAACCTGAAAAAAATACCTGGTATAATCATTATAATCATTTAAACATGACAGTGTTGTTTTTTCCCACATCGTGGAAATGCTAGCTTAAGTTGCAGTTTTTTTTTTCGTTTTCACCTTTGTTGCATTCACAGCTTTCCTGTTAATAAACGTGAATTTAATTAACTGACGAGAATAAACGTCTGTCCACCGAACGAAAAGGGAAATTTTCGCAAAACTCACGAATGAAATACTCAAATTGCAATTAGGATTCGTTTATTCAATCATGTTAATTTGAATTATTTGACAACATAAAAATGTCAGATATGTTTGCCGATACGGGTTATCGTTTATAATATATACGCGTTTGAACTTGAACAATGTGAAATATTGTCTTGACTTCCCAACCTAATTAATCTAATAGACTGGTGTTAATGGAAGATACTGATAGGACAATCTGGGGCTGTGGTAATAATTCTCCCACAATTCTTTCGTTTATTACATATTTCGATTTGATATCTTATTACACTCATAATATTCAAAGCTATATTTTATAATCCATTCTAAAAATTATAAAATATAGCTTTGAAAATTATGAGAAATATGAGAATTTTACCGATATGAATACTTCATTTTGATATTAAACAGAAGTTCCGAAAACGTCATCATGATTCTAGCCAGAGGTTCCATATCCTTTGGTCTTAGATGAAAATACCAAACTTTATGCAAATTAAACAAAAACGACTATTTCTTTCGGTAATCCAAATTAAGAAAGACAGTCACAAGTTTTTTAGAAATAAAACTCATCATATATTAAAACCAATAAAAATCATTTGATTTGTTTTTTGTTTTTACGGAGAGAAAAATTGCATTTGCTCTCTTCGAATATCCATGACGATTAGATTGTGAAACAATGAGAGCTATTGGGAGTGAAAACAAGGGCAGATAATTCTGAATAGTCACCGAAGACTTGTGTTGATGATAGCTGAACGTCTGATGGGAGGCAAAAACATAAAAACTCAACTTGACTTTAAGCGTTAGGACCTTCGTTGTTTTGTTTTCTCTCTCCAGTCTTTGCGTCCGAGGAAGCAGGAAGAGACAAACAACAGAAACTATGTGAAGGTAAGTTTTCTTCGTTCTATCAGAAACTGTCTCTTTTCGTATCTTTGTTTCGTTACTCATTCTACGTTCCATTCATCCCCTCGCATCCCAGCCACAAAAAGATAAAAAGAGACAGAATCGCGAAATCTGTTATATATATATATATATATATATATATATAATCGAATTCTCAGAACACTCCACCTCCGCTTCAGCTTCGGGTGGTAGGCATGGCCAACTATCGTCACCATTTAGACTCAGCGGTCTCGACAAGATCCGGGGTCGGGGGTGTTAATGTAAGCATATCTTGTTACAGCGAGCCTACAGGAAGAGGTTTAGAACTCTGTGAACTCGTCTTTCTTTCAGCAGCAGGTTTTTTTAATAATATGTATTCCTGTCCTGATACTATTTGCTTACAATACTGGCATAACCTTTATCGTTTCCAGTGCCAGGAGCAAGCAACTTCAGTTAGTATAGTACCCCTATAATGGAACCTGTGCTAGATTATCTATAACAGAATGAACCTGACACCTTAGAAAAGACGAAGAAAATGACTAGAGAAGAAGTATAATGCTGGGGTACTCACTGAGAAAGATATAAGAACTATTAATTACACCCGTTGTAGAAATTCGGGGAGAGCGAAACACAAAATATAGTTTGATTGTTTGATCTTTCTACTTCATTGGCAACGAACATGAACAGCTTTTAAATCTAACGGTATAAAGTATCCGACGTTCTTTTGAATTCCACTCTTTATTCCTTATTCCCTACTACCGTCAAACAATGACATTTCGAAATCAAAAAGTCAAGGTAAAAGCTTTAACTCGACTGTATACAATAAATGAAAATAGACGTAAATAAGTCCTTTAAATTTATTTTTGTTTTATTCATTCCTATTACTGTTGAGCATTGATTCTCTTTTTCTATTATTTTCTCGCAGAAACGTGCGACAATTTTTTTAACCAACATCAAAGTAATTCAAAGCACATCGTCAATGCCTCAAAGGGGAATAACCAATTTATCAAACAATCCAAAATAATACAACGCCATCTATTATTATTGTTGTTAATCTCATTATTGACAGCATTCTACCTTGTCGCAAGTGTATTATTCAAGTTAATCGACTACAAGTACATCCTCATTTAATTTTCGGTGTTTATTTGTTTCATGTTTTCCTTTGAGAGACAAATATGATCAATCTTATCATTATAGTGATAATTTGAATCCCTGGTTTTCATAGTGACCAGTGAAAGGATGGTTACAGCTTATTAGGTGGACCAGAAGGTAATAGTTCTTTGTTTTGATTCTATTTTATTCCAATATGGGTGATAGATATTGTGAGTATTTTTCCATTTTTCAGTTTCTTTGAATCTAAGTCTAATGGCGTAGTGGCTAACTTGCTTTCGGCGATAACGTAGTGAGTTCAAATCTCAGTCACGCTATGAAGTTACTTCTTGGACTAAAGTCCTGAAGAAAGGCATGAACCCCATTTATTTTCTCAAGTTAAATAGTATCACTTCCATTCTTCTACAAGGGTGACTTTAGCTTTTATTAACCAACGAATGTTGATAAACAATAAACGCAAACCAATCTTCGGATATGGCAAAATTTATTAATTGATACGTTATTTGCTTCTTTTTTCATTAAAACTGGAATAAATCTACTGGACTTGATTGTGTAAACCAAGTGAATCTCATTTCGCATATATTTAGATCACCTGTGTTTATACAATTATTAATGTCTTATTACTTCAGGCCAATTTTTGTTTTTACATCAGCTCTATCTGTTGGTTTTCACTGAAGTCTGAGTGAGAGCAAATCTTCTCAAGACTGTGACAAGTATTCTTGCTGATTCTAGCAATGCTGTGGTCTGAATGTTTTTGAATGATAATTATAATAATAGACCAGATACACTGTTTAAGGATTATAAACGAGAAACACGCCTCCTAAGTGACAACAATTCTGTCAAAGAATACAATAAAATAAGTAAATACAAAAACCTGGAAATACAAAATAAAAAAATGTGGCATCTTAAGACTACCATCGTGATAGTAATTACGTGAACGCTGAATATTTGCAAGAAAGAGACCGATAAACCCATAGCAAAACACATGGAGGAGTCCCAGCCTCAATGAAATATTGCACTTTACAGAACTACTCATCTCCTTAGAAGAGTAGCCAGTGGGAATAATTGATTTTGTTTTGTTTCCTTGTTTAAAGTCATGTAAGCCTCTTTGGGTTATTTAATGCCAAAGCCATCGTTGTAGAAGAGCAGCTGTTATACTATTTAATCTATTGCTGGTGAGGACAAGGGGGATTCATACCAAACGGGAATGAGGCATATCATGTCAAAGAAGCAGGAAAATGAACACCTAGAATATATATAATCATCATCTTCCATCCCTCGCGGAAGGATAGCAGGAGACTGAAAATAAAGCTGAAATTGAATAATGGACCAGAAAAAAAGAAAACATTATAACGATGACCAAGGCCTTACATCCCTTATTGTCTTACGTTGACAGACAATATGTGTTTAAAAAAAGAAGGACGAATAAGACTCACCAACACTGAAGATAGCGTCAATGCATCAATACAAAGACCTCAAAGACTACAATAAAAAATCAAAGGAAAACTGATTACAGTGACCAGAAACAAACATACAACACACGAAATAACCAGAAAACAAAAATGGGAAGAAAAACTGCTCTATGGGCATTTCAAGCAACAAACAAGCAAAATCTCACACGAGAAAATGTGGACGGGGCTAAGAAAGAGAAACCTTATGAGGGAAATTGAATCTTTTCTAGTAGCTGGATAAAACAACGCCATAAGGGCTATGTCAAAAAAATATACAAGAAGCAAGAAAATACCAGATGTAGGTTATGGGATGATAGAGACGAAACGCTCAATCACATAACTAGTGAATACAGCAACTTTGCGTAAAAAGAGTGTAAAACAAGACACAACTGGGTAGGCATGGGGATCCACAAGAATTGTCCAAAAAGTTTTAATTTAACCAAACGAACAAAGGGCATATGAATAAACCACAATCCATCCTGAAAAATGAGACGCACAATGTGCACTGAGATTTTGAGATACTAACGAATCACCTAATTTGGGCCAGACGACTAGACATACTGATTGTCAACAAAAAAAAATGAACCTACCGAATAGTGGGGACATTGACGTTCCGGCTGGTCACAAGGTAAAACTAAAAGAAAGTCACAAGAAAGATAAGTCCCTACACCTTGCTAGAGAACTGAAAAAACTATGGAATATGAAAGTGACGGTGATGCCCGTTGTAAATGGTGCACTCGGTACAGTCACCAAAGGATTGGTAAAGAGACTGGAGGACTTGAAAATAAGAGAACATGTGGAGACCATCCAAACTACAGCATTATTAAGATCGGCCAGAATATTGAGAAGAGTCCGGATCATTTGAGGAGATTTGCTGTCAATTAAACTCGTGTAAGAAACCATCGGCTAGAGCTGGTATAAAAAACCTCAAAAAATTAAAATGATAATAGCTATTACCTAAACCTTGGTAGAGAGCTAACGATCTATCGAACATGGAGGTGATGGTGATACCAATTGTAATTGAGGCGATTGTTACAGTCACCAAAGTGTTATTTGCTCATCTACAGCATCATAACGACACAATGATAAAGACGCACGCAGGACTTCTTTATAAATATATTTGTACCTCTCACTTTATTTGTAAGGGTTCGAAAAGAGTTACTCATGGTTTGCGTGTGAGAGGGAGTTGGAGACCGAACAGAAACTGAAATATTTTGACCTCCTCTCTTATGGCCGTCAACGTTGTGTCTTTCTCGTTCTCCTGATGCTCAACCGGAGGCCCTGGGGTCCACTCTGCTGAGTGCTGGCTTTCTTTACTGCATCTTATCAGCAACCTCTCTGGTCCCCAAACTCCATCGGGGTTACCGAGGGCCCCTACGGCCGGGTGTGACTTTCCTTACCACATCTCGTCTATCTCCTTTCTCCAACGCTACTGCAACTGCCTTGACTTCTGTCTTGACTGAGTTATATAATAGTTCAACGTCCACTCGATCGCCCACTCGATCTTTGAAATCGCATGTTTGATCGTCATCAAGCGGAAATAACTGTCATGCAGTTCAGAGGTCACTCTCTTCCGGTGTGTCAGTCTATGAGTGTACCATGGGAATTTTTTTTACCTCGTCCTATTTCATCAGCCAATTTCCGCCCACGCTATTTCCTCTCATAACTGCCATTAGAATGTGTCACTTCCTTCCGGTGCATCACCTTGGAATGGCATTTTTGGCCGGGTCAAAAGGTCAAAATATAACAAAAGGGCACAGAAGACTTGGAAATATGAGGACAAGAGGAGAGACCATCCAAACTACAGCATTATTACGATTGGCAAGAATACTGAGAAGCATCGTAGAGACTTGAGAAGAGTTACTGTCACTCAAATTCCAGTGGAAAACCATCAGCTATCTCTCTGATGAAAAAATCTTAAAGGAGTAATATTCATAAATACTATGGAATACTGGAATCTGCAAATACTGTTGAATAATAAAATCTGAAAAATGGTATAAACAACAACAACAACCAATAAGAAAAGCTAAAGAAACCACTATTTTTCGTGACTTTTTTTTATCCAAAATGTCAGAAAAATAAATACCAAAAGACCAGATATAGTGCACTATAAAAGAAAAGTATGTCTTCTTATTAATATGTCTGTGCGAACAGATAATAATATATCAGTCAAAGAATACAATAAAAAAGATAAAGAAAGAGAAATTGAAAAAAAAATGTGGTATCTTAAAACTACTACCGCGCCAGTAATAGTAGAAGCCCTGGGTATGATCAGGAAAAGAGCAAACATTAACTAGATACCTAGCTGTCTCAGCCTATATAAACTACAAAAAATACTTCTTCGGGAACTGCTTATCTCCTTGGTAGAGTATTATCAATGTGAATAAATAAATAAAAAATCCAACAGAGGCAGTTAAAGAATATGATTCACAAAACTTTCTTAGATTGTGAGGAAAAGAAACGGATTAACAAATCCCGGTGAGAAGAGATCTAGTTTTATTTAATAAAAATATGATAACTCTAAAACTTGTAGACTTCAGCGGATCATTAGTTAAAAGTAAAGCGAAAAACTTGTTGAATACCACGATCTTGCAAGAGAACTGAATAAATAATGAAACATAAAGGTGACTGTGTTATTATTTATTGTTGGAGCCGACAGAACAACACCGAAAAAAAAACATGAAAGACACTGGATGAACTGGAATTACGATGAAGATTTGGGGCTGTCCAGGCGACATCACTTTTGAAATTAATTAGAATACTCAGATGAGCCCTGCATAGTTGACTTGCTCTCACCGAGATTTCAGTGAAGACCACCTGTAACTACAGGTATAAAGAAAAACGCAAATAGTAAAATAAAATTATAGCTGAATCTCTGATGACCTTTCGATGTGTAAAAAGAATGAGTTTTTGATAACAACAAAAAAGTATTATACTTTTGATAAAACCGAATATTTTTAATGTTGACTACTTAGAACGCATTATATGTCGTCCAGATTTCTGTTGTAACCGAAAAAATATTTTTGCCCAAAATATGAATAAAATACTTGTTCTGATAAAAATATTCCAAAGTAATCAGAAACCTTTTCTCAGGCAAGGGGAGATCATATTTTATTAATCACTTACACTTTTTTACTGAATGAAAAACAGAATATGATCTGAAGTTTTCGATGCGAAGTAAACAGACTTTAATCTTTAATTCATAAAGAACAATTATTATTATTATTATTATTGTTGTTTTTGTTGTTGTTGTTGTAAGTGTTGGTGGTGTTGCTGGTGCTGCTCTTGCGAGTTTTTCACACTTGTTTTAACAATTTGTTTTTCACTGGAGTCTGAGTGATAGTAAGCTTCCTCAGGTCCCCAGAACTCTTCTAAGTATTCTAGCTGATCGTTACAGAGTTACGGCTTTCATGGTTCCGATTTTTCTGCAAAATTTCAAGTCCACACAGCCTCTTTTGGGGTGTTCTTTGGGGTTATTCCAAAAACGCAAACTATAATTGATATCACAGTCAGCTCTACGTTCCACAGATTATTTCGCACGTTGCGAGCTTTTCACACCAGTTTAAACTGGTGATCTTTCACTAAAGTCTCTGTGACAGCACACACACCCACGTCTCCAGTATTCTTCTAGGTATCTTAGCCGTTCAGAACAGTGATAGTGTATTATGGAGTCGATGATACGTCTGATTTCTAATTCCTTCAATCTTTTTTCCAATCACTTGGGAACTGTTTCCGAAGACACCAACAAGAAGTAATATCACCAACACCTTTATGTTTCACAGCTTTTTTTAGCTCGCTGAAAGAACCCAAGAATTTACCTTTCTTTTCAATTTCTATTAGTTTTAATCTTTGCTTCGCCTGAACGGCAAAATTCAATAAATGCCAAGTTTTTAATTTTCTTTTTAATTAAAACTAGGTCTATTTATCTTGTCAGGATTTGCTGATACATTTATATCTCAAAATCCAAGAGAATTTTATGTCTCATTTTTAAGAACTGATTCTGTTTTGTGAATATACCGCTTGGTTGTATAGTCAAATTTCAATCTATTGCACAATTCCCGGTGGTTGACATTGCCCACCCAATCGTGTTTAGTCTGCTACTTTTGCGCTAGTTTACTACATCCGCCTATTATGTGATTAGTCATCTGATCTCTGTCTCCATATAACCTACACTTGCTATTTTGTTGCGTATGATCGATTTTCACTTTAATATAATTGGTTCTAATTCTTTTATGCTACAATGAGAAGAGATAACCTTTCTCTTTTCAGAATTCCCTTTTTTAGTTATGTCTATGTTTCTCATATGCATCCGTACAGTTTTCTTCCTCCCCGTTTCTGTTAAGTAATGTTTATAGTTTTTTCTTTCTTTTTTGACCTTACGTTGCAATTACTATTGTTGTAATTAGTTTTTCTTTAAAGTATTACTTGAATGCTTAAACTGATGCATCTACGTGATCCACGATGCAGGAGGGATTACTTCCTCTATTTTTTACACATGCAGCCTATGTCATCTTTCATATGTAAGGTCTTATGTTCAGTCATTAGTTTTCTTGTCCCTTTGTTCATTCATGGCTCATTTTTTGAATGGCTTGATTGGTTGGTTTATTGGGTTTTATGGCATATCAACCTTTGTAGGTTATTTAACGCCAAATCCATTTTTATTTAAATAATCTGTTCTTTTTAAAACAATTAATTTGAGCATAAGTACACAGTTTAATGGTCAAAAACATTTCTATTTCAAACTATTCAAGCAGTTATATGTGACAATTGTCAAGTGTAAATACAGTTTTAATATCGAAAAACAGTTCTATTTCAAATAATTAAGTCAAGCATAAGCACACCGTTTAAATGTAAGTACGGTTTAATTGTCAAAGACATTTCTATTTCAAGCTATTCAGTTTACTCAAACAATTCAGTTTAGCATTACTATAATGTTACTTCTATTTAACCCATAGATAGGACCCTATCAGGTGCTACCACTCCGGGCCAGAGTGGACCTGGGAGCAATGGCAATGAAGGGGTACTCCGCATTCCCCAAAGCTCCAGCACTGCTAGAACCTCACCATCAGATTGTTTAGTGTCATATACAGGACACTCATTAGGAGGGGTATTACCCCTCTGCTGAGGTGCAGTCAGTGTATTCTACGGCCCCAGCTGACTGAGCAATTGAATAGCTTGAGTTTATTTCTTTGATGAAATTCCTATTGTAGAGATTTGTTTCGAGAAGTTTTCTTGTTTTTCTGTAGTACTCTTTTCTTGTAGTTTTTTTCATCTCGGTTTATTTGATGGTTTCCGCTTCGAATATTCCCATCCACTCATGCTTCAAAGGTTTTGACGCTTTCCTGATTTGGAGTTTCTATTCGTTCCGTTATTATTATTATTATTCTCTTTCGAGAGTTTTTCACGCCAGCGTTAACTGATAATTTTCCCTGTAATTTGAATGAAAGCAAGTCTTCTGAAATCTCCAGGACTCTTCTGGCCGATCGTAATAATGCTGTAGTTTGGATAGTCTCCACTTGTCCTCTTATAACTAAATCCTTGTAGTAATAAATTGTGAGTTAGCTAAAAACTGATTTGAAATTGTAAGTCGTAAGCGAAGATCAAATGGTGCATATGTCACACGGAATTTCAGGATATGAAATTGACAAGATGTTATGAAATCAGTTTCAAACAGGATGTTAATAGATGAACATTTCATCGGCTAAGGTTAAGATAAAATGACGTATCACTGAACGTTAATGACACGTGTTCTGATCACTTTGGTTGATGAGTTAATCAATATAATATATAATCAGGTTGATCTAATGGTCAGTTAGTCAATCGGAGACAGTTCGTAAAGTTGCATCGGAGAGATTCGGGTCGAGAGACGAGCAGCCTCATTGGGGGTGACGCACCTGACCGGAGTGAAAAAGAGAAGTCGGTGTACTGATCGGTCGCCACTCACGAATAAAATTATCTGCGTTTTATATGAACATCAGAAATTCTTTTAACATATGTTTCTCTCTCGTTTCGGTGATGACTGCTGTATGTAATGTTGCTGACTGAAATAAACTTTCGTAACTAAAGAAACAACGATGTTGCTTTGCGTCATGTCACATGGAGCAATCCAGGGAATGGAGTAGCGCCCTCCTTTACACATTGGTGCTGTAGCTTTTGAAAAATAAGCCTTCGGATCACCCTCAACGAAGGTCGCTAACTTTTCTACAATATATATATATAGAGAGAGAGAGTACAATTTAATGGAAACTCAAACTCGGGTAAGTCGTCATAATAAATTTATTTCGGCGGAGAATATTATAGCTATACTCTCCGTGTTGTCAGATGACCCTTTACATGCTTCCCTCCTATTATATATATATATATATATATATATATATATATAGTAATGTGAGACTCAATTTCTCGCCTATACAATCACGATACCACTTGATAGGCTTCCTTTCTTATACGGTTTTGTAGGGCATTCTATGAAGGGTGATTTACTTTATATCACATGCTTTTTTTACATAGATATATTATATCAAAATGTGTTTTGCTAACTCATTTATTCTGTTTTGTTTAATTTACTATTTTCTTCTGTTTTATTTATCTATTTAGTATTTCGATTACAGTCATTATTATTATCATTGTGTTTATTATTATTATTGCTGTCTATGTGATTGTTGTCTTTATTCATTTATTATTTTATCTTTGAGAATTTTTCACACCATTAGGTGATGGTTTTTCTTTAGAGTCTGGGTAACAACAAGTCTTCTCAAGTCTTCTGGACTCTTCTTAGTCTTCTGACCAATCTCAATTATACTTTTTGCATTATTTTAATGCATTCCTTCCGTCATATCTTCTTTCCCGTCACTCATTATTAGCATGGCCCATTTTTCTGATCCGAATTATATCGTAATGTCCGGACAGTATATTCCCACTGCCTGTATTAGGGTTTCCAATTCTTTTTCATTTTTCGCAAACAGTTTGATGTCATCCATGTACATTGTAATTTAGTAAGTTTATATCCGCCTGTGCATTTCCTAAGTAAGTGATTGAGTGGCCTCACTGCTATCACAAATAGTAATGGCGATAGCGTATCTCCATGGAAGATACTTCTCTGGATTTGCACCTCAGCTAAGCTTCTTCCTCCAGCAATCTATTTCCCACGCCATTTTTCATGGTTTTATCGATAGCCTTTTGAATTCGTGGAATATATTGTACTTTTTGAGACAGTCTATTATCCAGCTTTGCGGAACCATATCGTATGCCTTTTTGTGGTCAATCCACGCCATAATTACATTTTTCGTCTCGTTTTGCTCTTATTGAGTGTGCGTTGATGAATATATTGTAGCTCACTTGTTCCTCCGGTTTCTTTGTAGCATCTTTTCTATTCCTCAAGGAAGAGTCCCTGGTTTATTAGCGAGTAGTAAATCTTCCAATTTGTGCCGTTAGTATTTTCCACAACACAGATAGGTACGTTATGGGTCTATAATTGTTTCCTGCTGTTTCTTTGTGAGGTCTTTCTGGATCAGTGTGGTGTTTCCTTTGGGCATCCATATGTCTGTTTTTTCTATGCATTTATTCATTTCGATCGCCAGTCTTTCATGGATGAGACGATTTTTTAAACAGATTCCACGTATGCCATCATAGCCTGAAGGTTTCCAATTTGGTATTTTTTTAGTGTTGCTCTCAGGGAATCGAGGCGTATTTTTGCCTTTACACCTTTCAGTCCTTGCAATTATTTTTCCATGTTTTTTTTTATCCATTGGGCATATTGTTTATGACTTCAACATTCCAATATATTCCTCCAATTTTTTTTCTTCCCTTGCATCTGGTTGTGGGTATATCTTCGCAAATTCTAACCTTACTTGCTGGAAGAATTTTCTTTTGTTGTTTTAAAATGTTCTGATTTGTCTGTATTGTTTGACCATAAAATTCGACGGACGAGTAGCTGCTGGCATAGGCCTCCATATCAACGTAGACAAAACAGAATGCATCAAAGAGGCAACTTCACCACACTAAATAGTAGTTCTCTGAAACTAGTGGACAAGATCAACTACCTTGGAAGCAGTGTCTCATCAACCAAGAAAGACATCAACACGCGGATACCAAAGGAATGGACAGCTAACGATAGGCTTTCGGTCATATGGAAATCAAACCAGACCGATAAAATAAAACGCAGTCTTTTACAAGCATCGGTCGTATCGATACTGCTATATGAATGCACTACATGGACGCCAAGTAACCGTGTGGAGAAAAAGCTTGACAGTAATTACACAAGAATGCTACAAGCAATATTGAATAAGTCCTGGAGGCAACACCCAACAAAATAGCAACAGTACAGCCAACTATCCCCCATCACGAAAACTATCCAAGTTAGATGAACCAGACATGAGGGACACTGCTGGAGAAGTAAGGACAAACTCATAAGCGACATACTCCTGTGGACATCTTCATATGGACGAGCACAGGCAGGACGAACAGTTAGAACCTATATACAACAGCTCTGTACCGATATAGCATATAGCCTTGAAGACTTCCCAGGAGCAATGGATGATAGAGACGTGTGGCGAGAGAGGGTCAGGGAGATCCGCGATGGCAGTGCGACATTATCATGTTTGATCCTATGTAAATATCTTTTGTCTTCCTTCTTTCACCAGTTGGCGACCGTAGTCAAGGGTGACCTAAAGACTCTCTTTTCAATATCTATCAGACCTGGATCGCACTCCCCAACACCTCGGTGTAGTAGCTACTGAAAAGGAAGCCTTATCTCACTTCTTTCACAAGTACCTTCTGGTTTGTCTCTTCGAGTTGTATCGTTTGTTCTAATTGTGTTGCTTTGCTCTTTTCGTCCTAACTTGTTCTTGTGTTTTTCCTCTGCCTGAGCATTCATACTTGTTGTCTCAGATTTCTTATTTTGTTTCCAGTTTAATTTCCAATCCAGGTTTTGAATTTCTGTTCATGTTCTTTAGGGTAACCCTGATGTTTTCACAGACAAATTTCGCTCCTGCATATATCAATTTATTTAATTCTGTGATGTTGTTAGTTGAGATAAGTGTTAATAATTCCTTTATTTTTTCTTTCTACCCCGACTATTTTCCATTATTGGTTTCTGAGATGACAATCTTCAAATTTCCGCATTCCTTTTTCTTCTTGTGTTAGAGTTTCTTCCATTGTATTTGGCTTTGTAGTGTTTCGATTATCATCACTTTGCGTTTTGATTCGTTAGGAGGGTTCTAGTTTTTTCTGTATTTAGCATCTCAATTACTGTATAAGGGTCAAGTTGAAATATTTATCTATTTATATATTGGGGTATTTCAAATATTTCAGGGTTAGAAAACTAACCTGGTAATATTATCACGCTAGCTTGGTCAGTCGGTATATTCTATGGCTGGGGCCACAGAATAAAGCGACTGCTTCTCTACAGAAAGATAAGACTCCTCCCAGCGAGTGTCCTGGATATGACACTAAACAATCTGAGAGTGAGGTTCCAGTAATGCTGGAGCTTTGGAGAATGCGAAGTACCCACTTCATTGCCATCGCTCCCAGGTGCACTCTGGTCTGGTAGCACCTCATAGGGCCCTATCAACGGGTCAAATAGAATTAAACTGTGTACTTATGTTAAACTGAATTGCTTGAAATAGGACTATTTTGACATTAAAAATGCGTACTCATGTTAAACTGATTTGTTTGAAATAGAACCATTTTTTACTTTGAAACTGTACTCATGCTAAAATGAATCGTTTGAAATAGAGCTATTTTGACATTTAACTGCATGTAACCAAAGATTATACTTATACTAAACTGAATTGTTTGAAATAGAACTGTTTATATATATATATATATATATAGATGAATTTGGCTTGAAATAACCTACAATGGTTGATGTGCCATAAAACCAAACCCAATCAAACTTTGGCTGGTTTTCTTAATTCTGGCGAATTCTTCCCAGATGGCTTTCATTTTTTTTTTCTATAGACATTTTGCGTAAAGTTAGATCTAAAATACCGCTGAAGTGCAAGTTTTTTTTTCCGTAGTCAATTTTCTTCATTGAAGTCTCTGATTAAAAATATTGCTTTGGTTGTCGTTTGGGTACCTAGATAAAGAAAAACCAAAATTTGTAGAATGCCGATCGGATCATCAATGTCATGTTTTGCATGAGCCATACCAGTCCCAAGGATATTTTTTATCTGCGTTCCGAATACAGACGTGACCAGAAAAAATCCTCCCTTAAATTCGTCACTTTCAGGCAAATACCCTTGGGAAAGGTATGAACCCCCTTATCCTCCCAGCTATGGGTTAAATAGTATCACTACTGTTCTTGAATGGCTTTGGCATTAAATGACCTAAAAAGAGTTGATATGCCATTAAACAAAGAAACCAAACCAAACCAAACCTTAAATTCGTTAAGTTTTAACTTAAAGTCCAATTGTTCATTTTTTTAAATTTATTTTACTCTTCTCTAGTACGCTGGTGAACATTGTGGGTTCGATAACTATTTACAAATGGAAAGTTTCTTTAATTTAATCTAAAGTTGATCACCTGATTTCAAAGATTATTTTAGCTGTCTCCAGTTCATACTTGTTCTTCCCCTGCCACTTAATTGTTTTTACAAAACAACCAATCCTAAATTCCCAGAACGAATAATAATAATAATAATAATAATAATAATAATAAATGGTATATGCACAACCCAGCATCTGTCCCAAAAATGACACACATAAACTCCTATGGGACTTTGACATACAGATGGATCACTTAATCTCGGCCAGATGACTAGACCTTATAATAATCGACAAAAAAAAAAAAAGAATTTGCAAAAATTGTCGACATGCTGTCCCGGTTGACCACAGAATAAAACTGAAAGAATGTGAAAAGAAGGTACCTCGATCTTGCTAGGGGATTGAAAAAACTATGGAACATGAAGGTGACAATTATACCAATTGTGATTGATGCTTTTGTTATAGCAACTAAAGGATTATTAAAGAGACTAGAGGACTTGTAAGTTGGAGGACAAGTAGAGGCTATCCAAACTACAGCATTACTGAGAACTGCCAGAATACCGAGAAGAGTCCAGGAGACTTGAGGAGACTTGGCGTCACTCAAACTCCAGTGAAAAACCATCAGCTAAAACTAATGTGAAAAACTTTATGAGTAAATAATAACCACGACAACGATAATAATAATGATAATAATAATGACAGCAACAATATTCAAAGTAGGCACAAAACAGAACATGAGCTTACTTCCGAATTTCGATCCAAAAAGGGGAGGAAAGTGAAGTTTATTATAAGTAGTAGTAGTAGTAGTAGAAGTAGTTTATTATGTTTTTGTTTTCAAGACCATCCATTAGAAGTATTTTAAAGTTGAAATGTCTCATAGATTTGGTTTCTTTGTTTTTAATGGTATATCAACCATCTTGGGTTATTTAATGCCAAAGATATCCTGGCAAGAAGAAAAGTAGGTGGTACTATTTAACCTATCTAACCTATAGTTGGAGGGATAACGGATTCCATACCTTTCACAAAGGTATTAATCCAAAAGTGAGCGTAATAGCCCGATTGGAGTTTTCACCCACTTTACTTCGAGACCGCAGTCCAACAATTTAGCAATTATTCTATCAATCTTATAGAATCTTAAGAAGTGATTGCGTATGAGTGTTCTATTCAGGGTCGATACCAAAAATGTCTTAAATGCGTTTCTGGTTTCTTTACAAAGCCCAACGGAGCCAAACTTCTCTTCCAACTAAATCAATCTTCAGCTAAACGAGATGCCTACTTAAGCACGTGATAACACGAACATACATCTAATTTTAAAAAGGAAAACAGATCAATGATGTCAATATCAAAGTTCATATTTTTAAATGAATACCCCTAACATATACAAGTATTTCTCTAAAAATATTCAAGTGATACCTTAGCGCAGAGCCAAACAAAGAAACTATATTTCAACCTATCCTCGAAGAAGCAAAACAAAAAACGATAAGAAGTACTCACATAGGAATAAACGATTTTAGTTGGATTATTTTTCTAAACCAATACCACATGTTAAAAATAGATTATTTCCGTATACAAATAAAATGTTCTAAAGGTAAGACAACGCTCCCCTTAAAATGTTTTTTTAATTTCATTCATTGAAGATAAAGAAATTTTTTTCTTCGCTTTTATATCGCAAAAGTCCTGAATGAGATAGGAAGAATATCCTCGCTTGGATTTAATACCGACCATTTTAAGTTGAAAACTTTGATTCTAATTCGAGGCTAGGTCTATGATTTTATAAATAGTTTCGTCGGCAAGTCGATTAATAATCGAGAAGCGAATATTTCTATACTATTTGGTGTAATATATCTTCACTTTTAGCTAGGGTTAAGGCAGTTACCATTCTTCTTGAATACGGCAGTTGATGTTTCAGTCTATGGTGGTCGTAGGTTCACTACACCTGATCGCAAAGAACGTGGTTGTATTAAAACCCGTCAGCGGTAATCAAAAATCGCACTTCAGCAGCTGAAAGACAGATTTTCACCAGAAAGCTGATTAGACTGAGAACGAAAATGATATAAACGTCAGTTCCACCGAGCGAACGTTTTCACTGTAGTGGATTGGATGGCCATAGGTCGTTCGTATTGATTTTGTTTAGTCGATTTCTTGAAAACTCCAAACCTTCTTACTCTGAGTTTTCGACATCTTATTGCCTTTGTTAGCTTGTATGATATTTATTGAACTTTTGCTTCCCGCTTCAATCTCATAACTGAAGTAGATCTGCCTGCATCTGAAAACCACTATTAGAGATCCTGGCATTTATCTAGCCTCAAACACAGACAACTGGCACTAGTGGGAAAAACAACACTACTTCAACCACAATATACTGCAAAGTAAAGGGCGTTAGGTTCAGTTTTACATTGGCTGTCTGTAGACTTATGTGGTACAGATTTGTTGACGTTAGAAAGTTGGTAACATTTCTATGCCTCTAATGAAGAGAAACAAGTCAAGAAATGTCGCAACTGTGAATTAAAGCAGTTTACAAACCGTCCTAAGTCTCTATGTACGGGTAGTTTGAATCATTAACTCTAGAACACGAGAAGTTGTACCCATATCGTCGACAATAATTAAAGATGATTGAAAGTTCGATAGTAAAACTGAATATTCAGTCCACTGCATCACTTTTATTACAGTGTATCTTATTGACTCAGGAAATGTCCGTCCATCCCTTTGTTCCACTAATTCTCGCCATTTTTTGGCATATTTTAACCAACCTTTCAGACATTGTTGATGCCCTTCCTGAAAAGGTTTCAAACTGAATTTAGCCAATATTATCTTTCAAATTCCTTTGGTCAATATATTAAGTAATCCAAAAAGTTAATATGCTGATTTGTAATTAGACGCCTAACATTCATAAAGAACTGAAATCATTTTCAAAGCTCAAAGATACGTTTTCTTTAACAGATGTGATAGAAAATTGACGATATATTTATCTATTTTCAAACCGCCGCTGTCAAAAGATCGACATAATATCAGATCCCAGTTTAATATTATACTTACATTGTAAATCAAGCCCCAACTTTACTGCTTTTCCAATTGCTGCGAAATTTAAACTAATTTTTTTAAAAAGAAAAACTTTTCCTAACGGAGAGTTCATTTACATAAATACATACTGAGCTGATAAAATTATATTGGGAAGAATTTTTTTTTATTAAAAAAATATCATTGCTCTTTAGGGAAAAATTATTTTTAAAAAAATACATCACAATCAATTCGTGAAAATTTCGGAGATGTGTATTGATCATTTTTATCATTTAAAATATTAGAAGTATTGCCTTCATCTTCATTTTTATACTCACATCATTTCGGCCGATATGCCCTTCGGTCTTCTTCAGATATTTCATGTCAAACTCAGGAGCCTACAGAGAACCTCAAACACCTAAAGAAAACCTAAGTACATACCGCCTGAAACGTTGTGAATATAATAAAGATAAAGACAATAGTCTGAATACCATAAGTGATGAAAAATTGCAATCATCGTTGATTATTTAGAGCAGTGTATCTCAAAGTGGTTCATAATAACCAGAGGGAGTGAATAAAATGCTGGAAGGCTGAATTAATGCATAGGCGTCAACAGGTGGTGAATTTACCAGTTTGTATTATTAAATCCTTTTCTAACAAGATAACAAACCTCACTGGATCATGGAGACTAGATGGCAAGTATCGAAAACTAGCAAAATATCTATAGCTTTGTACAACTGTTGAGCCCATTTCACTAGCATTTCCTAGTTTGTGTGTACTGGAATTTGGGATTAGCCATGAGCATAATTTACTATGAAAACAGGGAAGCACTTTGAGCATAGAATGTGGTGATTTGTTCCTCGACTCACTAACCTACAATCTAATATTCATGTTCTCCTCATTTTCATAAAGAATCGTTTCGAGATTAAAGATACGTTTGCATTTATAATTTACAGATTCTTTTCTCGACTAAATTGTATTAAACACTGGTAAATTAGTTATAATTTGTAATTTGATATTCATTTAATTTATTTGCTGGCGGATAAAAATTAAATTTGGTCACACGTGGATAATTTTTAAAAAGTCTCAAAGGCCCTGATGAATTGTCTTTTTTATGATATCAGATTTTGAAATAGATATGTATCTTAGGTATAAATAAATAAAAGATTTTAACATAGATTATGAATTTCAGTGACAAACATAATTCCGAATATAATGGAGGTAAATACTGGTACTAAAGGACTTGGTTTGTTTGTTTTTGTTTTTTGTTTTGTTTTGTTTTGTTTTATTGTGTTATTAGTTGGTTATGTTCTTTTCTTACCACTCCAGGTCAGAGTGAACCTGGGAGCAACAGTAATGAAGGGGTACTCCGTATTCCTCAAACCTTCAGCATTACTGTAGCCTGACCACCAGATAGTTCAATTTCGTATACAGGACATTCTTTGGGGCATAGTCTTAACCTGGGCTTTATAAATTTGCGTGTTAATGATTTTCTATTTTTCCATTAAAGAGAAATACTGTGTATTTTTGTTCTCTTGATGTGAGTTTTTATTTAAAATCTTCAGTGCATCACATCTAAACATTAAATACGTTAGTCTCAGATTTTATTATTATTAATCGTTTATTTTTCTGTAGCGCAACTTCTAAAAAAGAAGGACTTTAATACATTTACAATACTCAAATTTCCACAATGGAAACAAAACTTTTCTAGTTGAATACTTCTCACTTAAATACAGGGTATTTGAAAATTTTATATCTTTTAAGATATAAATATAACTATTAAAGTAAGTAATAAGTTGGCCAACCGTAGTCTAGGGCGACTCGAAGTCTCCCTCTTCAGTTGTTCCTGGGATACGACATACGTCAAGTCGTTAGTCTAACTCTTGCCCAATACGCTACATAATGTATTGCGTAACAGTTTCAAGTGCAGCCGTCATTCTCTGCTTTAATTGCTCTGGGTTTGTTAAAAGGTGACATAGACCAATCCCTTCTCATAACCCTTGAGAAAAAAGTCACAAGGTGTCCATTTAGGTAAATGTGGCATTCATTTTAGACAGCATAGTGAGTTCGAGCCTATTTCAGAAGAAAAATAAACTGTTAGTGTTTATTTGCAATGAGCTTATCAATACTTTTTAAATACTCAATACAAGATCCATTATTGCAAAACTATCAACTTTAATTCTTCATATGGCAAATTATAAAGGGGAAAATTGTGAAAAAATGAGTAAAAGAAAGAAATGAAAAACGCTTATTTTGAAAACATCAATTTTTCATTCGTTATAAAAACTTAAGTTCAAGTATTCATTAAACGAGTCATCCAAGGCGGATCTAATAGTGAACTACATTCTCTCTCAGTTTAGATTTGGTGATGGAATTTCTAAAGATTTAAATAATTGCAATACAGACATGATAGTTTTATTTTCATCTTATATGAAGATGGACTCCTACGTGCTTTTTTAAAGAAAAATATGATTTTGTATGTGAATAACTGAAGATTACTTCGTGGTTTTCCATTAATTTTTAATATAAAAAAATCGTCAAGTACATATTTATTTGCGTAACCGTAACAGTACTCTTATTGAAATCCATGACTCTTTCACTAGAAATATATTTGATGTAGATTCCCAAGGAACATATTTTTTTTTATTTGTGTATGTAAACGATTGAATGAAATTTTAAGAATTATTAATATAAGACGCATTTCCTTCCGATAAAATTAGACAAATTATTGACTGCAGAATTAGTAGACGAACGGTTACTTTTAGACAATTTCATTTCGGTGGAATTTTATATTGGCAACCACTTCAGGAGAAGAAAAACTCTAAATTCAAAACTGTTAAATTCCTCCTCATTGACCTTGAATCACATGCTCGGGCGGAAGTGTTGATAAATAAATTTATAAGAATGTCATTCAATAAATAAGGTGAATATCGTGTAAAAAGTTGGTAATCGTTAGCATTGTTTACAGTTGCATATTTCTTTTTCAAAGAAATCAATTGTGTTGTGTCCTTTCATACTCCAGAAGCCTGTCAGCATGACCTTATTTACTGACCGCTTCGCCCTAACCTTTTTCTTTTACGAAGAATCAGTCTGTTTCCAAACCATGGACTCTCTTTCCGAATCAGGTTTGTTGTAGTACTCACTTGTTTGACCCATTTGTAAACATAATTTTTTTCTTTTTACATGCTTCTGCGTACATATTGCAAAATCTTCAGTAAATTTTCCATGGTTTGCACTTCTCATCGAAAAATTTTTTATGACAGACCTCTGTTTAGGGCTGTTTGATATGCCGCCATTTGAGAATAGTCTCAAAACAAATATTTTTTGAAATTAGAATGATTGCTGCTGTAAAACAGTTCCAAACAATACAAGGTTTATATTTATGGAGAAAAATGCAGAAAAAAATTTGTTCTCAAAAAAAGTACTTTTCATTTATTTGTTTATTTATTTATTGAATGGCCCCCGTATATATTTCATAAGACAAACACAGGGAATGATTTGAATATGGTTCCACCCTGAGAACTTCATCAGAGAGAATTAAGGGCCAATCCTCATGGCGTTATGCCTAACATACTTGATTGCAATATCGTAGTAAACAAACCCTAGTCAGGCCATTTCATTCTTATCCTCCAGCTATTAGTTAAATTGTATCACTACAGTTCTCGAACAAGAATGACGTTGGCATTAAATAATTCGCAAAGGTTCATCTGCCATTTAAACAAAGAAATGAGACCAACTAACCAGAAGAGAAATACATGTACGCCTAGTGCTTTGTCTGGCCCAGAACTTTTCAGTATTGTCTTACGATGTATAAAAACGACAAATATACTAAACGGAAAACACATGATAGACTTGTTTTAGGCTTGTCATTTACTAAAATTGGCTTAGTTCAGCACTATGCCAAAGGTTCGAGACACCCGGTGAGAAGTGAATTCACTATTCAGTAGTAATTGAATAACGAGACTAATTCGTTAACCATTCCAACACGATGAAGCTCCTGTCACATTGGCTGCGTTTGTTTGATGTGTTAAAAGAGACACGACAACTGTAAAGGTATCTTGTAACTCTATCAGCTGTAGCTTGCAACTGTATCTTCCAATACGGCGCTAATCACATTTAGTTACAGACAGATTTTCTAGATGACAGCCCCATACAACACATTTGAAGATGTACTAGTAGGATAGTTAGTAGCATACTAATAATATTACATCCTCGCAGGATTTCGTTGTAAGTTTTTTTTTTCTACTTTTTCCTTAGGCTGAAGAATTTTTCTTTCTTTCGACTGTTGAATTGAGTATACAGCAAAATCCAACTCAGACATTATCTGAAGATTCAGTTCAAAATACAATGAGAAAGAAATGAGTGAAAAAGAAAGATCTTATGGGAGGAGGAAAATAAGGCAGCGATGAATAAAAAAGAAAAATGGGAAATGAGTTAAAGAAAGAAATGAAAAACACTCATTTTTAAAACTGATTTTAGAATTTATTTTGTACACAATAAAATTGACGTGATATGTCAACAGATTATCGGTTTTTAGTAAAATATTCCGTAATCATTTATAACTTGACGAAAATAAATTCAACATTAAATCCAAACTTGTCTATTTATTCTTATGTAGTGTCCTGCGCATGACACTCAACTTCATATAATTATGAGGCTCCTGTTCTGGTGATGTGTGGAGTGTAGATACCCTTTCATGGCCATTACTACTAAGTTCAATCTGATCCAGAGTGGTGAGACCTGCTAGGGTTACCTCTGTTGTTCAAAGCGATTTGTTAAAAAATTATTCCTTTTTGATAGTAATAGCTAATTACTGTGATGGTGGGCTGTATTAATTTTTTCATAATCTAGTTTGGTTGGGCTGCAAGTATTTCATTTAGCTATTCGGTTAGCTAAAATCTTTGAGTGGAAATGTAAGTCAAATTGGAAAATTCCAGCTCGTGCACCAGCGACCAGGATAGGGAACATCTGACATTTCTACACAGGTAAACCAAATGTAAATAATATAGTTTTATGTCTTGTTATAAGCTTGATTGAGGAAATAAAAAACACGGTAAAAAAATTGGGGACACGTATGAGGGGATGCAATAACTTAGTTTGATCACATTACAGTTACGATATCCTGAGTTTAGATATATAAAAATTAGCGAATTTTGAAAAATAGTCTGTTGGAGTTCAGTTGGAGAAGTCGTCTGTCGGGTCGGGTGGTGTTTCTTTGTATCTCTGTTCATAAACCCTTACAAGGTCTCTCTCTCTCTCTCTCTCTCTCTCTCTCTATATATATATATATATATATATATATATATATATATATATATATATATATATCGTGCTGCGATATCTGCACAACAATGAACACCTTCATATCTAGATAAATAACTGATAATTTCTATAAAAGTAGTAGATATATTATTGTTAGACCAGTACGTTCCAATGAATTGTTGTAAATTGTTAACGGAGGGTGGCCAACACCCAGGCAACTTGCTCTAACGGACCATCCCGACCGTCTTTCCCTATCTGTGAATCTTTCAAACACAACGTGGGCACAGAGTAGTTGATAAACAAGTTACTCGGACACCCATATGGTAGTCACAGAACGAAGGTCACAATAAAGAACAATTACCAGGATAGTAAATTTTTGTACCGTGACAGTCATAGTATCACATTTGGCGCCGTTGCCAGGTTAAGACGAAAGTAAAAGTACCGTGACAACTGTAGTAAAAATAAATATGGCACCACAAATGTTGTCAAGCATTATTGTATTATATTTGGATCTGATATTTGTGACCACAATATTGTCACATTTGCTGTACTAACAACGATATCATTACAATAGAAGCAAGTGCAAAAAAGACAACTCTTTCAAGCAACTAAACGCATAATGAGTGCAATTCCCTAATTTCTTGGCATAAAATAACTTTCGATTGGTTCACATGCAGTTTAAATCAACCAATCATATTTTGCCTAGTATTAAGATTCAACGAATCAGTTTATATATTTTATCTGCAAAGAAGCGAGTGATAAGTAATCATATATAAATTGATAAATTGATAAAATGTAATAAAATCCTTTTTAAAGTTTTCACAAAATTTATGATTCAAGCGTATATAGTTTAAAAAAGGGATTTCAAAAAATTTCATGAAGTATTTTATGCACTTTTAATGTTATACATAGAAACAAGAAAAATATATTTTTTAAAACGTGGAATTTCTACGTGTACTACTTGAAATACTAACTGATCACCATATCCCGACCAGAAAAGCAAACATTTTAATTAACAAGAAGAAAAGGAGTTCTCAACTAGTGTAAATGGGAGGGAGGAACTCTACGGATATTTCAATTGACAAACTAAAAATATTGCTCATGAGATGACCGGGACTTAGCTTTACAAAAGTTTATCTTAAAGAGGGAAACGGAATACCTTTTGATAGCACCAAAAATGATGTCATATAGACTGATTATATCAAAGCTAAAGTTGATGATTCACAGGAAAATTGTAAGTGTAGTTTTGTGAGGATTAAGATGAAATAGTTGATCACATAAGTGTTGTGGTATCATCCCGATTTTTGATACACAATTGACTCTTCCAATAAAGATATAACATATGACTGCAATCCATTCTGAGAGTCCGTAGTAAAAGCTACACTGTTGACATTGTATTACTTATTTTCTGGAATATACAACTTTTATTCTTCTTTCTGAGTACATGTCTGTCATATTTATTTTATGTCCTTTTCCGATGACATATCAATAAGTGAATGCAGTAAACTGGCACAGAAAATATGAAAATAGACAATATTAAGTGGAAAAGACGATCTCCTGCGTATTGTGAAATGGTGTGTGGACAAACCAGAATCAGTCCTAAAAAAAAAAGACGCATAAAATTCTCTGCGACTCTGAAATACAAACTGATTACACAATCCAAGCCAGACTAGACCAGACCTGTTTTTAATAAACATGAAGAAGGCAACTTGCTATCTTGTTGATTTTGTTTTGGTTTGAATTGATTTCTTTGTTTAATCGCATATCAAACTCCGTTGGCTGTTTCTTACCAAAGTAGAATAATAATAGCGGCACTATTTAATCAATAACAAGAGGAATAAGAGTATCTTTACTTTTCCTAAGGGTATTTGTCCGAAAGTAAACGTAATTGCGTGACATTTCTAACTCGATTACTATGATATCACAGTCCATCACGCTAGCTATTATGCAACGAGAACTACCCCAGTGGATTTTCCCGTTCCAGCCGACAATAACAGAAAAATCTTAAAAAATGCAAAATGTTAGACAAATGCATGGATCTTGACAAAGAACTGAAAACTCTGTCAACGAGGAAAATAAACGGTGATACGAGTCGTAGCTAAAACGTTTCGAACATTCTCTAAAGAACTTGAAGCGTCTATCAATACTACAGCACTGCTAAAACCGGCTTAGGTACTTAAAAGAGGCCTGGTGATCTGACGAAAACTTGCTGTCACTTAAACTCTAATGAAGAACCAACAGTTAAAGCTGGTGTCAAAAACTTGCTGAGAGTAAAATAATAATATGTATTACATGTTGATCATTTCGCTAAATACACAAAGCGAGGAAGAAAACCTGTCATAATTTTTCGATAATATTAAACTTTTATTGCTGTTAAAATCAATTTATGAACTCAGGGGGAGAATAAGGCCATGATATCCTGCATACACTTTTAGCTACTTGATTTTCTTGAAAGGTTTTCGCGTTCAAGAATCAATTTTGGTGTTAACGTCCTTAGCATTTATAAATCTAACGTAGATAACTTTAAGAAGTGAGTGATTAATGCAAAATATTGAAGTCGATATTAGAAATCATTGCAGGTGTTGATGAAAGGCGCAGCAAAGACGAGACAACCGTGTCAGGCACCCGCCAAGAATTGGGTTCAGAGTAATGGAATTTTACACAAACTTCTTGAATATTAATAATTCCACGACTAAACAAAAGCTGCCATATTCAATATTGCATAAGATCATCACCAAAGTATATGAGGTAAATAAGAGGAAAGTTCATTAAATGATTGCAATATAAATATTTCAGGCAAAATACACAGGCATTTCGACATTAATAGTTTTGTAACTACTTACTTAACTTCGCCCTCGCATTTTGGCGGATGTCACGCTGTGTAGAAGGGATAGGCAAGTTTTTAAGATAACCAAATCCCGGCCAGAATAACTGACCTAGTTTGAATTGACAAGAAGAAAAAACGTGAAATTTTAGAGGTGCCAGTAGTGTAATGCTCATCGTCATAGGAAATGAGCACGGTGACACGAGTTTG
>OY757927.1:50390498-50422998 GCA_963585895.1 Sepioteuthis lessoniana | reverse complement strand
CCTCTTACATTTTGAGATTTTTCTACTAAATTATTTTGTTGGCTTAAAATGGCTAGTTAATTGCAGCCATGAATATAAAAACAATCCGTACAAGTCAAAAAGTTTTATTCCAGGAACAAATTAAGCAGAAAAGTGTGGTTGGGTTGGGTTTATGGCATATCAACCCTGTGAATTATTTAATGCCAAATCCTGTTTATACATATTTATTAAATACATATATAGTTTTTAAACTTATTTTGTTTATAACATTCTTAAAAAAATCAGAGATTTTTTTGCACACAATTAAATGTTTTCAGGTATTGCTTTATAACAATTACAAATGAACATCAGTCATTTGTTTGCACACAGTTTGTTCTATTAGACCTATAGACTAGACCCTATCATATGCTACCACTCCGGATTAGAGTGGACTTGGGAGAAATGTCAATGAAAGGATACGCCCCATTGCCCAAGTGACTCAGGCTGGAGCCTAACCATCAGATGGTTTAATGTCATATCCAGATCACTCTTTGAAGGGAGCTCTAACCCCTCTGCAGAGATACAGTTGGTGTATTCTACAGCTCTAACCGGCTGAGCTGGAACATAACAGAGGATGCATAAAGAAAACAGATACAAAAAGAGTGAATTTCATTATGTATGTATCGAAATTCTCTCTGATACGTATGGAGTTGATGAAAAAGTATGAAAATTTGTGAGAGACTTTCATATTTGAGAATTTCTTTTTAGTTGACAGTTGGGTAGAGATATTAAACATGCCTGTATTGTGTACTAATATGCTTATATTTTATTTAAAAATGATATTAAATAATTTTCAATGCATAATTGTAATTTCTATCTCTTAAATGACCTATTCACTGTGTAGTCAGTAATATAAACGGTTTTTCAGAATAAAATGATATAATTACATTCAGCAAATCTAAAATGATATCAACTTTTATGAAACAACTTGCAGTCAGGTTCATATTTAATTTATTTCGACAAAACTTGAGTAAGTCTCGCTCAAATGATCTCGATTTATAAACAACTCAAAATTCCCTGTTTAATCTGTTATGTTTTTTTCTTGTCAAAACAGAAAAACGATTCAGGGGAAAAGAAAATTCGTTTTGATATTAAAGCTAGAATATGGTATTGTTTCTAAAGCAGGATGTTGAAATTTGAGATTTGTACGAGAACTGGTCAAGTTATTAGACAACGAAATTAGATCAATTTTTCTGAAACATTCAGCACATCTAAAATGATATCAACTTTTATGAAACAACTTGCATTCAGGTTCATGTGTCTATATATTTAATCTATTTCGACATAAATATATTATTAAAATGACGTTTTGATAGTTTCCTGGTAATGAAATTAAAGTGCATCTGGTGGTAAAGCTCCAATTTTATCGCTCTTATCAGAAGATAAGAACGTTTGGAAATTTATTTTCGAAACGCAGTGAGTTCCAATTCCAACATTTCTTTCCATCGATTTTAAACTGTTCTTTCGGATACTTTAATTGTAAAAACTTCTTGATTAAAACCTTATTCATTAGCAAAAATTAGCGTACAAATGAGCCAGGTCATACACAGTAAAATCCCATAACTGATATGGACATTATAAACTTAATATCGCGTAAATGTTTAATATATTGATGATACTAGCAAATAAAAAAAAGTCCGTGATTATATATTTGAAAATAGGTATACGAACTTTTGTTCTGGAATAATTCAGCAATGTTGGTTTGGTTAGGTTTCATAGCTTATCATTCTTCGTTGTTTATTTAATGCCAAATCCATCCTTGTTGACGAACAGCAGTGATACTATTTAGCCCATAGCTGGAGTATTTGGAGGTTCATACCTTCATCCAGGGTATTAGTCCGAAAGTGAACGTATTAACGCGATTAGAGTTCGAACTCACTTACTTTGAGATCGCAGTCCAGCACTTCAGTCATTATACCATGGGGACTCTCCAATATTTGTTTTAAACATCCGTACTGCAGATTTTTCACCTCTGATGCACACCAATTTTCTCTTTTTTCCGTTTTTATTATTATATTTTGCAAAATATCATATCAGCGATGTCTCTAAGGCCATCTCTGTTCATGTTCAGATTTGCCTTGCTGGCTAATTCCGTAAATAAAAACACCGTTGAAAGAGACGTTTCAATCCATGAACGAGATGAGGTAAAATGCGACTCGGTAGCTTTATAGGTTAAACATCAGTTCTGACTAGACACTTTAGCCTTGGTGTTCACGGAGAGAGAAAACTTTCAATTAAAACCCCCGCTGCCTTGCTGTCAAACCCAATTATGGAGAAGTCACCAGTAGCAAAACCCGAGGGCAACTATTGAACTGGATTCGCGCAGTGTCTCTAACACAGTCTTTCAACCTCGTTCTGGCAACTCCTGCTATGACCCTGACTCGGCCTTTGCCATTACTTAATACAAAATCACCACGGAGAGAGAGAGAGAGAGAGAGAGAGAGAGAGAGATACTCTGTCTGTCTTCCATTCAAACATGCCCAGGCATGCACCCTGGAGACAAAGCAAGACTTACCAGATGATAATATACAAAATATGCTGAATAAGCACCGCGCTGAACAATCAAAACGTTACTTTACTATACACAATTATTGGTTGATAAGAAAACAAAGATATGTTATTCTCGTAAGAATAACCTTAAGGAAGAAAGTTTTAAAAAAAGAAACTAAACAATCCTTTTAATCGTTGGGTTCCTCCTGGAACAGTTTTTCATGATCATGTTAATGCTTCAATTGAGAATGAAGTAAAAGATTCTAGTTAGAATTTCATAGTTATCTCCGTTTTATCGCGTAATTGGATTATAACAAAATGATATTTTTTAAGAATATAAATATTATTCAGTTGAAAATTGGATTAGAAACTTCTTTATTCTTTAGATTAGATACTTTTAAATGCATTCCTCTAACAGACATCTCGCTATGATGTGGCGTTTTTAATGGGCTAGTCTCTCACATACACATATTCATACACGCTCATGCGATATTATTATTATTATTATTATTATTATTAGTAGTAGTAGTAGTAGTAGTAGTAGTAGTTATGGTTGTTGTAGTAGTAGCAGTAGTTTTCATATCAGCTCTATGACTCTGTTCAGTATCATGACCGATTTTAATAGTATTGTTTCTGGGTTGTTTCAAGTCTTCCTCTAATTTTTATTTTATTGAGTCTATTTTGTAGCTTTTCAGTGATTTTTCCAAGGGCTCAGACTACAATTGATATCCCAGTAACTTTCATGTTCCACTGCTTCCTCAGCACACTTGGGATGTTCAGATATTTTTCCAGATTTTCACCTTTTTTCCCTTCACTCTGTGGTCTATTGGCACAGAAAAATCCTCTACATGACATATTTATTATTATTATTATTATTATTATTATTATTTACTTCTTGAGATTTTTTCATATCAGTGTTAGCTGATGGCCTATCAGTCTGAGTGACAGCAAGTTTCTTCAAGTCTCAAGTACCCTTTTCAGTATTCTTGCCGTTCTCAATAATGCAAGTAGTTTGGATGGTCTCCACTCGTCTTCTTATTTCCAAGTCCTCTAGTACCTTTAATAATATTTGGCGACTGTAACAAAAGCGCCAATCGTGATTTGTATAATTGTCACTTTCATGTCCCACCGTTTTTTTTTCTATTCCCTTGCAAGGTCCAGGTACTTATCCTCTTTATTCTTTTGTCAGCCGGAACAGCAAAGTTGACAGTTTGAAAATGTTTGTTTTTTTATTATTATTTTAAGGTATGGTCTTCTGGTCGAGATTAGGTGATCCGTTAGTATGTCAAAGTCCCAAATGAGTTTATGCGAGTCATTTTCTAGGACAGGTGCTGGGTTGTGCATATACCCTTTATTGGTATGATCAAATCTAAATTTGTCGCACATTTCCCAATGGATCACCTTGCCAACCCAGTCGTGTCTAGTCTTATACTCCTTCTGTGCTAATTCAATACATTCGCTTATTATGTGATTGATGATTTCGTCTCTATCACCACATAGCCAACATTTGCTATTTTGTTGTGTCTTATCTATTCTCGCTTTGACATGATTGGTTCTTATAGCGTTGTTTTGTGCTGCTATTAGGAGAGATTCTCTTTCTCTCTCAAAGTTTCCTATTCTTAGTCACGTCCAGATTTTCTCGTGAGATGTTGTTTATTAGTCGTTTAAAACGCCCATAGAGTTGTTTTTCTTCCTATTTTTGTCATTTTGTTGTCTATGGTGTCGTCAGTATCGTTTCTGATGGGTGTAATCAGCCCTTCGTGTTTTTCTATGTAGTACTTGAGTCGTTGTATCAATGCGTCAACGCTGTCTGAGTAATGGTAAGTCTCTTCTAATCTCCAGGACTTTTCTTAGTATTCTGGCCGATCTTAATAATGCTGTCGTCTGGGTGGTCTCAACTTGTCCTCTTATTTCCAAGTCTTCGAGTCTCTTTATCAATCATTTGGGCATTGTTCCAAGTGCACCAATTCAAATCGGTGTCGCCGTCACCTTCATGTTCCATAGTTCTTTTGTTCTCTAGAAAGGTCTAAATGTTTTCTCTCTTTTCGCTTTCTTTTCTTTTCAATTTGTATGCTGCCGGGATAGCAAAGACCACAATTCGGCTGATTCTCTTTTCTTTTCTTTTGTTGACTATCTTTAGGTCTGGTCGTCTGGACGAGATTAGATGATCCGTTTCTATTTCTTAAACCCTCTTTCATGAGGCCGAAGATATAATCTAAATCTAGCGAGTATGAAGGATGCAGTAATATTGTCCACCCGAATGAGGCGTTTGTCTCTCGTCTCCATAAAATTGAATGTGGTCGAGCATTGTCGTGCAGAAGAAGGACATTAGCACGGATATCCCTGACCCTCTCTCGCCACTTTTCTGTATCGTTCATCGCTTCTGACAGGTCTTCAGGGCTATATCCCGTATCCTCACATAGCTGCTGAATGTATGTTCGTGCTGGTCGTCCCGCTTTTGCTTGGCCATATGCGGAGGTCCATTGGAGTACATTACTTATGAGCTCGTCCCTGCTTCTCCAGCAGTGTCCTGCGTGTCTGGTTCGTCTAGCTTGGATAGTTTTCGTGATGAGAGGCAGGTGGTCGTATAGTTGGTGTCTTGTGGGGTGTTGCGACCAGGACATATTCAATATTGCATGCAGCATTCTTGTGTAATCGCCGTCTAGCTTCTTCTCCAGCCGTTTAGTTAACGTCCATGTAGTGCATCAATGCACCAGTATCGATACGACAGTTGCCTGGAAGAAACTGCGTTTCATTTTATCATTTAGGTCTGATTAACATATGATCGATAGTCTATTGATAGCTGTCCATGCCTTCGTTAGCCGCGTGTCGATGTCCTTTCCGGTTGATAAGACGCTGCTTTCTAGGTAGGTGAGTTTGTCTACAAGTTTCAGAGGGGTTCCGTCTAGTGTGGAGATGTCACCTGTTTGATTATAGCACATATATTCCGTTTTGTGTGCATTGACATGGAGGCCAATGCCTGCGGCTGCTCGTTCCAAAGTATGGAGTAGTGTTTCGGCTTGGTTGAGTGTATTTGCCAGTATCGCTATGTCATCGGCGTAGTCAGCGTCGGTAATTGTTTTTACGGGGTATCTTCTGCTTCTTTTCTTTGTCTGCTCGAAGCCGTTTTCTCTGATTTTATCAATCTATGTTTTAAGCACGTAATCTAGACAGATGATAAAGAGGTATGGAGCCAGCGTGTCTCCTTGTAGTAGTCGTGCTACCATGTCGAAGTATTCTGTGTCTCCATCTGGTGAACGTACTTTCACTTTGATGTTTCTATAGAGAATCGTTATTGCTGCTACGGTTTCTTTAGGTAGGCCGTATGCTAGTAGGATTTGTTCCATCTTTCCTCTGTGAATGGAATCGAAAGCCTTGGTAAAGTCGACAAATAGAAATGTCGTTTGTAGGTTTTTTGCCCGTACGCCCTCAAGGATTCTACGGAGGGTAAATATTTGTGAGGTCGTGGATCTATTTCTTCGGAAGCCATTTTGGTTTTTCCTAAGGATGTTGTCTATTTTGGGTTCTATGCAGTCTCGTTGTAGGACATTGTAAATTTTGGCTGCTATGGATCTAAGTGTTATGCCTCCATAGTTCTTGGCCAATCCGAGGTCACCCTTATTAGGGAAGAGGAGGATGCATCCCTTAATCCTTCTGTCTATCGGATTTTGATTATAGACTGCGTTGCAGTGTCAGAGCAGTATCCGAGAGAATGAAAGACAGTAGAAAAAACTAGTAATCCAAAATTTGATGAATTTATTATGAAGGTCGACGTTGGACATTTTGGTAATAATAACCTTCTTCTGGACTTTAAGTTCATGAGAAATTTTGTTAAAATAGCGATGTATGCTTTCTCCTGCTACTTCATCAAACATCCATCGCTATTTTAACAACACTTTTCGTCGAATTTCATTTTTTGGATTATTTGTATTTTTATAATTTTCTTCTGATATATAAATGTAAATGTACGAATATGAAAAAATAGTGAATAGAGAGGAAGATTTTATTCATTGTTGAATTATTTCTCCACGTTAAACGCTTCGGTTTTTAAATCAAGCCTTCATCAGTGCTTTTAAATATATGCTGTGTCTTCTAAATTATATTTTAGTAATTTTTTTTAATTTCTTATATGAAATGAAAAAAATGAGAAAGTTTTTATTATTCTATTTCCGTTGATGACGTTCTTGTTCACCACTGTGATGTAATCAGTATTAGAAATTTATTCAAAAAAACGTATCTTATTTCCTTTAATAAATCGCCAAAATGTTTTTTGTTCGGCCAAACATAGGGATTAATACGAGAGATGAGAAATCTGAAAAAAAAAGAGGCTAAATTATCCACGTGTGGTTCGGAAACAATAAGAAGAGGCAATACTTTAATAAGTTTTGTCAAAAACATTGATCTAGAAAATCGGACATTTCAATCGTCATATATATATATACATATATATATATATATATATATATATATAACAGATTATGTAAGAAAATAATCAAAAGCCTCTCGACGTTTTTATAGCAGATCAGATTTAAAACCTTAAGAAATATGATCCCGCATTACACGTTCGGTTATTTCCAATATTTATATGTCACCACAATCATCAAACTTCTGATATCAAATTAAATCTTTGTTTTTATATAAGGAAGGTGCAGCAAACCTTGTCTTACTATGAGTGATGAGAATTCTCGTCATTTTTCATTTCTAACTTAGCAATTCAATTGGATCGGAAATTTTTTTCTCTGGTAATATCTTAGTTGCCGACAATTTTTAATTTCTCTCCACCCCCACTCTCTCTCTCTCTCTCTATATATATATATATATATATATATATATATCTTATATCTATCAATCTATCTAACTATCACTTCATTCCTATTTTTTCTCTTTGAATTTTTTCTTTCTCTACATAAATTTCGATGCTTCCGACTTTTGTATGTTCTTTCTATCTGTTCTTTCTAGTTCTTCACCCCTTTGAATTATTTTACTACCTTATATATATACATATATATATATATATATATATATATATACTACGTTATATATATACATATATATATATATATATATATATATATATATACACACCATTGTAGATATATATATATATATATATATATATATATATATATATATATATATAAGGTTGCAAAGCATTTTCATTTATACCCATTATATCAAATATCACAATGCAAAAGAATAGTATATTTTTCAAATAAAATAACAGTTCGGCAAGATAAATCTTACCGACATTACGGGAGTCTTGAGTTCTGAAAAAGTCTTATGACATTACTTCGGCTAAAAACACAGACGACTGGCTGTTGCTTTATTGTTTGATATAGTAAAAATTCTAACCACCAAAATTTTTATTTGTTTAGAACTTTTTTGATCCTGTGACATTTTTAATTTCAGTATATGAAGATGTATGTAAAATACCCAGGAAAAATTCATTGGAGAAAAACCTTAAGATCTCTAAAACATTATATGGACAAAGCAGAAGATTAAAGACAAATGACCGACTTAAAGCACATTTATAATTTATTACTTTATCATTTGAGTAATAAAAATATAATTTCAAATTTAGAACTTTATAAGCTTCCCAACAACTTACGTTCAGCGTCTGATTCCAGGACGATTTACGTCAATAGATTCCGTTATCATAAAAAATCTGTATATGACGAAGACTTTCAGAATAGATTTTTAATTTCAACAATATGATTTTCATTTTTTCAGTTTTATTTCTTAAAACATTGTCATATATCAGTCTCCACATTATATATATATATATATAGTCGGAGGTTAAACTGTCTTCTATAAGAGCCCTAATGTTTGATCTAAAGCTATTAAGTTTTGTGTACTTTACGCTTGAATATAAGAGTAGCTTTTGAAATTAAGACAGTTCCTCCTTAAAAGGCACTCTCTAACAATAAGCAATAATCACCGTAATGTTGTTATAATGTTACTGGTAATACAAGATGTTAATTTGCTCACTTCAAAAGCATAAAAAATTATATTTGTTACACAAACTATGATTTCCGTTTATTCAACAATTACTAATTAAGTTGAAAGGTCTTTCCTCAAGTTGGATAAATAGAATAATTAGCAAACAACATTGGACAAAAAAATTAAATATATTATATTGATAAATCTCTTTTCTATTAATGTAAAATTATATTAACAGAGCACCGTGAGAATTTTCATAGAATAATATTAACTTTATAAAATCACATAAAAATTTAACTTATACTTTTTTTCTATAAAGTGGATTTATCTTCTACAGTGATAATCACGTGGTTAATCGTTCAATGTTACTTTAATTGACTTCAGAGTTTTAAAAATAATCATCTCCCATCTCAGTTCTGATGACCAAGCCCACTGTGCACACACACACACACACGCACATACATATATACATATATATATATATATATATATATATATATGGCTTTCTTTTTTTGGTATTAATTATCTAGCTCTTCGTATGCTGATCTAATCATACCTTTGCGCATGCGCACCTTCTATTCATTCTCATCTATTCGCAAGCAGCCATATATTCCTTACGCTATCAAGTTATTAAAATTAAGAAAAACGACAGGAAGCAAGTTTTATCTTGTTGCTAATTTAAATCTTTTCTATTTAATCTAATTTTTTTATCGTTCATGCGAACGACTTTATTGATGTCTTTTTATTTATTTATTGCAAACTCTTATCTTCATCTGTCATTCACTCAGGAAAAGAGCTTCTAAAATAAAATTGTAGCATCTATATGTTTGTGTTTCTTTATTCAGGAAAATATTTTGATATTGTCAGTCGTTCATTGAATATAAGCAGCAGCAACATAAGATCGGGTAGTTAAACGCATTTCTCAGAGAATTCAGATTGTGACATTGTCAATCCTGTGGTAAAAAAAGTTATTCCCTTTAAACCTTAGATTTAAAAAAAAGAAAAGAAAACTATGAAGTGATTTTTTAAATAAGTGGAAATATGAATTAAATGCGAAATAAGAATTTGAAAAAAAAATAACTTGAATAATTATTATTTGACTTTTTCATTACGAGTTTTAACGTTGTGCATATTTCTGATTTTAATTGATTTATTTATTTTGGGTGTGTATGCTGTTCAATTTTAATTAGATGGTATCACCTCTCTATAAACTGATACGCTGTCATGTGAGAACAATAATCTTTTTACTGACATGCGGCCATTTTAGAAAGAATAGAATATAAAAGCAAGGCAGGAGGAACAAAGAGGATAGTAAGATAGATTTATAAAAATCGAAAAATAAGGAAGGAAGGAAGGAAGAAAGAAAGAAAGGAAGGAAGGAAGAATGAATGCATGCGAGTGAATGAAGAAGGGAAGAATGAAGAAAACAAGCAAAAAAAGAAAGAAACAAAGACAGTGAAAGGTGAATAGAAGAAAGAAATCAAATGAATAGTGAATGGAACAAACAAACAAACAAGGAACAAAGGGGACAGTGAATAGAAAGAAAGAAAGAAAGAAAGAAAGAAAGAAAGAAAAATTTATCAGGTGATATTTTGATAGCACTGCTTATATGCACTTTTAAAGGTGCAAAATATCAAAAGAATAATGTACTGATAATACAGTCAATGAAAAAGGAGAGTAAAAAAAAATGAAATAAAACAAAAAAAAAGAAGGAAGAGAGGTAAAGAAAAAGTAAAGAACATGAAAGAAAAGAGGATAGCTGAATCCACTGACATTGGAAACTGAGATCAACAATTGTAAGATGGAAAAAAATTCTAAACAAAAAGCTTGATGAACTTCTCTTCAAAAAAGATCAAATGTGAGATTAATGTTACGGAGGAGGCAACTGGGATTTATCATGACCAATAATGTTGAGACAGAAATTGTAGCTGAAATGAATGACAGTCTAGTATCTTGAAAATAAAATCAAGACCCGAATTTGACGTCTTATAAGACTCACGTTTTTTCTTCAGAATGTCCCTGAAAATCCTTTTACGTCTAATAAGGTTATGAGACGACTTTGGCTTACTAGCTAAGGGAATTCTTGTGTTTCAGTGGCCCTTAGATTAAACCGTAAATATCTCTGCAAATTTAAACAAGTTTAAACAATTTAAGGAGCGGTAATTCTTTTCTATGGTAATAATCTCTAACATAAGTAATTGTCGAAACTTCGAATAAAATAACAACAGCCGGAAAGAAAATTAAAGGACGTTGCTTAACCGGGGACGTAGCTAAAAAAATATTAAGGTGTTTATTTGGATTTAATGAGGATTTGAAATATATGAAACCTTTAAAATTACCTGATACTTGGAAAGTTACAAATGCCAAGCAAAAATACTTCACGTGACAAGCATTGTTTAAATTATTTTTTCATTTTTTTTCAAATGCCTACACAAACTGTTGTACTGTGACGGTGCATAAATATTTATCCCAGGACGGGAGTTTATTTTACGCACGTGTGACGTCGGGGCAGTCTGGCACTTGACCCCTCGCAAAATAAGTCTTAGTTAAGATTCCTTTTCCGGGCATATGGGAACTGACAAATAATGTGGGGGTTAATTTGGGGCTAGACTGACCGCCGCTGGCAAGGGGGTTATCAAATCTCACGTTACACACACCCACCAAGCCACTTCGTCTTCCAACCCCTTGGATAACGGAAGACATGGATTTCTAGGTTAAGAAAAAAACATTATTCACTATGGTCGGCAATTCCAATTTCCCGTGTAATATTTTTAAAGGCAAATAGGATATTTAGCGAGAATAAATTGAAGCGAATGAAGCTGAAAAGGAAATATGCAAAAGAAGGCAACTCGATAGGTAAATAACACGACAGATAAATTTCAACGAGGGAACATTTTAGATATAACCAAAATTTTTATGGTCGAGATCCAAACAAATATTCATGGGGACCGGCTATGTTTCCCCGGCAAACAGTCTCCAACATAAATGTCTTTCTTTCCTCTTTTTTCTTTTCTTTCTTCTTTCTTTCCTTTCTTTGTACTTTTCTTTCTTTACTTTTGAACCTTGAAGAGATAGCCAAGTCCACTCATTCGTTTACAGTTTAGGAAATGAATCTTTTCTTTCTATTTCTCTTCTTTTCTTAATGCATATAATTCTTTATATGCTTCTTTCTTTAAATTGAGAGAGGGCATATAATTGCAATACTTAGGAAAGGTGAAGGGAGAAAACGGTTTTAAGATTTACTTAGCTTTTTCGACGGGTTTCTTCTGAGATTTCTTTTCTTTTACGGGCCAGCGGGATTCTGTAGAGATTGGCTCGAAGGCACCTGTTAGCTCCTGTCGAAGGACTCTGCTCCGCTTCTTTTCCCGGAGTTTTTGGGTACAGCTTCAACACATCTTGTCACGCCGACTACTATTCCAGAACTAACTGAAAAAATCCTTTTTCTAATTTCCTCTGACCTCTTTTTTGGCTTTAGGCCTCTGGCCAATCATTTGACCTCTTTCTTCCTCCTCCACCTCCCCCTGTCATGCTATTCATTCGGGCTGCTATAATGACCTCTATATCCCCTTCTCTGTCCAACCGGTCACAGAGTGTAGGCAGCCCTTGGCTTTCATTTTGCCCTGGATTCGTTACTTCGTTCAACAGGTAGGCCGAGGAGTTGATCTTCATTCCTATTCCTCCTTTAACGGTCAATCTTTGGGGCCTGTTAATTCAAACACAGAGGGGTTGGGGAAATTCATCTTACCTCTCTCCTCTCAGTGGCATACCACGTGACAGTCCGTTTTATCTTCTCATTCATCTTATAAGCTGGTAACTATGATTGCATTATTCTAAAAAGAATTTTCATAACCATCTACAACATAAGATAATGGCGCAATTTAAAAAAAAAAACTATATTGAGTCAAAAGTTTAGCAATATTTTGCCTTACTCTCAAGTTTCAACGAAAGCAACCTTGCATTCAAAATAGAGGCCTCCATGTTGCATCGTCTTAAGCCATTTTTCTGTTAACTTTGACCCCACGATGACACCACTTCTAGTCCTTCGAGGCGAATAACGACTTCAATGAATCTTCCACCCCTTTTGGATGATAAACCGTCATGAGCTCATGGAGGGAGCTATAGATTAGAACATGTAATAATCCGTGGGAGTTTGACTATGTCTATACGTAGAGGTGAAATTAGTTTTATTCTGTCAAGTTCCTGAAGTTTATTCCGGCTACTAACATGTATGCAAATTTTGTAAAGCTTTTGACTCACCCTCGTTATTATAAAGTCGGACGTGCAATCATTTTTTTAGCTTGCTCTTCTCTTTGATCTCTTTTCATCTGTTAGAATGATTCCTTGAATTGTTCTTCCTGTTGATCTCTATGTTTCCCTTGGTTTCTTTTGAAGTTTTTTATCAAATCCCATGTTTCACAACCATAAGGGATTTTTCCGATTCCCCATCAAGGAAGAGTTGTCCGATTTGCACTTAAACAGTTTTTATACGTGCCCCACACGATTAAAGAATTAGGGGCCACGCGTAAATCGGGACTCATGACAGGCCATTACAAAAAATGATTGGTGACCTCTTTATTCTCTTTCAGAAGTGCCTCAGAAACCGAGCAATTAACTCGGCCCTGTTACTTTTAGACAAGAAAGCTGGTACTGCCGGCGAGGAAGGCCTCCTAGGATTAGGCAAAAAGCATTAGAACAAACTATCTACCTTACATGAACGTCTGGTGAGCCTACGTTTTCATATTTCACAGCAATATATAATGTCTGATATTATATAATAATTGTATACTTTAAAATATAATTCATTTATGGCTCTATTTTTATTAAACACGGTCTAACCTCTTCCTATACAAATTCTAATTTAATTTTCAAAATTTTTCTCTAATCCGATCATTTGTCTTTAGTCGTTGCATTTTTAACAGCTAAAACTTCATTTTTTAATAGTTTTTTATTGTTATATTAGAACTTTACAATATATATATATATATATATATATAGTAGGTTTAATTTCAGCTGAAAGTACTTGCTTCCGGAATATAGCACGGAAAACTCTTTAAAATTGCCATCGGCATTTGTTCCTAAGATCTTGAACAAATCTGGGAGAGTAGAGAGGCCGTTCGATGGCTCAGGGCACCGTACATTTCAACAGCGATAGATATGGAAAAATCTATCAAAAAGCGACAAATACCTGGTCAGCGTCTTGATAATATTACAGTCGAGTATACGTCAATCCCGTCTATTGGGTTACTCTTTACTTTTGGAATTAATTTTTGTCGCTCATTCTTCATAATTTTCTTTTGATTTTATCGTTACACAAGTATTAATCATCCGGTCGTACTGATAGCATCGATTCCCTTGACTCAAACTCAGCTAGCAGCAACTGCTCTCGGCAGATCATCTAGACCTAATCCAGTTTTGATGCTGAGCAGATGAAATTAAGTCTTTGCTCGTCTGATAATGCTGGTGTGTCCATGCTTAGGCGTCTACAGAATGATGGGACTGCCTCTCCGGTAGTATGTGGCATGTTTTGTCCATTTTACTTCTATGGTTTATAAAATGGGAGATAAATGGCCGTACAGCAGCTATTTTGGTGGGTTCTGCTTCCAGGATTGTTCAAAATTGTACCTAGCATCCTTGTGTGGTACAGCGATGCAATGATATTGACATTCCTACAGCTTAGAAGAATTCCAATTTTATTTCATCAGAGAGATCGGATTTCCCTATTGTTGGTAATCTGTCAATAGAAGTCCACACCTTTCCTATGCATATGTTGATACACTTTCCGTAAATGAGATTTTGATACTGAAATATTTGAAATGTTCTACTAATTTTTGAGTGTGTAGATATGACCATCTGCTTTAAAACACACGAACTCTGTTTTATCTGATTTTACGTAGAGACAAACTTTACGGAGAGACAATGCTTAGAGATTCGGCTTACGCATGTTTATTTGCAAGAAGCACTTGATAATCCGCATAGTCTGCACCTGGGATAATTTCTGAGGGATATCATCTTCTTATTTTCCTGAAACTTACACCTTGTGAATTCAACTAATACACGAGTATATACACTATATTAAGGAGATATGAACAAATAACTTACGTAAATTACTGGAAATTTTTCAGAAACACGTACCGTATATATTAATATATGAGTCGATAAAGTCTACTAATAAACCATCAATTTATGAAATTAATTTTCGAAACCAAGGTTTACTTCTTGCTTTCCCGACAACATTTTAATTCCAATTCTAAAGAATTATTTAGCCCTGTCAGCGTGTCTTAGAATAAGCTGATAGTATACCCCTAAAAAAGAGAGTGCCATGCGAATAAACTTAATCCATACCTTGTGGTAAGGCACCATTTCTACAGATCCTGGAAGTCTGCAGAACCTATATATTTCAGTTACTCCCAGGCCCACTCTAACTCGGAGTATTAGTGCCAATTATGATCCAATCTATGGGTCACATAGATCATTTTGAAAATTATTTGTATTAGATATGAATACTTGATAAAATATAACTATATAAATTATTTTGTATAACAAATATTATTATTATTAGATACTTGAAACCATATGACAGAGGGCAAACAAATGACTATTACTGAATATAAATTATTGATATTGGATTTACAAAATGCTTGAAACCATACAACAATGTGCAAATAGATATATTTAAAAAAAGTCGTATTTCTTAGGACCTTGCAAAAAAGTTATTTGAAACAGCGAAACAAAAAATGGAAATATGAACATACAATGATTAAGATTCCAAACGTCTATGCATAAAATAAGCCTATACAGGTTGATCTGCCATTGAGATCAATCAGTCAATTATAGAATCAATAGTCATGCTAATTCTACTATTTTTTCTCGTTTTTTTTTTACTTGAAAATTTAGTCTTTAAAATTCGACCGATAGACAGGTATACACTGTATCTTAAAGAGGTAAAGCAATTAAAATATCACCATATCCAATCGAACAAATCGTGAAGGATGCGACCACAGATAAAAGTCGATAGTTAACTTCTCAAATATACAAAGTTTTATTTTCCTGAGTTAAAGAAAGTAACTGCATATGACTTGTAGCATGATTGTTGATTGGCACGAGCAAGTAACTCTTCTTGGCCTCTGAACAGTCATAAAGAAGAAAATGCTAGACAAGGGTCGGCATGGTACACCAATGAACTTTGGTCCGGGAAAGCACCAAGCAACCAAAGTAAATAACTCTACAAATGGGAATGAGATTTGATATTTTCATGTTTGACATTTGCTATTTATAAGATTCTCAGACAACTGATGTTAAACTTCAGAAGAAGACTGTTAATTATATAGAATGAAAGGAGTTGTCTCTTGCAATCTGACGTATTTTAAGAGCAAGGCCACCTTTTAATGCCCGTCATTCATTTGCATTGATTTTGTTTGATAATAAATCATTCATTATTCAGCTACAGATGCATTGAACACGACAATTTTGTGTTTAATAACATTTATAGACATTTCTTTTATAAGAAACAGATGCATTGAACACAATAATTTAATATGCATTGATCACGATGATTAAATGTTCGATAACATTTATTGACATTCATTTTGCAATAAACAAATCCATTGAATACTTTCATTTAATGTTTGAAAACATTAATGGACATTCATTATGCAACAAATAGATGCACTGATCTCCATAATTGTATGTTGGAAAACATTAACAGACATCCCTTATGCAACAAACAGATGCATTCAACCTGATAATTTAATGTTTGTAAACATCCATGGATATTTATAAAACAACCTTGTGTAGTTCCCGTCTAACTTTTTTTACGGGCATTTTTTTACAGTCAAAATATGCAACCGTACAGTAGTACTGACAGGATGACAACTTGAAAGAATGTTATTTTTTTTATCAAAGATATCAGCTTTACATGGTTAATAAACAGTCAATAGCCGTGCTTGCTTTATTGATCAGTATGTTAACATCGCCCTCAGTAGATGAGGTATTGCTACCGAAGTAAATGAACCGTTCCACCATTCAATGGAGAGATGGTAATATATTGATTAAGACTCATGAACTCTTTTTCATAACATTTCACGGAGAGAACAATGCCTCTGGCTGTTTACGACAGGCTATGCGGTAGAGATTTGAATTAAGCGGGAGTATTTGCAATAAGCGCATTTAATACAGTTCTAACTGTTTACGTGACTATAAATTATTCTTTCCTGGTTGCACTTGAATAGATGCAATAATGCATATACATATTATAATACAAGAATATCTCTATTTGTTGCATGATCACTTCCTTTACTATGTGTGCCGTTATCATCATCATCATCACCATGTCGTGCAGTTAGCACGGATATCCCTGACCCTCTCTCGACACTACTCCCATTCGTTCATCGCTTCTGGTAGGTCTTCAGGGCTACATCCCGTATCCTCACATAGTTGCTGAATGTATGTTCGAGCTGGTCGTCCTGCTTTTGCCCGGCCATATGTGGGGGTCCATAGGAGTACATCACTTCTCCAGCAGTGTCCTGCGCGTCTGGTTCGTCTAGCTTGGATAGTTTTCATGATGGGAGGCAGGTGGCCGTATAGTTGGTGCCTTGTAGGGTGTTGCCGCCAGGACTTGTTCAATATTGCATGCAGCATTCTTGTGTAATTGCCGTCTAGCTTCTTCTCCAGCCGTTTAGTTAGCGTCCAAGTAGTGCAGCCATATAGCAGTATCGATACGACCGCTGCCTGGGAGAAACTGCGTTTCATTTTATCGGTCAGGTCTGATTCTCATATGATCGATAGTCTATTGATAGCGGTCCATGCCTTCGTTAGCCGCGTGTCGATGTCCTTTTCGGTTGATTCGACGCTGCTTCCTAGGTACGTGAATTTGTCTACAAGTTTAAGTGGGGTTACGTGATGTCGCCTGTTTAATTATAGCACATATATTCCGTTTTGTGTGCATTGACATGGAGGCCAATGCCTGCAGCTGCTCGTTCCAAAGCATGCAATTGTGTTTCGGCTTGTTTGGGTGTATTTGCCGTATCGCTATGTCATCGGCGTAGTCGGCGTTGGTAATTGTTTTTGCAGGGTACCTTCTGCTTCATTTCTTTGTCAGCTCGAAGACATTTTCTCTGATTTTATCAATCGATGTTCTAAGCACGTAATCTTGACAGATGATAAAGAGGTATAGGGCTAGCGTGTCTCCTTGTAGTACTCCTGCTACAATGTCAAAGTATTCTGTGTCTCCATCTGGTGAACGTACTTTTACTTTGATGTTTCTATATTGCTGCTACGGTTTCTTTAGGTAGGTCGTATGCTAGTAGGATTTGTTCCATATTTCCTGTGTGAATGGAATCGAAGGCCTTAGTAAATTCGACAAATAGAAATGTCGCTTGTAGGTTTTTTGCTCGTACGCCCTCAAGGATTCTACGGAGGGTCAATATTTGTGAGGTCGTGGATCTATTTCTTCTATGATGATGATGATGGTGAAACTTGTCGAACTTAATCGAGGGCAACCCGAAGGCTCCCTTTTCGATAGCTACCACACTGAGTTGTAGGGGAGGGTTCTACCCTATCTCCACTTTACCCTTGATGATTACCTTATAATGCTGAGTGTTAAGCAAGGCGCCATCAAGTACCATTTTTGAGTCTTTGGTATGACTGGACCTGAGATGGAACCCGGGTCTCCCGGACATTAGCGAACACTCTACTCATTAGACCAATGGCCCGGTTTATTAGATTAAAGTCTTTAATTAGAAGTGGAAGAACCTGTTACAGTGCCATCCATGAAATAAATAAATTTGTTTAAGAGTGATCATATTCGATGGAACCGGTGCAAGAAAAAAGAAAAAAATCTACACAAAAAATGTAAATATGAACGTACAATAGACGCGATTGTCTAATGTCTATGCAGGAAGTAACCCTACAAGTGTTCCCATGCCGTTAGAATCAATCAACCATGGTCTCTTTAAGATGTTGTATGTACTCATGCATAGGCTCAATTTTATAGGTAAGAAAAGAAAAACTTTTCCCGAATAATAAAAAAATAATAACAATAATAATAAATCACTTCTGATAGTAGCACAAATCAACGCCATAAGGACCAGCTATGTTAAATCAAAAATAGATAAGACACAACAGAATAGCAAGGGTAGCTTATAAGATAGAAGCCCTTAATCACAAAATAAGAGAATTCAGCAAACTAGCGCAAAAAAATAGTACAAGACTAAACTCGACTAGGTGGCTATTTGACAACTGTTTCAAATGGTATATATACAAACCAGAATCCTTCCTGGGGAATGAGACGCACAAGAACTCTCTGGGATTTTGAGATACAAAAATATCACCTAATTCCGACCAGAAGAATAAACATAACAAAACAAAGAGAACCTGCCAAAAGTGAACTTTGCCGTTCACGCTGGACCTGAGATTGAAAATCAAAGAAAGCTAAAAAGAGAGGTAAATTCTTAAAAACTTGCCAAAGAACAAAAAAAGTTATGGAATATGAAGGTGATGGTGATACCATTTGTAAATAGCGCACTCGGAATTATCCGCAAAAGCTCAGTAAAGTGTGTTGAAGAGTCGGAAATTAGAGAAGGAGCAAAGACCATCGACACAACAGCATTGTTAAGATCAGTAAGAATGCTAACAAGAGTCCTGGAGACCTGAGGAGACTTGCATTCTCTCAGAATCCTGTAAAAACTATCAGATAACCCTGGTGTGAAAACTCATGAAGAAATATGCAAGAAATTTAAATTTGACCATACAAACAGATGGTATATGCACAACCCAGCAGCTGTCCAAGAAAATAATCTGCATAATCACCTAATATCGGCCAGAAGACCAGATCTAATAATAATCATCAAAAAGAAAAGAACTTGCAAAATTGTCGACTTTGCTGTCTCGGCTGACCACAGAATAAAACTGAAAGAATGTGAAAGAAGGATAAGTACTTCGACCTTGGTAGGGAATTGAAAAAACTTTGGAACATGAAGGTGACAATTATACCAATTGTAATTGGTGTGTTTGGAACAGTAACTAGAGGATTACTAAAGGGACTGGAGGATTTGGAAGTTGGCGGACAAGTGGAGACCATCCAAACTACTACATTATTGAGAACGGCCAGAATACTGAGAAGAGTCCTGGAGACTTGAGGAGACTTGCTGTCACTCAAACTCCAGTGAAAAGCCATCAGCTAACGCTGATGTGAAAAACTCTAATGAGTAAATAATAATAATAATAATAATAATAATAATAATAAAGTCCTAACAACTTAAAGATAATGCACACAGACTACGCTGGTCAACATTTTTTTATAATGATACCGAGTCACCAAAAATCAATTTTAGCTCATTTGAGAGCGATGAATATGAAAAGGACTTTACTCTTTATTGGTTAGCTACCGTTTTTACTGTAGAGAAATGCCTCATTTTTGGGAAAAAAATGCATTTTTTCATTTTTTTTTTCCGTATGTATGATATTGACCGATGGCAATATTTCTCAAAGTAAAATCGTAAAAACATCTCAATTCGTATTTAAGCCACCAAATATTGGTCTGATTATTTAGAAATACTATTTTTGCAATAACAATCAGACACTAAATCTTTGAAAGTGATACGATTGAATATACTAAGACCAACAAGATATTTTCACCGAATCATTTGATAATCTAACGACAGAAATAGAACCATCGTGAACATAAGAGTTGACGTAAGAATTGTCTTTTTCGTGATTGTCATGTTCAATGTTATTTAAGTCCCTTGTAATACTCTAGCAGTAATCAGCTATCATTCATTTGTCTCACCATCCCAGGAAGGACTCTTCCATGTTTTGATATCCAGATGGAATTGTGTCCTTTGCTCATCACTCATATCACCGCAATTATCCGGGAATCTATCTGGATGGCTATGTAAAAAATGAACCTTAATACTCATATTAGCGTCTCTGTGCCGTAGATTTTTTCTACGAATTCCTTGTAGTTTTTGGCCCGGTGATTGACTAAGAAGTTTTTCACTGCGTCAACAAACGATGTCACTCATTGAAATAACAAATTCGTCATCTTTGATGAGTTTCCTTATGTTAAGGTAAAACCATTTTTATAATTTTCATCATGTACAGTGGAATTGGTGCATTCAATTGGAATGTCTTTAGTTAAAGTTTCTTTCCAACTTTGAAAACAAAAGCTCTCAATGTTGTGAAGGGACAAAGGAGATGGGATAAATTTATGAATATTTTTGTCACCTTAATTATCGGGTTTACTAAAGTGTGTTACTGATAAAGTTTATCAGTTAATTTGAATTTTGGCGATAAATTGAAAAAAATCGTTACTTCTATTTTAATTTTTTTGACTCAAAAGCAAGTTTTTCTTGTAAAACATAATTTATTTCTGATGGTCTGGGTTCCTACGACCTAAGTAAGTAAATTTTTCAATCAGCAAAGATTGTAAATTGATCTTTTTTTCCAATAATGGGCAATTACAATACAGCCAAAATGGTAGCTAACTATGAAAAACTGAGGTATATTTTCGGAATAAGCACCATATAGTTAGCTAAAAAACGTGTTTTGTTTCTTGGCGCTAAAAATCATGTTGACCTGTGTTATCTGTGTCGAGAGAAGAATGGGGAAAAGGACTCACCAGCATTTGAAGATAATGTTTATGCCTCAATACGATGAGTCGAAAACTACATTAAAAGGGGCAAAGAAAGACTAATTACAGTAGCCAGTAACAGTGCGTCGGTTATAAAGATAAACAGAACAACTATAACTTGGAAATGAATGTCAAGAAAAACAACTCTTTGGATATTTCAAGGGACAAAATGGCAAAATCCCACACATGAAGACGTATATAGGGCTAAGAATTGAAAAATTTAAGAGAGAAACAGAAAATCTTCTAATAGTAACACACAACAAAGCCATAATGGCCTATTATATTAAAAAGAAAATCGATAATACTCAACAGAACAGTTAATTTAGATTATGTGGCGATAGAGACGAAACCATTGATCTTATAATAAAGGAATGTAGCAAACTAGCACAAAAGAAGTACAAGTCTAGACCCGACTGAAAGGAAAGGTGATCCACAGGGAATTGTAAAAGAAACTAAAATGTTACAATAATGACAAATGTTCTTATCACGATAAGTTTTAGAGAATGAGACGCATAAAATTCCCTGAGATTTTAAGATACAAATAGATAATCTAATATAGGCCAGAAGACCAGACCTCATGATAAATATAAAAAAAAAGTTAACTTGTAGTTTGTTTATTTTCCTCTCGGGTCCACTTGAGAAAGGGTCCCGAGTATCTGACTAGGGGCACAGCCCAAGTATTTATTCCTTTGATGAGGTTTCTGCAGGAGAGTTTTTTCTCGAGTAGTTTCCTAATTCTCTTATTATTATTCCTAGCGAGTTTTTCACCCCAGCGTTAAGTGATGGTCTTTTTCTGGAGTCTGAGTGACAGCAAGTTTCTCTGGTCTCCTGGACTCTTCCCAGTATTCTGGCTGATCTCAACAAAGCAGTAGTCGATTAGTCCTCCGGTTTCCTCAAGTATTTTTGCCCCCGTTTCCAATCGTTTAACGACTAATCCAAACGCCTAATTACAATTGGTATTACCACCACTTTCATGTTTTACAGCTTTCTTAATTCTCCTGCATGGTCCAAGTATTTGTGTCTCTTTTCTTTTATTTGAACTCTGTGGTCTGCTGGAATGTCAAAATCCACTAGACAGCAAGTTAATTTTTTCTTTTTTGTTATTTATCGCGACTTCTGGTCTTCTGGCCGATATTAGATTATCTATTTGTATCTTAAAATCTCAGGCATTTCTCAAGAGTATTAGCACTATGTAAAATAGAAAGAGCTACGTCCAGTATTTGAATTCGGGTCGCCGTGTCCATTTCCTCTCTCTCTCTCTCTCTCTCTCTCTCTCTCTATCTATCTATCTATCTATCTATCTATCTATCTATCACTCTCTCTCTCTATATATATATATATATATATATAAGTTATGATCAAAAATTATTTCAAAGGACTAAAATTTTTATCAGGATATATACACAAGTCAGTGACTTATACAATAATGAAATGAGGTCCAGATGTGAAGACTTTATTTAAATAAGTCAGTTCCAATTTGAAAAAATAACATCATAGTGTCCAAAACCGTTTTTAACTAAATATTTTTGATGAACGATTGAATTGTACATGTGCAGCACACATTAAACTCACCAAACCTTCAGCTCTGAGCAACTTTTTTTCGTCTCTTCAACTAAAAACTTATCCCAAACGTAAGATTTGCGGATGTAGAGGAGATTAATGTAAATTTATTCTTGAGCTTGTAAAAATTGGTGGTTTGTTGCTGCTGAAACCAGCAGTAATTATTCTTCATATCTGATTGATTGATTTTAACAGCATACCAATTAGTAAGGTTGTTTTTTATGCATAGAGGTTAGGGAATTGCCTTCGCTGCACGTTCATATTTGTAGTTGATATTATTTTATACGTGCACCATTTCAATTTCACAGAAAATTTTTTTCTTGTGAAGTGTGTGTGTGTGTGTGTGTGTGTGTGTATGTGTGTGTGTGTGTGTGTGTGTGTGTGTGTGTGTGTGTGTGTGTGTGTGTGTGTGTGTGTGTGATTTAATCTATTTAGATCATGACAATCACTGCAATTTGTTTTCGAAAAAAATATTTTACATATTAGAAATGGGGTCCACTTTTACATTCAAATTCAGTGTAAAATGATCCCCCATTTCCAGAACAATCATTAAGATCTCCCTTCCCCCATGAAATAAAAAAGAAATTGAAAATTCAACTCCTCTACTTGTCTTTTCCAGCCCTAAATGATCCGGAAATAGTGATCATTCTACATTGATTGAAAATATGAAAGTGAACCCCCTAATAAAATGTAAAACAATTATTCTTAGATGGGGTCAATTTTTCTAAAAAATTCGGTGAGTTTTTAGGTCTAATTACTTCAAAGCATTAAAAAAAATCACGAGAACTTTTTCCCCGATCAACTTTTTGGGATCCACGTGTCGAATTTTAGTTTCTAAAGATTTTATCACACAAGGTCCAATCCAATTCGAACAATTTATAAACAGATCTATTTGACCCACAGATAGTTACTACCTCTTTGGTTCAAAGTGGACCTTGGAGTAATTACAATAGAGGGGTACTCCACCCTCCCCAGATGATCACAACTAGAGCCTAACCATCAGATGCATTTTAGTATCATAACCGATGACCCTTTTTTGGTGAAAGTATTACCCCTTTGCTAGTGATACAATCAGTGTATTCCAAGCCCAACCGACAGGGCTTTCATCATATCCAACTTGAATTGCTTTTGATATCTCGTTTCCATTACCGTAATATCTTGTGGAGTCATACTCCATGCTCATCACTGATCTCAACCAAGTTAAGTGGACAAAAATCAAGATGAAAATTCAATGCCATTCAATTATTTGCTGCATTGTTATTTTGATTATAAAGTAAGCATTGTTTTCATTTCTGAGACCCAAGAAAGGTTGGTATAATTCATACAAACGTATGACATACCACCAGCTCAAGTGGATTCCTTTTTAACGCTGAACTTGCATTCAGACCTCAATTCTTCTATGAAAATTTCTGTTATTAGTTTTGTATTAGTTTTGTATTACTTTCTATGTGCCAAATTGTATTTTTGATGTTACGATCTTAGGCAAGCGTGTATAACTATTTCTTGAAAAATTCTTAATGAAGCCGAGTCTTACGTAAAAAATGCAGGGAAAGAAAACCATTTACAGTTCTCTTTGTAATGTTGTACATTTTACTAAATTCTGTCATGCTAAAACGATTCAAACACGGGTTTGAAATCAGCTCTTTAGATATAGTTTAAAACACACCTTTTAAATTTTTGTTGTAAAACTTTGTTGACCAATGTTATCTCATACTGAAGTCTTTTCCCAATAAAATACATAAATTTACTCGAGTAATAAGTTTATTTTTTCTTCATGTGCTTAACAGACGTCAACTTTGAACATAATGCTCGATGATGTATTCCATTCTATTTATAAAATCTATTAGTAATTAAATTAGGAAGAAGTAAACAGTAATTTACATGCCATTTTTTTTTATCTTGTTAAGAATTGTTATCTAATCCTAAGAGCTGCGACTGGGTAACGTTCATCTCTTCACTTCATTCCTCGATGGACTAATCATGTAGCTTTGGTTTCTCTTTTGTGTCGCCATCTTTGTTCTTGCTCGTTGTCATCTGTCATCATCCACCGTTCTTTAATTTTTCTCTGCTGGAACGAAGAATGACAACACAACCACAATTTCATGTACACATATTACTTTTATTTCTTAACAAACACAATTTTATCACCCACCGACTAAGCGAAGAATCAGTGAGCAAGATGGAGTATCCAATCGCTTGAGTCGAAGGTTTCTCACTGACTAACTTACTCTAACTCTTGAACCGTTTTGATCACCTAAGTGAAATCATCAATGACAGCCGTGGTCTGAGATTGACCTCGATTTCATTAGCTATCAATCATACTGCCGTGTTTTTCAACGCGCTTAACAGTTCAGGACTTAATTTGAATGCTACACTAAAGGTCAATAATAGATTTCACCAATCTTTTTTGCAACAATTTATTATGATCAGAAAATGCATTTACCCAATGCAGAGAATGTATTTATCTGCCATGAGCAGAATGTGACACAAGGTTAATTTGCTTTTTGTTGAAGAAATGGATAGACCTCTTTCTCGAGGAGATTAGCGTTAAGTTTTTATTTACCCAACCCCTCCGCTACTAGCAAAGTGCGAAATTAGGTCAATTTCTCAATGGATTAAAGCTAATGGCTTCAGAGTTTGTATCCTCTCAGACCGGTTGCCTAAACAAGTCAAACAACCTAGTCTACCCTACTGTTTATCCATAAATGGGAGAACAGATAGATTCATGCCTTTCCCAAGTTCATTAGCAGGAAATGAAACATAAACTGCTTCGTTCAGGATTTGAACTCGAGTTGCCAATTCCATTTCCCAAAATGATAACCGTTTTGCTCAGTGAGCATCTTTGAGTAAAATATAATTATCAGAGTGAACGGAAACGGTACTTGAATATTGTTAAACGGCAAACTTAATTGGAAATATGGTTCATGTTTCTTAGTCTTCTTTAGGTTTTTCAGGTCGAACTCGGGAGCCTACACGGAACATGAATCGAATCCTTTATTTAATTCACGGGGTTGGATGTTTCCAATTCCGGCTTCAAATGTTTAACTATAGTAAGTACAGGGTGGAGCGATAAAATTGTCGTCCTAAAGAAAACAAAACTACAGCTTTATTTTAAAACTTTTATTGAAAAACTTAATTCAGGTAACTTCATTATGTAGTAGATATAACAATGTATCTGCCTTCAGTCTCAATTACCGCCTCGTAGCTGGAAACTGTTTTCAAATGTTGTCATAACTTGCATCGGTAGAGAGCATAATTTGTACAGCGGCGCATCTCCGATCTCACTCTTTGAACATTGTGTCACTTTCAGACATGATAGAAGGCTCCTATCGCTCTTTGGATTTGTACGCAACTGGTCAACTAGTAGATGGTCTGCATCAAAAAAAGAAAACCGGTTTTCATTAAACGGAAATGGAATCATGTCGTCTTTTCTAGGGCGACAATTTTATCGTTCCACCCTGTGTTCTTTGTTATTTACTTGCAGTCAGGATTGAACCAGCAGATGATTTCCCTTTTTAAAGTCTTTGACCAAATGCCAATATCTGTTACGCTATGTGTCCTTCTGGAGAATTCAGAGTGAATTTTGGGTACTCATAAGCCTTTATCAACCTATGAGATTCTACTTATAACTACTAAGCACGATTTTTACCTTAGCTTTTTTTTATTGATCTCTAAACTGGATCTGCTCAACAGGTCACTGTGGCCCAAGGAATCATTAGAAATAGTATACCTTGCGTATCAAACAACAGAATGAATATGTAGAATATTATTTGGGTGACTCAAAAGTTTTGCAATATTTTCTTAACATGGGAAAGCTTCGGATTCTTTTACTGAAGTTGTAAGAAAAAATACTGAACTAGATGCTGATACTTGTAGTGTTATTTACCTCAATGGCTTGGTGTAGGATATTGAGTCCCTGGTTTTCTTGAAGCATCTAGCTTCTTTACTGTGATTCACCTTTTGCATTGCACATGTTTTTGGTTGCTTCCGCGGCGTTATCGTCTTGATTGAACTGGAAATACGTAAGTTCCTAAATTAGTTTACGTTGCACATTCATTTCTTCGGCTTTCAAATTACACAGAGAGTGAAGTAAGACACACTATGTCAGCTCACCAATTACCACGATATTACCTAACGCAATGGGCACCTACCACGGCTTGAACTGCTTCGGTCATGTGACATGCACGCCATAAACTCTTGCATACCAAATTAACCGAAAACATTTTACTGGCTCTCGGATGTAGGTTAAATGATTTGATGTGCTTCTGCTTTTGGTCAGACCAAGCTCTTTTCCCTTTCCCACCCCTTCTAAAGCAAGCGTTTTAAAATTTTCCATTTTCCTTGCGAATATAAACAAAATTATATCTCTAGCAAACAACAGCTCTGCTTATTATTACTTCAATTTTTTTGTCGTTCATTTGCTTTGTGATGTGCAAATATGTTTACAACAGAGTTAAATGAATAATTTTGAACTGGATAAAACATAATCCAATTTGGCATTTTTAACAGAGCATTTCTTAATTTCATTGCAAGAAAGCACAAATTTTCAAATAACATTATAACAAAAATAACATAATTTTATACGAACTTCACATTAGGATTTAATAAAAGAAGAACAAAAGAAAAAGGATAAAAATGTCATGTATATAAGCAAAAACTTCTTACATATCACTTGAACCTTCATGGACGATAATCAAACCCTCTAGTATATTACGCTCTCAAGTATTCTTTATGTATACACATTTATGTCTCCGCCCATCTATGTATGTATGTATGTATGTATGTATCAATCGATCAATCAATCAGTCGATCAATCAATTAATCTATCAATCAATCTATCAATCCAATGGTGTATCGCAGAGTTTTAAAAGGACTTTCAACGTATTCATATTCGTCAACTGAATATTGTGGAATTCATATCCGAAGAGCTCTGAAATAGAAATTCCTCTTTACATCTTTTTCTTTTGATTGTTCTTGTTATAGTGTGAATAGAAATTTACTTGATCATTGTTTTGTTTTGTTAGTTGTTGTGGTTTGCTTTTTATTTTTTTTTTTTGTTTTGTTTTGTTTTGTTAGTGGTTTTTTGCCGTTGATGTTTGTTTTTTTTTCATTTCGCTTGATTTTGTTCTTTTTTTTTTGTCTGTTTTTATTTTTATTCTCATTCTTTCTTTTAAACTTTGTCGTTTTTTTTACTCTGTTTACTCAGTCAGGAAAGTTGGAGGTTTTAATATTTCTAGAATAAGAAATGAATACCTCGTCAATGTATCGGCTATGTATTATGTGCTTCGGGAAGATGAAGTGGAAAGAATTAAGTTATGGATATTCTAAAAAGAGATAAGCTTAAAAAAAACGCTTAGCAGAAAACGTATCATCATCATCATCATATCGCGCTGGTAGCACGGATATCCCTGACCCTCTCTCGCCACTCCTCCCTATTGTTCATCGCCCTAGGTAGGTCTTCAGGACAACATCCTGTATCCTCACATAGCTGCCGAATGTACGTTCGAGCTTGTCACCCTGCTTTTGCGCAGCCATGTGTGGGGATCCATAAGAGTACATCTCTTATGAGTTCATCTCTGCTTCTCCAGCAGTGTCCTGCATGTCTGGTTCGTCTAACTTGAATAGCTTTCGTGATAGGGGGCAGGTGGCCGTACAGTTGGTGTCTTGTGGGGTGTTTTCTGCCAGGACTTGTTGAGGATTGCACGCAGCATTCTTGTGTAATTGCCATCTAGTTTCTTCTCCAGCCGTTTCGTTAGCGTCCATGTAGTGCATCCATATAGCAGTATCGATGTGACTGCTGCCTGGAAGAAACTGCGTTTCATTTTATCGGTTAGGTCTGATTTCCATATAATCGATAGCCTATTGATAGCTGTCCATGCTTTCGTTAGCCTCGTTTCGATGTCCTTTTCGGTTGATTCGACGCTGCTTCCTAGGTACGTGAATTTGTCTACTAGTTTAAGTGGGGTTCCTTCTAGAGTGGAGATGTCCCCCGTTTGGTTATAGCACATATATTCCATTTTGTGTGCATTGACATAGAGGCCTATGCTTGCTGCTGCTCGTTTCAAACTATGCAGAAAAGTTTCGGCTTGGTCAGGTGTATTTGCCAGTATCGCTATGTCATCGGCGTAGTCGGCGTCGGTAATTGTTGTTGCGGGGTATCTTCTGCTTCTTTTCTTCGTCAGTTCGAAGCCATTCTCTTTGATTTTGTCAATCGATGTTCTAAGTACGTAGTCTAGACAAATGATAAAGAGGTACGGGGCCAGCTTGTCCCCTTGTAGTACTCCTGCTACAATGTCAAAGTATTCTGTGTCTCCATCCGGTGATCGTACTTTTACTTTAGTGTTTCTATAGAGAATAGAAAACGTATAAGTAATCCTAATTCACAACATTCATTAATTCCAATGTTCTACTTAATATTATAAATAACATAACAAAAAATATTTCATATCATATACAACAGAAATATTTTCAAATCCTCAAATTCTAAGTTAAAAAATAGGCATAACCAGAATTTCGAAATTTTTTAGTTTCTCAGTATTTAACGTTTCATAAAGATCGGCGTTTTTGGTAGGACCAAGCACTTATTACTTACCCCCTTGTAATTATTGGCATTATTACTGTATTTATGAGTTGCATATTAAATAAAGGTCACTTAAAGGTTATCTTATAGACGATTAAATTTTTGATTCTAAGATACCACACTATAGCCTACTCTATTTTGTGGGGTCGGCGAACTATACAGCAGGTATAGATCGAACCAAAGATTTTGAGCTAAAAATCTTGAGGTCAACATATACACCAGACAGATATGTGTTCCAAAAATTATGACATATACATATATATATATATATATATATATATATATATATATATAGCATTAACTTAAATCGCTAGTCGAAAATCTTCTACTAAAGTTTCACCTTAACGGATCATCAGGAAGTTTCGCCTTGTAGTACTCCTGCTACAATGTCAAAGTATTCTGTGTCTCCATCCGGTGATCGTACTTTTACTTTAGTGTTTCTATAGAGAATAGAAAACGTATAAGTAATCCTAATTCACAACATTCATTAATTCCAATGAGGCGAAACTTCCTGATGATCCGTTAAGGTGAAACTTTAGTAGAAGATTTTCGACTAGCGATTTAAGTTAATTCTATAATTGGCTCCATTGGTTAATGTTGAGCACTTTAGTAATTATAGCATTGCAGTATTCGCGGAGGGTTTTTTGGTTTTCTTTTGGCCACTGACTTAGTACCCCTTGATTTTTTTCAAGGAGTAGGACGAGGTTGGTCTTTTCTTTCTTTTTTACCCAAAAAACTTTTTTCTTTTTCCTCTGGACCGTGATTCGAGATTTTTTTCTCTTGTTCCTGGCCAGGGTTTTTTTGTTTTTTTCTGGTACCGTGAATACTGGTAGATAATTGATTAGGAAATATATATATATATATATATATATATATATATATATATATATATATATATATATATGTGTGTGTGTGTGTGTGTGTGTGTGTCTGTCTGTCTGTCTGTCTGTCTCTGTAAGATTCCAAAGTTAGGTTTTTAAGAAAGAAGGATAAATTACTCGAGAAAACATAATATTTACAAGAAATTTATCTTAACCATATACTTTGGAAATTAATAACAGAATAAAATAGATATCAAGTATATCGTGAGTACATATCGGCCGTCTATTGTAATGAAGGCATAAGATTAATTATCTGATATGTGAAAAAAATAAAAGCATGTAATCATCTAATAACAAAAATTTTCAAAGAAAATATTACACAAAAAATGTCATTCTCGTATAAAATAGGAGAATGTTTGTCTCAAGTAGCTAAAAAAAAATTTCTGACATTTCTGTCTGTCACAGTAGTACAAATTTTCCCGTAAAATATGATATCAATTATCTGATTTAAGTGTCGTTTCTATGCACATCAATTCATACATCAAAATAGCATCAATATTTCTCTCTCTATCTCTCTCTCTCTCTCTCTCTCTCTCTCACTCTCTCTCTTTCTCTATCTATCTATCGCTATATATATATGCGTGCGTATGTGTGTGTGTGTGCATATTCCCAATTGTTTTCATATGTATGCTTGTATGTATGTACATATATATATATATATATATATATATATTGTGAGTGTGTGCAATTTTTTCATATATATATATATATATATATATATATATATATATATATATATGGAGAGAGATAGAAATAAAGAAAAATTGAGAAAAAGAGAGAGAAACAGAAATGGGGACAGAAACACTGATAATGAGTGAGTTGTCGTCCGGGAAAGTACTATTCATGATATTAGAAGCCAATTCTAAACACCATCATTTTCGAAAATGGCCAAAATGTTCAGGTCATGTTTGGCAATTAAAACTCCTTTATAATTTGTTAGTAAAGTGCACTTCTCACAAATCAAAATAGATTTTAATACACGAAGAAAAAAGTTGATAGGAGAAATTCCAAGAACACTCATTAAAAATGGCAAGTGGATTAGCGCTGAAAACGAATAATCATTCGAACGATTCCTTCATACACTCTGTCAGAAAAATTGATGTAATTTCACATTTTAATAACATGACCAATTCTCGTTTAAACACTCTCAAATGTTAACAGCATTTATAGAAATAACTCAGAATTCTACCTTTGAGGTTTAATTGTTGGTTTTTTTCTCTTCATGTATAGAAATGCAATTCGTAGGAAAGTAAAAGGCGTCTGAACATTTCGTTGCTTCTACACAGGCTGATAAAATCTGAGATCATTTGAACGAGAACTGGAAAAGTTATTAACTTACGAAAGTGTATATGTTTTTTTTTTCTTAAATACGCTATTCTTTTCAAATGGTATCACTTTCATAAACACCCTACACACCCAGCTCAGTCAGTTGGGGCTGTAGAATACACAGACTTCTTCTCTACGGAGAGATAAGACTCCCCCATCGAGTGCTATGGATATGACACTAAATAATCTGATAATGAGGCTCCAGTAATGGAGGAGCTTTGGGGGATGAGGATTACTCCTTCATTGCCATCGCTCCCAGGTCCACTTTGGCCTAAATTGGTAGCACCTGCCAACACTATGGATCAAATAGTGCCAACACTATGGATCAAATAGTGCCAACACTATGGATCAAATAAAACCTAACAGTGTCCTTATGCTAAAGTGAATTGTTTGAACTAGAACAGTTTATGTTCAAAAATGTATTTGGGATTGATAACCTAAAATGGTTGATGTGCCATAAAACCAAACCAAACAAACAAACCTTCAAACACACACACACGCACGCACGCGCGCGTGCACACACACACACACACACACACACACACCACACACACACACACACACACACACACAAAATAAATATATATTGGAGAGAAACTGAGAGAGACAGTAAGAGAGTCAGTCAAAAAAGAACATTTAGAATTGAAGCCATGCTGTGATATGAGGCGCTGAGGGAAGGAGTTGAGACAGATTAAAAATCCCTAACACAGATGTATTAAGACAACTGAGACTAATATCAGGCTATCTCCACAGAATGGAGAGATAAGAAAATAAGCGTTATTAAATTTTTCGAATTCTAGAAAAAGTGATTCGTTGCGTTTCTTTTCTCTTTCTGATATTCCTTCTAAACAGATTTTCACACAATAGTAGAAACAAACACCCCTTTCCTTAGATAGATACAGAATATCTGGTCACGGACGGTAACGAATCCTGTCACCATTAATTTCACGTGCGTACAAGTCCAAATATTTAACGTTTTTAAAATGTGCCCCCCATGAAAGTATTTTTCTACTCTGTTTTTTTTTGGGGGGGTGGGGGGCTAGAATACGCTGACTGTATAGTCAGAAAATAATTAGT
>OY757927.1:50360498-50387998 GCA_963585895.1 Sepioteuthis lessoniana | reverse complement strand
TCCAACATTTTAGACAATTTTCGATTGAACTGAGAAACGTATTTTGAAAAGTATATAAAAGAGAGAGCCTTTTATAACGACAAGACTTAGATAATCGATTAAATTGTGTCTTGAGCTTTATGAAAAAAAATTCAACTTCATTTAGACGGCGTGCAAATTTCATCGATTGTGAGAAAATTTTACTAGATTTTTCAAAACTGACACAGCTTATAAGGAATTCTAAATTCTTAAAAAGAAATTTTTGCGGAAAATATTTTGTTAGCAAAGAAAGAACATTATTTCGGCTCTATAAAAAAATTACACGGAACTTGTTCATTTTTCTTTCCTGTGAAAATCGCAGTTTTTCAGGGACTGAAATATAAAATTATAAAACCAGGGAAAGTTGACAACCTGAAGCGCATGCAACAAAACAGTTTCACTGAATAGACCTTTCTTTAAAACAAAAAAATATCGCAAATTAGATTCAAAATTTTCTAATCATTGTGTCATCCCTGGTTGGGTTGGGCTCGAAAATAATCGTACAAGAGTCAAATAGGGTTATAGACTGAATTAGAAGTCAAATCACAAAAACTTACCCATTTGGGACTACACCTAAAATCAACAAAAACAAGAAAAATCCTCAGAATTGATAAATCTAGTTCGATATCCTTTGTATTTAACTCATTGCTAATACCCTTTAGGTAAATAGTAATGAATACTAGACTCTTTAACCTTGGTAAAGCAACCGGTTTCAAAAAAGAAAAACTCTAAATTGGAACCCATTAAACTCCGTACAAAAATTGACCATGTGTTTCATCCTGCACATGCCGAGGGATGAGTAAATACTGACAAGTGTAGTGATTCCATCAGGTCAATAAGAGTGCGATTTTAGTGCATGTATGAATATAGTGATTGTACCAGTACAGTAAGTGTGCCTGTGCATTAAATGTGAAATCAGAAAATACACAAGCTCTGTGATTTTATAACTAAAAGTTAAGCAAATACACAGGTTCAGTGATCGTCAAAATAACCTGAGTCTACGAGTGTTGTGAGTGTTAACGTGCAGTAATAGCCTGACTTCAGGGAATGTAAAACTACAGGACTTAATGGACGTGTTAGAAGGCAGTAAACATACGATGTATTTTGTATAAAAATGCGTTAAGTGCTGAGTACTGTGATTTTTTGAGTGCAGGGTCCGTATGAGCTCAGTAAATGTGTAACTGTAATGTGTGAAAATACTGTAAATATATGAGTACCTCGATAATGATAGTTTTAAGCCAGTAATGAAGTGAATACCTGGGTGAAATGAGTTAAGTGTGAATGTTTTGTCACAATGAACAGGTCCCTCATTGAAAGAGACACAGTAACACAACACTTGCAGTTCTGTGTCACAATGACTATCAAAATAACATGATAGAACAGAATTAAAACACTTTACATTAAAATCACTCCGAACTGCCTGAAAAACCCAGTATATATATATATATATATATATATATATATATATATATATATATATAAGAAAAACACTCAAGTACCCATTACCAACAGACCTATCTCTATACCTACTAACCCAGATTAAAAACCTCTCTACGACAAATTAATCAAATTAGGAATACCACTAACATCTCGAAACGCACCAACAATTCAACCACTTCTAAGGCAAGCATATATTCTATTCCATGAAAGATAGGGACAAACATTACATCGGCGAAATCCATCGCAATCTGGAAGAAAAAATCTGTGAACACAAACGATGAATTACACTAAATGACGACTGAAATGCAATGTTTTCCACATCTTAGATCTCAAAAACACTTTTAATTTTTCTCAAGCCACTCTAATTGTACCGATACATTGCAAAAAATCTTGCAGATTGCAAAAATCTGCAGTCATTTCCAAAACAAAACAAATCAAGGAACGTGCCAGATTTTAAGACAAGTGTTGTGTCTTATTTATCCTTGCTTTGATATGATTTGTTCTTATGTCGTTGTTTTTTGTTGCTATTGGGAGAGATTCTTTAAATGTCCTTTTCTTTGCCAGGTCCTGGTTTTGTCGTGTGAGATGTTGTTTATTAGTCGTTTACAACGCCCATAGAGCTGTCTGTCTTCCCATTTTTGTTTCCTAATTATTGTTATTTTGTTATCCATCGTGTTGTCAGTATTGTTTCTGATGGCTGTAATCAGTCCTCGTTTGTGTTTTCTTATGTAGTTTTCGAGTCGTTGTATCGGTTGTCAACGCTGTCTTCGATGCTGGCAAGTCCTCCTCCTCCTCTTCCTCCCCCTCCTCCTCCTCCTCTTTTCTTGATACATATAGTCTGTCAACGTCGTCTCTGGGATGTAATGCCTTGTGCGTGGTCATTAGATTTCTAGTTCTTTGGTGAATTTGTTTAAGTTCATCTCTGGTCAACTTTGGAAATGGTCCCAAGTATCTAACAGCCCCAGAATTTATTCCTTTGAAAAAGTTTCTGCTTGAGAATTTTGTCTCAATTAGTTTTCTAGTTCTCCTGAGATATTCTTTTTGAATTTTGTCTTTTATTTGCCCTTGTTTGATGGTGTCAGCCTCCAAGTTTCCCAGTATTTGTTGGTTTGGTTTTCTCCGAGCGTTTATTGTTATTATATACTCTTTTAGAGTTTTTCATATCAGCATTAGCTGATGGTTTTTTACTGGAGTTTTAGTGATAGCAAGTCCCCTCAAGTGTTCAGGACTCTTCTCAGTATTCTGTCTTCAATAATGCTATCGTTTGAATGGTCTCCACTCGTCCGCCAACTTCCAAATCCCCCAGGCCCTTTAATAACCCTTCAGTCACTGTGCCAAAAGTACCAATCACGATTGGCACAATTGTCACTTTCATGTTCGATAGTTTCTTAAATTCTCTAGAAAGGTCGAAGTACTTTTCATTCTTTTCACATTCTTTCCGTTTTATTCTGTGGTCAGCCGAAACAGCAAAGTCGACAATTCTCTTTTGTTGTTGTTGTTGTTATTGTTGATTATTATAAAGTCTGGTCTTCTGGCCGAGATTAGGTGATCCGTGTGTATGTCAAATCCCATAGGAGTTTATGCGTGTCATTTTCTAGGACAGGTGATGGGTAGTGCATATACCATTTGTTGGTAGAGAGTTTTGTCTTGAGTAGTTTCCTAGTTCTCCTGAGATATTCTTTTTGAATTTTATCTTTCATTTGCACTTGTTTGATGGTGTCAGCCTCCAAGATTCCCAAGTATTTGAAGTTGTCGTTTTCTCCAAGCGTTCTAATCTTGTCTCGATTTGGAAGTTCTATTCCATCAGTCCTATATCATTTGCTACTTTTCATTACAAGAATGGCACATTTTTCCATGCCAAATTCCATTCCCATGTCTTGACTTTATATTCTGTGTGTATTAGGGTTTCCAGTTATTTTCATTTTTTGCAAATAGTTTGATGTCATCCATGTACATTATGAGATTTATCTTTTTCTTACGATCAACTAAGTTTGTATCCGGCTGTGCATTTTCTGAGTATGTGGTTAAGTAACATCATGACAATTATGAATAGTAAGGGTGATAGTGCATCTCCTTGGAAAATACCTCTTTGGATTTTTGTTTCAGCCAGGCTTTTTCCTCCTGCTGTCAATTCAACTCTCCAGGTTTTCATGGTTTTCTTGATGAAGTTTATGACTTCATTGGATATTTTGTACATTTTGAGACAGTTTATTATCCAGCTTTGCGGAAACATATCATATGCCTCTTTGTATTCAATCCAGGCCATTGCTAGGTTTTTTCGTCTGGTCTTGTTTTCACTTAGGATTTGTTGATCTATGTAGAGTAACTCTGCTTTGCCTCTGTATCCTTTGCGGCATCCTTTCTATTATTCAGGGAACAATCCGTGGCTTGTTAGTGAGAAGTAGATCTCTTCCCTTTATTTGTGCTGTTAATATTTTCCACATCATCAGTAAGCAAGATATGGGTCTATATTTGTTGGGAGCATTTCCTTTGCTTGGGTCCTTTTGGATTAATGTGGTCTTTCCTTTGGACATCTAGTCAGGTACTAGTGCATCTTGTAAGCATCTGTTCATTTCTAGAGCAATCTGTCATAAATGGAGGTGAATTTCTTGGAACAGAATACATGTATTCCATCACGGCCTGGCGTTTTCCAGTTTGATATCTTTTTTTAGTCTTTTTGAGTAGTTCGATGTGTATTTCCACTTTCAGACCTTCTTCGAATCCTTCTAGTTCTCTCGTTATATTATTTATCCATTCAGCATTTTCGTTAAGCTCATAATTTCGTCCAAAAACGTTCGGTTTCTTTGGCGTCCGGTCGTTGGTAGAATTTTCTTTCATTGTTTTTTAAAGTCCTATTTTGTTTGTATTGTTTTACCCTTTTGTCGATATCTTTTTAATCTCCCTTCTTTCGCCAGAACTTTCTGTTTTTTTTCCTCAAGTTGTGCTGTTATTTTTTCTAGTGTTGTCTTTTCCATTCTCTTCTTACATATTCCAGGATCATTTTGTTTCACCATTTTGGCCTGTTTTCGTAGATTTTTTAACTGTGTTTCCAGTCGAATTTCCCATCCTTGTTTTGACAGTTTCTTCGTGCTTTTTGTTGTTGTTATAATAGCATTTTAAAAATTGAAGCAAAGTATTCAAAGTAGTATTATCATTGTTATTAGTAGTTGTAGTATTAGTATTAGTTGTTGTTACTTGAAGCTATATATTTGCCTGAAATACTTTAAACCATATTACTGTAAGCAAATTATTAGTAATAGATAGGAATACTTCAAAACTTATAACTGTGGAAATCAATTATATTATGAATTGTAATTTGTGGCTGTTATTGCTTACTATGGATTATAATTAGGAACGTGAAAGAATATGATTACTTGCTAAGATAAGCAGACTAACTTCGGCATTAGATAACCCAGCAAACTTTCTTTGAGCCGAAGATTCTCGAGTCTTCTGCAGTCAGTCACTTGAAAAACATCATTAATAGTATCGATTTCTCAGCTTTAGAAGTCTCAGATCAGACCGGTAAGATTAATTTAATTCAGTTTTGATTATAAAAAGTAACACAGATGCATGTGTTAAAAGTGACCAACAAAAAAAATCGCAATTAACACCTTTGTACGTATTTTATGTGCTTGTAGCGCTCAGTGTTACTGACATATTTTCTATCTGTATACATTTGTACATTAGCATGTGCAAATGGTTTAAACGTGTCAACAATTTGATAATCATCATCATCATCATCATCATCATCATATCGCGCTGGTAGCACGGATATCCCTGACCCTCTCTCGCCACTCCTCCTTATCGTTCATCGCCCTAGGTAGGTCTTCAGGACAACATCCTGTATCCTCACATAGCTGCTGAATGTACGTTCGAGCTGGTCGTCCTGCTTTTGCGCGGCCATGTGTAGGGATCCATAAGAGTACATCTCTTATGAGTTCATCTCTGCTTCTCCAGCAGTGTCCTGCATGTCTGGTTCGTCTAACTTGAATAGTTTTCGTGATAGGGGGCAGGTGGCCGTACAGTTGGTGTCTTGTGGGGTGTTGCTGCCAGGACTTGTTCAGGATTGCACGCAGCATTCTTGTGTAATTGCCATCTAGCTTCTTCTCCAGCCGTTTTGTTAGCGTCCATGTAGTGCATCCATATAGCAGTATCGATGTGACTGCTGCCTAAGGGGCAAGCAAAGGTTTTTTCCATCAAAATCAAGTCATGCAAATGCTATTTATATATATATATATATATATATATATATATATCAGATCACCTTCGTGATGATCACTACTGGAGAGCCTTTCTTCTCTTGCTGCGATTATTCCATAGATTAGAAATTGAGCCATCAAACGTCGTTGACACAGTGTCTACATTATTTCCTCTATCAACTATATTGAGCACTCTTTATTCATGAATACAAATCATTTGAAAGAAAATTGGTCCAGTTATTAGATTAGATATCAGATTTTCTTAAACATCCTGTGCATCGCAAATTATATTATTTTTTAAAGACCCTGTATAACAAAACATACATATACCGCATTCAAAACTGTTTCAATATATCCATCTTTCTTTAAAGTTAAAAATCTTTCAAAGGCCGCACGAAGTAAATCTTAAATTAACAAAACATGTTCACTTTTATAGATAGAAATAATTGCTAAAACTTTCATAAACTGCGTTTCTCAGTTTTATAATGTTTACACACACGATTCGTAACTGAATTAACGAAGTGAAGATATTGCATCAGAAAAATGGTTGTCTGCATATCTTTTGAACTCTCCTCAACTTCATCCAAGCTTAACTCAACAGCAGTTAAAATAAATTTATATATATAACGCTTTTATTATGTGTCAATAACAGCAGCTTATAGCGGCTATAAAATATTTTCAGATAAAATGGAGTCTGTTTGGTGAACGACTAAAATCCTAACTAACCATGACTCCAAAAATAAAACATCACTCTTAGCTTAATGGTTTTGACAGTGTCGTCTGCCTGATTTGATTGTTCGCCGCCATTTTTCACTCAGACCATCAATAATTTCTGAACGCTTTATGTTTTATTGGCAGTCCATTGCTTCTTGTCAACATCGAAGAAAATCAACTGTCTTACCTGAAATTTCGAATGATGGATCTATTCAAATATATAAGTACATTGATTCAAAACATATGGTCTGTTATGTAAAATACTACACCTGGGAAAAATTATGGAATTGCCACACCGTGAGGATATTTACCTAAGACTTTTATTTATTAAATAATAAACTAATAACTGATAAGATACTAAGCATTGTGTCTTAAATTGCTTCATAAAATATCCTTTAAACAAACTAGATTAAATTGTTTAAAATAATGGGAGTTTTTTTTTCCAAGACTCGCAAAGGTAATTATAGAATAACCAGTTGGATCTAAATCTATTGGAAAATTTATTATGGAAAATGAGAAAAATGTTCCTTTGTTGAATGATAGACTGATTGACCTTTACATTTGGTATTTAATGTAGCATCCGAATAACAGTTAAAACGGCTAGAAAGATACCGGGAGTCAACTCAGTTTAATTGACAGATTATGACTTTTAAGGGTAGTTAAAAACTTGGATTGTAAAGTCCCGTCACTAAAATTTCAGTCGTTAGAAGTTAGATTTCAACTTCTTATAAGCCGAGACTCGTCGAAATGATATTGTTGTATAGCAGAAAAAAAACAAGCTGATGTATAAAAATATAATCAGCATCTTTTCTTTTTCTTTTATTATCCAAATTATACGGACGGGTAGGACCGAGAGAAAGATAGCCCAAGAAGGCTGAGCTGCACACACAAGGACTGACGGAACGAATCTTCTGTCTTTCTGTTAATCGGGTCGAAATTTTCGTGGTTATATAATATTCCGTACTTCCATGCAAATTCTCGTGGTCACATCTCTTCCAAACTGATGTTTATACGTTACATATGGACACGCTTCCTTCTAGCATGCTATCCACTCAATATACGTGGCACCTCCCCTGGGGAACAAATTATCATGCTTACTTTTGGAAAAAGCACACTTCCTGTTATTTAGGTTCCCAGCATCCGACTTCTTATATGTTACCCACGCAATTTATACTACATTTCTGCCGAAGTACCTGCGTCCTCTTCATTTTAGAGACCAGATTTATATCCTGTTTTAATTCCTAATATCCAAATTTCTTCTAGCATACCACCCACTCAATTTCTACAGCATATCAAAGGGGTTTTCAAGTCAATATCTACTAATTGTCCATAACTTTTCATCGATGCTCCGCATATGCCAAGCACACTTGACTTGCGCGCGTTGTTGGTAATTTATATGAAATTAATAAAGCTGCATGTGTATACGAAAATTGAAGACTTCGTAGTTGTTATTAATCACAATAAAGAGAATAATGTATCCGATAAAGAAGATGGAACTGTGTGGTAGAGGAGAATTGACCAGACCGAAGAAGAACCAGATTACTATCCAAAAAGTTACATATATATCACGCCATGAGTAGGTTCCATCCACCAAAAAAGATCTGTAAACTATCTGTTGGGAAATTTGGAATCATTTTGATAAAGAATATTGCTTTAAATCAGGGAACGCTATTCCTTAAAGAATTAGGGCTGTCATAAATCCTCAAAGAAGAGCAAGAAAGTAATAATTCTAATTCTAGATTCTATAGTTTCTTACTCAATGTTTGGTTTTTTTCCATATTTCCCTTTTATGTATTGTAAACCGGAATTCAACATCTTTGTGTTTGATTGACTGTTTGGTTAATTTTTATATTTGATGGTATATCCACCTCTTTATGTTATTGAATGCAAAATCCGTCCTTATAGAACAGAAAGGGCATTATTTACCCTATAGCTGAGTTAATAAGTGGTTTCATACTTTTCCTTTGAATATCAATCTGAAATTGTACTTAAGGTGACTTGAGTTTGAACTCACATCCTGTGATGTCACAGTCTAGTTCGTAAACCACAACACCGTGGGGACTTCTTCTTTGTGTGTAATGGCATTCCGAAAGATTTTTTATTAGTAGTAGTTGAAACGTAGACAAACTGATACTGCACAATGCTATACGGAGCAATTATTGTAGGAAATGGAGTCGATATCAAGAGTTCAAATCTTTGACAAGGTTGCGTTTTTTTCACTATATATAAATGCACCAATAAGTTTGGAAAAATAGAAGGACAGCCAGGAATCCTTAGCCTTGGTAAAACAACTGATCAAGCAGAGGGAAAGCTCTAAATTCAAACCAACTCTACTCCTTTTAAACTCTGATCTTGTATTGCACTTCATTTTACGGTGAATGTGTTGGGTAAATACATATAAGGAGCAATTGGTTTGTTCAAATGAAAGGCACAGCAGAATTTTTTTTCTGTATAAAATGGTTAAATCATATTTTTTCTGGATGATCACAAATTGTAAAGTTGTGCTATTATATTTATTTTGATGTCTCCCTCATCCTCAAATCTTTTAAGCTTCATGATAATGTTCAGATTTGGATACAAGAAAGATTCTCGCGGATCTGTCTTTTGTATGGAGGTTGCGGGATTTCGTTAAAATTTTCTTGTAAAAAAGTAACGCGATTTAACTCTGACTCGTCTGACTCATAGATGTCTGAAAATATTCATTTTATTATGTAGATTATTAGCAATGCGCACAATTCTATTCATTTTAGAATTTCTAAAATAGGTTCAATTTCGATATTTTTATCACAACTCATGATATTAGGTTGAGTCATAAATAATTTTCAATTTTTAAAAGCAAGTTCTTCCGACAAATTTCAAACTTCCAATGTTTTAAATTCAAGTTGGAATAACCTGATTAATACATGCCTTCATTAGTTATTCTTATTTCAGTATCGAAAGAGGGTGCATCACAATTTACTCAGTCATTTCCTTTCCCATAAAATGGACGAACGGTAAGTGTATATTGGACTTGTAATATTGTGGGAGTTTAAAAATGATCCAGAAACAGCTAAGAAAATTTAAAGTGTTTATAGCCAAATCTGAAACTGGATTCCAAATCTCCTTTCTGGTGATACGTCATTGAGAGATGAACGCAGACAACGATGCTCATCAGACTTTTATCAAGGTGTTTAAAGAAAATTAATGGAGTATAATCCGTGAAAAAGTGCCTCAAGAATTAGTACTTGTTTAGCACATCTCAAGCAACAATCTGCCGCTACTTGAAAAAGATAGTAAAGGTAGGCAAACGGGACAATTGACTTTCTTATACTCTGAGTGAGATTAAAAAGAAAGATCGCATATCCAAAACGAAAAGTCTCCCACCAGGGCAGAGAAATTTCCCGTTTTTCAAGAATGTTGTTACAGTAGACGAAAAATGGTTCTTTTTTGAGAATGTTCAACAATGATAAATTTTTGGTGGCCAATCCAAAGATTTATGTAAGAATATTATGCTGTGTGTATGGTGGGATTACCATGGTATTATTCATTCTGAATTTTTAATTTCCCTCTCAATGCAGACTTATATTTTCAACAGTTGCAACGTGTGTATGAAAATTTTCATTGAAAAATCCGTAAACCTATCACTAGGAGAAATATTATGCCTCTTTTTGATGACGCAAGGCTACATTAAGTAAAAATCAGCAGGAAAATAGGTGATTTAGGCCAGTCTGTCCTACACCATCCATTATATTCACCTAACATTGCCTCAAGATATTTCCATCTTTTTCTTCAGGAAGATCAGATCAAAATGCTTGAAGAAAATTTTATACTTTGAAATCGGCTGAATTTTGCTTAAAATGAATCGATAAGCTAAATGGCAACAGGTAATTTAAAAAAATGGTGAATATACAATTGATTAGAAGGGATTTATTGTTAAAATATTCACGAAAAGATTAAATTTTAGGAACACGTAATCAAGCAAGTATAAGTAGGTGCTAAACATCTAATGGTTTTCTTCATATAAAATGGACATAGTGACCTGATTTCAATCCCTGGACAAAGCTGTTTGCATTTCTGATAGACCTAAAAACCTGGGAAAAGCACGTTTGTCACTAAAACACGGGGGGTGGCTCCTTCTTCTGTAAGCCATTAGAAGTTGATATACCGTTAAACAAATAAACCTCCCAGTATCTTAAATTGACTATGACTTAACTAGATGTCTCGACAGTAGCCTCGATATCGAGACAGCTTCACTTCATTTTATAAGTTACTTACCTGTGTGTATACATGCATTTATATATATATATATATATATATATATATATATATATATATATATAATTTACCACCAACAATGGTCTAAATCCATAAAATATAGTGCCCTATGCACAAGAGAGTTGGACAATATCATGATATTACAACTATAGATTAATATAAAATACGATAGAAACTTTCCACTCAGAGTTTCGGCTACTTGAGTTCAAATCCAGAACGAGTCTGTTTGCATTTCATGTAGAGATAATACCTCTTGTAAAGGTGTATCCCACTATTCTTCTTCCGGTTCTGCGTAAATAGAAGGGCAATCTGTGTTTTTTTTTCTCAAATTAGTATGGCAGTTGGTCGAGGAGAAATAAAACTGAAATCAAACTAGTCTTTTAGTGGGATGGGTTCCACTAAGCTATTCTTTCCTGTGATATGCTATATGAATAGCACACCCATGACCAAATCAGATTAAAAGATAAGTGTTTATATATATATATATATATATATATATATATAAACACTTATCTCTTAAGTACTCGCGTAATGCAAAGCTCTTCTAACTAATGAGCACTTCGGTCTCCGATTGCGTAAAATGCAGACAAAAGAAAGTTAATACCCATACGTTAAATTCCCTAGCTTGCATTGGGACCGCTCATGGCTGTGGGGTTATGATATAAGGCTGAGGTAAAGTTACCCGGGTTTCGATCCCAGATTGAAGCATCTTGCATGTCTACCCACACTGATGAGTCGTGACACAATAAAACAATCTGTCTGTGGATGACAATATATATATATATGTGTGTGTGTGTGTGTGTATTAATAATGCACAAAAGTCGTTCTTCCCAAAATGAGGTGAGAGGATCAACCTGTTTCAAAAGTATTTACTCTGTGAAAAAGTAGCTGCGCTGGTTAAAAATCCAAATTGACCTCAAGTTAGATTCCTGTGACTTTAAGTTCTGCACTCGTCATTTGGGGAGAAGATATTAGTAACTACGGTAAAAATAAATATTAAAGGGGCCTCTATTCGCAGAGTATGAATATTTTTCAAAAGTACTCAATTTATGTTATATATATATATATATATATATACATGACAAAAGATGAGAAAAGTGTATAGAAAGTGCTCAAAACTACTATGGCAACGCAATATATATATATAGATAGATAGATAGATATGTTATATATATATATATATATATATATATATATATATATATATATATATATTAACCTGGACGAGGCATACGCTTTGAGCACTTGACAGCAAAAACTGACTCAAAGGTAACACTTTTCTCACGTCAGCCAAAGTAAATACTAAGCGAACTGAGAGGTGCACATCTTCCCCAACACCTGCTTCCTCTTCGCATGTCTCAGACATTTGTTTCTTTACATGGCATTTTACTGCGTTGTTCTTTTAGGCATCGGCAACAAGGGACAGACTCAGCCATCAGATTCACATCTTAGACGTCATCTCAGCGGACGAAAAACATTTCAGTCTGAGCCTTATCTGCGAATAATGTAACGCTCAGAATAGAAAAATCTTCAGCATGATCTACAGGTCTCCTGTTTTCTATAAATGCTATGAAAACAGATATTTTAGTTAGACATGATGCTTAAAAATAGAGATGCAATGTGCCTCAAGATGCATTTGTAAAAGCTGCACAAGGAAACAAAAAAAAACGAAGGATATTGGCACGAAAGATTAAACCGTTTTTTTCCTGAAATTCGACGCTTATTAGTTTCTTAGAAATTTAATTGGTCATTTGGAATTATGTGAGCCTCAAGCTACTGATTTGACTTATTTTATTTGATTATTTATTTTACAAAACGATCCTTGAACCCACTGAGTTTTAACCATGGTCAATGATGATGATAATGACGTTTCTCTTTAATTAGCATTCTATTGTTATCTCAAATATATGAAGAATTTCGTCAATTAAAATAATGTTAAGTGTAAATGCACACGAGGCAAAATCATCATTACGTTGTTTGCTTTATTATCTTATTTTAGACATTTAGATATATTGCTTAAATGAAAATCTTGGCATAATGGGCTTTTTATTTGTTGGATTATTTTCATTTAAATAAGGTATTTCCAAAAAATATCGAGACTTAAACTGGATTTACAAAAAGAAATATGAACAATAAATGAAAAGTAAATTTCTTTTCTTTTCTTTCTTTTTAAATGTCCCCTAGGCATTCAGTATATTTAATCTTGAGAGTTATCTATTCTTCAACGTTTGGTTATTTGGTTTGATATCATATGAACATTGCTGGATTATCCAATATAAAATCCTATTTATACATATGCTTATATATATATATATATATATATATATATTGAAGCCTGTTTCATTAAATAATACAGACAAATTTTGTCCGTATAATTTCTTTAAGATCCTTTCAAGCTTTCTGATAAGTGTCTTAGTTTCAGGTTGGAATTGGTAGATTAATTTCCCAAAATTGTCCCGAGCGCTTTCGGGCCCTTCATAGGCCATCGTCAGGGGTTGCTTGCCTGTGCAAGGTGTGTTTGTATTCTTTTTTGAAAGATTATACTATAACGAAAATATGGGAATGCAGTGTTTGATAAAACAGGTTAACTACCATACAAACACACCTTACACAAGCAAGCAACCCCTGATGATGGCCTATAAAGTGTCCGAAAGCGCTCGGGACAATTTTTGGAAATTAATCTACCAATTCCAATCTGAAATTAAGACACTTATCAGAAAACTTGAAAGGATCTTAAGCAAATTATACAGACAAAATTTGTCTTTATTATTTAATGAAACATGCTTATGTTGTATATTGACCTCTGACCCGGCCAAACATGCCATTCCAAAGACGGCGAAAGTTGCATATTCCGTTGGCCAGTGATGGGAAGAGATTGTGTAGGCGAGCTTGGCTGACAATATGAGACAGGGTTAAAATCCCACGGTACAGTCACAAACAGATGTACTGGAAGAGGGTGACCTGTGAACTGCATGACAGTTATTTCCGCTCGATGACGATCAAACATGCCATTCCAAGGACGGCGGAAGTTGAATATTCCATTGCCCAGTTATGGGAAGAGATTGAGTTGGCGTAAAACAATTATATAACCCGGGTGAAGACAGGAAGTCAGGCAGTTGGGGATCAGACGAATTGGAGATACGATGCGGTAGAGAAAACCAGCACCCAGAGAGGCTGGGCCCCCAGGCCCCCGGTTGAGCAGCCCAGGAGAACGGGATATAAATGCTGATGGCCATAAGAGTGGGGGTCACTATCTTGCAGTTCTGATCGGTCTCCAACTGCCTCTCACACATAACCCTTTCAAATAAAGTGGGAGGTATATTTTTCTAAAGAACTGTGTCGCTCGTCTTTATTGTGTCGTCGTTATGATTCTGCATGCATATGCATATGAGTATACAACACTTAAATGAACGACTGCTGCCTAACTACACATATATGTATATAGATACATATCTATGTATATATAAATGTGTGTGAGTTTGTGTGATTTGTAAGTGATAATTTTGCCGGTAATTTTATTTCTAAATGAGTTTGAGCTCATTTGTTTGCACACGGTTGAATGGTTTCAAGTATTACCATCTAACTTTAATAAATCTAATTTATATTAGTAATTTGTACGCAAAAAGTTAAATGGTTTCAAGCATTGCTTTTTAACAATAGTATTAATATTTATCTTGGATATCAATGCAATATAAATAACGTTCTCACAGCTGTATACTTTCAAATAACTAATGATAATAATGATAATAAACCTGATTAAATGATTGAACTATTGTATTTGACCCATAGATAGGAGCTAAAAAGAACAACCACTCCGTGTCAGAGTTGACCCGGAATAATGGCAATTAAGGGTTACTCTATATCTCCAAGGCTTCAGGCATGGAGACTTACCATCAGATTCAGTGTATTATCATAACCAAACTGTTACCCTCAGTTGGGATGCCGTCGGCGTATTCTACAGCCCCAATCAACTAGGCTGTCAGATTTATTACTTAAGTTATGTTAATAGATTTACGAATTAGTGCATTCCATATTATTAGTCTGCTTACAGAAACACTAAAAGCGAAGTATTTCATTCTTAGAAGTACATAAACCTGTTCTGCCTAATTTGCGGCAATTCTCATATGTACTTCTTTATTTCCTATTGATTCATTTGTGTTGTTTCCTTCAAGATAAGTTAAAAAGAAACTAAGAAAGATCAATACTGTTTATAGAGCATATGCAAATGTAGGTTTCAACAACGATTGTTGACTGTCAGTTTATCATATGTAAGATCTTCAGAGCAATATATATACATATATATATATATATATATATATATATATATATATATATATATATAAGTACTATTCTAACTTTTGTGGAGTTTTACTCGTTAACCTCTTTGACATTCAATGTGGACACATGAATTCTTTCAAAAACTTCTTTATAACTATTGTTATCGCTCTTGTTTTTGACTCTTTCGAAATCAAAATAAAACCAAAATAAGAAAATAGTGCATTCATATTGCATTGACACAAGAATGGAAAATCGGGTTTAAAAAATTTCAGAGAGTGAAATAAAATTCTCTCTTCCTCTTTATAAAAAATAATAATATACAAAAAAGAAATGACTACAAAATAATTAAAACTCATTATTTCCTTCTTTAACAAATTGACTGTATTTAATTTTCTTAATAATCACATAATGATTTCTTTTTGCTTGCTTTTCATGATGATAATTGTTTCTTAATAATTGCATAAATTGTTAATTATTTATTTCAAATTTATTTAGTAATAAGATGAAACCCTAATTGAGATAGATATTACAAAGATCCACTTCTCAGAAAAAATAAACAGACAAAATTGATTAATTAATTGATTTAGAAGAAATATATTATGGAAGATATTTCTTTCTATATTTTGATTAAGAAGAAAATAAACTGCTAGTCTGTGTCTATTTATTTATAGGGGTCGCTGTATTGAAAACTACATAAAATATAAGTAAAAAAAATAAATTTTTCCTCTATTCTTTTTCATAATAACTGTCTAGACTAAAAACTGCATTTATATTAATTTGATAGTTTAAAGCATTTTTTTAATTCGCAGACAGAAAATAGATATTTATTCGTCACTGTCGACAATAGAGATTTTTCTTGCATTCCACCTTCTTCGAAAACGGTGTCGACTGAAGGAATAATCTATAATCCTAAATGCACATAGCTAACAGAGGCGACTGACAGTCACGTCAATGATTGGGTACCAGAGCAAACTCTTTTCAAAGCAAGCAAATATTCTCATTCTTGTAAAGCTTTTCGAATTATTCTTTCTCAGACTGAATTTACATCTTTCGACCCTCTTACGTGGCTTTCCCACTTTTCAGTCAGCACCTTTTACTTACTGTGTCGAACTGTCCCTTTCTTCTTCTTCTTCTTCTTCTTCTTCTTCTTCTTCTTCTTCTTCTTCTTCTTCTTCTTCTTCTTCCATCGGTCTTTCTTGCGTCTATTATATTTACCTCCGGTCTTTTATTGTATCTAGTGCTTCTCATTGACTGGTTGTGTTAACATCAGCTAATGTTATTAGTGGACATATATTAAGAAGCAAGTACCAAAGACCATTGACTGAGTTTGAATTTCTTTGTTATATATATATATATATATATATATATATATATATATATATATATATATATATATATAGATATATAGATAGATATATATACGTATTTATTATAAGAAAAAGAATGTAAATGAGAAAGTTTGCGTAAAAAGTGTTCGATAATATTATAGCAAAAGAGGTATAAAACTAAAAATAATAATTATATATATATATATATATATATATATATATATATATATATATATATATATATATTCATGAAAACTAAGTCTGTTAACTGAATTTTACTTTTAACTTGGTGTACACAATCATCTGACGGAAATGTAAGAAATGTATCGTATCAATCGTAATTATAGTGTGGTGTATACTAGCGTGTTAAGAATGAAGTACACCTGACAACCACACCCAATATATATATATATATATATTAAAGTGTTATCTCCTATCTTTATATCGGCTTCATGACTAAAAGTTTCATCACTAAATTTCTGATCTTTGGAGTTTATTTCTTTTTCGAATGCTTTCTCACAAAACTGTACACAAGATTGTTATTTACATATATGAAAATAAATCAAAACAGTTACATGTGATAAACTAAATAACACTGTGCAGTTACTGAAAACTTCTTTTTCAAATCATTATTCAAATTAAATATCCCTATCATAAACACCCTTTATCAGAATATATATAGTCATCCACAGACAGATCTGTTTCGTTCTATCAGAACTCATCAGTGTGGCTTGACAGTATCTCCCCGTAGCTGGAATCGAAACCCGGTTGACTGAAACACCAAGCCAAAGATTCTAACCATTTAGCTACGAGGAGATATTAGCTACGAAGTACATTTTTTAAACGTTTATGAATCACAATTATTATTGTTTACATAGATCCGTTCAAAACGGCCGCCGAGATCTCAATTCGAATACGAAGAGACTTGCAAAGGCGCTAATGGCAACACGATTACTTCTTCGCAAGAGAAATCAACTCTACGGGGGTAGGGGAGTATATATCTATAGTATATATATATATATATATATATATATATATATATATATATATATTACACTTTGTACGAAGAGAAACATGTGTAAATGTTAAAATTTAACTCATACGGGGATTTTATACTAGATTTTAAAATATCTGATGTTTCTCGTTTTAGCATTTTTAAGCGAGTATAGATATAATTGCCAAGTAAAGTCACAATACTAAACAGACTATTCTGCCTGGCATACAATTCCCTCCCGCCCCACAATATATAGATAGATTTATAGATTAGCTGAGAGAGGGGAGAAGAAGAGAGGAAGTCTCTGTGGTGTTATGGTTAAGTGCTGGACTGCGACAACGTAGTGAGTTCGCGCTCCAGTCACGCTATAATGTTCACTTTCGTATTAATACCCATGGGAAAGGTATGAACACCTTATATATATATATATATATATATATATATATATATATACACAAAAAAAAAACAAATGTCACATTCTTGGTATATTCAATAAATAGATATTAATCAGATACACAACAATTAGGATACAAGTTTCAATATTATAGGATGTTTTAATAGTTATAAGATCCTAAGGACATATTCGAAACAAAATTTCGGTGTGCATCTTTGGCGTATATTTTTACTTATTCAATGTATCCAGTATTCTAATTACTAACGTAAAAATATATATTGCTTTAAAAAGTGAGTGCATGGTGTTAAGAATTATATATAACTACAATATCAAAAAATATACACATATATATAATTGTTGGCGACCGTAGTCAAGGGTGACCATAAGGCTCCCTTTTCAATAGCTACTACACCAAAGTGTAGGGGAGGGCGCTACTTGTTTCACTGGATTGATCCATTATACCCTTGATACGTACCTTATATTGCTGAGTGTTAAGCAAGTAGGTATCAAGTACCAATTTTAAAGTCTTTGGTATGACGCGACCTGGGATTGAACCCGAGTCTCCTGGACCATTGGCAAACACTCTCCCACTAGGCCAATGAACCGGCTGACCGACTCATTTACAGAGATAAATGCATCCCATGACTTTTACGCCAACCGGAGAATCTACCGCACAGCCACAAGGAAACTTGGAATAAGAGAAGGGATTTAAGCGCATATAAATCACTTTTGTTTAATTACATTGTAGGAGGAGTGAATGAATTTTTTTTCCCCAACTGTTTTGATGTTTAGTTAAGAATTAAGGTAGAATAAGCACATGGATAAAACAAATGAATGAATAAAGCATATGAAACAAATAAAAGTTGTAAAACGGCGCGGACAAAATGAACATTTAAAACAAGGCGACGAACAAAAACAAATTTATATTCTACAACAATTAAATCTTACAATGATACATAAAAAATATTACTAACTTTACTAACAAAATAATAGTGTGTGTATATGTGTGAGCTCGTGCGTGCGCGTGTGTATGTGTGTGTGTAACACAACTAAGCTACAAAAGAATTGCAAGTTTAAAATGTCCTTTTTTATGGTTAGAAACGGGCAGTTTCTCAGAGACGGGAAAGCGTCTCATAGTCCTTGTATATGAATGTCTGCGAGGCCCATTCATGGTGTTGCTTTTCTCTTCTCTTGATTCACGCTGAAAGGAGTGAGTTGCTGCTGCGAAGAAATTTGGTCAAAGAGGACAAGGGTGTTTGAAGACGACGTATTTATAGAAAATACGCGTCTTGTAGGTGGCTCAAAAACGCAGGACTTGAATTTAAGCGCGGACCTAGTTTTAAACATGTCACGTGGTCCTCCTGGCCAATGGTTTCCCGAGACTGAATATGTGAGCGTCCGCCATCTTTGTGGGAACAAGTGGCATACCGCCCAAAATAATTTATAGGAGTGTAAAGTCCTATAACATATATATGTAAACGGCTGCCGAGATCTCAGTCCATTCAGAGAGTTTTGAATTGTACTGCAACGTCACAGTCCAGCTTTTTAGTGGACTGTGACATTAGTGTAAATGACTTCGAACTTCAGCCACGTGATTATGTTTACTTTCAGACTAATTCCCTTGGTAATGATATGAACATTTCCTTATTGCCTAAGGTGAGGATTTAATAGTACCTCTGATGTTCTTCTACAATGTAGGATTTGGCATTAAATTAACCTCCGATGGTTGATATACCTTTAAACAAAGAAACCAAACTAAGTAAAGTAAAACTAATTGACAAAAATTGTTATCGTACTTCAAGGTGTTGACATCTTTTTAATCTATAGGCATATACATTAATGTATGAGTGTGTGTGTGTGGTAAATAAATGAGAAATAACATTTTTCTTTAAAAGTTTGTTTAAAAAAATGAGCTCAAATACTGACTAGCAGAGTAGGTTAAAACCAAAACTTATATATATTGTGACGCGAAAACTTTCCTTTTATCCCAGAACGGGACTTTATTTTCGCACGTGTGAAGACGGGGCAGGTTGGCACTTGATCCCTTGTAGAATAATTCTTCGTTTAGAGTTTTTTCCTCGGGTACATAGAACTGGCATATTATGTGAGGGATTAATTTAGGGCTAGACTGTCTGCCGCTTGCAAGGGGTTCCAAATTTCACACTATACACACACCCACCAAGGCCACTAGTCTTTCACCCCTAGACAATGGAAGATATGGACCTCTAGGTTGAGACGTAATATTAATTATAGTAGTCGGCAATTCCGGTTTCCCGTGTGATATATTAAAGGAATTAATAGGACAATTTTAAGCAAGATAACATAAGGCAAATAGAAGCTGGATAAGAAATATGACATAACAAATTCGTAGAAGACACTGCAAATAAAAACTTCGACCACGTGGGAACATTAAAATATATCAATCTTTTACTACACATAGATATACACCTTCAACGTGTCAAATATATAATAAATGAACAGTCCATGAATATAAATGTCTTTCTTCTTTTCTTTTCTTTCGTTTTCCTTCAAATTGAGAGAGAGAGAGAGAGGATATATAAAATTGGGTATAAGGAGAAACAGTCCCAAGGGTACTTATCTTATTTAGATGGATTCCTGTGGAGAATCTTTCCTCTTTTACGGGCTAATAGACTTTATGCTATTTTTAATACTGGCTTGAAGAACTTGGCTCCTTCGTGTCCGAGTTATTTTTTTGTCTTCTTTTACCCGGAGTACTTGGCTTTTGGTTCCGTCCGCTACGAACCCTGTCCAACAACTACCTTTTCTTATTACCTATTTCCGCTGACGGGAAGGAGTCCCCACTTCCGTTTTGGGGTCCCAGCCAATCATTTGGCTTCTCTCTTCTTCCTTCCCGTGTCAGGCGACCCGAGTGAGGTCATCAAGTATAAACATCTGTGGGTCTCCCCTTTGTGACCTACATTCTTTCTGATGGCTTGCCACTGCTAATTCAAACAAGAGGATAGTAGTAATCATATTTCTATCTTCTCAATGGGACACCACGTGACAATATATATCGTCATCCGCAAACAGACTGTTTCGTTCTTCAGTGTGGCTAGACACGCAGGACGCTTGAAGTAGGGATCGAAACCCGTCTAACTTTACGTTAAACTAAGTTTCAGACCTCTCGGCCACCAAACGGACCACGTTGGCTAAGGGAAATTTTTAAGGTATTTATTTAGCAACAGCAGCAGCAGCCGTTTGTTTACATTTTTTATACCCTATCGGCTACCAGAGTGCTCAATTCTTTCGAAGAGCTTTACGCTAGCGGTGGCCGACAATTCCTTCGCCAGAGTGCTCAACCCCCATGGGGGAGCGTATATATGGTCATCCACAGACAGACTGTTTTGTTCTATAATTTTAAATAGAATACCTTGTATGTAGGCAAAACTTTAGTCGAAATACGTGCCGGTAAAGTAAATACAATATATTTTCATCATACCAAATTAGGTATCTTTCTTCCGTTTATTCTTTCGATATACTTCACGGATTAATTTCATTTTTTCTCTTACACACACACATATATATATATGTATATATATATATATATATATATTTACCAATCTTTCCACATGATTAGGATACAACACATGGTCAGTTTTAAGCAGAGCTTAACAAGTTTAAATCAAAGATTTTCCTTCTCCAAGACAGGTATTCATACCATGTTTAGATCATGGTATTCATACTATGTTTAGTTTCAAAATTTCCAAGAGTATTAGCACTATGCGAAATACAGCCTTTTCCAGGAACTGAACAATGGTAACCATAACATCACGAATGCACACACACACACACTCACACACACATATATATATATATATATATGCAACGGCGTTCTCAGAATTTAATCAAATGAAAAGTGTTTTGATGACAACATATCTGTTGTTAGTGACTTTTTTACCAATGAGATCCAAGCACTGCAACACTGATAGAAGAATGCGTGAACTGCAAACAGGATTACGTTTAAAAAAGCGTTCATTTGATCACGTTCAATTAGAGTATCTGGTTCAGCCTCTGAATTTTTCAGCCGACACTCCAATATATATATATATATATATGCTCCCCCTTGTGGGGACTGAGCACTCTAGCGAAGGAATTACCGGTTGCCACTCGCATAATGCAAAGTTCCGTGAATGAATTGAGATCTTGGTAGCCGTTTGCATGTATATGTAAACAAAACAAAAGTGATATATATATATATGTGTTTAAATCCTTTCTCTTACTCCAAGTTTCCTTGTGGCTGAGCTGTAGACTCTCCAGCTGGCGTAAAATTCAGCCAGATTTCGATCCCAGCTTCAAGAATCTCGCATTTCTAGGCAAACTGAACAGTTGTAAAACAGTCTGTATGTGGATGACAATATATATATATTTGTGTGTGCGTGTATTCGTTTGGGTATGCACGTATGTATGTATGTATGTAAATGAGTCCGTAGTTATATGCTTAGAAAATATACATATACGTGAGTACATTTTCTGGTACTGTTGTTATATATAATTCTTAATACCATGCACTCGCTTTTTAAAGATATATATATATATATATATATATATATATATATATATATATATATATTGCTTTAAAAAAGTAAGAAGGATATATATATATATATATATATATATATATATATATATATATATCCTTCTCGTTAGTAACCTGTATACTGAATTAGTTAAAAATGTACAGTCAAACATATTAATATTTCAAATGTTTACATGCGTAAAAACGTTTTCCTAAATGATAAACACATGAACAATATCAATTTAACATTGTAATTTAATAATGTAAAAATATAGAGAACTAGTTCACAAAATTCCCTTTGCATTCTAAGGTAATAAAATTAAGTTACTTGAAACTATCCCATATTGTTTGAAAGTTCCATTGGAAGAATAGTTTTGACGATTTCTGTACAAGGTTGAACAAATATTTGGAATCTTGAAAATTATTTAACAAAAAGAAAACGGGAAGAAAAAGAATATATGTATTAAAAGAAATAAAACTAGTTTCAAATAAAAATGTTAACCAATATTTTTCGCAAACCTGGCTTGAATTTCAAAAATACGAAACAGGATGGAAATAAATTTATAATCCTTTGTGATTGGTTTCGTTGTTTTTTCTTAAAGAAATTATTGCTCTGTATTATTGGTACATTGAGCTCTTTACCAGGAAAATTTAAATATTCATTCATGAATAATTTCTTGTCCTGATGGAATCACTCCCAACTCCGGTTTAACTGGACTAAGTATACTTATATATATATATATATATATATATATATATATATATATATATATATATATATATAAAAGGACTCATTAAATTTTCGCGTTAGCAACTTTATTACTGATTGGTGATCAATCAAAATTTTGACAATAACTGAGACTATTTATCTATGAATAGTGACAGCATATTCATTATTCTCATCCAAATATATTTTTATGATGCTCTTTCTGAAGAGCGTTATTTACACAAAGGCAACCTGCTAACGTCGCGCGTTCGATCCTCGTTGGTTTTACTCAATTGCGATATTATTGTAAGCTACAGAAGATTGTTAAATAATTACACACGTGTTTCTTTGGATGTTACTTTGTATTTGAGGTAAATTTTTGCGTCTGTATCTTTTACTTCGTCAATAAATACGTCGTATAAATTTTATCTGAATATTTTAGTCGAGGAATTATGATTACTTTCAGTACTTACTAATATTACTTGTTAAAAAGATGGTCATTATCAAAAAGAATGAAGGTATAGTCGTTTTAGTAAAGTTTAGGGTAGGTTATTTAATTCAAATCCATTCCTACCCAAATAAACTGTTCTATTTCAAACACAGTTTAATTGTCAAAAGCATTTCCATTTCAAGTTATTCGGTTGAGTTAAACAGTTCTAAAAGTATGCAGTTTAAATGTCAAAGCAGCCCTATTTCTAGCAATTTAGTTTAACGTAAGTACAGTTTAGTTCTATTTGACCTATAGGTAGGATCCTGTTCGATGCTACCACTCCAGGCTAGAGTGAAAGTAGGAACAATGGCAATGAAGGGTTACTCCACATTCCACATTTCCCAAAACTCCAGCATCACTGGAACCTCACCATCAGATTGTTTAGTGTCATATCTAGGACACTCGTAGATGGAAGGTAAGACCCCTCAACAGAGATACAGTCGATGTATTCTACAGCCCCATTCGACGTGGCAATAAGGACGTTCAGTCGATTTTATTAATGTTTAGGATGTCAACATTCATGGGTAAAGTACGAACTGCTGTTGGCATGCGGAAGACAGATTCAGGTTCTTCCGGATATCTTAGATACTTTCAAAATCACTAAAAATAAACTCGAATGAATATTCAATTTTATCATTTTCCTGGAATTTTCAAAGTTCTGTTTTTGATCTAGCAGTGAAGAATATAGTGGCTCAAGACGATGCGTGTAATGAAAAAATGAAAACTGTCAGGAAGAGAATGGATGACGAGGTATCTCGCCAGAAATGGGTCTTTTGTCATATGTCTTCTACTGAACTGAATAATATTTCATAACATTCTCTACTACTTCGGTCAAAAATTAGAGAATTGGTACAATTTTCGTCTGCATTACTTGGGAAAAAATTACATCATCTATGAGAATAATTTAATTTAGTTTATTTTAGGAATATTTCATGAAGTTAGAATGTTTGATTGTTTAAAGCAAATTGTTTTGCGTCTTATCTACTATTAGTAAATGAAAAAAAACACAGAGGGAATATCCTCTTAGTGCACTAATTCCATCAGTTTTGCAGGGCTTGTTAGATATTGTTTCAACCAGCCAATTCAGACAAGTTTTGAATATTTTTATGAAAATGGTTTTAAGTTCAAGAAGCCAATAAAGTGTTCTTGTAATCAAGCAGCAGAAGTGATTGTGGGGCCTGCTAAAATGGTCTGGTGTAGTTACTTTAAATGAAATTGTTTTGAATTGTGTTTTTAAATAATCTAATTATTTTTAGGCTGGTTGTTTGGGTTTTATGATAAATCAACCTTTGTAGATTATTTAACGCCAAATCCATTTTTATAATAATCAGTTCTATTTCAAACAATTCAGCTTAGCATGAGTACACTGTTTAATTGTAAAAAAACATTTCTATTTCAAGCTATTCAGTTTAGTCAAATAATTTTAATTCAAACAATTTAATTTAGCCTAACTACAGTTTCAATGTCAAAAACCGTTCTATTTCAAACAATTCAGTTTTGCACAAATACTCAATTTAGTTCTATTTGACCCATAGATAGGACCCTATCAGATGCTACTACTCCGGGCAAGAGTGGACTGGTGAGCGATGGCAGTGAAGGTGTACTCCACATTCTCAAAATCTCCAGCATGACTGGAACCTCACCATCAGATTGCTTAGTCATATCCAGAACACTCAATGGAGTAATCTGACCCATCTGCAGAGAAGAAGTCGGTGTATTCTACGTCCCCAGTCGACAGGGAAATAATTATTTTTCGCAATATAATCTAAATACTAAATTAACGGCAATTTTTTTTTTTCGTTTTCAATTGGTTTTGTACCAGACTTGACATGTTTAATTAGCATTTTTCGTTGATTTATGAAGTATTGGCTGCTCTCCAACTTTTGACCAGTAGAATTAATTTTGTTAAATTTAGAATGTTTTTCACTCTTAAAACTTTATATATATATATATACATATACTGTCTCTGAAAAAATGTATTCAAAATTCTTACAAAACGTTTCTTCTCTTATTTTTAATCCATGAAAAATAAACTAAATATAAATCTTAGACAAAAACTATTTTGTTTGATTGCCAAACCTGTGAAGCTAATTTTTCAAGTACTATTCTAAAAATCAGGAAATGAAGCGTAAAAAGCCTCTTCTTGAATTTGAAATCGAATCATCGGATCTATTTCTTACTGTTACGCTAAGCACGCCTAATATTATACATGTGTGTGTGTGTGTGTGTGTTTAAGAAATACTAACGTTCAGTGGAAAATATTTGGGTGGGTAAATTACAGCTTTTCTCTTTCATAGGTTAATTTGCTATTCCTCTTGTCAAATTACTATTTGCCGTCCGATAAATTTCCATCAATCCTTTGTAAATTATAATAATTATATTTGAAACTATAGAGCTCTATGCAAGTAATTCGTATTAGAGAGGAATAGATGATAAATAGAATTGCTTAGTGGCAGAGTGTTCGCCAATGGGCAAGGAAACCGGTGTTCCATTTCAGGTCGAGTCATACCAAAGACTAAAAAAAAAAATTTACTTAATACCTCATTGCTTAACACTCAGCATTATACACTACAGATCAAGGGTAAGTGGAGCAATCTAGCGAAAGGTGTAGCGCCTTCCCCTACTCATCGGTGTAGTAGCTATTGAAAAGGGAGCCTTCTAGTCCCCTTCGATTGTGGTCGCCAACTTTACTTACTATGTTAACAGCAATATTTGAAACCAACTGCCTCTGTTTAAACAAATGACTTATATTAAATAGAATTCTTCGTATTAAATAGCACTACTTAAAACAATTTAATTCTAAACAAACATATTAACTATAACGCGTTTAAAAAATTTTATCACTAAACTATTCACTTATGAATCATATACACACACACACACACATGTATATATATATATATATATATATATATGCATGTGTGTATAAACAGGATTTGGCATTAAATAATCCACAAGGACTGATATGCTATAAAACAACAGGAAACTTTCAAATCAAATCGGTTCAGGTACAGTTTCTTTGTTTAATGGCATATTAACCTTTGTGGATTGTAGTAGTACAATTTAATTCATAGCTCGAATGATAAAGTAGTTTATCCTTTTAAGGTTATTTGTCCAAAAATGGACGTATTAGTACGACTAGAGTTCGAACTTGCTTTCAACAATGTTGCTATCCGGTAAGTTTGCGACTACGACACGGAGACCCCTCTGTCAAATCCAAACAGGTATTCTCTTGTGTAAAAACATAACAGTGTTATTATTAACGTGCTCGACTAATGTGATTATTTCAACTGAGTTCAGATTTTACTGGGTGCACAGTATGCCGAAGTAATACGATGTTACATGTTGATAAAAGTTACTGTTACTTGGTAAATGATGAGTTATAAGAGCGAAGGAAGTAAGCTTTGTGTAATGAGTATTGTCGGAGGAAACAGAACCAGTGACTAGAGTTCAAATCCTGGACCAGTATGTTTACTTTTCACTTCGCGCTAATGCCCTTAAAAAAGTGACAAATTTAATACGTTCATCCCGTTGGTATCTCTCACCAACTCATTTATTACGTTGTGAGTTGTTTTCTTGAACAAGAAGATGACCCATTGGTGTTGCTTGAAAGTACAAAATCACGTGGGTAGATTCATGATGGATAAAAGTATAGAAAATGGCCGGATCTTTGCGACAGCAAGACATTATTGAAAACGGTCATCTTAGATGTATAAAATGCATTTCTTCACGTCTAATTACAACCTGGGACGGACTTCTACGTTGACATTTTTAGAGTATTCATTTTCGGTTAGAATATTCTAAGCGGTGCTGACAGGACAGACAATGCTTGAGATTTAACTATTTAGCCATGCATAGAAAAAAAAAAGAGATTTATTCTTGCCTTTCACAGGGAAATTAACACGAGGAGAAACACAATCAGCTCCGTCTGGGATATCAACTCGGCTTGCTGAGTTCATTTTTTTACAATGAAAACCGTTAAGCAACCTGCACTCTTAAAAGTACGAAAAGTTAGAATCATCTAAAACGTGCAGAAATTATCGTTTCGTTATTAGCAATATATTAATATATGTGGTAGTTCTATGAGAATGCGTACACGAAGAGGTCATGTGATTTTTTTTTTCTTTTGTTCTTTTTCATCCAACATG
>OY757927.1:50335498-50355498 GCA_963585895.1 Sepioteuthis lessoniana | reverse complement strand
AAATAGAACTAAACTGTGTACTTATGCTAAACTGAATTGTTTGAAATATAGCTAAACTGTGTACTTATGCCAAACTGAATTGATTGGAATATTACTGTTTAGATATCTAAACTGTGTGCTTATGCCAAACTGAATTGTAAAAAATGGAAGAGTTTTTGTACAATAAACCGAATTGTTTGAAATAGAACTGTTTTGATATTTAACTGAGTGTAAACAAAAAACTATACTTATTCGAAACTGAATTGTTTGAAATAGAACAGTTTATATGTATAAAAATGGATTTGGCATTAAATAACCTACAATGGTTGATATGCCATAAAACCAAACCAAACCAAACCTTGAAACCCGTCTATTCTCCCTCCAGCAACATGTAGACAATAACAAAAACTAGGTTCTTTTGCTTTAAAACCAGTTGTCCACCGCGTGGAACATGACCTCGTGTCACATTCAGCTGGTGGCAGGTGGGGGTGGCTAAATACCTACCTTCAGTAAAGGTGTAAATCCAACAATACATATAGTATGGCAGACTGGGCTCTTTAAGTAGGAGAACGCAACGGTTTTAGGAAGAAAACACGGAATTCAAACCACATGTAGACAAGGAAAGGGATTCGCTCAGCTTGGCTATTCCTACCCAATAAACGCTGCATTTGTGGCGCCCAAACGACCAGATCAGATCACTAGACTTGACAATATCATCCAGTTCATTTACTTATTTTTGAATTTTAGAAGATTTTTTCCTAGGTTGTATGGCTCATAAATGATTTCATATCTTTCCGATGGAGACTTTAATTTTTTTCAAGCGTCTTTCAAAACAAAGAAGCTGAAAAATAATCTTTGAGAATTTGATAATTTATTAATATATTTACACAACTATCATACTCAAAATAAACTCAAGAATACCCCGGGGCGTTGTGGCTAACATTATTTGAGTAAGGTGGATGATAAAAGAAGAAATTTTCTAGTCTAGGGAGAAGGACAGTTTAAATTTGGTTCTGTGTATTTTTATATCTGAGACTACATGCGTGCTCTTTTAGTATCAATTGACAACTCCTTATTTATGATGTCACTTACTCATGATTGTCCTAGATATATCTACAGCCAAAAAGAGAGAAGCTTGATAGGATTATTATTAATGTGACTGTGTCACACTTAGTTATTTTCATAACAATTCCATTATTATCTACCATCTCCATTTTTTTATAGGATTAGAGACAAAATTTACAATACTCCTTTGTACCTCATTTTCAAAACAATTCCATTATTCTCTGTTATTTCCAGTTTTCATAGGATTAGAGACCTTATTTATCAATACTCCTTTGTACTTGATGTTCATAAAATTCCATTATTCTCTGTTATTTCCAATTTTCAGAGGATTAGAGACCGTATTTATCAATACTCTTTTGTACTTTATTTTCATAACAATTCCATTATTCTCTGTTGTTTCTTGTTTGTTTTATATTAATAGGGACATTATATATCATCTTTGTACATTATATATCATTATATATCATCTTTATACCAATTTCATTATTCCACCATGTCTAAAATATTTTATAAGGTAGGAAATCGTCAAAAGTTGCAAATCCCAGTCAATAATATATATCTTTCTAAGTTTGTTTCTTTTAGAAGTTTATTTTTCACATAATTATTTTTTCCCTTTTTTCCTATGTCTTTTTATTGTTTGTTTAATCCTTTGTAACTAATTTTTATTTTCATAACCCAAGTTTCTTCTTCTGTTTAACGAATCTTTAATTTCTATATCACGTATAACTTCTGGTCATTGTTCAAACGACTCCATTAAAAGATATTAAATTGTAATCGAAATTTATTACAAATTTCTGATGATTAATGAGATGTTAATTATCAACACCGAAGTACTTTCTTAATTATAATCAGGCTAAATGCCTTTTAAATCGTTTTATGGAAGTGATTTTTACACGATAAAAAGAAGAAAATATTTGTCAAAATTTATTCGAAAGACTCACGTCTTGAAGAAAACGAAATCGTTAAAATAAAAGCTCAACGTTCGCATTTATTAATTATTTAACAAGAAATGCAATAAAATATCTTAAAATGAAAATGAAAAATTAATTTCAGAGACAGGTAAGAAAATGCAATCCAAAATGGCGTCTTTCCTCTTATTTCTCGACATAAAGTGCTCCGCTAATAATTTGGCAATGTTTATTTTAACCTCTTACTGAAAATCTTGAATACGGCTTGCATATTGATGGTGAATTTGACGTAACGGTTATCGTCGTTGAGTATAGGTTCAGTAACTCGATTTCTAATCCAGAACGAGTTTGTTTGAATTTCACACTACGCTGGATGGGAAATCTAATTTCTTTATTTATTATTATTATTTTACTTCTTTGAGTTTTTTCACACTAGCGTTAGTTGATGAGCTTTCACTGCAGTCTGTATGACAGTAATTCTTCTCTGGTCACTTGGATTCTTTTAAGTATTCGGACAAATCCAACAATGCTGTTTTCTGAATGGTCTCGATCTTCCCTCTGTTTTCTAACGGTTTCAGTCCCCTTACCAAGCCTTTGGAAACTGTTCCATAGGCACCATTTACAACTGGAATCGTTGTCACCCTCACGTTCCACAGCTTTATTTGTTCTCAAGCAAGGTCTATCTAATTCTCTCTTTTTGTTCTCTTTTATTTTCAATCTGTGGTTCACAGGGACGTCAAAATCGACTTGACAACAGGTTCTCTTTCCTTTTTCTAAATAATTACCACTAGGTGTGGTCGTCTAGCCAGGATTTGGTGATATGTTTTTATCTCAAATACCCAGAGAATTTTGTGCGTCTCTTTCTGGTTCAGGAATATACCATTTCGTCGCAAAGTCATATTTGAATTTCTTGCACAATTCCCCGTGGATTACCTTCCCAACATCGTCGTATCTCATCATATACCTCATTTACGTCAGTTTGCTAAATTCGCTTCTAATATGATTAATCCGTTCATCTTTGTCACCATATAAACGACGCTTGTGATTCTATTTCGAATTATCGATTGTCGCTTTAATATAATTGGTCTCTCTGGCGTTTTTTTTTTTTTGTGCTGCAATTAGAACAAATTAATTTTCTGAATAAGGTTTCATTTTGGTAGCCCAATCTAGGTCTTCTCGGGTGAAATCTTGCCATTTTGTAGCTTGAAATATCCATACAGTTGTTTTTCTTCTCAATACTGTTTCCTTGCATATCGTTGTTCTTTTGATCTTTTTGTTGCCTGTGCTGTTTCTGGTCACAGTAATCAGTCCTTCTTAGCTCTTTTTTAAGTATCCTTTGAGTTCTCATACACTCTATCTTCAATGCTGGCAAGCCCTCTTCCTCCTTCTTTTCTTGACACTTATAGTCTTTCTATGTCATCTCTCGGATGTGAACCTTGAGTATCGTAATCAACTTTTTTTTTCTCTTCCCTATTTATCTGAGTTCCTCCTTTGTCAATTTTAAGAATGGTCCCGAGTATCTTACAAGAGGGGCTGTCCCGGTGTTTTCCCTTTAATGAGATTTCTGCTACAGAGTTTGATTTAGAAATGTTTTCTTCTTCATTTGAAGTACTATTTTCTTTATTTTTCTTTCATCTACGCTAGCTTGATAGTACCCACTTCCTATATCCCGAAGTATTTGTAAATTTCCTTTTATCTGAGCGTTCTGATTCTTTCTTGATTTAGTAGTTCTAGTCTTTCTTTTATTTGTCTTTTTCCACTTTCATTATTAGCATGGCACATTTTTCTTTGCCAAATTCCATTCCTATATCCTAGTTATCATTATAATTAAATACATGCCGTTGCAATTCCTTTTAAAAAGCAAAAACTGTGCACTCAACATATATTGAATAAACAAAATGATAAATGTTTATCAAAACATTCTAAAATACATTTATTAAATTCGTTTAGGCTGCGAGATTACTGCTATCTAAACTTTACAAATATGCACCATTTATTTCACTACAAAAAATTAAAACAATAAATTTGAAAATCTAGCGTTATTTTAGAATACTACGTATTTCTTATCTTTAATTTAATTCTATTTGAGTAGGACACTAAGGCAGTCTGGCGCAAGGCCCGAACCCAGTGCGGTGTAATCTAGTAGTCTCGTCACACTGTTTCCGCAGGTCACTTTTAAGGGGAAGAAATCCTTGTATTTTATCTACATCTCCATCAAAAGGTTGATGGTGAGTGAAGCTAAAAATATCAACTGTATCCTAATTTGGTTTTCTACAATCAATTCCGCCACCCACTCCTTCACATCTGCTTTACTCTTTCTTTTACCGAAAATGGACGGTCTTTCAGTAGTTAGGAATTATTAGAATTTTGTCTATAACCGTTCATTCATAATAGTAAGAGAACAGAATAAAAAGTTTCCATACTTGATTTATTTAAAACTTTGTTATTACCCAAATTTTTCGTTCTTGGGCTTGCTGATAGACAAGCACTAACCGGCAGGTTAAATCTCCAGGCTAATTTTCTGTCTAATCTTGTTTGGAAACAAAACAATCTTTTGATCATATATATATATATATATATATATATATATATATATATATAGTGTCATTTTGTTTTCTTTGCAAAAACAACATATTTCCAATTTACTCCCTCTGAATCTATTTTCATTAATGTTCACTTATAATTTTCTGAGTTTATTCTTCTAAAATCTACTGCGGTTAATTCTTATGTTTATAGTCAATGTCTTCGTCTTACGACTGTCAGTTCCAAATACAGCTTAGTTTCATATCCAGAATTCCCTTTGGTAGGGGGTCTTACACCCAGTGGAGAATAAAGAAGCACAATCAACTAGAAACATGATTATTACTCGTCTGACATTTCTGTAGTGATGTTTAACACCCAACCCATTGATAAACACAACCTAAAAATTTGCTGAAATGGAACCTCCAAACCCCTTATTTTATTCGCCCTTATAACTACTATTCTAATTCCAAATAACATACAACAGTAGATGGAGAAGCGAATATCGAAGTAAAAAAGAAAAGAAAAGAGAAACGAAAATTCGATATTCTATATTTTATTTTGTAGGCGAGAATAAGCAAATTATTGAACAAAAATGGCCAAATGCGGGCTTCAGAAATTCAATGTCCGGAAGGTTAATCGATTTGAAAGTCAATTCTTCTGTTTTACATTTTCAGGTATTCCTAGAGATTTGGATAGGTTTGGAATATTCGATACATTTTCAGATTTACCGCTGTTCAAATTTTCACAAAATACACGAATTTTCAAACTACACTCATAGAAAAATATACAAATAAAATAAAAAGTACGAATAACCCAAATACAGATAAAAGAATTTAATAAGAAAACAAAAGAGAATCAAACTAGATAAAAGCCGTTCGACTTTAAAAAAATATTGTGCACATTCTTTTATAAGTCAATATTATATGAATGAACTCAATGAATAAAAAATTGATATAAAGTCAAAAGTTTAACTGAACAGTTTAGAAAAATAAATCTGTATACTATTGTATCATATGTAACGTGAATAAATAATGCTGGCTGTTTATTTAAAAAAAAAAAGATTGACATCCTTAGACACATGCAGGATATTTAGAAAGATTTACATCATTCAATATGTACAGGGTGTTGCATAAAAAGGTATATATTTTCATAATCTAATATTTTAGCTAATGGCCCAGTCGCCTGGGGCTATAAAATACACCGACTGTATCTCTGCCGAGGGTGCGACTCCCCCGATGAGTATCCTGATTATGACACTAAAAAATTTGATGGTGAGGCTCTGGTAATGCTGGAGCTCTGGGAATGCGGAGTACTCCTCTATTGCCATCGTTCCAATGTCCGCTCTGGCCTGCAGCGGTAGCACCTGATAGGGTCCTATCTATAGGTCAAATAAAACTTAAGAGTGTACTTATGCTAAACGGAATTATTAGAAATAGAACTGTGTGTAAAGAAAAATTGTTCGTATGCTAAACTGAATTATTTGAAAATAACCTACAAAGATTGATTTACCATAAAACTAAACAAAACCAAACAAAACCAATCTCAACTAATCCTCGTTTAAATGATCGCAGATTTAAATATGATATGTAGAAAAAACTCAGAATTCTATTTTTAATGTTTAAATCCCTATTTTCCAGAGAATAGAATTTCTCTACCTGAAAAGAAAAAACAAACCATTGACTATAGAATTTCATGTTGTTTTTACGCATGATGATAAAACTGGAGATCATTTGAACTAGAATTGCTCGAGTTAGATTACAAAATATTATCAATTTTTATGGAACATCCAATATTATAGAGCTAACTAGCTGACCTACTCGGTTTTGGGCAGATGAAAACTTAGATTTTGAATATATTGATCAATTTCTTTTCGAAAATAGACAAGAATTGTGATATGAAGAAGTAAAAAAAAAAAAAAAAACAATCAAACAAAGCTTTGTTTGATTTTTGAATTTACAATACTTTTAAATACAACATTGCATTTTTTACAAAAATATTATACATAGATATCATTAAAAGTCTGAGAAAGATTTCAGCAATATACAATATGACATATCTGTGGCCATCTTTCCCTAAGTAGAATTAAAATGAAATTGAAATAAAAGTAAATAAGAATGCAAGTTGAACTTAAACTGAATAATACAAAAATTGATTATAATATACGAAGTCAAAGCATTTTATTTCTTTCAAGTAGAGTGGGTTAAATAAAGAATTTTCAAATACTGTGAAAAATGTCAGCAAATAAATGAAACAAAAAGCACTTTTGTTTTTGAAAATTGAAGCTAATTCTTTAAAAAATTTTGAAATCAAATTAACATAAGATTTAAGAAAAACTAAAGTTAATATATAAGGTGTATCAATATACAATATACATGGGACCCATGTGACTGCTAATAATTCTACGAATAATAATTTGTTCTTTTTTACTTCAAGGAGAAGCAGAGACGAACTCATAAGTGATGTACTCTTATGTACCCCCACACATGGCCGTGCAAAAGCAGGACGACCAGCACGAACATACATTCAGCAGCTATGTGAGGATACGGGATGTTGTCCTGAAGACCTGCCTGGGGCAATGAACGATAGGGAGGAGTGGCGAGAGAGGGTCTGGATATCCGTGCTACCAGCGCGACATGATGATGAGGAAGATGATACTATAATAACTATTAATATTCGATCACAATGAACTGGACAAGCGAGGAAAAATATTTTACGTCACTACTTATTTAGAGACAACTTCATTCAAAACTGTCTCAAAATAGATGCAACTCATTAATATCATAATGATTTATTACTGAGACAAGAAAGTCAAAAAAGATTGCATGTCCTGGAAACTGATATAATAATGATTTTTAAAAAAACCATTGATTTGATGTCTCTAGCTCAAAGGAAGCATTTTTACAGGACGTATTCCAAATGACTGCCATTACGCTGGTCTCAGTCATCATCATCATCATGTCACGCCATCAGTATGGGTATCCCTGACTCTCTCTCGCCTCCCCTCCTTATCGCCTATTGCTTCCAGCATGTCTTCAGGGCTACAACCCGTATCAGCACAGGGCTGCTGTATGTAGGTTCGAGCTGGTCGTCCTGCCTTTGCTCGTTCATGTGACGGGGTTCACAGGATTAAATCACTTATGAGCTCGTACCTACTTTTCAAGCAGTGTTCCGCGTGTCTGGTTCGTCCAACTTGGATAGTTTTCGTGATGGGTGGTAGGTGGCCGTACAGCTGCTGATCTGTGGGGTGCTGCCTCCAGGACTTGTTCAATATTGCTCGCAGCATTCTTGTGCTGTCAAGCTTTTTCTCCATACGTTCATTTAGCGTCCATGTAGTGCATCCATATAGCAGTATCGACACGACCACTGCTTGGAAGAAACTGCATTTTATTTTATCGGTCAGGTCTGACTTCCATAAGACCGATGTCCATGCCTTTGCTAGTCGCGTGTTGATGTCTGTCTCGGTTGATGAGACCCTGCTTCCTTCTAGCTTCCGAGAGCTACCGTTTTGTGTGAAGATGTCGCCTCTTTGATTAAAGCACATATATTCCGTCTAGTGTGCATTGACATGGAGACCTATGCCTGCAACGGCTCATTCCAGACTATGTAGCAGGGTTACGGCTTGAGCAGGTGCATTTGCCAGAAGCGCAATATCATCGGCGTAGTCGGTGTCGGTAATTGTTTTTGCGGGGTACCTTCTGCTTCTTTCTTTTGTTAGCTTGAAACCGTTTACTTTTATTCTATCAATAAATGTTCTAAACATGTATTGAGGTATGGAGCTAATGTGTCTCCTTGTAGTACACCTGCTACAATGTCGAAGCAGTTTGTGTCTCCATCCGGGGAACGGACTTTTACTTTTATGTTTCTATACAGCATCATAATAGCTATGACGGTTTCTTTTGGAAGGCTATAGGCGAGTAGAATTTGCTCCATCTTTCCTCTGTGTATGGAGTCAAACGCCTTGATAAACAAATAATATTGTTGCCTCAAGGTTTTTTGCACGTACACATTCGATGGTTAATCAAAATTTGCGACGTCGTAGATCTATTACTCTGGAAGCTGTTTTGGTTCTTCCTGAGTATCATTTCAATTTGGTTTCTATGTGGTTGTGTAGAAGTATATCTTGTCCGCTATGGATGTAAGTGTCATACCTAGGTATTTCTTGGCTAATCCAAGGTCGCCCTCTTAAAAGAAAGGGAGAATGCCTCTCTTTATCCATCTGTCTATTGGGTTTTGATTATATACGGAATTACAGTGACGGAGCAGTATGTCGTCGAATTGTCTGGTCTTCCATACTTCAGGGGCTGCCCGGCTGCTTTCCTATATTTAATTTTTTCTCAGTACCGAGTCGGGTTCTTCTTGTGAAAACGGTCCCAGTTTGATGTCTAATTGCTTATAATTCTCGTGACCGCTTCATGTGTAACTTTCGGAGGGTTTCCGAGTAAATTCTCGAAATGCAGTTTCCACGGGTGTATTCGTTCTTGTTTGCTGGTAGCTTTCAGTTTAGCTTTCGCGGCGCTCTTCCTTCTGGTCGCTTCGTTTATTGTTTGCCATGCTGTCCTAGATTGTGTATCTTCAGCTGAGTCTCTAATCTTATTGAGCTCATTTTGTATGTATTCTGTTTAGTCTTTTGGGTATATGTTAGCTAATTCATTTTATGTCATTTTAAGTGTCAGAGCATTGGTATTGGTTGGGTTCTTCCAGTTGCATTTGGAGGCAGTTTTCACGTATGCACGCCATTCCCTAAACGGTAATGTCTCCAATGGGACTCTAGGTTTAGTTCTATGTTTTGCTGATATGTATTCCGCTGCCGCTTTGGCATTGACGAAATTCTCATAATCGTCATTCGGAGAATGTTTCTGCCTTCTCCTGTAGTGCATCGAATTTGTTTCTTAGTGCTAACACATATTTATCTCTAATATCCCTGTTATTAAGCAAGGACCAGTCATAGTGTTTAGTGGTCGTTGTTCGGGTCACATTCTTTCGTAGGCTCAGTCGTATTTTTGTCGTGACAATTCGGTGATCGGAAGACACACACTCGAATGAGGAGTAAGCCTCGCAATTCAATGCTTTTATTCCATTTCTTGTTCATAAAGACGTAGTCTATCTGTGTTTTAGTATTGTTTGCGTATGTGTAGGTCCATAGTTTTCCCTCCCTTTTTTGAAAGTTGGTATTGAGACATGTTAATCTATTTTCTATCGTGAAATCTGTTAGATGTTATCCATTTCTGTTTGACGAGTTGTGTAGGCTGAATTTATGGTTTACATTCTTACCAATTTGGGCATTCATGTCTCCGTCAATGACGAGAACGTTGTGTTTCAGGATGTTACGAACAAGAGATGATAATTCATCATAGAGGGCGATGAGTTCAGTTTCCTCGCGGGGGTTGCCATTAAAAGTAGGTATCATCATCCTAGGTTGTATTTTCTCTATGTTATTCATAGATATGAAGGATCGTGGTCTTATAAGCATACCTACACCTCCTATCGTAGCATTGACAGAGATTTTCCATTCTGATGCAGTGGCAAGCGTCCATCCATTGCCAGAATCGGGATATCTAATATCCTTACTTGAATGCATATTATGTCTATTTTATGATGTCTGGCCGATGCACTTAACTCCGGTAGTTGTCCTATTCTATGTAAGGTTCTAACGTTGAATGTCGCTATTTGTTTTGTTCGTTTGCATTTTAGTAATTTTTGTTTGAGCTCTGTATTGGAATTTTCGAACACTGGTGCCAGGGCTCCAACCTCAGCTGGACGCGCCTCTTTTTTCCCACATGAAAAGCCATGCAGTTTGGACACGTGGTTTGAGTGTGGGACATGGTAATTTTTCGATGGCTGTTTTTTAAATTCTCATCTACAGAAGCCACCTTTATAGATGAGCAGCAGTAGTTCCCCGATCGAACTAATCGATCCTGGTTGTTAAACCGTAGGGTTCATATGCCCAGAACCTGGTTAGGCATTGCGTTTAGCCGTCAGAGGGTTTATCCGATTGCCCTTACGTCCATCATGCTGCTTCCCATTAGAAAAAAGAAATTTTCAAGTTCATTAAAGTACGTTTTTATGCTTCTTAGCATCCTTATAGATATTCTATTTTACGTTAACTTAGGATTTTGGGTACTAATAAGTCCAATAGTGTTAGTTTCTTTTGACCATGATCAGTTTTAATTTGGAATTACAGTAAAATTGTCTTTGCATTTAAGACACAGAAGGTATACAACAGTGATTTTACAAAGAAAAAACTAAATAAAATCATTCATGTTTTTAAATGACAATATAGTAAAAGGAAAATATATTACTACCCAGGTTTTTAGACTCCTGTCTTAGCGTGAACGCGCTTACTATTTCCTTAGTTTAACATGGTCTGTGTCGTATAATTTTACGAACTTTTATGAACATTTATACAGAAGTTTGTCGGTCTACTATTTTAGTGGGGAAGGGTTATTTAGTTATTCGTTACTAACAAACCTTTTTCTTTTTTACTCTTTCTTTCTTCTTATAACTGAATATTCGATACTAGTATAGGATTCAATAAATAATTCTACCCTTGTTAAAAACTAGAGGGTCAGATTCCTATAGTGCTAGCTTCTCTGACCAGGAGACACCCGGTAAAAGTTTGTTTTTTTCTTTTTTGATAATACCGGCATAACATAAGAAAATGGCTTTTCTACCAAAATATCATCAAAAAATTTTATAATCTGGTAACACTGTTTCTTATAACAATGAAATGAAGCTTGAACCTCAAACTATATCACTTCACTTTATGATAGCTTACACTACGGAAACTTTGATTTTGTAACAAGGTTTATCATTAAATAAATGCACAATAACCTTTTTCAACTTAACTGTAGGGAGACAATAGATTATTATCTCCCTAAAAAAATGTGCCTTTTTATCAAGTGCCTCCTCACATGAGGGTCCAAGAAACCCATTGTCCATCGATTTTAACTCTTTTCTTTAAACAGGAGAGACGTTTCTTGGAACCTGTCAGGTAACGGTAAATTTACGAGGCTATTTTACTTTCTTTCATCAATTAAGCGTTTCTTTCATTTTTTATTCTTGTATCTTTTCCATCTACTACTTCTTCATGGAACAATATGTGTATATTTCTAACTGCTGGAACACGTTTCTGTATTCTTTCTTCTTAATATCATTGCAATGTAAATTGTGTAAAAAAAAAGGTTAAATGTTATGGTATAAACAAATGTATTTTCTAACCTTTCTTTCAATTGTGTTCCTGTTCGTATCTCACGGATATGCTAATGTTGATATTGGCCCTCGATGATTGAGGACATGATTAAATATCTTCTTAAGTGTCAAGCATACCTATTCATTGCCATTACATCCAGAGCCACTCTGCACCGCAGTGGTAGTACCTGTTAGGGTCCTAGTTATGAATCAAATAGCTCTGTTTAAAAATTATTTGCATTCAAATGGGAACGCATGCAAACAAAATACCTCTTACACATGTAACACAATGTTGGTTATTCGTTGTGTTGGTGTGTGTGCGCGCCGGTCAGGGAATATCTTCTTCTGCTTTGGCGCGAAACCTACACAAAGGGCCTGAGGGCAAGATCTCCCGCGATACCGGAAAAGGAGGAGGGAAGGAAGGTTCCAGAGAAGATAGACAGAGTCAGTTAACAAAGAGGGGCAGAAGAGAACAGTCGGCTTGAGATAGATCACTAGAGAAGGATACAGTCAGTAGAAGAAGACTGACAAGATGGAAGCAGGTATAGAAGACAGTCAAGAGACGAGTCAGCATTTCTATCGACTTTGTGGAAGTTTCGCGCAAAATACACGTCTGCGATAGCCTACAAATACACGGAGAGCAGCACAAAATTGTCACAAAGATTTCCACCTTCTTGCCCTTGGAGTTGACCCAAGTCCGTATTTGTTCGTTCGTTCTTTTCTTCCACCCTGTCGGTTGTGTTTTGTGTGGCCGTAAAGAAATGTGTAATTTCCCTGGTCGAAAACCACTGGATGAATCCCTGGGCATAAGTAGTTAGGTTTAAGGAAGCTGAGATAGTCGAGGGTGGGCCGGTTAGAGGGGTATTGTCACACAAAACTACTGCACAAAAAATCTTAATAAGAAAGTAGTAATTTACGAAGGTCTTTACTTCGATTTAGCACAAGGTCAAATGAATGAGGCGCCCAATGAGACTCGAACTCACTCGTGTAGGTTTGCTAGTCTAACTTGCTAACCATTACACCACCAGAGGTTCCCTAAATCTTAATAAGAAAGTACAATGAACGCAATTCCCTAAATACTTGGCACAAAATAACCGAAAGGTGTTGACAACCCATTAAAATCAAGGTATACATCATATATAAATTACTTTAAGGATTCTTATCGTATAAGTTTTTTTTTTTATTATTTGCAATATTTGAAGTATTCAGACAATCGTACAAATAATGTAAGTAATAAGGATTCCTTACCTCAGTAATTTATACATGTCTTTTTGCCTTTGGCAGTCCGATATTGAAACCCTGCAACAATAAAAGGCGTTCATACATATAAGTATTACGCGTAGAAAAAATATTATATATATATATATATATATAAACAAACGTGGTAACACACGCATATCTATCTGTCCATTGAACTATCACTGATTAAGTACAGGGGGGTTCTTTGTGCACATCAGCTACTGTGTTCAACCGTGACATCATTGTAAGCACGTTCGAAATCCATTCTCGTTATTATGTTTACATTCGGATTAATACCCAAGGAAAAGGCATTAACATCCCTATCCTCCTGCTATGTGTTAACTACTCTGGTTCTTTTACAATATATATATATATATATATATTAATAAATACTCTACACACAAAACCATATATATATATATATATATATATATAAGTATATATGTTTGTGAGTGTGTGTGAGTGTATGGGTGTGTGTTTGTGTATGTGTGTGCGTGTGTGGAATATTTATTAAAATGTGTTTTTATAACATATCATGTCTTCACGGTTAGGAAAAAAGAACTGAATAACAACAATCAACATTTACACAAGAAACATCTTCGATTGTTTTGGAAAACATGTAGGACCGTCGTGTGGAAAGATCGATTTATACCCTGATATTTGATTTGTTTCGGCTTGATCTCGTAAATGAATTTAATGGTGATTTTTTTTTCTTAAAAAAACAACATTTATTTGATGTTAAAATTCTTTCTCTGACTAAATACACAAATTTTCCTTCCCATTAAAAGAGTCTTTTTTTTTCTTTATTTTCTCCTCATTTTCCACGGGAGACACTCCTTTGTTTGCTTTTATTTCACGCTGGTAATTCCATATTGGCTTCGTGCGTTTCTGGTTGAACCGTAGAGTTTAGTACCCAAACAAATTACCGCTTCTTTCTAAATGACTAAACTGCGAGTTGAAAAAGTTGAGTGGTACTTTCTTTTTTCTTTTCTTTTTTTTTTCAACGTTTCACCCTGGCAACAATGATGGTGGCAAAGGTGGTGATATCGCACTCACAAGATTAAACAGGACACTTCTATTTTGCAATAGATCAACAAGTAAACATGTTCCAATGAATTTACGATTAGTTGTCAGGGTAATATGGAAATCTAGATTTAAAAACTGTTTTTTTTTGTCACAGTCTGTCACTAGGGTGATAGCTTTTGTGCAAAACACTGTTTTGAATGTCTCCACGGATCAATGTGGGCCTGTGTGAGCATATACAGTTAAACATTTATAGATATTTACCAATGATGTTATTTTTTCAATGACGAATACGTATATATATATATATATATATATATATATACATATATGTATATATATATATATATATATGTTTGTGTATGTGTGTGTATGTATATATATATATATATATATATATATATAATGTATTCCTCGTAGAAAAAAATATCACACACACACATATATATATATATGAATGTGTGTGTGTGTGTGTGTGTGTGTATTTGTTTAAACAAACGCAGTTACACACACATCTATTTCAATTACTGATTAAGTTCAGAGGAAGTCCCTGTGGTTTAACTACTCTGCTCAACCCCGACATCTTAATAAGCACGTTCGAAATCCATTCTCGTTATTAAGTTTATTTTAGGGCTAATACCCTTGGAAAAGGCATTAACATCCTTGTCTTCCAGCTATGGGTTAAACGCTATGGTTCTTCTGCAATATATATATATATATATATATATATATATATATATATATATATATATATATATGCGTGTGTGTGTGTGTGTGTGTGAGAGAGAGAGAGAGAGAGATAGAGAGAGAAGGAGAGAGGGAGAATAACCTATAGACAAACGATAAGTTCAAATATCAATGTGCTTTTATCAAGAACGGAAAGTTTCGAAGCAAAGTTAACGTGACGTGATAATTTGCAGTTCCTCATACAAAAGTCTCCTTTGGTTATTGGCTGTCAGAGACACATATACGCACAGCTAGACCGACAAACACCCACACAAATAGATTAAATAGTAAATGAATAAATAAATAGTTTGCGTAGTTCCAAGAACTCTCTGATTTGAAAAATTTGAATATTGGAAAATTTACTTATATTTACTTCTACAAGGCACACATACATGTACATACACCACACACACACATACAACCACACACACATCTCTCTCTCTCTCTCTCTCTCTCTATATATATATATATATATATATATATATATATATATATATATATATATATAGTTTCTTAAAGTAGGTGGATCGCTCGATAGATAGATAGATAGATAGATAGTTAAATAGATTTGATGATCAATATGAAATTTCAATGTTGATTTTACATTTGATATTTTTACTTTTTTTCAAAGCGAATTTTCACATTCCATCGTGAAATAAAAGTTTTGCTGTTAATTATTCAGTAAACTTATTTCCATTAATTTTTTAAACATTTTTATGCACGTAATGAATGCTTTTCAGTTCGTGTCTTTCGCGTTTCATATTTGTATGAATTTCTAATAAAGTTAAGACAGCAAAGAATATAAATTCCTCTTTGAAGATGATGCGGTTAGAAAATAATGAGATTTTTGGTTTCAGAGAAGAAAACTAGAAAAGAATGGTGATTTGAAAAATGCTGTACGAATGGTACAGCATCTTTAGTTCGAAAACCAATTATAAGTTTCAATGTATCGATTAGAATTGTTTCAGTTCAATCAAGGTGAACAGATAATTAGGTTCTATTTGAATGGAATGATGAACGAAAATCGTACGTATGTATACCTACATTCATCTTGTTTAATTTATTCACAACTGCAGACCAGTTAACTTATGATACAAGTGTTATTCTCTCAAAATATAGCAGCATCTCTGAGCAGACAAAAGAAATTTGCGTATTTACTAGTACAAAAGACTTAACTTTAAATAAACAAACCACTTAACTATTGCATTGAGTCCAGTGAAACTGCATTATGAATGATTTCCCTTAACGGCATTTCAATCGGTCTAGGGTTATTTTATGCCTTGGAAATTGTGTTCATTGCATGTTTATATTTGTGTAGTCATTTCTTAAGAGTTAAAGCATAAATATTATTTAGAATATTCCTATTTCATACAAATAGTAAGTTGAGAGACAGTAGTCTAGGGCGCCCTGAAGGCTCCCTTTTCAATAGCTACTCCACCGAGATGAAGGAAAGTGCGCAACTTCTTTTCCGGGATTGCTCCACTTATCCTTGATCAGCACTTTATAATGCTGAGTGTTAAGCAAGAAAGCATCTAGTACCATTTTTTTTTTTTAGTCTTTGGTATGATTGAACTCCGGTCTTCCAGCCCATTAGCAATCATTCAATATTAATAATAATATATTTCAAGTAATTATTTCTAATCGGAAATAGACATTGTCATAATGGTTAGCGTGTTCGCCAGTGGCCCGGGAAACCTGGGTTCAATCGCAAGTCGAATTACACCAAATTAAAAAAATGGTACTTGATGCTACCTTGTTTAACACTCAGCACTATAAGGTAAGGACCAAGGGTAAAGTGGAGCAATTCAGGGAAAGGAGTAGCGCCCTACCCTACACCTTGGTGTTGTAGCTATCGAAAAAGGAGTCTTCGGCCTCCCTTGACTACGGTCGCCAACTTTACTTACTTATTTCTAGTTAATAATAGTTATTTGTTTACACGCAGTTAAACAATTAGAGCTTCAAGTAACACTTCTAAAAATAAAACAATTTACAATTATCAATATTTCTTTTAAATAAGAATAATTTTTAAACAAATCTATTTAATCCATGGATTTGAGCTGAACACGTTCTACCACATCGGATTAGAGTGGACCTGGAAATAATAGCAAAGAAGGAGTACTCTACACTCTCCAGCTCTCCAGAACTTGAGCCTCATCATTATATGCTGTTCAATGTAAGGACCTCTCTTTTGGAGAGGCCTTAGAGAGTATACAGTCTGCGTATTCAAAGTCCCATCAAAAAGGGGGCCTACATTATAACTACGTGGTCTTCGACCAAATTTATAAGATATCCCCTCTTGCGATTTAATTATAGTGAGTGCTAATCTTCAAAAGAATATAATAATTCTGTGTTTTCTATGGTGGAAAATACTGTACTTGTGGGATGACAACACGTCAATATTTGCATGGCTGCCTACCACGTGAGTATTGACATGTTTAATGATATTAGGTGCTCCTTTACATTAATAAAATATTTTAACATATCTATGCATGTATTTCATTTATTAGATTGGAGATAAAAGGAAATAGTTTGCATAACACGCTAGATATGATTAACTTTATTGTCAAGCTTATTAAAAATTATCATATTCATTGAGTTCTTTATGAATTTTGTATAATGATTTATCGATAAAAGGATGGTCTACTAACATAGGAGTTTAACATGATTATGATTAAAAATTAGCACGCAAAGGTTTTTCTTTTCTGCATTTGCTACAGTGAGTATTGTAGAGGGGTCTTGGTCGGATTCCGTTGCAAACGTCAATAATTATCATACAGCCAAGGGGAGTATCTGTGGCGTAATGGCTAAAGTGCTGACCTGAAGAATAAGATTAATCAAACCCCAGTCAACCTATTATATTCAAGTTTGTATCCTTTTTTTCAGCGTTTTTTTTTTTCCTGTCTTTCTTTTGTGGTGCCTTTTGGAAACCTATTCCTCAGTTGTTCCTGTATAGTCACAAATCTCGGATTCATATTCAAGACAGCTATTTTGTTTGTTTCTTTCTTTCTTTCTTTGGGTTTTATGACAAATCAACCTTTGTCAAATCCATACACCCGTACAATGAAGAGTATCAATGGGGAAGTAGCAAACGAGCTAAACTGAAATATAATGATTCAAGAGACCGAACTCCAATCATATTATTACTTTCACTTTCGGACCAGTATAGAAAAAAGTAGGAATCACTTCTAACTCAAGCTATGGGTTAAATAGTATAACTGATGTACTTCTACAAGGACGGTTTTGGCATTGAATAAACCATGAAGGTTTATATACCATAAAACAAAGAACAAAAGAAACAAATATTCTATGGCAAATTTAATTGATTTGTATGATAGTAAAACTGCTTTTGACAGGCTGTGAAGACTATTTTCCATTTTTAATTGGGAAACCCTGACAGATTACATATGGGTGTAATGATAACGATGGGATGACGTAACACCTTCGCCCTGAGATTCATATGATACTAAACTGCATCGAATGCAGTTTAGTATCATACGCAGAACACACTTTTTAGTGAGGTATTATCTGTCTACAGAGGATGCAATTAGCGCATTCAAAGTCCCACTAACGTGGTGACCATCATTCACTTTCTTATAGCACAAAATAACATCGGGAAAAATTCTGCAGAGGAGCAATAATCTTTAAAAAAATGTACTTGGCAGAGAACTGGTTGAGGATAGAAAATCTATGGCTCTATTTTATTACAAGCTAAAGAAAACTTATAAATTTTCCATGAGTAAACAATGGTATGCACAATGCTTGAAATATGATAAGCCGAAATATGAACCAAAACCGTTTTATCATTCCTGGAATAGATCTTTAAATGGGAATCGTTTAATAAAGTATAGTTTCATTGAACTTAGTTGAAATATTAATACATTTTGATATAGAATAAAGATAAATGGACTGAAGCTGAATAAAATGATGACGTCTATGTATCACATCTGTTCTGCCAAAATCTGTTTTTATGGGAAAAATGTTGTTTGGTTTGGTTAGGTTTTATGGCATATCAACCATTGTAGATTATTTAGTGTCAAATCCAATTTATTCTTATTAGATATATATGAATTGTGAACATAAATCAACAAAGTTAAATAGTTCCAAGTATGCTATCTGTCACTAAACAATCAATTAAAGAGTCATTTGTTTACGCAGTTAAATGACCAAACAGTTCTATTTCAAAGAATTCAATTTAGCATAAGTCATTTATTTGCCCTTAGTGTAAATGTCAAATAGTTCTATTTGATCCAGAGATAGGACCCTATCGGGTGCTACCGCTCCGGGCCAGAGTGGACGTGAGAGCAATGACAATGAAGGGGTACTCCACATTCTCCAAAGCTCTAGCATCACTGGAGCCGCACTATCAGATTGTTTAGTGTCATATCCAAAACACTCACCCCTCTTCAAAGATGCAGTCGGTATATTCTACAGCCCCAGTTGACAGGGCTGGAAAATATGTTTAGTATCATGTCAATTCTCAAATAGTTAAAAACAATGGCCATGTAGATAACACTGTAATGTGATTTGCCTAAAGGCTAACGTTTGGAAAAGGCTATTAATGGGCATAAAGATATCCTTTTAAGTCAAGACACTTGATTTAAAGGAGATCATTAATCACACTTATCGAATATGATGCTGCGAAAATGATAGTAAATTTCTAAGTATCAACCTAAAGATTTAATGAATAACATTTTCACACACACAGACACGTATATATATATATATATATATATATATATATATATATATATATATATATATATATATATATAGCGAATTTTCAAACATAAAATAAAAAAGGATAAAAACTCATGGCATATCTTCAGGACTCTCGATACAGGCCGACCTAAGCATGTGAAATTCAATGTCGTGTGTTTGAGATTTCACCCTGTTTTATTTTATTTCAAAGTTGTAATATTGTGATATTTCTCCTTATATTGTACATAGAGCACTGTATTTTACTGATCTAAAACAATTTTCAGTGTAAATTATATATATATATATATATATATATATATATATATATCATCACCATCAAACCATGCTGATAGCGTGGATTCCTTTCATTCTCTCTCGCCACCTGTCCCTATTAGCCATCGCTCTTGGTAGGTATTCTAAATAGTACTTAGTATCCACATAGAGCTTATGATTACGAACCTTCAGCTAGTCGGCCAACACCCGCGTGTTCATGTGTAAGAGTCCTCTAAAAACGATTCTTATGAGTTAGTTCTTACTTACATAGAAGTTCCCAGAATGTCTTATTTGTCTTACTCGGATTGCTTGAATGATATGAGGTAAATGGCCATACAGCTGATGTATTTTAAGCACTGCTCCCAGCATTTGTTCAGA
>OY757927.1:50297998-50325498 GCA_963585895.1 Sepioteuthis lessoniana | reverse complement strand
TTTTCAAGCCTCAAGGTCAGTAAAAAACCTTAACAAGAAGGCAGAAAATCCCAGATCTGATATGAAGTTGACTGCCTAGTGTCCTGACAATCAGGATACAATAAGAGATTCTGTCGGAAGGAGACCGAAAAAGTCTCTCCGAAGATGTTCGCAAGAAATTGGTCTTTCACACGCACTATAGGATAAAGTCAATCAATTTCTGCGTTTGTCCTCTGGTTTGACATTTCGAAAGTGATATGATTGCTCTCTAAGACTCTGATGCTATATGAATTATCATATTAATGGGTTGAATCCTTTTGAGACACACACAATATATATATATATATATATATATATATTTGGTGGATGTCTGTGTGTTTTCCCATATGGAACGGATTTCTTGGTTTTTAGTTTGCTTTAGGCAAAAATACGTCATTATGACAGTAAGTTTAATGTTTTACGGAAGATTTTCCCATAGATAGCTGATAATAAATAATGGCTAAAACAGGAAAGCTTATCGCTGGATTGACAGCAATGTATAGGTTTGCTGTAGGTGAGCTGTGAAAGGCAAAAGTTTTGCATTGAGTTTGAGTTGAGGTCATCTTTCTCTAAAACTATTATCCTGTCCTCGATAAATCTTATTCTTCTCTCTCTCTCTCTCTCTCTCTCTCTCTCTCTCTCTCTCTCTCTCTCTCTCTCTCTCTCACTTACGCCATTTTTTTTTCATCTCTGTTTTGTGAACCAAAATGTTTTATGCTCTTTTTTTCTATTTTTGTACAACAGTTTCATTCATCTAAACATATTCATACGCTTGACTAAGCTTGATTCTGTAGAGCAGCTAGCCAGCTAAAGGGTAATGAATGTGCGTAGAAACAAAAGAGTGCACAGTGCAAAGAAGTGCCCGTCTGATTTAAAAATCAGTTGTTGTAATTTGTGATTGGTGCTAGGGCTTGAACATTGACCGTTGACACCAATTTAAAATACGTGGCGTCATTTAGCAAGCCAGAAAGAAAAGGCATGAATCTTTCTGTTTTTTCCCTACCCTTTCCCTCTCTCCATCTTCTTTTGTTATATCTATCTATCTCTGTCTCACCCGCGCTTTTATCTCTTATATTTTTCCCCTTTTATGATTTAAATCTTTCTATCTGTTCTATTTTCTATAATATTTATTAACAAACTCAAAACAAACTATTGAAACACAGTAACAAAGAAAATAATCAAGCGTGTTTTGAAATTATACTCTAAAAATATAAAATGAAAAAAATATGTATGTGTATGTCCGCGTAGGAATGCCCCGATTTTTGATTGTTTTCTATTTATACTTTCTGTTAAGAGTTTCGATGTTGTAATTTGGTAATGAATAATATATAATAATATTCGTTTTTACTGTATAATGTTAAGTAAAACATAACATTTTGGTTTAGAAGAAAATTAAACTTTTATTTCAAAATATTGGTTGGGGTGTATTTGTTTATGGGTGATATATTTATATATATTACTTTACTCTATGAGAAACAAGGTGTCAAGTGTGTCAAGTAAGTAAAATAAGTAAAGTTGGCAACCGTAGTCAAGGGTGACCTGAAGGCTTCCTTTTCAATAGCTACTACACCAAGGTGTAGCAGAGGGCGCTACTCTTTTCCCGAGATTGCTCCACTTTACCCTTGATCTGTACCTTATAATGCTGTGTGTTAAGCAAGGAGGCATCAAGTACCATTTTTTGAGTCTTTGTTATGACTCGACCTGGGATAGAACCAAGGTCTCCTGGGCCATGGGCAAACACTTTAACCATCATGTCAATGTGGATTAGATATGTGAAATAGAATTATCTTCTTGGTCGAGCCAAGAACTTTTCAGTATTCCTTTCAGGTAGATGTAAAGGATACAGCGAAATGGTAAATGTGGTTTATGTAGAGATAAGTGATCTTACAATCAATCATATATTAAATGAATGAAAATAGTTATATTTGAAGAGTACAAAAATAGAATTAAGTGGGAAATGTGATCTACTGGTATTTAACGATACAAGCCAGCATCTGCCATAAGCAATTCAAAAAATACATAAAATTCTCTCGGATTTGGAAAATCATATAAATCACTCAATCCAGGTCAGAAAACAAGATATAATCACTATCGACAAGAATATCATGACAAATGTTATTTTTTCTAGAAGTTTTCCATGAATTCAATGTAAGAGAAAATCTGGAAAATATCTGAAAGAAGTGAGAAAACTGGAAATTTTGTGAACCGTCAAGAAGACAAAAGTACCCATCGTCAGTGGAGCACTTTGCAAATTTATGAAAAGCCTTAAATATAAATCAGAAAAAATAGAAGGCCTCGCAGCGTACTGGCAAACTTGTTGGACTGTGACATCGTAGAAAGCAAATTCGAACTTGTTGTACCATATTCACAACCAACGGTATGTGCGAAATGGACATATAATGTTCATTACTATAGAATATATAAAGAACATAGGAATCTCGGAATTCGAAAACACGCAACGACTTCTTGTTCAGGTAGGAAACCTTTTTATTAACTTTGAGTTAAAGGTTTCGACGTAAGGAGGAGAGACACAATCTTCTATGCTGTCTTATTCATTTGGCCCCCAACTCGAGCGGCCCCCATAGGGCGCACATTCGCCTCGCGCCTGCAAGCTCCAAAAATCGATCCTTCTCGTTTGGCGTCTAGTGCCCGACTCTTATTTTCTTCTAATTCTCACACAAACTTCCGCGTGCTTCCGGTGCGTGACGTCACCCACACCTTGTCACTCAGTATCGTCTCGGACTGTTATGACATCTGAGTGACACCTCCATCCGCCCGCGCGCACCCGCGTTAACACCGGCCTCAATTGCCTCTATCTAACCCATGTGCTGAGCCGAAAGGTTCTCAGCCTAACTAAACTCAAAGGCATGAACCGAAATCCCTCGGCTATTTTATAACACTTGTCACGCTATTACGTTTACTTTATGACTAATATCCTCGGGAAGGGTTTGAACCCTTTTATATCTGCAGCTATGCGTTAAGTCGTGCCACGTAATGTCCATCAACAAGGATATCCTTGGTATCTAATAATCTACAAAGATTAAACATTAAACAAAGAAACAAAGCAAAACCTAAATTGGATAAAGATTGGTAACCGAGGAAAAACCTAATAAGTTCACTCCACTGTGTTAATGCAAATTCTTCACTATGCTGAGGAAAGTGCTTGTGAAAGAAAGAAAGAAAGAAAGAAAGACATGTAAAATAACTAGAAAGTAAAAAGAAAGAAAGAGTTGTTAGCTTTTGATCTTAACTGAATGCTACTACATATTATTGGTGAAAAAAATCAATGTCTAAATTTATTATATGATTTTATCTGTATTTCTTTTGAAACACACACTATCTCTCCATATCTCTCTCTCTCCCTCTCTCTCTCTCTCAAATATAGAAAGCGGCATCCCCCCTTTGGGATCCTGATGACTGACAACAAGGCACCTCGTGGTAGGTGTGAGAGACAGTCACGCAAGAATTGGAAATTTTTAAAAAGGTTAATCAGTATGATTGACAGCTATTGAACTCGAGGTCAATCTGAGACCACAGCTTCCATTAGATGGTCTCAATCAGCTAGTTAATTAGAGACGCTCAACTAGAGCGGGTGAATCTTCCATTTTGCACACTGATTACGGCACAGCAGGTAATATAACGAAAAGTCACTATGAAATAAAAGTAATGCGTGCAATTGAAAATCTGGTCACGTTATAAATCATCCCTGCAGAGAATAGTTTTGATGAACGTAAGCTAAAAACAAGAACACAACGAACAACAAAGATGGCGACATCAAAATGACACGAAACCTATGGAACAAAGCGAAGTAATAGAAAGTGCAGAGATTGGACCTGGAAAACTTAAAGTATGGGCCATATATCAAAAGTCGGCTAAGTAAACGGCTATGCAACAGTTCTTTTGGATTGAATAAGGGTATTTTCTTTTCCTAGATCTTCTGTTTTACCATAGCTAAAGAAAATCGTTGATTCTACAATTTACCCAAGGCTGAAAGAGAATAGATGGATTCAAGCCTTTCCCAAAAGCATCAATGTGAAGTGAAATACTAACAGCCTCGTCCAGGCTTTGAACTCGAGTCGCTGATTCCACTTTCTTCGATAATTGGTTTAGGGCAGTTCCTTGGAAATTTGTTTTGTATATACCCTGAACTACCGAAAAGTACGTCGACGGTAACAATTTGATCGTCGACCTAATTTTTGAACGTTTTATTTTAAAAATTTTGGCAATTTTTTCCACACAAATTCTTAAGTGAATTGGTTTTATTTTTTTATTTTATAAGCTTTGACATTGTTGACGTAATTAACATCTATTTCCTATACTTTTTGAAATTAAATCACCGTCCCAATTACGATAAAATTTTGGAATTTCTCCGGAGAGATGCAATGTTTTATACGAGGAATCTTTCAAAAGCAAAGCCTTCTCGTTGGTACAAAGAGTACTATAAAAAGATTACTATAAAAGAGTACTATAAAACTTATTTAAAAAGAGTACTATAAAAGAGTACTATAAAACTTATTTAAAAAGATTACTATAAAAGAGTACTATAAAACTTATTTAAAAAGAGTACTATAAAAGAGTACTATAAAACTTATTTAAAAAGAGTACTATAAAAGAGTACTATAAAACTTATTTAAAAAGAGTACTATAAAAGAGTACTATAAAACTTATTTTCCTTTACAAAGCTTGTTTTTACACATACTCACCGCTATTGCCAACATTTTTGGTTACAACGACCAAGTTTGTACGTTTGCACCCAAAAATCTGTACCAGCCAAGACGGCCGCCCAACAGCAGCAACGATAACATCGTTGTCAAGAAAAAATAGTCGTGTTGATCATATTTCATCTGCCCAATTAGCGTGGACGAATCAATCGAAATACCCTTTAGTTATTGGCCTGAACGTTATGTCATATCTCTAACGTCGGTGTCGTCAACTTTGAAATGCATTAGCCACAGCTTAACTGTGCTCACATCCGTGTCGCTAAACTTTGTCGTCAACTGCAACAGAAGGAAACTGAAGAAAAAGTAGAGCGGCCGAAACGGTGTTAATATAAAAATCAAATATGATTGGTTTGATTTGGCTTGATTCAATGGCATATCAACCATTCAGGTTATTTAATGTCATTTACTGTTTACCATATTTACCAACTCCTCCGCTCGGACAGGATATGACACAAGGTTAATTTTTTAAGCGGAGTTTAACAGATTTGAATTCAGATTTTTCCTTCTCCTAGACTAGTTGCCTCACCAAAGCTGTAGAATCCAGTCTGCCCTACTATTTATCCATAACTGAAGGGAGAATAATTGGATTCATACCTTTCCCAAGGGTATTAGAGCTATGTGAAATGCAATCAGTCTCGTCCAGGATTTGAACTCGTGTCGCCGTGTCCATTTCCTAGGACGATAACCATTACACCACGGGCACCCCCTAATGCCATTTACTGTTTATACATATATATTAAATATGTATGATTTGTGAATAGATTTTGTTGGTAACATTTTTAAACGAGCCTGAGCTCATTTTTTTGTACTCAGTTAAATGGTTTCTAGTATAGCTATATAACAGTCATAATTTAACATCACTTATTGGTTTGCACACATTTAAATGGATATACGTCATATGTAAGAGATTACTTTGTAGGTAATATTATTTTCAATGAGTAAGAACTAATTTGTTCGGACACTAGTATTGCTATAGTTTCTACATAGTTGAATGGGTTTAATTATTGCTACCTAACATTCATAAATCCATTTAATAGTATTTGTTTTCAGGCAATATATTGGTTACAAGAATTGCTATTTAACGCTAATTACTTTATTCGTCATCTCTTATTCCTAAGCACACCGTTCCAAGTATTGATATGTATCTCAAAGAATTCAATTAAACATCAGCTATTTGTTTTCAAATAGATAAATGGTGAAATAGTTCTATTTCTAAAAATTCAATTTAGCATAAGTCAACAAAGTTAAATGGTTTCAAGTATTGCTACGAATAGCTAACTATTCAATTAAAAATCAGTCATTTGTTTACACTCAGTTAGATATTTCTAATAATTCAATTTGGCATGAGTCATTTGTTTGCACTCAGTTGAAATGACAAACAGTTCTATTTTACGTTTTGATAGGAACCTGTCAGGTTCTACCACTCAGAGCCAGAGTGGACCTGGGAACGATTGTAATGAATGGGTACTCTGCATTCACTAAAGCTCCAGCATTAATGCAGCCTCACCATCAGATTATTCAGTGTCATATCGAGGACACTCATTAGGGGTAAGAACTTACCCCTCTGCAGAGATATAGTCGGTATATTTTAAAGCCCAAGCGGAATGGGCTAAAAACCAATATGAGGACAATAGTCTAAATAATGCAGATAATAAAATGGCCATTTACAATGGACTAATGACCGACTTGGTTTTTGAGTGACCCCTAAGTTTTAGTCACAAAAATTTGTTTTTATTATATATTGTATGTTATGAACAATCCCTAACATTTGGCTATGCAAGCCTATAAGAATATTTCTTCAACATCCAATAACATACAGTGATAACATTCAAACACTTATTTATACTTTCAAACTAAAAAAACTTTCAATCAAAATCAATGCAATACTGTAAATAAATAATGTAGTATAGTCCTTTATACAATCTGCTGTGTTTACTTGGTTATATCAAACACATTAAAATCCCCATCACTGATCCACAATATCATTAATATAATGATTACGAATGTATTTGATTAAGTACGCTTGGTAGACAACGTGTTTCTCCATAGCTTTGCAAATGGCAAATCAATGGCTTTTAGTGAAGATAATTAAGTTTTGCGGTGACGTCGTTTACTATTTGTAGTATTTGTACATATAATATGTATTACTGTTATAAATAGTAAAATATGTTGCATAAAAACGTTATTAACTTAAATAAAAGCCTTTATTTCGGTACAGACTGTGCTGGGACACTTTGGATCGACGAAACGGTAAGGTTTGGCCAAAAAATAAAGTAAGGTTTGACGTTTTAACAACATTTTATTTTTTAGGTAAAACATTGGTCTTAAAATGTTGTTTATTGTGCGAGTATATACGGATATAACATCTCTTTATCTCGGAAACTTAGATAATATACCATATTTACATTGATTAAATGGGAATCAACAACTGTAATAAAGACTCTGATTGAGTATTTTAGAAGTAAGTTAGAGGTTCTCCAAGTCTTGGTCGGGATAGCAGCAGTTAAAATAAAAATGAATCAGCAGCAAATCGGTCACTGGCTGTGAGTGGTAGAAAGAAGCTCACACAGACAAGACGTGGAGTGGACACGGGATAAAAAAGAGGAAAAGGAAGAGTTAGAATTCAGAGGAGAAAATGTAAAGAGATAACCCCCCGAGCAAGCACATGCGAAAACAAGAAAGCTAATATTGAGAACTGTGTCTGCTCTCTCTCTCTCTCTCTCTCTCTCTCTCTCTCTCTCTCTCTCTCTCTCTCTCTCTCTCTCTCTCTTCTCGCTACGTTTTATTTCTCTCTGTCTAGCTAAAGCAATAACTCATTTTTCTTACTCCATTTCTCTCTCTTCAGCGACTATCAAAAAGGGTAGTTGCAAATAAACTTCGTATCAAGCGAACCAACAGACAGCGTTTTGTGTGATCGTCACGTTTTTTCAGGGTGAGGTTTCAACCAATTCTGACTGAAACTTAAGGCGTAGTGCTACACACATAGACCCGTTAGAACCACGGTGGTACAAAGGTCTATGTGGTACCGAAGCGCTACAAGGGTCTGCTGAGAACAGTCGTGGGACAGACATTTATTTGGTGTCGTACTATTACAAACATCTATTTGAGAACCGTAACGTTACATCAGAATGTTGTTTTTAAAAGTCAAATGCATTGATTTTTCGGTGAATTTTAGTATTCGCTGTGAATATCCCCAACACATAGTTAAGACCCTCCCAAAAAAACGGAGCTCTGGGTGTTACTAAACTGCACCTGATGGTGAAGCTCATGTTCTAGATATCTTGTGACTGTGGTACATCTTCATTGCCATGACTCCCTGGTCTCCTCTTATGTTGAGTTGGGTGTACCTCTTTGGGTCCTATCTATGGGTTAAAAAGATCTGTTTAAAAATTATTTGTATTAGTAAGGAATACGTGAAGTCATACAATTGTTTGCAAATTATTTGTATTAGATAGTAAAGCTTCATATATAGTAAGTAAAGTAAAGTTGGCAACCGTTGTCGAGGGCGACCAGAAGGCTCCCTTTTCAATAGCTACTACACCGAGGTGTAGGGGATGATGCTATTCCTTTCCCTGGATTGCTCTACTTTACCCTTGATACGTACCTTATATTGCTGAGTGTTAAGCAAAGAGGTATCAAGAACCATTTTAAAGTCTTTGGTATTACTCGACCTAGGATTGAATCCAGGTCTCCCAGATCATTATAAATTATCCATTGGCCTAGTGGGTAAAGTACCCACTAGGCTTATGAATAATTTATAAAATAATTTTATTTCTTTAAATTATACTTTTTTACTGAGGATGATAATTATTAGTCAGTTGAAAGTTACAAATGTAACAAAGTTACAAAAACCTCATAGGAAAAAACAGAAAATAATTACCTTCCATGTACATTTATATGTACACTGAAAGCAATTCTCAAATCTCGAGGCATGAAATAATTCTAGACGACTTGACACGCAGTTAAAATCCATCACTCAAAAATTTGACACCTTTGCTAACAGGTGAGTAAGACTCCCCAACAAGTGTCCTGGATATGACATTAAACAATCTGCTGATGAGGCTCCAGTCTGGGAGATTTGGAGTATGTGAAGTAGCTCTTCATTGCGACTATTCCGTGGTACACTCTGACCGGAATGGTAGCACCTAACTGTGTCCGATCTATTGGTCGAATAGAACTGTTTGACTACTCAAACTGTGTCCCAACAAATGATATATGCTAAATTGAATTGTTAGAAATAGAACTGTTTGATCATGTATTTGTGGGTAAACAAATGACTGATTTTAAAGTGAATTCTTAGTCATACATAGCAACACTTTGAACCATTTAACTGTGTGTAAATAAATGAAGAGTGTTGAATGGAACAATTAGTTTTAAATAGCAATACCTGAAACAGCTTCACTGTAGGCAAACAAATGATTAATATTTAGTAGAATTATTAATGTTTGGTAGCAATAATTGAAACCATTTAACTGTGTACAAACAATAACAATGCTAAAGTGCAAGTAAATTAGTTGTAACTCATTAAAAAAAAATTACCTACAAACTATTTACTTAAAATCATATACGTATATCCATTTAAATTTGTGCAAACAAACGACTGATGTTAAATTGTTACTGTTACATATCAATACTTGAAACCATTCAATTGTGTGCAAACAAATCTTTAATAGTGAATAGAAATATTCGTGCTTGATAGAAATACTTGAAACCATTTAACTGTGTCTAAAAGAATCAATTCAGGCTCACATAATGATGTACCCACGAAATGGGTTTACAAAACATATTTGATAATTCTATAAAAACGAGATTTGGCATTAGATAAACAGCAATGAACATAAAACCCAACGAAACCAACCGGCACCAGAAATGGTGCAATACTTTATGTGCTAACTTATTACTTTTGGGTTCACAAACAAGAATCAAATTTGATTTGAGAGAAAATACAAATAAAAGGTTATCTTAGCTTGAGATACGAATCCTTGTTTAAAATAGTCTTTTCTTATTCAATGCATGTTTTCGCCAAATATTTTTAGAGTCCCTGAATTTTTATATTTCGCACCAAAAACGCTAAACTTGATAGAATTAGTGAGCTTGTAATATATAGTCAAGTCTTTTCATTATATATATATTTTTTTGAATTCTTTTCTAATATAAAAATAATTATTAGAAAATGACATTTCTTCATTTGTTGCTCGAGGCGTACGTTTACTTCAATGAGATTTGACATTTCTTTTCAATTTTTTCTACTTGATAAGAAGGTATTTTTCCCATTCTGTTAAAATTGAATGCAATAATCGTACGACTTTATTTAAAGAAATATCTCTGAGCGGATAGCAATTTCTTTTAAGATATAGTCTGCCTCGGCCATTATAGTCATTTGTAGTGCGATTTCAATATTAGTTACTCAAAATGCTACCAGCTCAAAGGCAAGGCGTAAAGTAAACATCTACTTGCGTTAAATTCTAAGCATAAGTAGCGTTTTATTTTATGGAAACTGATGTTTTATGACACTTATTTGCAGGACTTTACAAGAGGTGAACTGTTATCATTTCACTCCTTGCGACTTACCTTTCCCAAGGGTAACAGTCTGAAAATGAATGCAATCACGTGACAGTAGTTTGAACACGCAGATCAGCACGTTAGCCGTTACACCACTGAGACTCCTCCACACCGAAAGAAATAGAGTTTCACTTGTTGGGTGGAGGGCTAAGGGCACGTAGTTTAAAAAAGAAAGACTTAAAGTTTAATATTGCGACTTACCAGGTGATCGTACTAGGTAAGGTACAAAAATAAATCAGCTCAGTTCCAGGTGGATCTTCTCCGAGAGCACCTCCCCCTTATCAAAAAGATGAGCACATTGCTCGGTACACCAAAAGAGGAGTGCTGATGCAGCTGAATTCTTTTGTCACTCTCAGTGGTTTACTTCATGTGGGGTCCTTACATCAAACCCACTTTTGTCCCATTCTGGAATCATCGACAGGTTTGTATGCTGCGACGTATATTAGACGAATCTCTAAAAATTTAACGTTCCATGACAGTATCTTTTTTCTTTTTCATAACATATTGATTGGGGAGCGTGTGGTGCAATGGTTATCGAAGTGAGAAACAGAATCGGTGAACCAAGTTCAGATCCTTTTCTGCGTTTCACTACATACTAATATCCTTTGAAAAGTCATAAACCAGTCTCTTCTATCCAAGATTTTGCGTAAACAGCTGGACAGTCTGATCTCTTTAACCTTATAAAGGCAACCAAATTAAAAGAAAGAAAAACTTTTAATTCAATTGCAGAAGAACGTTAGGTTTTATCCGACCTTCAACAAGACCACATTTTACACAAGGTCATTTTAATGTTGGGAAGCTCTTACTAACCAAGATTTATGCGCGGCCATCACAAAATATTATTGATCCTCTTGGTATTTCCCTTTAGGTGTCAAGTGCTCAATATATATATATATATATATATATATATATATATATATATATATCGTAGTATGCGAGTTCGTACTCCAGTCGCGCTATTACATTCACTTTATGGCAAATATATATATATATATATATATATATATATATATATATATATATATATATATATATATGACGACCATGCCCATTAGAATTGGACAACGAAAACCTTTTGTAAAAATTCTTGTAAATGGAAAATTAAAAAGAATATTAAAATTCTTGTACAATGGAAATTAAAAAGAATATTACCAGAATACTGAATAACTGAAGATACTCGCTTTTTCTTGAATCCTAAATAAAAATTACGAGTAGTATTATCATGAAAATATCGACTAACATAAAATGTTTATAAACATTATCTAATGTTAACTTTTTAAAATTATTCCCAGTTCCAATGCACAAAATATAAAAGTGGATATGCCTGTGCGTCAAACTTGAACCTTAAATATCTATATATCATAAGTTTCTCATTATGTTTGTATATATGTATGCAACTATAATCAAGCAAAAACTGTACATCATGCCGATATTTCTATTAGAGTAATATTCTGTTATAATAACTTGTGAGAATGAAACTTAAAGAATAAAATCTTCAACAGCCCAGTCAGCTGAGGCAGTAGAATATACCTACTGCTGCTCTGCAGAAGGGTAAGCTTTCTCCACAACGAGTGTCCTGGATATAAAACAAAGCAATCTGATGACGAGGCTTCAGTCTTGAAGCTTTGAAGAATGTGGAGTAACACTTCACTGCCATTACTCCCTGGTATATTCTGAGCGGTAGTACCTGATAGGGTCCAATCTATGGGTTAAATAGAACTGTTTATCTATGTGCAAACAAATGACTGATGTTAACTTGAATTGTTGGTATTACGTAGCAGTACCTAGAACCATTTAGCTGAGTGCAAACAGAACTATGAGTGTGCGCAATACTTGAAACCACTTCACCGTGAGCAAATAGATGATTAATATCAAGTAAAAAAATAAGTGTTGTATAGCAATACTTGAAACCATTAAACTGTGTACAAGCAATAGCAATACTTATGTACAAAGAAATTAGCACAAATCAATTTAATAATAAGGCTACCTACAACCTATCAACTTACAAAGCATATATGTATAACCATCTAACAAATGACTGCTGTTAATTTGTTAGTGTAACATAGAACTACTCGAAAAAATTTAACATTGTGCAAACAAATGAACTCTGGCTAGTCTTAAAATGTTATCTAAGAACTATTTGTTTACAAATCAAGTATTTTATACATGAATAAAAAGGATTTGGCATTAAAAAACCTAGAAGGGTTGATATACCAGAAAACCCAACCAACTACTTCACGTTTAAAATCACCGGTTTCCAACTGATAACAGTAGTTCTTAAACTAGTGACTACTTAATAACAGCAGGAAGGATAAAAACAACAGGTGTGTGTAATAGATTAAGCCTTTGTAAAAAAAATAACTTAGAGAATAAACAATTCCCAGTCCAATTTACAATCGATTTTTTATCATTTTATGCGGTCTTTATTTACGCTGAAGACATTCTGTAATTCTTACTCCAACGATTCGTATGTTGGTTGGCGGGCTGCTTTTAAGACATGTCAACATTTGATAGGTTATTTTATACCGAAGTTAGTTAAAAAATTACGGTACAAAATGCGTCTTCATTACTATTTAAAAAAAATTAATACGTTATATTTAGTTGCAATCTCAATGTTTTAAGACCCAATTTATGAACGTGCTTTATAATCATTTTAAACTATATTTCAAATAGATCTATTTGAACCAAAAATAAGATCTTAACAGATACTACTCCTTCGGGGTTAAGTAGACCTAGGATTTATAGCAACAAACGATTAACAACTCACTCCTTATAGCTCCAGAAATATGACAACCGGTTGCAGTATTACGTTAAACCTGAGACACTATTATGGGGAGGGATCTCAACCCTCTCTAAAGGATGTAGTCAGTTTATTCAATGCCTCGCAAACATAATGCTTGCTAGACCGAAGATATTTCTAAAAATTACAACCATTGTTACAAAGGGAGCCCAACTGGTTCTTGGATCGTCTTGTAGAATCTAAAGTTTAACAAAGCCCTGCCAAGATTATAGCTTTATTTGTACCTTCTTGGGGATTTCCTTTTTTCTATGTATTTTAGACAATTGTCTGATCTCTGAATCATGCCTGTAATAATAGCAGAATCTCAGAGGCTCACTGCGACTCAGACGTAATTTTCTCTCTCTAATTCACGGTTTCCTCGTCGTTATTTTCATGTATATTCTAGTCTATACGACGCGAATCAGAGTCTTCTGAGGATGCAAGTAAACATGAGCAAATCCTAAATACTCAATCTGAATATTCATGAAAAGATTGAAAAAAAAGAAAATATTTTGTCTTGACGAAATTCCTGTTTGTGTTGGCTTCTTTTTCGTGACAATGTAAATATTTATATGTGGTTAACAATTGTATTTTTTTCTTTTACTGTGAGAAGCTGTGAATATAGCTCATAAGTATGATAGTAGACTAGAATTCTTAGGTTTTATTCCGGGAAATTCAGATCATAATGTAAGGATTGGAAAAAGACGGTCCAATACTTCCAGACAGTATAACTTTCATTCTAATTCAATTAGATTTCGAGCAATCGTCTTTAATGATCTCTGTCAGTATTATCCGTGTCAAAAATAATGGTTAATTTTACATGAAATTTTACAATAAAAAACGACCTTGTTTTCAAACGAAGGTAACAATTTTGAAAGAAGCCAGGACTCATTTGTTAGCAGATAATAAAATGGTTTCAAGTATTGCTTTCAAACACTAATAGTTCTATTTGCCAGTTAAATTGTTTCAAGCATATCAAAGGATTAAATAGTTCTATTTGATCCATAGTTGGAACCATAACAGGAACAATCTCTCTGGATCTAGGTGGAATTGGGAGCAATGGAAATGAAGAGTTGCTCTGCATTTCGCAAAGCTTCAGTGCAGGAGCCTCACCATCTGATTGTTTTTGTGTCCTATCCATGGCTCATCTTGGTGGGTGTTCTTAATCCACTGTAGAAATGCAGTCAGCGTATTCTGCAGTCCCGACCAATTGGAATGAAATATTCTAAAGAACATAATACATTTGTCTATTTACCTGTAATATTAGGTGCCTTTCGTGGTATCATTGTGAGCAAGAGACACTAGAAAACACTGCAAATAATTTCGATTTTTACTGTCTGCTTCATACACAGGGACTTTTGTCACAACTCAGTTAAGATTAGTAAAGAAATCTTTATAATCATATGAGTGCGCAGAAAATACCGACGACTAAGATAAGTCAACGTTGGGTATGAATTAATGGGATATTCGTAAGCCAGTAGTGCGACAGAGAGACGAGTTGACAAACTTAAGTCTAACGCAAGACTAAATCGCATAAAGTTTACGATAACAATCTATACTCTGTTTAACAGCATTGAGTAAATAAAGCTGCATTTAACGTAGAGTTACCGAAGTCATCCAAACTCTATCTGTCACCTCAGAGATTGCGTGGGGGGGCAAAAATTGCTACATTTCGTGCGACGCTAATCTTGCAATAGATAACAAAATAATTCAATCCTTTTGAAGGTTTTAAGTCAAATGATTAAAAAGGCCAAGTTCATTTACTAATAGATTTAGCCATACAGGCAATAGGGTATCTAAAACAAGTATCTGGAAAGGGATGAGCGTAATAAACCATGAAAAAATGCAAAAATTTTCCCTGATATACCAATAATTATTTATAGAATTTTTCTAACGTATTCATCGAGAAAATGTTTCAGATATGCTTTCAATAGATAAAAAATACTAATTTTCATTTTGGTTTTTAGATATCATAAGACTGGTCCTTTTCACATAACATCAATACATGTTCCCATGAAAAAAATAGAACAACAGAATCAATAAAGTTTTCAGCGTTTCAATACCCTTCTGTTGTGGTTTTAAAATGTTCTTTTGAAGACCAAGGAAATATTACAAAAGAAATAATACAATCATAACACCAACTTTAAGTTTTCCAGTTTTATTATTTACCATTTCAAGTAAATAATGGATTGTAATCCGACAAAATGTAAAAAAAAAATGATAACAACGTAATCCAAATAGAAGGAGAGATTTGTTGAGAAGCAAAGTCAAAACTATAGCGTTTTGGTTCTAATGAACCATCATCAGGACTATGAGCGATGATGTTAGTGATGTTAAATCAACGATGGATGCGTTAAAAGTGCAAAATATAAAAATCTAGGGAAAGGTAGTATAACAAGAAAATGTTGGCTGTCTATGACAAGAAAAAATTGTCCGTTTGATTAATGAATTAGCGTTTGTTGTTTTAAGTTACGTCTTTTGACTTTTTAGAAATATTGTGTAGAATTTATGTTCCGTTTGTTTATCGAGAAAGATTTTAAATCATTCCTTGTTTGCGACGAAGTTCTAATTCTATAAGTCTGACTTTTTCAAATGTATGTGCATTGGAAAATTTTTTTCTCATGAATAGAAGTTTCAAGATATAGACGTATATAATCCGGGAAAATATGTTGGGATGGAGGAAAAACGCTGGACATACTAGTGGGTATGATTTTTCTTGTATATAGTTGGTTAGAAAAACCTTCCTGTTTTTTTTTTAAGGAATGGGCAGTGATGAGTAGGTCTTTGCATCAAAAACCATTCTTCAACTCCGATATTTCTTATGAATGAAATCAAGATGGTTCATCGATGCAAAGAATTACTTATCAATACTCATTCCTTCAAAAACAGGAGGACTTTCCTAACCAACTATATACAAGAAAAATATATACCTACCAGTATGTCCAGCATTCTTCGTCCATCCCAACATATTTTCCCGGATTATGTACGTCTGTACTTTGAAAGTTCTATTCGGGATTTAAAATTTTCCGAGGCACGTACATTTGAAAAAGCCAGAGTTACAAGATTAGAACTTTGTCACAAACAAGGAATGATTTGAAATCTTTCTCGGTAAAAAAAAAAAACGGAACATGAATAGCCAACTTTTTCTTGTTATACAAATTTTCCCTGGATTTTTTTTTATTTTGCACTTTTTTCACATCTATCGTTGATTGAACATCACTAATATCATCCCTCTAATCCTAATGATGGTTCATTAGAACAGAAACGCTATAGTTTTGACTTTGCTTCTCAATAAATCTCTCGTTCTATTTGAAATACCTTGAGATCAATTTTTCTTTATATACACACATATATATATATATATATATATATATATATATATATATATATATATATATATATATATATATATATTCACATTCACATATATCCATATATATGCAAAACAAGTACGTAAAACAATGATTTCGGGGTGATGCAATATATATATATATATATATATATATATATATATATATATATATATAGTTCATTAGAACCGAAATGCTGTACTTTTGACTTCGCTTCTCAATAAATCTCTCGTTCAATTTGGAATACCTTGAGATCAATTTTTCCTTATATATATGTGTATATATATATATATATATATATATATATATATATATATATATATATATATATTCACATTTACATGTCTCCATATATATGCAAAACGAGTAGGTAAAACAATGATTTTGGGATGATGCAATATATATATATATATATATATATATATATTGCATCACCCAAAGACATCTGTTTTACGTACTTGTGTTCAGAGTTTTATTCTCTGCACATTGTAGCTGTATGAAGTAAATTATTTACACTCACACGGAGAAACAGATTTCAATAAAAGATACAAACTTAAAACTGGATTTTCATTTTGCCACCGGAAAATACATTTTGAAGCCCACAACGCTGTTTATTGTCGTGACATAAAGTTTCTACTTTTATTTCTACTAATATTGTGCTGCACTAAAATGACCTTAATAAATATCTAGTATTTTGTCTCACTGGGTACAAAGGGTCAGCACTTTCTATAAACTCTTTCATTATTCAAAATCTGTGTATGTTCAACACTCTTAAATGATAGTGTCAAAATACTCTGTATATCACCTTTTTGCTGTGCAGCGAAACAAATTTAAAAACATAAAAAAGCTATTGATAACGTCAGTCCTCGGGACTAATACCATTGTATTATTCTATAACTAATTATAGATGTAAACAAGCGAGAGGAATAGCATGAAAGAAAACTAGTGAAAAATTCATAAGAATTATTCAGCTGGGAAGCTTAGACAAGTGAAAAGTATTTGGGGTTATAAACAAGCAGAAAATCCGATTGTAGCATTGCAGATATGTCAGAGAAAGTTGGCAGAGACGTAGAGACAAAGACCAAATGAAGAGATAACAATAAGATAAGGTTAAAAAGGAACAGTCAAACAAGTGGTCACAGAAAAACCCCACTCATTTTATTACCTGTGTAACAATTTCCCTTTTGACCGGCTTTCAGAACTGGAGAACATGTGGTAGTATTTTCAAGTCGATCAAAAGGTAGTATTTTTTAGTCGATCAAGAGGTAGTATTTTCAAGTCGATCAAGAAAAAATCTGTTTTTTTGACCAATGACAGCCACACACAATTGGGCAATTTAAGACTACTAATTTTTTTCTGATTTCTAAACAAGCAAGAGAAATAAGATAAAATAAAGACTTGCAAAAAAAAACAATTGAACATGAACGTGACAGTGATGGCAATTGTAATCTGTGCACTTGGAACAATACCCAAAGTTTTGGTGAAAGGAATGGAAAACTTTGAAATAAAGGGACAAGTGGAGGCCATCTAGACTAGAGTATTATTAAGATAGCCTAGAATACTGAATAGAGTCTTGTATACACTGAAGAGACTTGCTATCACTCAAACTCAAGTGAAAAACCATCAGCGAATAACTCTATAATATTAACAATAATTATAATAATAATGCTAAAGGACTTTGTAATAATCAACAGAAAAAAGAGAACGTGCAGAATTGTGGACTTTGTTGTCCCGGCTGACCACAGAGTATAATTGAAAGAAAGCAAAAAGAAGGATAAGTACCTCGACCCTGCTAAATTATACCAATAGTAATTGGTGCTCTTGGTTCGGTCGCCAAAGGATTGGTACATGGGACTAGAGGAATTGGAAAAAGAGAACGAGTGGGGGCCATCCAAACTACAGTATTGTTGAGATTAGCCAGAATACTGGGAAGAGTTCTGGAGACTTGAGGACACTTGCTGTCACTTAAACTCCAGTGAGAAAAAAATAACCTCAGCCTAGTGTAAATGGTATATGCACAACCCAGCATCTGTCCTAGAAAATGATACACATAAACACCTATGAGACTTTGACATACACATAGATCACCTAATCCCGGCCTGAAGACTAAATCTTGCAAAATTGTCGAATTTGCTATCCCGGGTGACCACAAAATAAAACAAAAAGAATGTGAAAAGAAATATAAGTACCTCGAACTTGCAAGGGAATTGAAAAAAATTATAGAACATGAATGTGACAATTATACCAATTGTGAGTGGTGCTTTTGGTACAGTAACTAAATGATTATTAAAGAGACTGGAGGACCTGGAGGTTGGATGACGAGTGGAGACAATCCAAACAACTGCCAGAATACTGAGAAGAGTCCTGGAGACTTGAAGAGACTTGCTGTCGCTCAAAATCCAGGGAAAGACAATCAGCTAAAACTGACGTGAAAAGTAAATAATAATAATATTGATAATAATAATAATGATGAGAAGAAGAAGAAGAAGAAGAAGAAGAAGAAGAAGAAGAAGAAGAAGAAGAAGAAGAAGAAGAAGAAGAAGAAGAAGAAGAAGAAGAAGAAGAAGGTGGAAATTTGAGCAAAAAGCAGTGCAAAAATCCTTGCAAGAACACTAGCCAACGCTGGTGAGGGAAATTAATAAAATAATTCATATTGTTTTCTGCGTATTTTGTTTTTTTCATAAAACTCAAGAGTATCGGAGATTGTATAAATCCATCTTTTTGATTGGTTAGTTTTGTTTGAGCAACAAGCCGAACACTGAATCAGAGCCAGAAGGCCAGATTTTGTGTTTATTAACAAGAATAAAAAACATGTCATCTAGTAGATTTTCCTATTCTGTTGGATCGCTGAGTGACAATGAAAGAAAGCAAAAAAGACTGACAAATACTTGGATCTTGGCAGAAAGCTGAAAAAGCTATGGAACATGTAGATGACGTTGATACCAGTGGTAGTTGGCGTGCTTGGAAGAATTCCAAAATATTCAGAAAAGAGATTGGAGAAATTGGTGATCAAAACAAAGATCGATACTATGCACACTACAGATTGACTACAGTACTTAGAAGAGTCCTGGAGACTAGAAGAGACTTGCTGTCACTCAAAATTCAGTTCAAGATTACTAGCCAACGCTGGTGAGGAAAATTAATGAAACAATTCACATTGTTTTCTGCGTATTGTAAGCCATTTTGTTTTTTCATATAACGCAGGAGTATCGAAGATTGTATAAATCCATCTTTATGATTTGTTAGTTTGGTTTGGTTTGGTTTCATCGTGTTTTATGGTATATCAACCTTTTTTATAATTATATAGCAAATCCTTGTTATATATATATATATATATATATATATGTGTGTGTGTGTGTGTGTGTGTGTGTGTGTATAATTTGTAAGTGAATGGTTTGTAGCCCGAGTTAATTGTTTCCATACAGTTGAATGGTTTTAAGTACTGCTATAAAACACCAAGAATTTCATGTAATTTTAATCATTCGGGGGCTTACATTTAAATGGTTTCAAATATTACTATTGATCATTGATAATTCTGAGTGACATTGTTTTTAAACCAGTCCAAGCTCATTCATTTGTACTTAGTTAAATGGTGTCAAATCCTGTTATCCAATACTAATAAATCTATCTTATATTGTTTCAAGTATAGTAAATGACTAAATAGTTCTATTTGACCTGTTGATGGCACCCTAATTGGTACAATTCTGATGGGTTAGTGTTAAGAAATCCTACATTTTCATTCTATACACATTTTGGTTAATAAAAAACTCCTCGGAACTCTTTTTTCCTGTTTTATCCAGCATGACAACTGTCTTTATTTACATAAAAGATATGTACAGTTATTACAAAACATAACGTATAACATTCATACACACACACACACACACACATGCACACACACACACACACACACAACCACACACACACGGAGTATTACCTATGAATAAGTGCGAAACTAACAAGATAATAACATTATAAAACCGAAAATGACAGGATTTAGTTGTTTCTTGTTGTTTATTATTCATTAAAAACGGATAATATTAGGTATTTTGCACCACAAAACTACACAGCTTTGAAACTTTATATCAAAAAATATAAATGCAGCACATCTGAAAACAAAAACAAAATTACCCGAACATGTATAGTTTTGGACTGTTACGTATTAATATTTTGGCAACATTTTCAATGCTCTGGAGTTTGGTAATAAACAATGCCTAATGATATCCGGTTTGATTTTATATTGTTCAAATAGAAGTGGCAGAATTTTGATTTAGAAGAAAATTAGCTTTAAAAATTTAACATAAAAAAGGTGGGTGTGTTCTTATTGACTGTAGATACTGTACAAAAAGATGATTAGAAATTGCCATACCCTGAAAACAATGTCGATTTTGACCGTGGTAGAGTATGTGTTCTAGATGTAAGTACTGTTTATATACCCTTTCTTTGTAACTAGTGAACAAATGGATTATTTATTATTGTACAGCTAAATTACCAGTATTTTTAGGCTTGAGTAAATTGAAATATATATTGACGATGTTGCAAACTTATTTTTCGTCAACAACTGCTGTTTGCTTCCACCCATCTCTCTCTCTCCCTCTCTCTCTCTCTCTCTCTCTCTCACAATTAAACTATGGTTAAAACTGGATTCATATTTTATTTTGTAACCAAAGTATATACGGAAATGAATTTTTGGTTGTCAATGAATAAAATTAAATTTGTCAATACTGCAACTCAAACACTACAGTACAGCAAGCATTCAAATAAAATACAATTCTCTTTAGAATATCTAGTTTGAATGCATAAAAACATAAATTCTAATGATAATGATAATTTTATGAAAACGTTAAGTAACAAACTGAGGAAATCAATCTTGAGATAACCTATCCATGGCAACGAAGGAGACACATCAAAAGAGAAAGTGAATCTCAATTAATAGCAGCACAAAACAACACCATAAGGACCAATTATATCAAGGCAGAAATTGATGATACGCAACCGAAATGAAACAAGTAATCACATAATAAGCCAATGCAGCAATCAAGCGCAAGCAGAATACAAGAGTAAGCATGATTGAATGGGAAAGGTAATCCACTGGGAAGGGTACAAAAAATTAAAATTTGACCCCACAGACAAAGGGTATATACATAAATCAGAACCTGTCCAAGAAACAGAAATGCATAAAATTTTATGGGATTTTGAAATACAAACGGATCATGAATTTCTGGACAAAACTGACCAGAAGAATTCTATAGATCTGAAGAAATTTGCTGTCATTTAGACTCCCCTGAAAGACCACCAGTTAAAAATGATTATAAAAATCGCAAGGAATAAATTGATAATACATAACAGAAAAAACGTTAAAAAAATAAAACCTGAAAAATTAAAAGGAAAAGAAAACAATTGTTTGGATACTTCAAGCAACAAACCAGAAGATTGCACATGAGAAAACATGGATGGCTACGAAAGTGAAATCTAAAGAGAGATATTCAATCTATGTAAATAGCAGTTCAAATTATGCTCTGAAAGAATACAGGGTGGAACGATACAATTGTCATCCTAAAGAAAACAACACTACAATTTTATTTTAAAACTTCTTTTGAAAAAATCAATTCAGGTAACTTGATTATGTAGTAGAGCTGACAGCTATTCAATGTAGCCGCCTTCAGCCTCAATCACCGCCTCGATACGGATCCGGAACTTAAAGCATGCCTTTTCCACGAGCGCCGGCGGGAGCTTGGCGAATACTCGGCGGATGGCGGCGATCAGGCTGGCTTTGGTGTTGTGGAAGGTCATGTTGGTGATGTTCTCAACGTATGACCAAACGAAGAAGTCCAGCGGGTTCAGGTCGGGGGGGAGTGGGGCCAGTGAGAGAAGGGTGCAAAGTCGTAGACTCCTTCTGAAGCCAAGCCTAGGTCTCTTTGGACTTGTGGGCCGGCGCTGAGTCCTGCTGCCACACTCAGGGTCTGCCACCGGCCACCTGATTGTACCAGGGGATCACCACACTCTTCAGCACACCCAGGTACACGTTGGTGTTGACTTTCAAGCCGACTTCGAAGATGTGAGGTGGCATGGTGTGCCCCTCACTTGAAACCACACCAAAGAACATAACCGTAGCCAGAGAATTTGTTTTCATCACCCTTGGCACGTCCCTATTATTCGTGGCAATCCAAATTTGCATTTTGAGGGTGCTGGCAATGGTCCTGTTGTCATAACTTGGATTGGTAGAGAGCATGATTTGTACAGCGGTGCATCTCTGATCTTGCTAGTTGAACATTGTGTCACTTTCAGACATGATAGAAGGCTCCTATCGCTCTTGGAATTTGTACACAACTGACCAACTATTAGATAGTCTGCAACCAAAAAAGAAAATCGGTTTTCATTAAACGGAAATGGAATCATATCAACTTTTATAGAGCGACAATTTTATCATTCCACCCTGTAGCAAGTGGAGGTCTGCGATGACGGAGATACGATTAATCACATATTAAGTGAATGCAGGAAACTGGCTCAAAAGAATTACAAAACGAGATACCACTTAGTAGGAAAGATGATCAACTGGAAATTATGTGAGAAACTAAAATTTTAGTATAGTGACAAATAGTACTAACACAAACCAGAACCTGTACTTGAAAATCATCATCATCATCATAATCATCATCATCATATCGCGCCCCCAGCATTGATCTCCCTGGTCCTCTCTCGCCATCCGTCTATATCATCCGTTGCTCCCGGCAGGCTATATCCTGTATCGGCACAGAGCTGTTCTAGTTGGTCGTCCTGCCTTTGCTAGTTCATGTGAATTGGTCCACAGGAGTATGTCATTTATGAGTTTGTTCTTACTTCTCCGGTATTGTCCCGCATGTCTGGTTCGTCTAACTTGGATACTTTTCGTGATGGGTTGTAGATAGAACAAGTCCTTGAAAATAAAACACATAAATTCTCTACTTCGAGAAACAAATGGATAACTGAATCGCAACCAAAACACGAGACCCTGTGTTATTAACTAGAAGAAAACAACTTGGTATTTTGTTGATTTTACCGTTCCAGCAGAACACAGAATGAAGAGAAACTTGTAGGTAACAATGAAACCATATGTAATTGGAGCCATTGCAACGATCTACAAGAACCTGGAAAAGATACTGGGAGAATCGAGGGAAAGAGTAAGAATCGTGACCATCCACACCGTTACACTAATATAAATCAGCCAAGATACTTAGAAGAATCCAGGAGAGACTTCTTGTTACTCAAACTTTAGTGAAAAACCGTAAGTCAGAATGAAATATCCTTAAGAAGTTAAAGAGACTGTAGAAATAGGATATCAGAAAAAGAATTGAGACCATTGAGACTATGACATCACTAAAACTGGCTAAAATACACAGTGGAGTCCTGGAGACCTGAGAAAATTTACTGTCACTTTGACTCGAGTGCACAAAAGGAATTCAAACTAAGCTTGATTGGATGGGAAGTGTAATCAGTAATAACTAAAGAAAATATTATCATAGTATTAGATGATATTTGCACAAACCAGAATCAGTCCTTGAGAATGAGACCCACAAAATACTTTGGGATTTTGAGATGCAGACAGATCCCCTAATTTTGTCATACTAAAGGACCACAGAGTGAAAATCAAAGAAAGCAAGAAGAGAGGCAGATCTTGAACCTGGCCAGGGAACTGAAAAAACTGCTGAGTATAAGGATCAAGGTAATACTAATTGTAGTTGTTACATTAGGTTGGTTGCTAAGTTTAAACTTAGCAAATTTAAAAGGTTCTTTTGTGACCCGCTTAAATGTCCTCGACCTTGTAAGAAAACCTGGTTACAATTGTGGCAGGACCACAGATAATAAACATACTTTGGATCTTATATAGCCACAATACATCATCCATAACAAATGATAAATTATAATCTAATTCAACGCGGGACCCTGATAACAGGACTTGATATCCTGATCAGCAGTGCTACCTTGATAGCCAACACGGAGGAAACATCGGCATCCTGCGAATGCTGGCTATTCTAATTTCAGGTACACAAACAACGACCAAAGCAGCAACTCAACTTCGAGACACTAATAGAAAAAATGAACTAGGGCAGACAACAATCATGTAGTTCACTGTTATTTTAAGAGCAAAGTGGGTATAACAAAAATAGTAAAAATTTAGACAGGATCCACTAGATTTAGTACAAGCCAAAGACTTGCGAACTGGGCAAGAATGGTAATAAAGAAAGGTTTGTTTTCCAACCTTGACATACTAAACATGTGTAAACAAGTAAGCTGTGAAGAATATCAACAAGATCCCGCAACCTTAACCGAAAAAGTTAAAAACTGAAAAATAAGAAACCCGTTTACGAATTTAGCGGTTAGAGTGTTCGCCAAAGGCCCGGGATACCTGGGTTCAATCCCTGGTCGAGTCATACCAAAGACTCAAAAAATGGTACTTGATGCCTCCTTGCTTAACACTCAGCATTATAAGGTACGGATCAAGGGTAAAGTGGAGCGATCCGGGGAAAGGAGTAGCGCCCTCCCCTGCACCTTGGTGTAGTAGCTATCGAAAAGGGAAACTTCGGGTCACCCTCGACTATTGTCGCCAACTTTACTTATCATATGCTAACTTTGGCCTTTAGTTTCTAATGAAGTCCAATAAGGTGAGCTTCTCTTGACCAGGTTCAATAGTTACTTGAAATTACAGTAAATTGTCCTTGAATTTAAAGCACAGATTGTGCACAGCAGTGATTTTACAAAGAAAAAATAAATAAAATCATTCATACATTTTAAAATGACAATATAGTAAAAGACAATAAATTGTTATTATTGTTAACGGAGAGTTGTTTTGATAATGAAGTTGCCAATGTCTGCAGCAATGTCTTTCTCAATCGGTACGTGAAGCTTCAACGAAGTTTCCTCGATCTCCGTTCTGCGGATCTTTAAAATTACGGTGTGGGCGCAGAAAGCCTTGAAAAAGTAACGTGACGAAACATGCATGAGGTCATCCCGGTAACATAAGCTCAAATTTTGATTTACTATGTTATTTTATAAATTATTTTCTTGGTTTCTTATCATTATCATACCTTTTCCTTAATTAAGGCACATCTTACTTCTCTTCTGTTTCAAGTTTATTTCTTTTAATTCGGTAAAAATATCAGCAAGAAACCCTACGTCAGTTCTCTTGCTTTCCAAATCAATTTAGATCCTTTCATGAATTGATTTAAAAAAGAACCTAGAATAGATCCATAAAAATCATTAAATCTTCGCAAACAACTTTTTTTAGAAAGTCCTCGAACTTCGATATGTAACTAAAGACGCTCAAATCTTCTTCATTTTCGTAGCCAAGTTGCAGGAATATATGTATTCAGGGGATAGGCTTTTATCTTATTCACTGCTTTGATTATCACTTTGAAATGTTCATGTTATCTACCGCTGAGATGCTTTCGAGCTAAATGTTCACGATGTATAATGCAGCGGATTGTAAAAATGTTCGGAACTGCTTTTTTATAATAGGATGATAATTGACAATGGCGACAAATCATAGAAGGTGCGTTGTCAGTTGCACATGTGATGATATTAGTAAAGAAAATGATTCTTCCATAGAAAAAATACTCAACTGTCTTGAAAATTGTTGAATCTTTCGAGTCAATTTTTAATGGTTCAATATACCAGAATTCCTCATTAATGGCAGGATCGACATTTAAATTGTAAAAATAAACCATTAATAGTGTGTGTTTCAATATAATAGAATTCCTCATTAATGGCAGGATCGACATTTAAATAGTAAAAATAAGCCATTAATAGTGTGTGGGTACTATGCTTGTCAAGATACTTTACTGCAGCCTTGATTCCGTGACTACCACATGCGTTTCCGGGTAGTTATTTTATCAACTCCCTTTGTGCTCACGTTATATTTGAAAGATCCACTGATGTACGATGGCACAATCTATCCGGAACATCCTCCGACGGTTGGGGTGGTTCGCTGGGGAATGTTGCCTGGGTGTTGGCAACTCAAAGACGAGAAGAACTGTCCGTTAACAATCAGAAATTATTTATTGAAACACAATGGTGTAACAATAATATATACAATATATTTATAGAGAGAACTTGTCACTTTTTTGTGTTTGAGAAGCAGACAGTTGAGTTATTTGGCTAGTGCAATTGTTCTATCTTATTCAGTTTTTTATCTTATTCAGTTTTTCTATCTTATTCATTGTTTTGGAGAGTGATGATTTTGCTGGAGAGGCTTTCGTTCTTGGGTTGATTTATTTTCTTACACGCGTGTCTTTGATATGGACATCAGATCTCTTCTCTTCTCTAACGCTAAAAACATATATTTTTAAAGAGGATTCCCATGGGAACAAACATTCCCGATTAACTAACCAATCACAGATCATTTGGTATCCTTTTACTACTTTTGACTCGTCAGCCAATCAAATGTGCTGATCTACGTCTGTGGAAAATGTATCCCTTCTACGTATCAAATTTTGATTGATCATCCAATCGAACCACAATATAAGGGTTTGGTAAATTAACGATCCCAGCCCGCGCCTTGCGGGGAGTATTTCTTTTCACTTTAACCAAAACAAAAATGAAAGATCTAATGTTTTAACCCCAGCAGGTTGACAAGAGATGTCATTATTTAAATTGGGTCAACGCACTGACAAACTCCGAAATCTATTTGCCATTTATTTTGACAATCTGAAAGTTCGGTTGGTACTTACCTTTGAAATTGATTTTTCAATTGCTTTTTCCATAGAAGAATGCATCATACTCTCCATGAGTTTTTAGCAACAGTGAAAACCTCATATTGTTATAAAATTTTTCTTTTCTACGCAATGTGTATCATCAACTTATAATCAAGATTCAATTGTTTTTAGGTCATCGCTTAGTTTGGTTTTAATGTCATTTGTAATTTCATAAATTGAAGCTGATATGGTACTCTTATTTGATTAATAGATTAACACAGATGTATATAATGTATCCGCCATAATTGCATTAAAGATTTTTTCATTACCGGTAAAATGACCGTTTCTCCAACATGACGCTTTCCATTTTTGGCAATCAGCGTTGAAATTTTGTATGAAG
>OY757927.1:50027998-50292998 GCA_963585895.1 Sepioteuthis lessoniana | reverse complement strand
CACAATCGAATTCAAGAGTTCTTTTCTTATCATGCCGATCAGAGGGTGACTCCCATGCTGCCGTAGCTTCCATTAGATTCATACAAGTTTTTTTCGAACCTCCTGTACTGTTCTCAAATTGACCGCTAAACTAATTGAAAGCCTCGTATAGTTCTTCCGTCTTGAATGCCCATCAGTACAGTATGTATTTTTCAAATTTTTTGAGGAATGAATAGTATTACACTACTGCTTTCCTCACTGGCAATAACATTTGTTTGCAACTGAAACAAAGGGTATGCGAGAAATTAACATTTTACAAGTGAGACAATTTACTCATCACATCTTATATATATATATATATATATGCTTCCTATTATTCGTAAAATTATGTCCCTCTTCATACATAAACACAGACACACATACACACTCACACACACACACACGCGCACATATATATATATATATATATATATATATATATATATATAGTGCAAAAATCAAAAGCTCTGGTATGGATGGCCTTTATTCTTCTTCTCACCTCTAATTCATCTACTCTCTTTTCCACGTTCTTGGAGAATGTTTCAAGAGCTTCAACTATGTGTGGTATCACTGTCACATTCATTTACAACAAGATTTTCCGCTCTCAAGCAAGATCCAGATATTTGTCCAGTTTTTCGTTTTCTAAGCCAAATGGTAATAGTATTGTTGTAGTTGTTGTAGTTTTCACAAGTACTTTGTTTCTGTTTTAAATTTTCGTTGTTTTTTATCGCAACAGACTCGATTAAATAGCATCATTAAAATTCTTGTTATTATTATTATTAATATTGACAATAATTCTTCTAAAAACAGAAAGAGATAAGATAGCGACTATATTCTTCTACTTTGACAAAAACAAATATCTTATCGTAATCAATGACAAAAAAATGTCATGTATGGATTGAATGGATTTCGAGACTGGCTTTAATGAAGAGGACACTCATTGTCATTGAATAATGACATGGTAGAATAGCTGTAAGCAAAATGTATAGTGAGGCTATTGAATAAAAGTTTTCTCTCATCCAATGGTGATTAACGCTTCCAATTAAAATTTTGTCACAAGAGATTTACACTTATGAATATCCAATCAAGATGGATTCCACAGCAATGCAGCAAATTCCAGACCTTACATCAGTTTTCATTGCTTGATGACTCACTCATTAGATTCAGCGAACAGACTTTAAGTTATTGTAATGTTAGGCGGAGAAAGCCTTGGAGTAAAATCTATTATCCGATCAACAGGTAATGCTTTACTGTGAATAGTTGTTAGCTCAAGACGATTGGAATATTTAAACAAAAGATTGCGGATAGACTGCATCGGTTAAAGTAAATATCAAAATATCCCAAGATATTAACCAAAAATTAGTAATAACAGTTACTTTAGTATTTGTTGGCCGTGCAAAATCGAGTAGCGTGTATGAAAGCGAAATTGGAGAACCGAATCCGACTGAGTTTGTATTATGTTGAATTCATATTAAGGTTCTTCTGGGTGGTATAAATCAGCATCTATTTAGAATATCACACTGAGAAAATGACTACGGTTATGTTAAAATATGTGCTTGCTTCAACAATCCAAATAAGAATAAGTTTTAATCGCTGAATCTTTTTATTCATAAACTTTTACATTAAAACTAAACAACGTCCAAACTTGAAAGGCCACCATATTGACTTAATCAACCATCTCCATAATCTAACCATGTTGAAATATTATCGGGCAAATTATATCTTCTGAAGATTTGTGTGAGATAAATAACCCAATAATCAACCCTAACCCTAATCTTAATCCCAAAATAAACCCTAACCGTATGCCTAATCCCTATTAATTTACCATTTAACCATTTTAAATCACCACTTTTTAATCACCGATTTTACGCTTGTTGTAAGAAAGATCAATGTTTTAAGACTCGGCTGGTTTTTATTTCAATTTTTGAGTGTGAAAAGCTTTACAAGTAAAAAGAAGACATTAACCTGATTTGGTTTCTTTGTTTAATCGTATATCAACCTTCAAGGGTAATTTAATGTCAAAATCATCTTTGTATAAGAGCAGCAGTGGTACTATTTAAACCGCTGCTGAGGGAGATAAAAGGAGGCGTGCTTTTTACGATTACATAAGTGCGAAAGTGAACATAATTGCTCTAGTGAAGTTCGAACTCGCAGCCCAAAACCATTGTACTATAAAGACTAAGCAGTTATTTACTAAAACTCTAGCCTAAATTGTAAATGTAATAACAGCATTTTAATAGTAGTAGTAGTTGTAGTAAGAGTAAGAGTATTTTAATCCTTTTGGGTTTTTCACATTAGCATTAGCTGATGGTCTTTCACTGAAGTTTGAGAGACAGCAAGTCTCCGCAGGTTTCCTGGACTCATCTCAGTATTCTAGCTGATCTTAGCAATGCTGTAGTTTAGATTGTCTCGATTTTTCCTCCAATTTCGAACTCTTCCAGTCCCCTTTTCCAAGCTTTTGGAGACCGTTTAAAGGGCATCAATTACAACTGGTATCATCGTTACCTTCATATTCTACAGCTTTCTTAGATCTCTAGCAAGGTCCAAGTACTTGTCTCTCTTTTCGCTTTCTTTGATTTTCACTTGGTGACCCACTAGAACTGCAACGTCCCATATGCCGCTAGTTCCTTTTGTTCTTTTTATTTTAACATTTGGTCTCGTCTTCTGGCCAGGATTTGTAGATCTGTTGTATTTCAAAATCTGAGAGAATTTTATGCGTCTCATTCTCCTGGACAGATTCCGGGATATCCGTATACTGGTTGCTCGTTTGATCAAATCTAGATTTTATGCGTAATTCCAAGTAGATCACAATCCCACCCTGTCGTGTCTAGTCTTATATTCTTTTGCACTAATTTGCTGCTTTCGCTTATTATGTGACTGATCGTTTCCTCTCTATCAACACATAACGTATATTTGCTATTTGGTTGCGTAATATCTATTTTTGCTTTAAGATAGTAAAAGTAAAGTTGGTGACCTAAGTCGAGGGTGACCCGAAGGCTCCCTTTTCAATAGCTACTTCACCGAGGTGTTCGCGAGGGTGCTACACCATTCCCTTGATTTCCCCTTTACCCTTAATACACACCTCATAATGCTGAGTGTTAAGCAAGGCGGCATCAAGTACTATTTTTGGTATGACTCGACCTGGGATTGAACCCCGGTCTTTGGACCATAAGTGAACACTCTGCTCGTTAGGCCAAGTTGGTCCTTATGGCACTGTTTTGTGTTGCTATTTGAAGACATTCAATTTCTCTCTTAAGGTTTCCCTATCTTAGCCGTGTCTGGTGTGAGATTTCACGTGTAATTCGTTTGAAATGTCTATACAATTGCTTTTCTTCCTGTTTTTGTTTTCTAGTTATTGTTGTTCTGTTGATCTTTGTGTTGTCTTGGTTAGGTCGAGTCGCAATTCTTATTTTTTGAACTTGAGAGATTTTCACATCAGCGTAATCTGACGGTCTTTCACTGGAGTCTGAGCGACAAAAACTCTCTACAAGTCTCCAGGAATCTTCTCAGTATTCTGGCCGATCTCAGCAAAGCTGTAGTTTGGATTGTCCCCACTAGTCCTCTTATTTTCATGTACTCTTGTCCTTTTACCAATCCTTTGGTTACTATACCAAGAGTACCAATTACAGTTAGTATAACTGCCACTTTCATGTTCCTTAGATTTTTCAATTCCCAAACAAGTTCCAGGTACTTATCTTTCTTTGCGTTTTCTTTCAATTTTACTCAGTGGGCAACCGATTTCTAAGCCTTCCATGCTCCTTTCTAAGCCTTTGGGATCCGTTCCAAGCGCACCAATTAAAATTAGTAACATAGTTACTCTCATATTCCACAGCATGTTGAGTTCTCTAGCAAGGTCTACAAGGCTCATTAAATAAGTTTCCAGACTTTTTCCTATGGATACTTTTATTGATAGTACACACATGAAACTCTAATCCCCTTCAAAATAATCTCCTCCGGCTGCAATGCACTTCTTGAACCGTTCCAACAACTTCTCGAAGGCACCAGGGAAGATCTCTTATGTGAGCGTGTCAATGACCTTCGTCACAGCCTCTTTCATCTCCTCAATTGTCTCATAACGACAGCCTCCTTGAAATTAGAGTATAACCATAAGTCACAGGGAGCAAGTTCTGGACGATAGAGAGGCTGAAGAACTGTCTTGATACTATTTACCAACCCCTCCGCTCGGGCAGGATATGACACAAGGTCAATTTTTAAGCGGAGTTTAACAGGTTTCAATTCAGAGTTTTCCTTCTCCTAGACTAGTTGCCTAACCAAGGCTGAAGAACCTAGTCTGTCCTACTATTTACCCATAGCTGGAGGGGGAATAATTGGAATTTTACCTTTCCCAAGGGTATTAGTGCTATGTGAAATGCAATCAGTCTCGTCCAGGATTTGAACTCGTGTCGCCGTGTCCAATTCCTACGACGATAACGACTACACCACGGGCACCCCATGAAGAACTGTCTTGATGCCCATCTTGGTCAAATAGTCTGTGACAAGGATGGAGTTGTGGACTGATGCATTGTCCTGCTGGAAATGCCACTGAGCCGATTTTAAGAGTGCTGGCCTCTTCCGACGGAATCTCTTCCTGAACTCCCTTAAAACCTCAACATAGTATTCCTTGCTGACAGTCGATCCAGTGGGATTCCAGTGCATGTAAATCATGCCAGTGCTGTCAAAAAAAGGGATCGTCAAAAGTTTGTGGGTGGATTTGCTCTGTATGGCCCTCTCGGATCTGGGAGAGCTAACATGCTTCCACTAGGAACTCTGTCTCTTGGTCTCTGGGTCATCGCAGTAGATCCAACTTTCATCGCAAGTTACTTGAGCATCGAGAACTGCGGGATCTGAATTGATCAGCTCGATTATCTCCCTGCTGTCATGACAACGTCTTTCTTTCTGATCTTCTATGATTACCCTTGGTACAAACCTCGCGAAAATGTTCCCATACTGACATCAAACTGTGCACTTATTGTCTCTATAGACACATGACGTTCCTTATCCATGAAATTCTTTATTTGGCCAATCAACTCTGGTGTTCTGACTTCCTTACTCCTCCCACACCTCTCACTATCCCTCACAGACTCCCTGCCTTCCTTAAATCTCTTATGCCACTCAAAAATTAATGCTCGATTCATGCAAGATGGTCTAAAAGCAGTCTGGAGCATTTCATACGTTTCTGTAGTATTTTTTCCAAGTTTAAAACCGAATTTTATTGCATATCGTTCTTCTAAAGTGACCTCACGTCCAGATTGCATTTTTGAAATTCACCAGATGTGACAATCAGGATTTAGTAGGATGTATTTCAATTGCTGCTGTAGCTGTTCATTTGAATCTAAAATCATAAAAATTGGTCAGTCATCTTATAAGATGTATAGCAATAACATACTGAATTTTCAAGATTCTACGAAAATTTTAAATGCGTGTACCAAAAAAGCCTGGAAACTTATTAAAGGCACCTTGTACATATATTTCTCTCTTTTTGTTTTCTTTGATTTTCATTCTGTGATACACCGGAATGGCAAAATTCACCAGACGGCATGTTTTCTGCTTTTTGTAACTGAATCTAGTCTCCAAGCCGAAATCCTGTGATCCGTTCTATCTTAAAATCCCAAAGTATTTTACACGTTTTATTCTCTTGGACGAGCTTTGGTTTGTGCAAATACCACTCTGTAGTCTGATTAAACATCAATCTCTAGCACAATTCCCCGTGGATCTCGACCCCTACTCTACCGTCTCTAGTCTAATACTCCTTTTGCACTAGTTTTCAGCATTCATTTACTATGCAATGTTTCGTTTCGTCTTTGTCGCTACATAATCTACACTTGCTATTCTGCTGCATATGATCAGTTTTATAATTAATATAACTGGTCCTTATGACGTTGTTTCGTGTTGTTATCAGGAGAGATTCGGTTTCTCTTTAAGCTTTCGCTTTCGTAGATATATCTCGGTTTTTTCGTGCGCGATTTCGCCATTTTGTCTCTTGAAATACCCATACAGTTGTTTTTCTTCCCATTTCTGTTTTCTAGTTATTGTTGTTCAGTTTGTCCTTCCGTTGCCAGTGCTGTTACTGTCCACTGTAATTAGTATTTCTTTGTTTCTTTTATGCTGTCTTCAAGTACTTGATTTGATGCATCTACGCAGTCTTCAATGCTGGTAAATCATATTCCACCCTCTTTTCTTGATACATACATTCTAGGTCATTGTCCTTTGGCCAAATTTTCTGAGTTTCTCCCTTGTTCATTTTACGAATGGTCCCCAGTATCTTACAAAGGTGACTGCCCGGTAGTATATCTCTTTGATGTGATTTCTATTGTAGAGCTTGGTGTTAAGCAGTTTTCGTTTTGCTGGGATACTCTTTTCGTATTTTTTCTTTCATGTCTGCCTATTTGATAGTGTCCGCTTTCAAAATTCCTTAGTAATTTTCCTTCTCTCCAAACTATTATTTAATTACTGTTATAGTTGATTGTATTGTTTTATTATCTAGTTTGGTCGGGCCGTGAGTTTTTCAGTTAGCTGTTAATTTAGATAAAAAGATTGAGTGGAAATGTAAGTCAAATTGGAAAGTTCAAGCGATACCTGTCAAGGATACCTGTCATCTCTATACAAGAAGACCAAATGTAAACAAAATAGATTCATGTCTGGTCACAAGTTTGATTGGGTAAATGAAAAACACGGTAAAATTTTGGGAACATGTGTGAGAAGACGCAATGACTAAGATGACATCACACTAACAATATCCTGAATTTAGATATATAAGTATTAGCAAATTTTGAAAAAGTTGTCAGTTGGAGTTCAGTTGGAGGCAGCAGGATAAGTTGTCTGCTCAGGTTAGACGTCGGTCGGGTTAGTGGGAGTCTATTTGTGTTTCTGTTCATAGACCCTAACAGATTCTCTGTCTGTCTGTCTGTCTGTCTCTCAAGAACGTGATACTGTATGCAGTCTGAACACTGAACCGCATATCTGGATAATTAAGCGACAATTTTTACAAATATCTTAGACATATTGTTGTTATACCAATACGTTCCAATAAATGATTGTTAATCGTTGACGAAGAGTTCTTCTGGTCTTTGAATTGCCAGCACTCAGACAACTTGTTCCAACAAATCACCCAAACCGACCAGATGAATTGTGTCATTCTCTATCAAACACAACGTGAGGTACAGAGGGGATTTATAAACCAACTACTGGAAACGCAAGTGGTATTCACGTTGTCAAGTACATAATAAACCAGGATAAGACCAAAGTAAAAGAACTGTGTATAGCGTTACATTTCGTCTCCAGGACTCTTCTCACTATTCTGACAGATCTTACTAATGCTGTAGTCTGGGTGATCTCCACGTGTCTCCTTATTTCCAAGTCTTCCAGACTTTTGGTATTTTTCCAGTGCACCAATTACAACTGGTATCATTAACTTCATGTTTCTTATTTTTTGTCCTCAAGCAAGTTCTTAGTACTTATATCTCTTATTACTTTCTTTTATTTTCACCCTGTGGTCCGCCCGGACGGCAATGCCAACTTATTATTGTCAGGTTATTATTATTATTAATATTATTATCATTATCATTATTATTATTGTTTGATAGAAAGCAGAATGACTTGTGAAATATTTTGATGACGATGATACAAATCTTAACTGGAGCCCGATGAATTGTCTCAAAAAAACTAGAAAATTTACTGAGTTTATTAGAGATCAGGGTTAGAAATTCGACCATCCAGACCTCGACACTACAAAAATCAGTTGCAATAATTATGTCCATTTAATTAAACATTGCTAATTAGGTTTATAAATAGTTCTTGAAGATGGAGATGTAATTTACTAATATGGAATTGTTGCTTTCATAGAATACACTCGAAACGAGTATGACTGACCTCTCAAGAGATCGTTTAGTTACTGATCTTATGGTGGCCGTAGAGGCCAAATCGCTATCCATATATTTCAGTGCAGTGTGGATAAGAATGATTGGAGTTGGGACGTGTTATTGGAGTCCCCTCTCTTCTTTCCTTTCGGCGCCGTCTCGTTATCACTGCGAAACGATGGAGTTCCCTTACATGGCATGCAGCTCCTTCCTATGCGGATTTCCTCCAGCAGCATCTGTCCAAGGCGACGCGCTCTAAGTCGCTCAGTGTGATATTGAATTTCTTCAGGCTGGTATTGATGTTGGCTTTGAAGTTTTTGTTCGACAGTCATCTGGAATTACAAGAAAGCAAACATTTTGATATCTTACCAATATTCATAATAGCTAATATTGGAAATAATATAAATTGTAATAAAACGAAACTAGACAATTTCTTAAAAACATTATTTGAAAAAGCAGGCTATGCAAATCAGTATTAAGAAGTTCAATTTAAGATTAAAGTAACAGCAGATAGACCTATTGATCCAAAAGTGTATTTAGAGGAGAGAGCTTTGGTTCTTTCTTTTTCTGAATGAACTATAAAGTCATATATTGAGTGCCACATTTACTAAAAAAATGGTTCTTATACAATACTGAAAAAAGCTTGTGAAGGCTGTAACCTAAAGGTTGAAACAAAACTCCTGGTCAATAAATCAGTGGTCCTTCTCACGCAACTGCATGAAGCGGGGTCATATACTGCCTGTAGCAGACACCTAAATGTTCTGGAACAACACCACAAAAAAATTTCTAAGAAAGATTTTGAGGATCTGCTGGAGTGATAGATATACCACTATCAGATTTATCATTATATTGTAGGACAAAATAGAATCTTAAAATTAGACAAGTGCTTTGTTTTTGTTTTGTTTTTTTTTTGTTTGTTTTGTCTTTGTTTTTATTTTTTGCTTTTGTTGGTTTTTGATTTTTTATGAAAACATTATTAATTGGGAATTATATACATAAGGAGCGGCAGATTTTGGATTAGTATGTAATAAGGTCAAGTGCTAATTCTCGAGTGATTTTCGCTGATCGTATTCCAACAATTCTCTTAAAGCATCGAGATCGGGATCTGATGGGTGTTCTAGTCTGGTTTGATTTCATCTCTCAAATGACGTACCGCCAGACGGAAACTTTAAAAACTAGTTATGGACTTGGCGGACGATAATGACACCTTGGCTATTAACAACAAAAATTTTCTAGCAATTTCTGTAACTCCCACAATACACGTTGACTATGCATTTTTATTTCTTCTATTTTGGGATTGTGAGATTATACATAAAATTATGATGCATACTCTTTCACTACGGAAATAAAAGGGAATGAGGAAGGCACTCTTTCATCAGATAATTTCTAGTTGTTTAAAAACTCGAAGGTTGCAATGTGTAGTTACAACTTTCTTTTAAAAAACAGAAGTTATTAATGAATCAATCTGATAAGTTTTGGCTGGAAAGCACAACCTCTACTGCTACGCCACCAGCATCCACAGGTTACCATGATATATAAGAGAGATATTATATTTATGCACGGCATGCAAGACTCTTGTTCATGGCTGATAAAAATGAATAGCCAGAGGTGCAGGCTATAATTAAAGAAAAGTTTGTTGCAAAAAAAACCTTCTCCGTCAAAAAGTGGAATTGCGCTTGAAGCGTCTATTTTAATTTCCGAAGATATTAAATCGGAGGCTTTACTTTTGGAGCACCCTGGTAATTATCGAGTTAATGTATGTATTCACCCAACTCCTCCGCCATGAACAGAATGTGACAAAAGGTCTATTTTTAAGCACAAATATAGCTGGCTTTAATTAAGTTATTTCTTTTCCTAGAATGGTTACCAAATCAAGGCTCACGAACCTCGTCTGGCCTACAATTTGCCTATAACTGGAAGAGAAGAGTTGGATTCATGCCTTTACCAATGGTAAAAGCACGAAGTAAATTGGGACTAACTTCATCTAGGATTTAACGTAGGTTGCTTTTCCAATTCTTTGGACGATAATGGTTACACTAAGGGCAACAGTGTATTAATATAGCTTTCAGTCATTTTAATATTATCTAAAACAGATTTAATCGGCCAATAAAGGGACTGCTCTATCTCAGTGGAACTGGGAGTAATGACAACGAAGTTTTGGCTCAAAAGTCACATGTACTCTGAAACTTGAGCCTATCCACCGGATTCTGTTTAGTGTCATTGTCTGGACGCTGAAAAGATCTAAAGAAGAATGTCGAAGAAAAAGTGCTGTACATAACTGAATAAAGTGAAATGTGATTGAGATGACTTGAGGATTTCACAAGGAAATAGAAGAATTATTAATGTACCCTTTCGGCAACAAAGAGGCTGAAGTTGAAGAATTACAAGTAAATTATAAGAAACAACTTTAAGTAGGTTTTTTAAACCAATCACAACAGAAGGAAATGTATTTCAAAGAAGTAAAGGCTTAACGAACAAAAGTTAAAAGAAAACTAAAAATTGGAAAATTAGTGAATAAAGTGCCAACTGAAAAATCTAAAAAAAATTCTGCTGAATTAAAAAAAAAAAAGATTTAACTATAAAGTTTAATACAATCTAGTTCATTTTCTAATTACTTCTATTCTCTTCTTGAAAAACCTCCATTGTTATATTTCTTGTCAGTTTTTTTTGTCGTTGAAATAATTTCAACAAAGTTCATATAGAAGATATAGAGATGCTTTCACTCGAGTTGGATGTAAAATTTTACTTAAGTATTCTGAACGAATTCTTAATGGATAGAAGTCTTTCATGTAAGCAATTAAAATCAATATGTCTCTTTCTCATGAAATGTTCTGTGTGTGTGTGTGTGTGTGTGTGTGTGTGTGTGTGTGTTTTGATATTAGGTATTTGATCGCTACGGAACAATGCAATAATATACTACAAAGATTGTAGTGATTTTCTGTCCAAGGGTTAGAGAGAGAGAGCAAAAAAATGAACTTCTGTATTTGTGACTGAGAGCCTCATTTTATTCGTATTTTTAAATGTGAAAATCGTCCAGTCGCTGAGTCTTAAGATATGCTGACTGTATTCCGTGCAGACCCTCCCTCTAAAAAAGAGAGATGACTTGTTATGACACTATAACTGCATCCAATAGCGAAGCTCGTATTTTGGTGATCTGTCGATTTGTTTAATGGCATATCAACCTTTGTAGGTTATTTAATGCCAAAGCCATTCTCCAAGAACAGTAGTGGTACTATATAAACCATAGCTGAGAGGATAAGGCGTCCCATACCTCTCTTAAGGATATTTGCCTGAACGTGAACATAATAGCGCGACTGGAGTACGAACTCGCTTACAATGATTCCGCTATCCATCACTTTAGCCATTACGCCACGTGGACACCCACAGATTTGGCGAATTTGCAGTAATTCTTCATGGCTATTACTCACAGGTCCACTCTGAGTTGTTGTGGTAGAGCCCTCTCTATAGCTCAAATTTAACAGTCCAAAACTTCTTAAATTTTTTATAGGACTGTGTGCAAAAAACGTTTACAGAAACAACAACACGAACAATGTAAATATGATCGTATAAAGAGCGAAATTCCTTAATCCCTTTATATAAAGTAAACCCCAGGTTGTTTAACCTGCAGTTAAAATAAATTAATCGATTTATTTGTTTCTGTCTACTGACTAATCTGCTAACTGCTTGATTTTAACGGCATGTCAACTCATCTTGGGTTATTTTATGCCAATAGATTTGATGTACAAATAAGTATGTTCATATTTTACATAGGTGTTTTTTGGTCTGGTTCGGTTTGCTTAATTTGTTTAGTGGCATATCAACCTTCGTAAATTATTTAATGTCAACGCCATACTTGTAGTAAAACAGCAGTGATACTATTCAATCCATAATTGAAAGGATGATGGGACTCGTGGTCCTACTGAATACGAATTGGTCGCATATTTAAATAGAGACCGAATGAATATCTCTTAAGAAATAAGTACACGAAAAATGTAAATACGAACATACAATGAACGCGTTTCCCTAAACTCTAAGTATAAAATAAACCTACACGAGTTGACATGATGTAAAAATCAATCAATAAATTAGAATACAGAAGGAAATAGAGATAGAATACAGGTGAACGTTCCTAGTATCAAATCATCTTCGTCAAACAAGAGACAAGTCTTCAGTATTCAAATCTTCTAGTGACACCCTTCAATGTCGCTGTAACGTCCCAACTCCCACACTGAAACAACAACCACGTGCAAGACAAAACAACTGCTCCCCTATCGTGAGTGCTTACTTAACGCTTTATATTCATATACGTTTCCTCGATAATACACATGAAGTGTATTTATTTTTCTGTGGTATTCGCTACATTTACAGATATTGTCACCGGTTTAGTGATGCTTATAACTCTTCATTCAGCCACGTCATGCAATTGAATATGGAAGACTTTTCTTTGATCACGACAATAATGAATCTCTTGGATCAAGCTCCATAGACGCGTATATTCCCTACCTTTTAATGTTAAAAAAACCCCAATAAAATTCGTGTAATGGACAGTGTTATTATATCTCATGATTAGATATAGAAAATTTTATCTTCTTAAGTTCGGAGAAAGAAGGTGAAATGAAAAAGAGAGACTTTTGTCTTTCAGGTTTCGGTGAAACAAAAGGAAACGTTTTCTTATTTAAAACGGACTGATAATATATAGCATTGTCATCGAGGCTAAGAATACGCCAACTGCATAATCTGAATATGTGGTATCCTGCCAAAGAGTGTCCTGGGTATGACACTAAACTGCATTGGGAGGTGCAACCCCAGTTAGCACCAATAGGAAAATCATTAATTTTTTTTTAGCAGTAACTGAGTTAATTAAAGAGAAAACGTAAAACATTTTCTTTCAATAATTAAATAAAATGGTTCCATTATATATTCCTTAAATAAATTCGATTATACTACTCTAATTAATGATATGTTTTTTTTCCGAGTCACACGGAGGAAAATATCATAGAATGACAGGGGTCTTATTTTCATTTTTAGGGCTATTCTTTTAAAGAAGAAAGCGAGACATCAAATATAGATATAGATTTCAGATGAGGGCAACCTCTTATATTTTCAGTTTTCCAACGTTGAATACAAGTTGTGCTCCGAAAGCAATGCCTTCGATTTATTTCCATGGAAACTACGAAAGATACAAAGAACACAATAAAACTTTACCCATAGCAGATTTTCAGCCACAAAAAATAAGAAATATAAAATAAAATCACGTGATTTTTCCACTCAGTCACCAACATTGCCCAGAATAATTTTCAAAAAACGATTAGCTTTCAGCTCCCGATAAAAATATGCACTGATGTAAGCGATCCATTTTTTCACTGCAGCAATGACGGTGTTTTTGAAGAAAATCTTATCCACATAATCCATCTTTCATCAGCCCCATTCGTGTGGATGACCTGATCGAAATGCTCCTTATCTCGTAAGTTGATTGCTACGTTGAACATGGGCTAACTGGGTTTATATTCCCTATTTAGTCGGCGTAAACATTTTTAAAACGTCATGGAATGTCTTTCAGCCCGCTGGAGTTCAATGACGCGTCTCCGCTTTCTTGTCGGACACCATGTTGCCCGACTGCCCCAATCTGTTACAAGGCCTTAAAGTATTATTTATTTATTGGCAGCTAGGTTCAAACTTTACTACCACATACTACTAATGTCTATCAATGTAGTTTATAACTATTTTTAACATTATCTCTGCTTTCTTGTCAGGCACTATATTGCCAGACTGCCGCTCAGCTATTATTAGTAACAAGACAAAAGTTATCGTTTACTTATAGTTAACAAGATTCTATTTAAGCATCTACTTCTGACCTTGCAGGTTGACTTAATAAAATAGAGGGAAAGCTATATACAAGCAAGACATGAAGATAACAGAGTAGAACAGAAAAGAGTGATGTTTTCCACATGTCTTCTATTGTACTGTCACGCTAAGGAACTGGACTGAACCTAATACGGCGAATTTTGTGAGGGAACTGTACTGTTTCTGTACTGGAGTAGCCGTGAGGATGAGAACAAATAGGCGTAGGCCTTGTTGTCAGTGAAATGTGGGATGGATTATCCCTTCGGACTGCTATGCTGGGTGAAGGTTTTTTTAATCTTTCTTATCTGTCTCTTCAGAAAAGGGTGGTCAAATTTTCATCGTCCTTCAGTTTCCTGAGAAGTAAATTGCTTATCGACTTCTTTCTGGATACAAGATATTACTCTTGTCACATTGACTGATTTGTTTCTTTGTTTAATGGCATATCAATCTTTGTAGGTTTGTTAATGCCAAAATCATACTTGTGAAAAAACCGCTGTGGTACTATTTAACGCATAATTGGGGGCATAATGAGGTTCATACCTTTTCCAAGGGTTCAAATTCAAAAAGTGAATGTAATAGCGCAACTACAGTTTGAACTCATATGCTTTTAAGGAGCAGTCGGGCACTTTAGCCATTACGCTACGGGAACTCTACATAAAGACTCAACGACACAAACCCAAGGAATTTCAGTTTTACTTTAATTATTTTTCTGCCAATAATTAATCAAAATACGATTGATTTTTGAAGCTAGGAGAGACAGAGACAGAGAGAGGACGGTTAACAATTACGTATTTCTCGTGGCTTCCTTCTGATACCAGTAAATTGACTTTGATTTGGGAAATCAAAACATTTTTGTCCGAGTTGATGGTCACATACATTCTCTTTCACTCAAACAGTCTATCTCGGTTTGATGGTTAAATCCACTCTCTCTGATGGTTGAATACTCTCTGAACTCCTATCCATGAAGTATTCCCTTACTATTTAAAATAACCTTTACTAAAATTTTCAGACCGTTTAGCATAAACTTCAAAGGACGTTCACTGCGCTTCCTTAAATATATTTATTACATCTGTTTATGTGGGCCGATCGTTGATTTAGCCGCGAAAGGGCCAGGTTTATCGCCAGGCACCTGAGGTGCCCCTTTTTTAGGGGAATGCCGACTGAGCCCGAAGCATTTTGGGGGATGCCGGGCATATCTGGGCAACGACCCTGCGCCAGGACACACCTTAAAAATGCCTTGTACCACAGTCGTTCGTTTAGTGGGGTGTGCGACAAATACCGTTGATTTCATACTCATCATTATCATCTCGTGCCGCTAGTACGGATATCTCTGACCCTCTCTCGCCACTTCTCCCTAATCATTCATCGCCTCTGGCAGGTCTTCAGGACTACATCCCGTATCCTCACATAGCTGCTGTATGTACGTTCGAGCTGGTCGTCCTGCTTTTGCTTGGCCATATGCGGGGTCCATAGGAGTACATCACTTACGAGCTCGTCCTTGCTCCTCCAGCAGTGTCCTGCATGTCTGGTTCGTCTAACTTGGATAGTTTTCGTGATAGAAGGCAGTTACCTTTATATTATTAATCATACCAGCTGATTTGCATAATTTTATGATTTTATTTATCTAACCAAAAAAAAAGAAAAAAACAATTAAAAATCCTAGATTCCTAGAATTATACAAGAAACTGTAAATATATTTAGCACTATAGGTGAACAACTTCTTTTGTTTCATTTGTTTCTAACTCAGGAATCGCTGACTTAGCAAGGCGGTGGCTCTAGACTCCATTTGATGTTGTTGACTCCCACAGGGAAAAAAATACGCCGTTTTTACTTATACAGTTGACACTTGCTGTCATATTGTACGAGTCAAAAATAAATAAGACTTTATTACTCGAATTCAACTCTATTCGAAAATATTAGCTAAAGTATTGAATACGGTAATTAGGATTGCACTGACTTCATTAAATCATGCTGATAGCACGGACTGACTGCATGATTCTCTTTCTCTCCCTCCATCCCTCTCCCTCTCTCTCTCTATATATATATCTCCTCACACTATCTCTCTCTTTCTCTCTATCTTTTTTCTCTCTTTCTCTTCCTATATTTCACTATCTCTATCTCTCTCTTTCTCTCTTTTTCTCTTTCTCTCTCTCTCTCTCTCTCTTTCACTCTCACTTTCTCTTTCTCTATTCCGCTCCATCTCTGTCTCACTATCACTTATTCTCTCTCTCTCTCTCTCTCTCTCTCTCTCTCTCTCTCTCTCTCTCTCTCAAAAACACTCATGAGCTAGGTTCGCTTATGGACTCGTACACATGTACGTTACAGATTTGGCCGACTAGCAATGACTTACATAAATCTGCGCAAGGACCGATGGACAATCGGGACGAATATATACAAGGATCACACAATAAGTTTCCAAACTTTTTTCGTATAGGCACTTTTATAGATAATACACACATGAAACTCAAGTCCCCTTCAAAGTCATATCCTCTGGCTGCAATGCACTTGTTGTACCGTTCCAACAACTTTCCGAAGGCACCAGGGAAGTCCTCTTGTGTTAATCACCTTCGTCACAGCCTCTTTCATCTCCTCAGTTGTCTCATAACGACAGCCTCGAAGTTTTTCCTTGAGCTTAGGGAATAAGGAAAAGTCACAGGGAGCAAGGTCTGGACTACAGGGAGGCTGAAGAACTGTCTTGATGCCCATCCTCGTCAAATAGTCTGCGACAAGGATGGAGTTGTGGACTGGTGCAATGTCCTGGTGGAAATGCCACTAGCCCGGTTAGAAGGGTGCTGGCCTCTTCCGACGGAATCTCTTCCTGAACTCCCTTAAAACCTCAACATAGTATTGCTTGTTAACTGTCGGTCGAGTGGGAACCCACTGCATATAGATTATGCCAGTGCAGTCAAAAAAAGGATCATCAAAATTTTGTGGGTGGATTTGCTCTGTCTGGCCCTCTCGTGTCTGGGAGAGCCAGCATGCTTCCACTGGGAACTCTGTCTCTTGGTCTCTGGGTCATATCAGTCGATCCAACTTTCATCGCAAGTCACAAGAGCATTAATAACTGCAGGATCTGAATTGATCAGCTCGACCATCTCCCTGCTGTCATGACAACGTCTTTCTTTCTGATCTTTTCTGAGCACCCTTGGGACAAACTTCGTGCAAATCTTCCGCATCTTCAGTTCATCGCGAATAATTGTGTGTACAGTTCCCATACTGACATCAAACTGTGCTCTTATTGTCTCGATAGACACGTAACGGCCCTTATCCATGAAATTCTTTTTTTGGCCAATCAACTCTGGTTTTCTGACTTCTTTACTCCTCCCACGCCACTCATCATCCCTCACAGACTCCCTGCCTTCCTTGAATCTCTTATGCCACTCAAACACTGATGTTCGATTCATGCAAGATGGTCGAAAAGCAGTTTGAAGCATTCCATACGTTTCTGTGGCCGTTTTTTCAAGGTTAAAACAGAATTTTATTGCATATCGTTCTTCTAAAGTGTCCTCACGTCCAGATTGCATTTTTGAAATTCACTAGCTGTGACAATCAAGCTTCAGTAGGGTGTATTCCAATTCCTGCTGTAGGTGTTCATTTGAACCTGAAATCATAAAAATTGGTCAGTCAACTCATAAGATGTATAGCAATACATACTATATATATATATATATATATATATATATATATGTATATATATATATATATATATATATATATATAAGGAAAACCTTAAAAAATCGCTCATTTGTTGTTATAATATTTATTTCAGCAGACCCTATACTTTTTAGAATGCTAGATTTGCATGCAGATGTAACATTTTTCTTTTATATGGAATTATTTGCTCTGTTTTTTAATCTATTATTATTTTACCTTGTGTTTTTTGGGATTTTGACTTGCATGGATATTGAAGAAAGAAAATCCGAAAATAGAATCGTTTCCATCATCGGCTGACTTACCGTTGGATAATAAATATATATATATATATATATATATATATATATATATATGTGTGTGTGTGTGTGTTGAATACTAGCTCATCCGAGGATCAATAATATAAAACTAGAAGTCGTTAATTTGGATCCTGTTTTATTGTTATCTTAATTTATACTTGTAAAATATTGTGATATTGCTCTGCACTTTCGTGCCAATAGCACAATAAAGATTTTACGAATAAAAAACTTTTAAGTGTAAAATTTTAATTATATATATATATATATATATATTACCTCTTCTGGCGAAGAAGTAATCGTGTTGCCATTAGCGTCTATTGCAAGCCTCTTCGTAGTTGAATTGAGGTCTCGGCTACCGTTGAACGGATGTATGTAAACAATAGTAATTGTGATTCATAACCGTTTAAAATTTACTTCGCAGCCAATATCTCCTCGTTGCTGAATGGTTAGAAGCTTTGGCTTGACGTTTGAGTCAACCGGGTTTCAATCCCAGCAACGGGAAGATACTGTCTAGCCACACTGATGAGTTCTGATAGAACGAAACTTTCTGTCTGTGGATGACTATATATATATATATATATATATATATATATATAGGTATTCTTCAATCCAGTGAATTTGGAGTAGGGAACAATTCTGTCAGGGCAAATAAATTATTCGGAATTTCATCGACGAGATCAAAATTAAGGTTTAGTGACCACATTCATTCGTTCTCTAATGAACGCTTGAAGAATCAAACTGCCATATACAAACATTTTTGGAAATTGACAAATAAGGGTTTAACCCCAGAAATTTGATGGAGTATATTGAAAAGATCTAATACTCCAAGCTGCTTTGATAGTTGATGTCATTTGTGTGTAGAAGAAAAGATACAAATTGTTACACCCTGATCCCTATAACCTATTAAATCAGAGATGTAATTTAATAGCTAGATGCAGGCATTGGGATAAATTTAGACCATTGACGAAAATTTGGTACACAGACAATTTATTAAATTAGTATAGATATTTTAACATAGTTAAAGAAGTCTTACCATTAACAGCATGGGTTTTAGTACCTTTCAAAGAAAACAAGATGACATGCTAAAATTGAAATTAATAATCTTATTAGAAATGGCTGAAATTTGGATATTTGTTACTGTAATTGTTAAATTGTTGTTTTTAGTGGGTTTTTTTTTTTCGTTGTCTTAATCTGAAACGGGAAGAGAATGGCACAAGCCTTACATGGGAAATGGCTATACATAGGTGAAATGGCTTTCCTTTTCCCCTCTCCTCCATTCCTTTGTCTATCTCTCCTGTCTGGTTGTATTATATTTTATTTTCTTGTTGGATCTGATGGAGTCCAGTTAATGTTCTTTTGGAGTTTTGATTTCAATCCTAATGTGACAGAATATTGTTTTTTTTCGTGAAATATATATATTTAATATTTAATATTATAAATAAAGTATTCAATATGGGTAATCGATCGCTGTTTACTGTTTGTACACAATTCTGCTAAAAATAGCACCCAAACTTTAAAAAAGGAAACAATTCCAACAAAACATAATCTTACTGAAGATGATCATTCGATACGATCAAAATGTAAGGGACATTTTTTATCAATTGAACCGTGATACAAAGAAACTAGCAAGAAATCTAGAAAAAAAAAGATACGTTTTATCTAACCACCCTTGCATGAACAATATTGGCATAATGGTTAGAATGTTCGGCAACAGCTCGGGAGACCGGGGTTCAATGCCAAGTCGATTCATACCAAAGGCTCAAAAATGGTACTTGATGCCTCCTTGCTTAACACCCAGCATTATAAGTTACGGATCAAGGGTAAGTGCAGCAATGCAGGGAAAATTGTAAAGCCTTCTCCGACAGAGGGTTTCGCAATTGAAAATGGAACCTTCAAGTCACCTTCGACTACGGTCGGCCAACTTACTTATATATATATATCAGGTTTTAATGCAAGTTCTGTCCGATAATTTTATGTGAATCTTTGAACAAGATTTCATTGACTCCAATCTTCAACTGAGATTTGCCAATGACTAACTGAATTATATATACTTTCTTTTTTTCAGATTCTGTGAAAAATGATTTTGGAAAAGCTTTCAACTCAACACCATGTTTACCCCATGTAAAGAACACATTCGTCATCCCATACTCTATGAATTTTCCTGGAGCGAATGATGCCAATGCAGCAATAAAATCCATCAAAAACACATGCGATGATAACGAAGTGCGAGAAAGAACGTAATAGATGTTTTTTCGCACACTGTCATTATTATGGAGCTACCGTCACTACTTGCCTAAGTCAAATTGGTCCACACAAGTGACAGATTAAAGTTTGGTACGTATTTCTCTCGCACTCTCTTGATATATATTTCGTGTTGGCCAGTCATATCGCTTACTTTGAAATATCCACTGAATTACCTGTCTGTAATACTTAGGTTAGTTTAAATAGATGCACCCACAGACACACAACCGACTGATTGTGAGCGACCTTCACTTCATGCATTTTAAGCAGATATATACTTTCTACATTTTAAACTGTCACTTGTGTGGTGTAGGTGAACTTAGGGAAGTAGTAATGGTAAATCTAATGTTTCATTATCAAATACAATAAGATCAGTGCACACTACGTGTGATGCATTTTGCTGACTGATGAAACTGTAATTGCTACACAAAGGGCATTTTGAGCTCATTTCATGTTACGGCGGACTGATGCTATTCTCAGCAGAAAATTGGTACTGCTATGGATTGAAAATTTCAGAATAAAGGCCACCAATTGAAAGATATCATTTTTTAAGGGAATTTTTATAAAATCAATTACTTTTATTTAAAAAAAGTAGTGATTTTTTAAGTATTAATTAATTTTGTCTCCTTGTCAACTTTAAAAACACAGCCGATCAAAGCAATTAACATAACTGAACTTATCTTTAAAAATATTAAGATATTAGCCAGATAGAGCTACCATTGTTACCTGCCTATGTTCACTTGCGCCACACTGAAATATTTCTGTCACCCTTCCTATATGTAAAACATTCCAAAGAATTTAATACACAGAGTAGGATCTTGTATCTATGTTATAAGTATACACTTTTACCTATTTTAACATAACGGATAAAAATAACACACCATAGCAAGAATTTTCTTAACAAACAATGTTAAGAATAAGTAAGAACTGGTTTCGAATCTAATTTTTAACAAAAATTTGATAAAGGGGACTCAGTGTTCCCTCTCATACCAATCTTCATAATTTCTCAAGAACTGAATACACAAACTAGAACGACGTAGCGCTATTAAAACTGTCTCCCAATTTTTGTATCTCATAACATAAAAATGATTTTAAAATGATCATCACAAGTCGCCTACTGTAAATGTGATGTGATAAATCCATAGCAGTACTATTACCTCCAGGCATTTTATTTAGGCCGACTTGTTGAATCTGAGGACATGTGGGAAGATAAATTAAGGTATAACATCACAATCGCTAGTGACAGCTCCAAATATCATGATGTGGACTGGGTGTTCAGTTTTCATTAATGTGAATATTAATCGGTCTTCATATTGACACCCAAACTCTATCAGCCCAGTCCGCTGGGATTGCAGAATATACCGACTGCATCTCTGCAGAGGAGTAATACTCCCCCAAAGAGTGTCCTGGAAACAGCACTAAACAATCTGATAGTGAGGCTTCAGTAATGCTGAAATTTGGGGAATGCGGAGTACCTCTTAATTGCCATCGCTCCCAAGCCCACTCTGGCCAGGAGTGGTAGCACCTGATAGGATCCTATCTATGGATCAAATAGAACTAAACTGTGTAAATACGCTAAACTGAATTGTTTGAAATTAACTGTTTTTACATTTAACTTTGTGTTTAAATGACATACTTATGCTAAAACGAATTGTTTGAAATAGAACTCTTTTGACATATAACTGGAAAAGGGTATCCTTACAGGGTGTACTATGTCTGCCGTCCTATTCTCATTGACTATGAACATGCTTGTGAAGGCGGCAGAGGTGGAATGCCGAGGTCCTTTGTCTAGATCAGGAGTCCGCCAATCACCAATAAGGGCTTACATGGATGATTTAACCGTGACGACAACATCTGTCATGGGAGGTAGATGGCTCTTAAAGGGTCTTGAGAGAAATATGACCTGGGCTAGAATGTATTTCAAGCCAGCAAACTCCAGGTCACTAGTATTAAAAAAAGGCACTGTCATGGAGAAAGTCCGATTCACAGTCGCAGGAGAAACAATTCCTACTCTGAGCGAAAAGCCTATTAAGAGCTTGGGCAAGACTTTCAACAGTAGTCTGAAGGATACAGCCGCAAAACAGAAGACTATAAAAGACCTTGAGGAATAGCTGACGAAAATCGACAAATCTGGATTGCCTGGTCGATTTAAGGCATGGTTATTCCAGCATGCAGTTTTGCCCCGGATATTGTGGCCATTGCTCGTCTATGACATTCCGATTACCACCGTGGAATCGTTAGAGAGAGCAATTAGTAATCGGTTGAGAAGGTGGCTGGGCTTGCCGAGATGCTTAAGTGGTGCAGCTCTCTACCGGAACAGCAACGCATTGCGCCTCCCCTGCAGCAACCTCGTGGAAGAATTCAAAATCACGAAGACAAGAGAACTGCTACAGTATACAGAGTCTGAAGATCCAAAGGTGGCGGCAGCAGGAATTCAGATAAGATCTGGCAGGAAGTGGAGCGCGAGGAGAGAGTTGCAAGTGGCGGAGGAGAGGCTTAGGCATAAAGATATCTTAGGGTCGATAGCTAAAGGCAGAGCGGGATTGGGATTTTTTCCCTCGACGCATACCATCAGTGCCAAAGGCAAGGAAAGACGCCATCTCATCCTAGAAGAAGTCCGAGAGGGCGTAGAAGAAGGGCGTTACGGCAAAATGGTAGGTCTGAGTCAGCAAGGAGCCTGGACAAGGTAGGAGGATGTAGAGAAGAAAAGGGTTACATGGTCAGATTGTTGGCGGTCGGATTTCAACGAGATTCGATTCCTCATTAAATCAGTGTATGTGTTACCGAGCCCAACGAACCTGCACATATGGGAGAAGATAGAGACCCCCAATTGTCAACATGTGCTAGGAAAGGATCTTTACAACATATCCTTAGGAGTTGCCGAAAAGCTTTGGGTGATGGACGGTACCGTTGGCGTCACGATCAAGTACTCAAGGTAATTGCAAATGAGGTGACTAAAGCTATGAGGGCTAGTAAACATCAACCAGGAAAATTGAAGCAAATCAATTTCGTAAAAGCAGGAGAGAAGATACAGAGGATGAGGAGAGAGAAAACGAACCTGTTATCTTCCGCGGACGATTGGCTGTTGACAGTGGATCTGGGGACTCAGCTGAAGTTCCCCAGACACATAGCTGTAACATCGCTAAGACCGGACCAGATATTGCATTCTGATAACACAGAGCAGTGCATTATTTGGGAGCTGACTGTGTCATGGGAGGAATATATCACTCTCGCTAATGAGAGGAAGAGGTCCAAATACCAAGAACTGGTCGAACAATGTCAACAAATTCATGGAAGATTCATTATGACCCCGTAGAAGTTGGTTGCAGGGGCTTTGCTGGACAGTCTTTGGGCAGAGCCCTAGAAAAAATTGGTATAGTCGGTGCAGCTAGAGTGAGAGCGCTGAAGGACATTACCAACACAGTTCTGAAGGCGTCAAAGTGGATATGGCTATAGAGATCAGAGCCATGGAAGAAATAAAGAGGACGTTGGAGGAGCCTAAAGAATTACGACTAAGATACACATTACAAACCATAAATGCATAAGTTAATACTAAGTTAGGATAGTCGGAATGTCAGGGGGAGGGGTTGAGAATAATTGGCGGTTAGGAGGGGGGATGGACATTTTATTTTATCTTATTTATTTATTTTTTTAATAATCCGTTTTTTGTTTTATTCTTATAACTTTTTTATTTCTTCCTCGTATACTGGTTATGGTCCTCTACGATTTAAGGTAATTTATTTGCCAGCGGTCACGAGCAGTTTTAGTTAATTGATTGAAACCTAATTGCAAATAGTTCATGGGACGAAGGGGGTGCTGGAGATAGGTTTGAAATAGTAATAAATTAGAATGTAAGGAGTTGAATAGAGTAGCGTTCTTTTTTTTTTTGTTTTGTGGGGTTTTTTTAGGAATATGCATTAGATTGGTAATATGAGCATAGGTTAATGATAAACGGGGAGGAAAATTTTGGCAAAAAGCATGAGTTAATCTGTAGTAAATAATCTCGTGAGCCAAATAAACGGGATTATTATAATTATTTTTTTAATTCTTTTTTGCGAAAAGGGGTATAAGGTAAAGTTAAAGACTGACTGAATAGTTTTGAGCGGGGATTAATTCATGTTAGTTTAGTAGTATTAGTATAGGACAGATTTGGCGGGAAATTCGTGTAAGTCTAGTGGAGTGTAAATCATGGACACGGACGAGTATTACCTCGGTACCGATTCCGGAAGTAGCAGGGAGAAACCGGATGAGGTAAAGATGGTACTATATAGCAGAGGAGTGTGGAATGCCCTGTTTTCATTGGCTGTTTACTAAAAGACAGATGTCTATAAGAACGGCCGAAGTCCGGCTTTTTATTTATTTGTTCTTTGCTTTGGTAGAGGCACGAGCGTAGCACGTCGCGATCACGGAGGCGGCTTGGCTCTTTCAGAGTCAAGCCGGGGTTACTGTCGGAGCTGATAGGATGCAGAAATAACCCGAAATCGGCAATGAAGACAGCGCATCACTGAAGACCTCCCTGATGCATCTAAGATGTATGATTGAAATGTTTGTAAACAAAAAAAACTATACTTATACTAAACTGAATTGTTTGAAAATTTTATCAAAATGAATTAATTCAGCGTTAAATGACCCGAAAAAGGTTGATACGTAGTAAAACAAAACAACCAACAACCAACCAAATGCTGTGAAATCTTTGTACTGGAGATTCTGGCGTGAATGTCAACGGGACAGAATGCTGCTTTTAAATTTTTTCTCAGACTGTGTCCTTTTGACTCTAGTTTGCACCACGGTAGACAAAACTTGAAACAAGTAAAACATGCCAGAAATTAATAATCTAAAATAGCGATACTTTACCCATCTCACTATGTACATCAAGCTCTTGGCCACATTGTTTATTTTACGGTATTTCGATTTTGATTGAATTGCAGTTGTTTTGTAAGTCTATGAATCTTTTCTCTTTATGTCATTGGACACTAAAGAAATAATTTTATTAGCTATCATAGCCAAAAAAATTCCTTTTGGTGATTAAGAATTAGGGTTCGTTCATTACTCGAGAATATACGGTATTCAAACTGCGCCTTTCGCAGTGGTGTGGTGATCGGTTGTATTCTAAGACAGGTTGAAAATAAACAGTTAAATGCTAATTATCGGGTATTTTCTTAACATATTCATTTAGGCCCGGGTTGGAGAGGAGATAGAGGGGTTCGTAAAATCGGTCAATTAATTGGAAATGCGAACGAGAGAAATAATATTTCAGAATAATCCTTTCCGTAAGCGTTCGATTTAATCCTGAAATCTATAAATTACTAAATTTATCATTATGTTCATATATATATATATATATATATATATATATATATATATATATAGTCTGTGTGTATGTGTGTGAAGGAAAAATATAGACATTCATTTCAAAGTCGCAAAATTATTTTGCGAATTTGTTAAATCTGAATCGTTTCAGCCTTAGGCAATCGTCATGGCAAGCGTTCGTATAAAAATCAGCGTATTTAACAAAATTTAAGTCATTAATGAGAAGCTTGTTTGTCATTATAATTATTTTTGTTATGTCTCCTTGGACATCTCCGCTTTTTACTGTCTTCTCATATGAACAGTTAGGAAAAAAAAAGTATCTTTGTACAGATATTTATGAGTGTTTTTAAATTTTAAAATAATTTTAATTGCATTTTTTTTTTTTCGATATTAAAAAAACTAATCAATAATGAGAACAATTTTTCAACAATACCTTTTTTAAAATATAATATTTCTTATATAAATGCATTGAATAATTAATATTTAAGTGTTGGTTCGTTGGTTTTAACTTAAAATGTTTTCGAGGTTAGAACTTTGGACGTAATAGCCATCTTCTGCAGAAATAGAATAGAATGTTTTTATCTTCATGTTGATAGGTATTTAAGTGTATCTGTTAAAGTTGAGTTTGTAAAATGAAAATGTTCATTAACCGTGAATTGTTAATAATAATTCAGATAGATAGATAGATAGATAATATCATCATCAGGTCGTGTTGATCGCGTCAATACTCTCTCTCCCTCCCTCTCCCCCCACACGTACACACACACACAAACACACACACACACACACACACACATACACACGCGCGTGCACACACACACTCTATCTGTCTCTATTGTCAAACAATCTTGAGGGTCTTCTAAATCCCGTTTTATTTTATCAAAAACGTCAGATTTCCATATGATCAACAACCTGTCAATAACAATCGAAGCCCTCCCAATATATATATATATATATATATATATATATATATATGTTAACATTGTTTTCAGAAGATGAGATACTGCTGACAATGTATGTGAACAGATCTACTAATTTCAGACGCTTACCATTTAAAGTGGGAATGTCTTCATCGGGTTTAAAACTCATGAACTCAATTTTATTTGCTTTCACGTAAAAGTCAATGCTTCAGGCTGCTTTTTCCTGACTAAACAACAGGGATTTAGAATTTGAATTTGTAAGAAGCTCAAGATCATCTGCGCAGTCTGCGTCTGTCATGGTTTCTGTCGGATATCGTCTACTTTTTGTCTTTTTAAATAGGAAACTTTTTTCTTCTATTAGAGCTGTTTTATGTTTCTAGTGCGTAATCTTGACAGATTTTAAACATCTGGTGCTCATGTATTTTATTGTTACATTCCAGTAACGATGTCAGAGAAATTGTTGATACCATCGATAGAGCGAACCACTGCTTTCGTGTTTTTGTTAAATATCATAATAGCGGTAACAGTTTCTTTCGGAAAACAACATGCTTATAGTATCTGCTCTATATTTTCACTGTACTGGAAATCAAATGTCTTTGAGAAATCTACAAGCAATTGTATTGCCTTTAAATCTTTTCACCTACTCCTTTGAATGCAGTTCATAATTTTTTTTAGATTTTAGGAGGGATAGGATTAAGAAATAGGACAATATGAAGTTTGATAGTTATAACAATAAGAGATATAACTCTGTAGTTCTTAGTGATTCAGAGGTTGGAGTCTTCTGGATGAGAGTATTCAACCTTTCATTCATTTTTTTCATTGTGTATTGTTTCTACTCATAATATATCATATTTATTTATCTTTGATACTTCAGGAGTAATTTCACGATGGTTTAAAGCTTCTTTGCTCTTGTTTTTTTCTCTACTGGGTCAAGTTTTCCTCCGTAAACTATCCAAAGTTTAATGTCTAGTTGGCTACTAATCATTTTTTCAGGAAGTTTTTTAATGATTTCAGGTAGCTTTCCAAATTGATATTTGACATGTTCTTTCGAATTCTGAAATCTTCTTGGTTGGCAGCTTTTGATTTTGTTCTGGAAGTGCTTTTCCTTCTGCTTATTTCATTTACTGTCTGCTGTCTTATTCATGAATGTCTATCGTCCACGAATTTCCAATTTCATTGATTTGGTCTTGAATAGATTCGTGTTGTTCTTTTTGGTATGTGTTAGTTCCCTTTGGATTTTCTAAAGTGTCTTCGCATTGGTGTCTGTTGAGTTTCTTTAATTAAGTAAGGCTGATTTTTATGTCGAAAATTTTCCCGTAACTGCCACTAACGCCCAAGGAACATTGCATTTAATTTTTGACTAGGATTTTAGACACTCGGCTGCTGCTTATATGTGGGTAATGAAAAAGTTTTCATATTCGTTATTTGGAGTATTTCTTTCAGATGTCTCGAGAGTATTAAAATTGTTTCTTACAGTTACTGTACAATTATTGCATGTAAGAACCCCCTCAAAGAGTATTCAATATATGACATTAAATCATATGATGGTGAGGCTCCAGAACTGGAGCTCTGGGAAATGGACAGTACCCTCTCATCGCCTTTACACCCATGTTCACTTTGACCCGGAATGATATTACCAATTAATATGAGTCAAAGATATATTTAACTATTTACCAGAAACCATTTAACTGTGTGCAGATACATTATTGATATCAAACTGAATTATTTGCATTTGATAGCGATGGGTGAAACCATTCAACTAAGTGCAAATAGAACTGTTATAGTTAGCAATCCTTGAAACCATTTAACTTTGTGAAAATAGAAATGTTAGGTATAGGAATAATTGAAACCATTTAACTGTGTGCAAATAAAACTGTTAGAGATAGCAATCCTTGAAACCATTTAACTGTGTGCAAATAAAACTGTTAGAGATAGCAATCCTTGAAACCATTTAACTGTGTGCAAATAAAACTATTAGAGATAGCAATCCTTGAAATCATTTAACTGTGTGCAAATAGAACTGTTCGGGATAGCATTCCTTGAAACCGTTTAACTGTATGTAAATAGAACTGTTAGAGACGTCAGTCCTTGAAACCAATTTACTATGTGCAAATAGAACTGTTAGAGATAGCATTCCTTGAAATCATTTAACTATGTGCAAATAGAACTGTTAGAGACATTTATCCTAGAAATCATTTAACTGTGTGCAAATAGAATTAATACTTTTTGGTAGTTATAGTTAATACGATTCAACTATGTGCAAACAACTGTTTAATATTAAATAGAATAATTAGTCATAAAATAGCAATCATTGAAACCATTTAAGTGTATGAAAATAAATGAGATTTAAAAAATATCATATTTACCCAACCCCTCCGATCGGGCAGTATATGACACAAGGTTAATTTTTAAGAGGAGTTTAACAGGTTTGAATTCAGAATATTCCTTCTCCTAGACTAGTTGCCTCTCCAAGGCTGAAGAACCTAGTCTGCCCTACTATTTACCCATAGCTGGAGGGAGAATAATTGGATTCATACCCTTCCCAAGGGTATTAGTGCTATGTGAAATGCAATCAGTCTCGTCCAGGATTTGAACTCGTGTCGCAATGTCCATTTCCTGCGACGATAACCATTACACCACGGGCACCTCCCGATGTAAAAAATATTACCACAAAACTATTCACTTAAAAATCATGATTTGGCATTAAATAACCATGAAGACTTGATATACCTTTAAACTAAATAACGTATAAGCCATATAGTGAACTTTATATCACAACTGGTAAGTGAGGACTAGCCAAATCATAAACCTTTACCAATTTGTTTATCTTGCTGAAATCAGAATATACTCCTCGAAAGACGATTATGCTTCACAGTTCAATGCACTATTTTTTCCATTTCTTGTTTATGAATTTAATCTACATTGGTGGTGTGTCCGTTTCAGCCCTGGCATTGTTGGGATTTTTGCAAGAGACGATTGTTGCGCAGGGGTGGCCATTAAATGTAATACACCTGATTCTCAGAGAAGTATTTTTATTTATTGCGGACTTTTGACCTCATGTTCGGGGCCCGTAGCGCAGCGGATAGAAGCGTTGAGTCTCAACGGTTCCAGGTGAGTATTGTCAGAAGATAGCGGTTTCAAAACCTACCCAAGCCGGCCAGAGGTTTACTTGGTCAAAAACGTGGTGCGATAGACAGCAACTATGGAAGGCAGTAATTACTGGGGATACGGTTACAAGACTCATCATTCCTATCCGAGGTCGCGGTAAATCACCTGAAGAAGGCCAGAGGTGAAATTTGGCCGAAACGTAGTGAAAGAAGAAACAATACAAAAAAAAACTACGAAGATGAGGACAAAAGTCCGCAATAAATGAAAATTAATTCTCAGATTAAGAAGCCTCGTCTCAAAATGCTTCCAATTAAAGACAATTACCTGATTCTCAGTTGGATTTTCTCTATGCTATTTAGTGATTTTACCATGCTGTATTCCAAGGTTTCCGTTGCAATACATTTGTATGGCTCGTTTAATACTCTCCTCCCTCATGTGCTGTTATCCAAGATAACTGGGTGTTTATGGAGGCAATATTTGATATTACTGTGTATGATCTCTCTGATGCGATCGAAGGTGTATATATATATAACCTTAACTGTTTTCTTACATCCTGATGACAGATTCAGAGCAAAAAATATAATGCATTAAAAATACACGTGTGATTGTATAATATATGAAACTTTAAGTAATGAAGTCTACGTAAGAAGGTGCAATAATGTTTTTTATACAATATTGATATTATTATATCAATTTTATATACATATATATATATATAAGCATATATTTATTTACCCAACCCCTACGCACTAGCAGGATGGAACAAAAGGTCAATTTTAAGCAGAGTTTAGTAGGCACAAATTCAGACTTTTCTTTCTGCTAGACCGGATGCCATACCAAAACTAAAAAACTCAGTCGGTCCTAAAATGTATCCATATATGAAAAGAGAATAGCTGGATTTATACCTTTCTCAGTGGTATTAGTGCAATATGAAATGCAAACTGCTTCGTCCAGGATTTGAACTCAGGTCACCGTATCTGATGCCTACAATGGTAACCATTACATCAGGAGACGTTCCTTTATATATATATATATATATATAATCTATAAATTGCATTATATACAAGCATCGAATAAAACTCAAGTTGCTTGTATTTTTTATGCATGAAACTTAAATAACGAAACCAATATAAAGCGTGATTTGAAGTTCATGATGTGGAAAAATACCTGTCTTCACTTGTTTAGCCAAACAATTGAACTTTTTGATGCATAAAACTTTATGTAATTTAGCTGACATAAAAAGGTGACATAACTATATATCTTTTATCCTGCTCAACTGGTCGGTATTTTAGCAATTTCTTGAGTCAAGAAAAACTTTTTTACATAATTTGATTATTGACATATATTTTTGATTATTGACATATATATTTTATTGATATATATATTTCTTGAGTCAAGAAAAACTTTTATACATAATTTGATTATTGACATATATATATATATATACACGAGGTGCATACGATAAGTTTCCAGGCTTTTTTCGTACGGGCATTTAGAATTGTCGTAGACTCTTTAAAATTTAAAATGTTATTTCTATACATCTTATGAGATGACCGGCTAATTTTTATGATTTCAGGTTCAAATAAACCGGAATTGGAATACATCCTACTAAAGACTGATTGTCACAGCTGGTAAATTTCAAAAATGCAATCACTTTAGAAGAAGGATATGCAACAAAATTCTGTCTTAAACTTAGAAAGAATACCACAGAAACAACGTATGGAATGCTTCAGACAGCTTTTGGAACATCATGCATAAATCGAGCATCAGTTTTTGAGTGGCATAAGATATTAAAGGGAGGCAGGGAGTCTGTGAGGGATGATGAGAGGCGTGGAAGGAGTAAGGAAGTCAATACACCAGAGTTGATTGGCCAAAGGGTTAGAGTTAGGGTTAATATGTTGAGGTTTTAAGGGAGTTCAGGAAGAGATTCCGTCGGAAGAGGCCAGCACTCTTCAAATCGGTTCAGTGGTATTTCCACCAGGACAATGCATCAGTCCACAACTCCATCCTTGTTGCAGACTATTTGACAAAGATAGGCATCAAGACAGTTCCTCAGCCTCCCTATAGTCGAGACCTTGCTCCTTGTGACTTTTGGTTATTCCCTAAGCTCAGAGGCTGTCGTTATGAGACAATTGAGGAGATGAAAGAGGCTGTGACGTAGGTCATTGACACGCTCACACAAGAGGACTTCCATGGGGCCTTCCAGAAGTTGTTGGAACGGTATAACAAGTGCATTGCTGCCAGAGGAGATTATTTCGAAGGGGACGAGAGTTTCCTGTCTGTACTATCAATAAAAGTGCCCATACGAAAAAAGTCTGGAAATTTATCGTATGCCCCTCGTATATATATATATATATATATAACCGTATCAATTTCCAATCTAATTTGCAGAACAATTTTTAAGCATTGCACTTCTTGTTAGAATTCAGAGTTTTTACTTCCCCTTAGCTGGTTGCCTTGCTAAAGATAAAAATTCAGTCTATCCTACTATTTGCCCATAGTTGAGGGAGATGAGATATATCAAAGTCTTCCCTAATGTAAATTGAAATGCCAACAGCTTCATACAGGTTTTTAATCGAGTCACCGATTCCATTTCCTATGACGTTAAGTGCGTCTTCAATTTGCCAATAAATAAGAATTTTATATTTTCTGTGTTATCCTGAACGTCATTATTAATTATCCAAATTCTCGATTTGACTAAGATAACTATCAAACGCTAGCTATAGTGCTTCACTGGACTCCTACACTCCTAAACATAGACCCTCAAATATTATCCAATAAGCTCTGTGTGGACATAGGATGTTGTCTAGAAGACTTACCAAGTGACAAAACCGATTGGAAAAGATAACAAGAGAGGATCAAAGGAATCCGTGCTGTCAGCGTTGTCTTGTTGATGATAATTTATTTCATCGAAGCATGTATATTATCATCAAATGATGTCACAGGGAGAACTCAATGGCTTTAACATTCGTCTAGTAGTTCCTAAAAATAGACCACTTAAGTATGATCACTTAAATGGAAAATTACCACATTCAAGAAAGATAAATTCTTATACAAAATAACCGCGCCGAACCTTTGAATAATTTACGATTCTAATATTTGCCGGTCAGTGGAGTGATTTAATGAAGACAATATTCATTGAAATTCCTACAGTGCCAGTGGTCACTGATAGCATCAAAGGTCTTCTTAGACAGCAGTCAGAGATCTTGTTGGCAAGACCATATGGTCAATATTGAAAAGCCATTATTTAAGGACAAATCCTTTCTATTCAGCATTCGGAATCAACTGGTCAGATGCCAGGTGTTAATATTCACTACACGCGTGAATTATTCCATTGTTAGAGCGAAATTATTTTCTCAGAAAGACAGCGAAAGGCATACATTAAGAAAGCGACTATAAATCAATGAAGAGGTGAAGATTGAACTCAAAATAGAAAAACGAATTACTTCAATACAATAGGTCAAAAAGTATTAATGATCTTAACTCATATTACTTTAAATAGATGAATTTCAAAATATAAGAATCACTTTCCTTAAAAGTTAATTACCTTATATCCGATTAATTAAACCCATGGGCAATTTCAAGACGCCCCAATCCATAAAGACCAAAAAACTTAACGTAACGGTTATCGTCATAAACCTTCAACAAAAACCCCAAGTCCTCATTGCACTTAACTGAGTAAGATCAGACTCATAGTCAGTCCCTGACTTCTAGGATTTCCAAAGCAGAAGTGCCGACGGAGTTGTGTTATATAATTAAGGAATGATTTTTTATATTAATCATTTTTCGTTAATTTTATTTTATCATTCAGTCTGGTAAGACTTTGAACTAATTTGATCTCTTAGTCCAGATGCATACGCTCGCGCGCAAAGAATATGACAATCACTATTTGTGATAATAAACTCCCCAGACAGGAAATGGGACTGGAGTGTGAATGACGTCATGCCCAAAAGAGATGGTCCTGAGAATTTGAGGATTTCGAAAAGAGTCAGTTGAGTTTTCTGCTGTTGTGAGTTGCAGTTGGGTTTTCTACCGTTGAGGCATGCAGTTCAGTTTTTTCGGATCTCGACCGGCAGAGATGAATTGAGATCTTAATAATCACAAGATGCACCGAGCGTTGGGGTTGAGTCAGCATAGTATGGTTGGCATAGGCTTTTAAGAATTGTGTCTCTCTCCTCGTGTCACCATGGACCGAAGCCAGAAGTTAATAAACCCGTTCGTATCCGAAACAAAAGAGTCCCCCTGTTTTTGCATATAGATATGAGTGGTATACAACAGTTGAACAAGTTTTTCTTGCCCTACGTGTTAGGATCACCACTCGACTTTGTGTCACATTTGATGTGGATAATCATCCAGTGATAGGCTTTCAATTTGTAATGTTATTGTACTCAATATATTGTTTGGGTACGTTTTATTTGATTCCCCTTTTCAAAAGTGCCTTGTAAAAGATGATTGATACGCTAAATATCTGACGTGGACACAACCCAAGTTGTAGGGTTATTTTTATATCTTTATACATTTTCTTTCGGAAAAAATATAACTAATTATTTTTAAATGTTTATTCATTTATCTATTTCTTAAATGAACTCTGCAGAGGTCGACAAATATACTAAGTGTTTGTGGCATAAACGACAAGAGGATCTTTATACATGAATGTATTTACTTTACGAAAATAAGGAAAACTTTTTTTTTAATTTTTGTTTATCTATTTATTCAAATGAGCCCTGTAGAGGTTGACAAATATACTAAATACTTGTGACATAGGTACAACTCAAGTGACAGGAGCGACTTCATGTCTTTATCAATTTACAGTGGGAAAGTAAGTTACGCCTTTTTTTAAATATATAGACACCAAGACAGAAAAATGACAGCTACGACATTTATGAAGTCAAGTTCCTGTAGGAAAGAAGTTGGCAACAAGCAGTTGGTCTTTTCACGACAGAAGACATCAACGTGCATCCAGTCTGGTAACGGAATTAAATTAAGAACGACAGTTGGTGATAAAGAGTTGCTTATCATGGAGTTCTTCTGCTTAATATTATCCAAACATATTTATTTATCATTTGTATTCAATATGGTGAAGGTTATGAAACCCTGACAAAACAAGAGATTTACCCACAACGTCTACGTACTAAGTTCTCTTGGTATAATAGTTATTATAGTAGAAAATGGTAGCCCGAGTTCAAATCCTGGAAGATGCTGTCTGCATATAATATAGAGATAATACCTTTGAGAAAGGTATGAATCCCGTTATCTTTCGTCTAGCTATAGGTAAAAAGTAGGACAGAGAAACAATTTATTGTATGCCGACCGGTCTAAGAGATGGAAATCCTGAATGCGAACCCGTAAAACTCCGTTTAAAAATTGACCATGTATCACATCCCAGTGGCGTGCTTGGTTAGCTAAATACATACAGTACGTATATGCATCAAGTACTGGATTTGGCCGCATATAAAGCGTACGTTTTTTACTAAAAATATATTTTAAAATTACCCTCCGTCATATATGTAGGTTTAAAATTTGTGATAGTCAGCTGAAATGAGCTACCTGGCAACTCCTATTAGCTTAGACTTTAGAGTAACTTTTATATACCTATTGTAATAATTCAAAAGGCTATTATGCAGATTAAAATTATTATCATTGATAATATTCATTATATCAATTTCATCCCTTTTAATATTACAACTTTGTTTTTTCTTGATTTGCGCTGCTGAAATTGGGGTGTGTTTTAGAGACCCGGACAGCAAACATGCCATCAAATACGGTACATGTATATATAATCATTAGTCAAAATATTCCAAGGTTTAATAATGTTCTGTTAATTGTTCGTTTATATTTACATTGTTTGAGTAGTTGTTTCCGACGAGGTTTTTACTGTTTTCTTTTATCAGCTCGATTCTATCAAATGCAAATAATGCTAAACGGATTTATATGATCCATAGATGGGACCCTTGCAAGAATTACAACTCCGATTCTGAGAGGACCTGTAGGGTTTGCCAATGAAGAGGTACCCCACACCCCTCTTTTCTCCAGAACGGTAACTTCACTATCAAATGTAGTTTAGAATCATTTTCGGTACATTTTGTGAAGGGAGCTTTTATCTCTCCAAAATGCATACAGTCAGTGTATTCTGAGCCCTACTGAGATGGGCTGATGTACTTTGAAATAAAGGTGAAAATTATAAGATTTACGAAAATCTATCAATAACTTCATAGACTGATACAAATTTAATAAGTCAATTTTTATCTGAAATTTTCGCTTGATAATGTTCTATCTCTGCGATTGATATCAACCTCTTAATTAGTTGAACGGTATATAGGCGGGATTTAGATTTCATGGACTGCATCACTTGCAGAGTGGTAAGAACCCCCAACTCAAAAAGAGCGGCTTATGAATGGTCGAAAGTGGACGTGAAGCTAATTTCAGAAGAAGGAGAAAGAGAGTAAAAATAATTATAAGAAAAATCAGACAGTCAACGATCGGCCAGTTGAATCTTGATTGAGTCAGGCCGAACACTCATTGTCGGTCAGCCAGTCTCGGGTGAATCACTGCGGTAATTAAAAATGATGAGAAAAAACCGGGAGGGGTTCCAAATCTTCGGTGCAGGTGTGGGACCACTGGAAACGGATATGTCTCTCTCCAACGACACCACAGGCGAAAGTAAAGGGGCAACTAGGGTTTGCAAGACAGTTTACTGGGAGACGCAACGAGAGAAATGCGAGTTGAACACAAGTCACGACGATGTAAAGACAGACGAAAATTACGAGCCCAATTTTGGGGTGGGCGCCGAAAAGAGGTTTCACATGTAGACGAAACCAGCAAACACGCTTGTGTTAAAACTACCAGAGAAAACATGGAAGATAATTCAAGGTCTGTGCCTGGCCTCTCTATCTCCTCATGACATGCTGTTTCTCTTTGTCTAGCTAACGCAGTCAACTCAGTTTTCATACTCTGTTTCGCACTTCCCAACGACTACTTAAAAAGTATAATAGCAAATAAAATTTGGTATAGCCGAACCAAGCCGGGTTTTATGTTTTCGTCACTCTTCTCACAGTGAGGTGATCACGAGGTCCGAAAAACACTTAAGACGTAGAGTTTATACAAACGTCTATTGAAACCGTTACAGTACAAACTTCCATTGAAACACCGCAGCGTTACAAGCATCTATTTCTGCCGTGTAATGTTACAACCATCTATTTCGTGAGTAACAGTACAAAAGAAGATTATGTCGCTAAACCTCATCTTGTGATGAGGCTCGAATTAAAAATACCAGTTCAGGTCTTCCGGGTTTAGGTACACTCCAGAGGGAAAACATCGGCAATTATCAGAGGGGTATTTTTCGTGCCCATGTGTCATTTTTTTTTTCATTTTCCTGATGTGTAACTCCTCATCTTTTCTTCACTTTACCTTGTCCATATCTCTTCGTCTCTGACAACTTTTTCATAAACACTTGCAATGTTTCACTAGAATACGTTGAATGCATCCCCTACAAAGGAGAAAAAGACTCTTAACAGCTTCTGGTGGAGGGGCTTCAGTTCTTGAGCTTTGGGTAATAAGAAGTTTCACTTAGTTGCCAGGTTCACACTGACCCGGTGAGATTGTACCTGTTGTGGTCTTATAAATGGGCCCTAGACAGGTTGATATGGCATTAAAATATCAATCACTCAATACAAAAGGTAAAGAAAAAAGGAATTAACAACTGATAATGCTTAATCGAAAAATAGAAATATAAAAGATACAAGCTGTTTATGTTACTAATATTTATATTACTAATATATTCATTAAAATATTTATATTACTAATAAATTTATATCTATATTATTATTAATAATGCACTTATATTCATATCTTTATATTAATACTTATATCACTAATATATTTATATTAATAGTTTTAGTTGGCGACCGTAGTCTACGGCGACCAGAAGGCTCCCTTTTCAATAGCTACTACACCAAGGTGTAGTGGAGGGTGCTACTCCTTTCCCTGGATTGCTCCACTCTACCCTTGATACTTACCGTATATTGCTGAGTGTTAAGCAAGGAGGTATCAAGTACCGTTTTTAAAGTCTTTGGTATGACGCGACCTGGGATTGAACCCAGTTATCCCGGACCATTGGCGAACAATCTACACACTAGGCCAAAATCAACGTATTGACCTTTACATCCATATATTATATATTTATATTATTAATACCTCAGGTATGTGTGAAACAGTACATTGCTCTCTCTCTCTCTCTCTCTCTCTCTCTCTCTCTCTCTCTCTCTCTCTCTTAATGGGACGACCGGTCTGGGAGAAGGAACATCTCTTAATTCGAAACCTGAGGAGTGATCTTCAAGAGAATCTATGGCATATTGATGAACTATTCTTTTGTTATCATCTTATCAAAGAGGCATGATTGGTTATACTCAAACTTCCACCACTGTAAACAAACCACTCATCGCTGGGCTTTCATTCGTAAAGTTTGACTAAAGAGTCTATCCAGTTATCCATGATTAATAGTAATCTATATTAACATTTATATTACTACAATAAAACTAATACCAACAATCTGAACGGAATACAGGAAAAGGGTAAGTTAGAATGTTTGCTTTTTAAATGAAAATTATATAAAACTAATTATTGTCATTTGAGCATGTGGAGTTTGTGTGGTTGAGGAATCAGGGGCTAAGGGCAAGGCTATATTGCCGTTAGATATCTAACTCCATATTTTGGTTATATTATTTTACCCGACGTTGACTGGCCGGCGCAATCCCTTGCCCAAAGAAAGTCTCAAAAGAAATATACAAAAAGAAAAGATAGAAATAGATAAGAGACGAAGACGTTTCTTTTATACTTTCCTTTATTTACTGGGTTCAACAACCATTCCGTGAACGAGGGAGTTTTTCCTGAATAAATTGAAATGGTTGCATCCCCCAGTTAAGGTGTCAAAAAGATACGTTAATTCGTTTCAGATATGTAGGTGTCCACATTTGGAATTTCGGGCTTCCATAAGGGTTAGTTTTCTTTTTGGAAGTTTTGTCAAAGTCCGGTAAGGGTTAGTTTATAGTCCAGTATTGGGCCTTGTATATTTCAGCATAGTGCAGACCGATAGAGAGCTGCTACTGGATGAAAGGGACTAACCGACGCTACTTCCAAAGGCGTAAGCGTGGCGCCCAAACACACCAGCACGAGGTTATCAATCCGCTGGTCACTGCCTGAAAGAGAAAGAATGGCTTGTCCCCTTTGTCAAGAGGAAATGCCTTTTTTTCTTTCTACGCATGCGTCATCCCCTTTTCCTGTTATCGACCACAGGGAGTTTTCTGCAAATTTAATAGTTTTCTTTTTATTTATTTCTTTTTTTTAATTTAATTTTAATCTTGTTATTTATTTATTCGTTCCCTACAAACATATAACCGTATTTCGATGGGTTTTTTTTTTTCAATTCCTAAATCAAACACGTCACATTATCATTCATTTACTACAATGTTGCAGTCCAGAACGTTAACCACTACGCCACAGGGAGTCCTTCCTTGTTATTTAGTTAAGAGAATCGATTATTATTTTTATTTCTGTATGACTTACTATAAAGTCCCAACTTTCACTGACATATGTGTAATCATAAAAAGCAGATACATGAATATTTAACGTATCTTAATCAGTATTTATTTATTTTTTTATTTTGTTATATTTTCCAGAAAGCGGTGTCAACCAATGTCAGCATTTGTTATGATGAGTAGTGGAGGTAATATTGAGTTCAGTATTTATTCCCAAATCTTTCAACATTAAATCTCTGAAAGCATAAATTAAATTGAAAACGTTGTCACCAAAAATAAAATTGCAGATAGATAGATAGATAGATAGATAGATAGATAGAAGGGATGTGTTGCATACCCTTTCAGGGTGTATGATACGAACTATTTCAGCTTCTTACATCTTTATTTCTATTATCTACGATTTCAGCACCCATATACTCACTTTCATCTTTCATCGTGTCGTTCTGGCAGTATCTTTTTGTCATCTACCATTTTGTTGGCTCTGTCAGTTCGTTATTGCAAACCAAAAAACCAAGTTTTCATTTGATATCAGGGTTAGCACACACCACTCAATTGCAACGGTCTTTTACCACTACCGTTTTAACTTTATACTTCGTGGAAAACAAAATATTAAGCCAATCTGATATATAATCTTCCTCTTTTTTGTAACAGAGGTTTCTTGCTAAAGTGTTTAGTCTTTGATATCACGTAATAAATTCCGTTTTCATTGTGTAATGTTCCAGTAGGAAAGAAAATCCTGTTATCATTGGTTTAGAAGGAAATTAACTATTCATTCGAAAAAAATAATTAAAAAAGTAAAGTTGGCAATCGTTGTCGAGGGCTACCTAAAAGCTCCCTTTTCAATGGCTACTACATCGAGTTATAGAGGAGGGAGCTACTCCTTTCTCTGGATTCCTCCACTTTATCCTTGAAACGTACCTTATATTGCTGAGTGTTAAGCAAAAAGGTATCAAGTACAACTTTTTGAGCCTTTAGTATGTCTTGATCTGAGGTTGAATCCCGGTCTCCCGGGCCATTGGCGAACATGTGCGGACACACACACACACACACACACACACGCTGATACACATATGCATGAGTAAGTGTGTGTGAGTGGAACTGTAACCGAGTAAAAACAGCACAACATAACGATATTTATATTACAGCAACACACTTGACATAATCAAAATTTCAGTATAAAGTAATTTCCTATCCAATTTATAATTTACAATATAATTTACAATGCTATAACAGTTTCGACGATCGTGTCAAACGGCATTTTTTTGATAATCAAAATTCTCTATATAACTGAGAAAACTTGGATTGATTGATTGATTTTAATTGCATGTCATCCGACTGAAGGTTATTTAATTCTAATAAGTTTGTAAACTGTATTCAAAAAAGTGCCCGTGGTGTAATGGTTATCGTCGTAGGAAATGGACACGACGACACGAGTTCAAATCCTGGACGAGACTGATTGCATTTCACATAGCACTAATACATTTGGGAAAGGTATGAATCCAATTATTCTCCCTCCAGCTATGGAATTGATGAGGCAACTAGTCAAGGAGAAGGAAAACTCTGAATTCAAACCTGTTAAATTCCGCTCAAAAATTGACCTTGTGTCATATCCTGCCCGAGCAGAGGGGTGGGTAAATATGGTAAACTCTATTCATTGTACATTCTTATTTAAATTTTTTGTAAAAAATGTGTAGAGGACTCGAGGTATGAAGGAATGGCAAAAGAAAGCGAATGCCATTTACCATTCAAATGGTCTGGAAGGAAGGAAACGATTACATTACGGACGGCTATTTCTGCTTGATAACTCTAAAAAGAATAAATCGAAAGAACAAGCACCATGTCCAATACTCATATTACCCTTCTGCCATAAGACCAATACTTCATAGGCCATACCTTGCTGTTCTTGATCCAAACGGTAGCACGGAATATACCTTTGATTCTGAACATAGTGACATGACAGTTGTTGCTGCTGATGATGCTTACAAAGCAGTACTCTTGACTCAAGGAAAACTCAAGAACCTGACACGAAAGGTGAACCTTTCAAAGTAATCTGCTCTGCTGCTGGGTTCACGTCTCAAATAGAAACATCTGTTGGCACCAGGAACAATGTTGTGCAGGTATCGGGACCGTGAAAAAGAATTAACACAGTTTTTCACATTCCAGGATAAGACATCATTGGTTTATTGCAACAACATTGCTGGATAGTTCAAATTAATGGGCTTAGAGTATGATATTACAGACTTTTTATTGACTCATCCAGCATCTCTTCTGCTTTATGGGAATAGTTTTTCCTCTATCTCTATTGGTCATTCAGTTCAAACCAAAGAAATTTACAACAACACGGATCCGCGGAGATCTTTAGAAAGTTGGACTGGCCCCAGAGCTCCAAGGTGGGTACACAATATATCCTTGATTTCTGTGTCACTGAGACAATCGGACTGACGACCAACATTTTGTCAGACAAAAGTGGCCGTAAAGAGAAGGCTTAAAATCTGACTCGTATGACGTTCAGTCTCACTCTCTCGTTGAACCGAACAAAATCCTGCTTCCACCCTAACATATCAAGTTGGGACTAATAAAGAACTTTTTGAAGGCAATGGACAGGGGGAGAAACTCAATGCTGGTATACTTGAAGGCCTTCAAATATGAGAAATCATGCAGGCCCCGAAGTTTGACAAAACACTGAGCCAAGCTGAACTGTCCACCTGGCAGTCACTGAAGACAGTAGTTGCAAACTTCCTGGGAAACCACCGGAGTGCAGAATACAAGAAGGGAATTGAAGACTTACAGAAAGTTTTCCGCCTACTCGGGACACGAATGACGGTAAAACTGCACTTTCTGCGATTACCCTTGGACAATTTCCAAACAAGTGGAAAATTGAGCCAAGAGCAGGGTAAGTGATTTCAGCAAGACATCTGGATAATGGAAGAGCACTACCAAGGCCGGTGGAATGTAAACTTTCTTACCGACTACTGCTGGTGCTTGACATGGGATGCAGTGGCTGCCGAGCACAGTAGGTAATCCCTGAAAAGAACTTTCATCATGGAATAACTTCTTTTGCGTATTATTCTGATTACCATGGTACATTGTGTGCTTTCTGTGAATATATCAGCCCTAAATTTAGCATTATTTGTTTAATTCAATTAGAAAGTAGAGTTATAATACTGCTCTATACATTTCAAGCAAAAGCTTGTATTTTAAAAATTTGATCTGATTAGAAAAAATGAGTGTGATGTTTGGATTCAGTGTAAAAGTTCCTTAAAATCAGCTATTATATATTCGACCTTAAAAACATTGCACGTCAGTGTAATACTTATTTATTTATACAGTTATATTATTTCAAGTAACTAATGATTATACTCTATAAATAATTATAGCTTCAAGGGGCTGTTCACTATTAAGCATCAAGTATTTCTCTTGAATATGAATATTTTTAAAACGTATTTTTTTTTATCTATAGATAGGACCCTAACAGCTATTATCTCTCCGGGTCAGAGTCGACTCGGAAATGATAGCAGTGAAGTCGATTTCTGTATTATTACTTTTGATTAGTAATATAACACATTGATGTAGAGTGATTACACGAGTGAGTTTCAAAAGAAAATGGAAAAAAACTATAAAATTAATCAAATCCCTCTGTTCAGAAAGCTTCATGTAAATTTTAGAAAATAAGAATAAAATAATCTGTGCTGTATTAAAAGCGTTATATATTCATATGTTTGCTTGCATGTGCCCATGGGATTTTAGTATCACAAAAAGTTTCATAGAAAGAAATGTAGCATTTATTTGACTTTAAAAAAACGTAAGAGAGCGTGAAACATTTGATTTCGAAATTTAGAAACGCCTCAGAGAACGATGATAGGTTGAAATAGCAAAGATTTCTCTTTAATGGGTGTGTTTATTTACAGGCATTTTTTTTAAATAGCACGTGGGAAAGCAACTAAGAATTTATAGTTTAGTCAAGCGTATATTTGTTCAGAATGAAAAAATCAACAGCATTTTTAGGTGAAGTGAACACACTAATTGGAACAGTAACAAAATGGTTTTCGGTGTATGCAATCATGAGGAAGACATAAAAGGTGAGGTTGTAAGGTCCTAAAAGCGTGCAGCACAAGCTGGCTAGTTGCAAACAGAAGCATGTGCTTATGTGAGCATTTTTGCACAAACTCGTCAATAAGAAAGAACATATTAGATAGATTGATAGATAAATAGATAGATGGGCGGCCACTTCGAATTCGAATATGGACATTACTTGATACCATTCTGTAACATGATGAAATACCTGAAACTTTTTTCTCGGAAGGAAAGAGGCGGAATTCTGTCAATCGGAGTCACTAAGCTTCAATCACATGCACCCTAAAAGGAGAATAAACTAATATTACTGGATGTTATTAAAGTTGCTGAGCTCTTGTTGTAGACGGATGCTTTAAAAAAAGTTACAAGTTCGACACTCCCAGTTTTATATCAAAATATCTTTATCCTCGATGGTCGATGTTTTCTCTTAATCACAACATCAGTGTGCAAGATGGCTGTTGATTATAGAAGACTGTTAACGATTATTTTTCAACCTGATTGGGGTCTACTACTCTTTCCGCCAGTCAACAATTGATTTTACAAGCCCCCATAAAAACTGGGGTGCCCTGGATATAGCGTTATACTGCAACTATTTCTTTACCTTTAGGTCTTGTGATGCTTTCCTATTCATTCTGTTGTTACATTTTGTTGATTTTTAATTAGTTTCAAATTTAAAATTTAAATTCCTCTGCAGGAGATAAAGTTGGTATATTCTATGCCTCACAGACAGGGTGGGGGGCGTTTGTCTGTATGGTCAAATTTAAGCCGTTTGCACAATTCTCAGTGGATCATCTCACACACTCAGTTGTACCAGCTCTCGTACTTCGATTGCATTTACCTATAATGTCATTGTCTGTTTCATCTATCTCTCAACATAATTAAGTAAAGTAAGCGACCTTAGTCAAGGGTGACCCAAAGGCTCCCTTTTCAATTGCTACTACGCTAAGGTTTAGGGAGAGCGCTACTTCATTCCCTGGGTAGCACCACTTTACCCTTGATCCTTACCTTATAATGCTGAGTGTTAAGCAAGGCGGCCCCAAGTACCATTTTTTGAGTCTTTGGTATGACTTGACCTGAGACTGAACCCCGATTTCCTGGACCATTGGCGAACACTCTACTTATTTGGCCAACATAACCTACTTGTTATTCTCTTGTATCTTATCTATTTTAGTTTTTACATAGTTATCGCATTATCGCATAAGCGTATTTTGCTATTGTTATTTTCTCATTTGAGAGTTTTTCATACCAGTCTTAGCTGATGGTTTCCACTAGAGTCTGAGTTAAAGTAAGTTTTCTCAAGTCTCCCGGGCCCTTCTTAGTATTCTGGCCGATCTCAACAATGCCGCAGTTTGGATGGTCTCCACTCGTCCTCTTATTTTGAAGTCCTCCAGTCGCTTTACCAATCCTTTGGTAACTGTACCGAGGGCACCAATTACAATTCGTTTCACCGATACTTTCATCTTCCATTTGTTGTTTTTTTCAATTCTCTAGCAAAGTTCAGGTATTTATGTCTCTTTTTGCCTTCCTTCAGTTTTACTCTGTGGTCAGCCAGAACGGCAAAGTCCACTATTCGCCAGGTTTCTCTTTTTTTAGTTGGTTATTACTTGATCTGATACCGGCTCATTGGCCTGGGGGTAGAGTGATCGCCAATAGTCCGGGAGACCTGGGTTCCATCCCAGGTCGCGCCATACCAAAGACTTTGAAAATGGTATTTGATACCTCCTTGCTTAACACTCAACAATATAAGGTACGTATCAAGGTTAAAGTGGCGCAATCCAGAGAAAGGAGTAGCGCCCTACCCTACACCTGGGTGTTGTAGCTTTTGAAAAGGGAGCCTTCTGATCACCCTCGACTACAGTCGCCAACAACTTTATTACTACGTCTGGTCGGCTGGCCAAGATTAGATTATCTTTTTGTATCATTATTATTATTATTATTATCAAATGAACGCAGTTGTCACGATGTTGAATTAAAGAAATAACAGACTATTGCTAAAAATGTGAAATTAGATCAAAAAGAGCAAGTAAGAAGACTAATGATTAAACTACAAAGGAAGTCGATGACCTTTTTATTGTTAATCAATAAAAGAAATAAATCGATAGCCATAAGGTTTAGTATGTAGTAGTTTTAATCGATGAATATTGATCAACACAAACAAAAACTCTTTTACAACCCGAGCTTCCATTAATTTAAGGGTGATAAAATGCAGTATACAATGATAGACGTTCGATAAAATAGTTTTACCAAAGAGTTGATACACAACATATATATATATATATATATATATATATATATATATATATATTGTATATCTGTGTGTGCGTGTGTGCGTGTGTGTGAAATATGAACGAAAGAATAAGTCATTTTAAGATAAAATTGTCATTCTTGGCTGTTTTCAGCCTTTGGCCATCATCAGTATTGAGAGGCTAAAAATTTTACGACTGATTTTGTCAATTTTTTAACGGCTTATAAATTCCTTAGTGCCTAAATTTAATTCATTTGTTTTATTATAATCATAAGTATATTTTTAATATCCCATTTCATATTTTTGATAATTGTACTTATTTGTGTCTAATAATTTGCACAGATCTGTTGTATATAGGTTCTAGCTGGTCGTCCTGCCTTTGCTCGTCCATGTGAAGGGGTCCACTGGCGTATATCGCTGATGAGTTCGTCCTTACTTATCCGGTTGTGTCTCGCATGTCTAGTTCGTCTAACTTTGATAGTTTTCGTAAAGGGTGGTAGGTGGCTGTACAGCTGCTGTTTTGAGAGGTGTTGCCTCCAGGACTTCTTAAATAACATTTAATAATAAACATCTGTTTTTCACACAGTTATGTGATTTTAATATTTCTATCTTATACTTATAATTCTCAAATCAGTTTTATGTAACCGAAAAATGCTATACTAACAGGTACGACCATTCTGGACGACTGTAGAGTCGGCAATGGAGAACTTCCCACTTCCTTGATATCCAGTCTCACCCCTTGTTGTAGTTTAGTGTCATACCCCAAAAACCACTTTTAGTTAGAGATCTTACTGTCTGCAGAGGATGCAATCAGTGTATGATAAGCCCATCTACAAAACATTGCGAGAACTATGCAATCCTTTACGTTTGTTTGTTTTATTTGTTTAATGTCATTTTAACCATTGTAGGTTATTTAATTCCAATCCTTTCTCCTCGAAGAACAGCAGTAGTACTATTTAACCAAAAGAAAGGATGTGATAGAGGAATTTATCTCTTCATATTTATCTGTAAGTGAACGTAACAGTGCGACTGGAGTTCGAACTGACTTACAATCATTCCGCTGTCAACCGCTTTAACAATTACACCACATGGACACACCTGCTTTAGTCGGAATATAATTTGAACATTTCCCTAACCAATATACTGTTCGATTCAAAACGTATTAATATTTTTTCGAAGATGAAGTTAATATCCGTTTATAAAACGTAATAAAATTTTGAATATTTCGAAAGCATTAGGTAATTATTTGAGGACTGAAATATAGTGCTTCTAGTTTATTAAATTTGTTGTTGAGTCCATTGGGTGGGGGATAGTTATAATATCCATCAATCTTTGTGGGTTTCAAGAATCCATGTGATGTTTGATCATTTTTTTCTATATTCTCTGTTCTAGTAGACTTTGAGTCTTTGTTAAAGTCATGGTCAGTAGGCCGGAAGTATCATTCTACTTGCGAAGTTTATTATAATTCAGTTATTCAATTCAATTATATATATATATATATATATATATATATATATATATATATATATATATATATATATATATATACATATATATATATTATTTAATAATGTATATAATTTATTACACTCATTCACATACACATACATAAACACTCCCACACTCACATATATATACATATATAAATGATATAATAATGTATATGATTACACACATATACATACATAAACACCCAGACACACACACACACACACACACACACACATATATATATATATATATATATATATATATATATATATATATATATATATTATTTGATAATGTATATAATTAATCATACACATACATAAATAATGTGTGTGTGAGTGCGTGCGTGCGTGCGTGCATTTCTGATGGTTTTCGTCGAAAAAATAGATTCGGCGGACCGAGATCAAATCGTGGACAATGTTGTTTGCATTTTATATAGCACTAATTCACTTTGGGAAAGATATAAATCCAGTTATATTCCTTCCATCAATGGGTAAACAGAAAAACAGACTGAGCTTTTTAACCTTTATATAGCAATTGGTTTGGGGAAAGAAAACTGAATTCAAGCCTGTTGACTTTTTGTCCTGCTCATTCCATGGAGTAGGTAAATATATATATATATATATATATATATATATATATATATATATAGTCATCCATAGACAGAGTGCTCAATTCATTCGAAAAGCTTTGCATTATGCAGCTGTAAATTCCTTTGCCAGAGTACTCAACATCCGTAGGGGAGCGTATATATTGTCATCTACACACAGACTGTTTCGTTGTATCACAACTCTTAAGTGTGGCTCGACACGTAGGATTCTTAGAGCTGGGATCGAAACCCGCCCAACAATACGTTAGACTTAGTATCATACCGCTTAGCCAACAAGCGAACCTCGTCAGCTAGGCAATTATGTAGTAGCTTTCATTTGTTTACATATTTGCCTTACCGGATTGCAGAGTGCTCAATTCATTCGAAGAGCTTTGCATTATGCAAGTGGCAGCTGCAAATTCGTTCGCCAGAGTGCTCAACCCCTGTGAAGAAAAAATCATGTAATGTCCGGTGATGAACTTCATCGCTATTTTTTCGCTGTCACAAAATAATCACTAACATTTCTGCAGTCAAGCACTTAATTTTTTAAATGTTGCTTTGATTATGGTTCTTAATTAATGGTTGGTTGGTTGGTTGGTTGGTTGGTTGGTTTCGGTTATGGTAATCTTTGGTGAGTTATTTTATGCCAAAGATTATGCTACTCGATGAAATACAGAATAAGAATTGATCTTCACAATCATTTCAAATAGATTAACATTTTATACTTTCTTGCACTATCAATTTGGGGTAGTCCCCGTGATATAGTGTCTAATGTACAGGACTACAATATTTAAAAAAGCAAGTTCAAACTACAAGATTATCTATTAATCAAACTGGAATCGAACTTACATTTATTTCTTTATGCAATATATTTAATTGCAAAGATTTGTTGTAACGGGTACCTAATAAAGATCGAACTCACTAGTCAGAATTGTTAACCATTAAACTATGCGATGCGCTTTTGGAGTTATTTTCTAAACTTAGCTTAGTAGTTAAGAATCACTTGTGGGGTACCTGAAGATTTGGTCAGTTATTTATTCATTCGTTTGGTTGATAGTAGTCGGTTTTGGGTTTGGATATCTGACTTCATTGATTTTTTCTTACCCCAATTAATTCGTTGGAGTCTTCTAGTCTGTGAAGGCAGCAAAGGTATTTCTGAAGGAAAGAAGAATATAGACTAAGATGCCTTTTAAATTTAAACTTTATTTCTGGGTTCAACAACATTCTGTGGGTGGGGAAAATTCTTCCTGACACTTATGGAAATGGTCGCGTCTTCGGGACAAATTGTTAAAATATACTAGTTGCTTTCGGTGGTAGGCAAGTCAAAAGTTGGTGTCGGTTCGCTAACAGCAGACATGGTGTCAGGTTACGAAACTTAATTAGCCATGTGTTCTCTGTTAGCAGCTGCGTGAGAGGGTCTGTGCCACAGTGAAGACTGAAGTAAGAGCGAATCCCTCTTTTGAGCAGGAACAGTCCTTTTTCCGGGCATGTGTCTTTCTAACTTCTTCTCAGGCGCCTCTAAGAACTTATGCACTCCTTAAACTTCTTTTAATTATTTCATTTCTCTTTTTTCTATCCTCTACACACTCATGCAACGGTTTTCTAATCTAGATTAACCACTACACCGCATGACCTAAAGAAAAAAAAGATAAGCCAAGCTAAGATTTGGAACAAGGCTAAATATCTTATATTTTGTGTGAAGATCGAACATATTACTCAATATCAGTCTGCGAGATCGGCTTGCTGCCACATCAAAATGTTCTATGACAATTTAATTTACAGGAATGTAGGCATTTACCCAACTCCTCCACCATAAGCAGAGTGCAACACAAGTTCAACATTTAACCGGAGTACGGCTGGTTTGGTTTCTGATTTTCCCTTCTCCTAGCTATAGAACCCAGTTTGCCTGACTATCCATCGCTGGAAGGGGAATAGATTAATTCATACATTTCTTAAGAGCAATAACACAAAGAGAAAAGCATCGACCAGGATTTGAAATCGGGTCAGCAATTCCATTTCCTATAACGATAACCGTTACGTACGCAAAAAACAGGTTGACATGCCGTTACAATCAGTCAATCAGTCAATCAGCCAATCCAATAGGCCTTTGTTCAATTTACTGTTTTAAAAATAATCCTGATCAATTTTAATTAATAAAAAAGATTCAACAAGCAGCAAACTCTCAACAAAACTGCTTTGTCGTACAGTAATTTCTTGTCAGATGAATGCAAAGTATTCTTGCAAATATTTTGATCAAAACATCATTTGTTTCTCCTCATCATTTCAAACTTTTTTGCCTCGATCTGAAGTTTTCGCGCCAACGTAGTCCATTATAAGGGACTGGTGATTTTCTTTTAATGTTTTCAGTTCAGTTCATTACTTTATTCCTTTTTGTTTCTTTTTTCTGTTTTTTTTTTTTGTTTATTTTTTTTTGTTTTTGTTTTTTAGATTTACAAATCCCCAAATAAACGACAAATAATATCCAAGTTATTTAAAACGTTGGTCATTGAATTTGAACACAATAGTTAATTTGGCAAAGTTAAAATAGATTTCGACGAATAAAGGTTTTTAAAGAGATTTCGAACGATATTCATCTGTAATATTTGATATTAACAATTGCTTTATATTATTCACTTTTCTTTTATTTCTTTTTCTGAAGTATTGTCGGGAAATTCTATTTTTATATTTTTCGAGGATACATTTTATTACAAGTCATGTAAATTGACTTATATATAAAATGCAATGAATTTTCACACACACACACACACACACATGCACACACACACACACACACATGCACACACACACACACACACACACACATATATATATATACTTGTGTGTGTGTGTGTGTGTGTGTGTGTGTGTGTGTTTGTGTGTGTTAGTCAAGCAGACGGGCTTGCAATAGTGTAATAAAAAATTACATTATTATCGTAAAACGAGTCATTACAATGAATATCTGTAAATATATGTTTTAGTTTTCTTTTTCTAAAAATATCGGTAATAAATTCAAATATATCTGTAATTTTTAGGTAAACTGTTAAATAATTTATCTCTCTTTCTGGCTATTTCTCCCCTGCGCCTTTCTTCATTCTATCTTCCTAACTTTCTCTAATGTGGTCTTCAACTCACTTTATGTCACTTCCCACTCTTTCTCTCTTTGTTTTTTTTCATTTTTTTCAATGCTTCCAAATTATACACCTTTTCTTCCTTTTTTATTTCTTTCATTCTTTCTTTCTACAAATAATTTTAGATTTTGCTCCTCTCTTCTTCATTTTATTCTTTCTTTCTTTCATTTTTTCTTTCTTTTTTTCTTTCTCTCTCTCTTTCTTTCTTTTTTCGAGTGATTTTAGATGATTTCAAATGACTGGTACTCTTCTCTTCTTTCTTTCTTCTTTCATTGTTTCTTTCTTTCTTTTCCTTCCTTTTTTTAGTTTTAGGTAGTTTTGTGTAAATTCAAATAATTGGTACTCATCTATTCTTTCTTACTTTCTTTTTTCTTTCTTTTTTTCTTTCTTTCTTTCTTTCTTTTCCTTATTTAAGTAATTTTTGATAGTTTCAAATGGCTTATATTTCTCTTTCTTTATTTCTTTATTTATTCATTTATTTATTCATCTATTTATCCCTTTCTTCTTTCATTGTTTTTTTCTTTCAAGTAATATTATTTTATTTCAAATAATTGGTACTCCTCTATTCTTTCTTTCTTTCTTTCTTTTTTTCTTTCTTTCTTTTTTCTTAATTTTTTTTAGATGATTCAAGTTGACTGATTTGTCTATCTTTTGATTTCGTCGACACAACTATTACCATCGTCTTGAATCCATATACTTGTAGAAATTCTAATCTCTCAATAACCAGAAGGAAGCTACAAAACTATCTAACATAGACTTTATTATAATATACAAATACACCATAATATACACTACAGTATATCCCATAAAATCATGGTAATTACACCTTTCTAATAATCAAATAAAAAATTCAATTACTAGTAAACATTTATAATTGAATGAACTAATTAATAATCCACAACCCCGTTACAAATTCTGAATCTAGCATTCAACCATTACGTATGGGTGAAAAAGTAAAAAGGAATCGTGAGAAACCGATTTTACCTGTTCATATGCAGCCGAGATCAAGTTATATGACAACTAAATCAATAAAAGAGACATTCACCATTCACTAGATTTTTTATTCGTTTTAAAACCAAATAGAGCTGACAGACAGGCAAAAAATAGAGTCAAATATTGAGTGGTCATTGTTATGTCAATAAAAGCCGATAGAGGGGACATAAATATCTCTGTCCTGCACCATTAGTTCTCACAGTGAAACAATTCACGATTGGAAAATTTCAATAGGCTACTTAAAGTGATTATTAATACCAAGTTCGGATTCCATAGATCCATACATGTAAATTTTTATCATCCAGCAAGCACATTAATATTATCATATTTCTAATCGTTTAACAAGCATATTAATATTGTCATATTTTTACTTTTTTCGGATTTTAAGACATCAATATTTTTTGCTTGAAAATACAATGTTTTTACTTAGACGGTTTTATTTCTTGTAGAATATCATGAATCGAAACAGATATTATTTTCATTAGTTATTACTATACTCTAGTAAGTAAGTTGGCGACCGTAGTCAAGGGTGACCCGAAAGCTTTCTTTTCGATAGCTACTACACCAAGATGTAGGGGAGGGCGCTACTCCTTTCCCAGTATTGCTCCACTTTACCCTTCATCTACACCTTATAATGCTAAGGGTTAAGCAAGGAGGCATCAAGTACCATTTTTTGTGTCTTTGGTAGGACTTGACCTGAGATTGAACCCAGGTCTACCGGGCCATTGGCGAACTCTCTAACCATTATGCCAAATCGCTACATACAGTAGATCTATGTTGATACAGGATGCAGCCCTGAAGACGTATCGGAAGCAATGGACGACAGAGAGAGGTGGCGAGAAAGGGTCAGGGATATCCGTTCCAATGGCGCGACATGATGATGATGATGATGATTACCAAACTCTACAGTATAAAAACTAATACATTCCTGTATTTCTTAGACATGTTGCAAGAACAGTTTCTTGAATTTATTTTTCAGATTGACCACCCTAATCTATTTCATTTCATTGCTAATCATTTTCATAATCAAACGTAGATCAGATCTGACGAGAGATTTTGTTTTGTCTCATTTTCCTCAGTTCGAGAATGGATTTATTAAACAGAACGGTTTTCCTCATCGAAAGTCTCTGAGTCATCAAAAAACTTCAATCTCACCGAGAAAGATGTTTCCTGAATATAACTTGATCTGAATAGGCTTGCGCTAACTTGACAAACGTTTTGCCGATTTGTTCTTAAGTTTGACACAGAATTTGATTTTGTGTTTCATTTGCGTAAAAATTTTAACCAAAACACATCTTAAAAGAGAATTGAAGAAAAGCCGAGTAGAAAAAATCTTATGAATAGTTAGTCCACAATACATTTCAGATAGTAGGTATGAGTTGTGTTCAAAATTTATCGAAAATGAATCCTTAAATATATAATATTAGAATATAAAATTTAAATGAAAATATGTGCACAAGCTGGGTGAATTATATGATAAAGTGATTATATTAAAATGAATTATTCACAGCTCAGTGATTAAAACTATTGATCAGTTGTCTCGATAATTCTTTATCACCAGTTCTTAACAAAACACAGGATTGTCAAAGTGCACGAAGCAACATATTGTAAGTACGAAGGGTAATCTTCATACTCGCGTTATCAAATTCCATGCTATTTACCTTATTTCCCAAGGAGGTAATTTATCTCAAATTTATTTGAGGGCGAAGAGGACTTTAAAAGAAATACCGCTGCGGTGTTTCCCACCATTTGAAAATAGAAGCTTCTTAGGGGATTCGAGCAATGGAAAAAATATTAGAATAAATATTTACATACATTTCTACTCATTTATTAAATTGTTATAGAACTTGAAGTGTTACTTGGTGAGATTTGACAGCAGGTTAATCTCGCTGATTAAGACTGAATATTTTCGATCCTCATACAATATATAATGCATTTAGCCTTTTGCCAAATCTAAGCTTGGCCTAGCTTTTTTAAATGTCTATTGGTGTCATGGTCGACAAGCTAGATTAGTTGACATTGCACGAGTTTGATTTTCAACGTATGCGTCATACTTCAGGTCTTGTGCAACAACTAAGCTAAACTTAGAAAATTACTAAAAGAACAACTCGTATAGTTTAATGATTAGAGAACATGCTTCAAAATTATTCATGTTACAATGGGAGTCTTTTGTTGGAAAGGATTATAAAAAAACACTTGCTACTCACAAAATAGCTGGCTTGTCTAGTTTAAAATTAAGTTATTTGCAGAATCATTGCTTTATTACAGAGTTAAAAAATATGGCTTATCTCATTTAAACAATTGCCAACAGGATTTGTTATTTTTTTTATACCACCTATTTTGATAATCTTTTGATAACCTCCTGAATTTATGCATTCAAGCTATTTCCTTTATTTCGGCTAGTAACCAGATGTGAGTGATATGTGACTACTTATTAAATCCGTCTATTTTTAAGAGACTCAAAGAACTTAAATCATTAAAATTACTTTTCAGATTAAGACATTAAAATTACATTTCGTAATTAGGAGTAACTGATACACGAATACGAACTCATTACTGGAAATTAATTAACTATTAGCGTCGTGGGCAGGGCATCGGAACAGGAAAACTAAGGGAATAGAAAAACAATATAATTTAATGACTTAAAGAAAATCATTACAAATGAGACCTTTTGGGGGCTTATTTATTTAGAGAGATGCAGTAGGCGAGCTAAGTCGTCAAACAATAGCCGGGTCAGTAGGAATTCCGCTAACAGAGACTAAAGTTTCTTGTTGCTAACAAGATTTTGACAAGGGGCAACCTCTCTCTCTCTCTCTCTATCTATCTATCTACAATCGAAATAAATAGCCATATCAAAATCAGAATGTCCTTGTGTTTGTGTCTGTTAGATTAACGTGACAAGCAAAATACCTTTTATTCAGAGAGGAATTAGAACCTCTTTGCTTTTCAAGAAAAGAAGAAATGAACGCGAATTCGACCATCCATCACAGAAAGGACAGGTGGAGGGCCGAGATGTGCTTTGAATGTTCTACTCATCGTTCTCTGACAGAGGAGCCCAGAACTGACAACACAAAACACGTTCCCCTGACAAGAAGGAACAGCCATTTATCCCCGTGGCAGCAACAGAAGTAGTAGGTCACAACGCTACATTCACTGTAAGTGTGTTGTCCACGTTACATCAACCGGTTTATTAACACGCGGCACAGAGAACCGTACACTTAGCTGAACAGGAATTCTAAGAGGCAAACATGAACTGAATGTTTTTACCTGTGTTCAAGTTCAACATTGATCGGCTGGTTTTCAGTCAGAATTGCTAACCTGAAAAATAAAAGAAAAAAATTTAGAAAACATCTGAAATTTGAACTCGATTGATCGATTGTTTTTACTTTGATATTAGCCATTCAGCGTGCTGAACTGCGGTATTTTAAAAAGTGAGTTGGCACACAAATCATGCTATTAGGTTCACTTTCGAACTAATGTCTTTTGGGAAATGTATGAATCCTTTTCTCCCTCTAGCTACGAGTTAAATAGTATCACTGTTGTTCTTCACTAAGGATGGCCTTAAAATGACACACAAAGATAATATGTCATTAAATAAAGAAATCAAACCAAACCAACTTCGATGCGCATGTGCACAAAGCCATATAAAGATACATTTACGTGGACCCATCAATTTCAAATTAGTTTACGGTGTACAATCGTACTAACCCTTCGTCGCTTCTATTCTCTCAGAGAAATTTTACATAAGTGACAGAGAGTGCTATCTGTGTTGCGTAAATATAAAGATAGATAAAGAACGCCAAAATCTTAAGCATGGGGATTTCAATATTCATTCTCTCAGCATTCGTATTTCGTTTTCGATCTTTGTGATATACCGGTTTGATTCCTCTAATTTCTAGTGTATCTGACGGCCAAATTTCCCGGCATGTTTCTAATCACTCCCGAACACCAAGGCAACCTGTGTAAGTGTTTATCTTATGTAGGGAAATAGAGTATTAAAATTCTCCTAAGCATAAACACGGCGTCCCCTGACAACAAACATGCCGTCCACACAACACACCTTTAAAATTCAGGGCCATCAATGAACAAGCTTACTTATCATTACAACGATAAAGAATCAACAAAACAAGCCCTGCTTAAGGTGTCTCTCCCCACTATGTATTCATTCTAAAATTTCCATATGGAAAAACGCGTTGAAAAGTGCTCAAAAGGGTCAACTTAATTTTAGACAAAATAATAGAATAAAAGTAAAAGATTTAATCAAATAATTTTTTTCTTTTCAAAATCAAGCGCTCTTAGCAGAACGGTCATCATCTTAGGAAATGGGATCGGTGACCTTAGTCCTAATATTGGACGAAGCTGTTTTTTCACTTTTTCATTCGAAAAGCATGTATCAATCGGTTCTTTCTTTAACTATAAAAAAATAACAGAGCAGACTGGGATCTTTAGACTTGGTTCAACAACCAAACTAGAAGAAAGAAACTAAATTTAAACCAGCTGTCCAACGCTTAAAAAATTACCTAATGTCAAATAACAGCTAGTGGCGGAGGGATTGAGTATATACATTCATCTGTTCAATATTGTCACACTTATTTTTCTTACTATGTACGAATAGAACCGTTGCACAATCTAAAAATAATAAAAATCTTAATCAGAAAACCAACCTGAACAATTTACAAAGCACAATTTGAAATTGTTTCCAGTGTATAATTAAATTTGTTACGCGTACAATTTCTAATCAGTGCACACATCTGAACACAGTAAAAATTCAGTAACATGCAATGCACACATTATCTAAAGTGGCAGAGCCATTCTATAAAACTGTGTCGAGTTTTTCACAAGTTAAAGAATACTATCCTCCAAAGAAATTGGTTAGAATGAATATCTTTTTGGTTATCCTAAAAGTACATTATATAAGGGTGAGGTTTACAATATTTGTGTAACTTAAAGCACAATTCAGCATTAGATGATGTTGCCTACATCGTGAAATGTTAAATTACCCTGGAGTGTGAGATACCGAGCACATCTGATACTCACCGATTGCTACTCTGCAGATTTTCTTCTCTGGATGAGACAATAGCCTCGGAATTCTTGGTTTTAGGCCTAATTGTCTGGTCTTTGAAGTTCTGTAAAACCTGAGAGAAATTTCTTTCATCATCTGGTTACTTTACTATGATCAATTGCGCCTTCACCTTTCGCATAATAGGATTTTGGTTCCTTTGTTTAACGGCGTTTAACCTTAGTTAGTTTTTAATGTCTAAACCATCCTCGTAGAAGAATAGTAATTGTATTATTTAACTCATAGCTTGTGGGATAAGGGGGATTCATTACTTACCCCAGGAGTGACCGGGTCATTGGTCTAATGAATAGAGTGTCCCCCAATGGTCCGGGAGACCAGGGTTCAATCCTAGGTGAAGTCATACCAAAGACTAAAAAATGGTATTTGATGCCGTCTTGCTAAACACTCAGCATTATAAGGTAAGGATCAAGGGTAATGTAAAGCAATCCAGGAAATGGAGAAGCGCCCTCCCCCACACCTCGATGTAATCATATTTACCAACCCCTCCGCTCGGGCAGGATATGACACAAGGTCAATTTTTAAGCAGAGTTTAACAGGTTTGAATTCAGAGTTTTCCTTCTCCTAGACTAGTCGCCTCACCAAGGCTGAAGAACCTAGTCTGTCCTACTATTTACCCATAGCTGGAGGGAGAATATTTGGATTCATACCTTTCCCAAGAGTATTAGTGCTATGTGAAATGCAATCAATCAGGTCCAGGATTTGAACTCGTGTCACCTCGATGTAATAGCTGTTGAAAAGGGAGCCTTCGGGTCACTCGCGATTAAGGTCGCCAACTTTTACCTGATTGAAATAAACGTAATGGTGCAACTTGGGTATCAACTTCCTAACTTACCCTGCGGGGACTACCTTAAATATTTATAGTTGCTTTCATGGCATCATGTCGTAGTAATTTACGAAGATCTTCACTTCGATTTAGCACAAGGCCAAATAAATGGGGCACCCAATGAGACTCGAACTCACTCGTGTAGGTTTGCTAGTCTAACTTGCTAACCATTACACCACCAGAGGTGCCCTCATGGCATCATGTCGTAGTTCGATCTCGTGTTTCGGAATTAAACTACGTTGCACAGTTATCTATGTGGCTTTCAAATATCACACAGTGTGATGCAAAGCACAATATTTTAGTGCACCAGCTGCCACGATATTATCAATCACTGCTAGTACCATTGCATGGTTTGAACAGCTTAGGTCACGTAATGAACGCACTGTACACTAGCATATTCTATCAAAATACTGCAAAATTTTTGACTCATGAAAGTAGATCTTTTCCGGTGCTTATTAACTTGAATGTTTCAAGTACATCATATTTCTTATAGCGTTCAATATTTCATAAATCAAAATCAATTTTAAAAAAGAGATCCTTAAAAATAAAAAAAAGAAAATATGACGGAGCTTCATTAAATGAGAAATTGTAGATATCTGCCAAAAGAAAATTTACCATTTTAGATGGGACCCACCGGGAAATTTGCTGGCGTCCTGCTGGGCCAGTTCGCCACTGACAGGGATTAATCTCTGACCTGATCTATGAGATGAGTTGTGTTCGTCTCTTGCCCAAGGGTATTAATATAAAGTGAAAATAAACTAGTCCAGACTCTATTTGAATTTAGTTCACCAATTTTATTTATCATGCTGCTTACTGATCAACCAATTTCGAAGCTTTTAATGGACATCCAAGATTTTATAGAAATAGGTTTATTCTCATAAATCGATTAACCCTTTTTAACTCATATCCCCTTGACTATATGATACCCTATACATGAGATCAGAAAATTCTCCACCTCCAAAAATCGGAAACACATTAAAATTTTAGTAGACATCTTTGTTTAACGCTATACATTCATTCTATGAAAGAAAAAAAAAAGTCTGTGCATATCATTCACTTGAATGAGTCAAAAGTTTCGGAATATTTTGGTATGAGCTAGTTTACGGTGTGTATACTACGCGACCGAATTATTTTATGCCGTGGTAGATGCCCGCTGTGGTTGGTAGTATTGCAGTAGTTTGTGTGCTGGCACGTTGTGAAGTGCTTCGCAATTTGAGTGGGATTTGAAAGCTGCATGGATGACCGTACAACGTAGTCTAAATCGAGAACTTATGCTTTACGAGATCGAACCGTGCCATAACGTAACGAAAGCAAAGACATTTGTTGTACGAAAGCTGAAAGCGCAGTTGATATTGAATTAACCAGATGGTTTCCGAAATTTTGCTTTCGTTTTAAAGAACCTCGACGATCAAACACAGAAAAATATGCCCAAAACTGTGGATTTCGAGACCATGCTCCAAGCGATAGTGGTAAGTCTGGTGAATCTTCAGCTTTGGTACGGCAGCTGGTCTACAAGAAGGAAAACTCTGAATTCAAACGGGAAGTAGTTCACTTAAAAATTGACCTTGTGTCGCAATCTACTTGAAGTGGTTGAATAAATGCTTACTCCTTTTCCTCTTCTTTTAATCATTCCTCTTTCTCCCTCCCTCTCTCTCTCTCTCTCTCCCCCTCTCTCTCTCTCTCTCTCTCTGGATCTTCTCTCTTTTTACATTTTTTTTCTTCTCTCATTTCTCAGCATATTGCCCGCAACGTTTCTATCAGTAAAAAATCTTATCGTTAAAATCAGTCTCTTGAGAATACATACGTCCCATCAAATAAACGATGCAATACGATAAAAGGGGGGGGGAATTGAGTTTTCTTCAACAGTAAAAGCAGTTTCATATGAGACCCATTTATTCATCCACTTTTGTAGAAAAAGAGGTTTTTGTGCGACCTTCGTTATTTTCTTGTCACAATCAATTTTTTCTCACCGGCAATAAATAAACCGTCTCTCTGTGCGCCGGTTTGTTTCAATCGACAAAAATCTGCCACTTACTATTATTCAGACTAAAAAAGAGAAAATTCATAGATACCTGTTTGATTTTAACTATCTATAAATCTATTTATCTCGCTTATCCACTCTCTCTTTCTCTCTCTCTCTCTCTCTCTCAATCAGTCTATTTATCTATCTGGCTAGCTAGTTTGATAGATTCAAAGGGAAGGAGAGAGCGAGAGGGGGAGAGTAAGAAAGATTTAGAGAGAAGAAAATAATAAAAATGTTAATGCACGTTGATTTCTCATAAATACAATTTTTGTTCTTTTATTTAGACTTCATAATCCAAGGCGATTTCTCTCTCTCTCTCTCTATCTATCTATCTATCTATCTATCTATCTCTGTGTCTGTCTCTGTCTCTCTTAACACACACACTCACACTTTCTGTATATATATAAATACACACACACACACATACACACACACACACACACACACACACATATATATATATATATATATATATATATATATATATATATATATATATATATATATACGGTATCCCAAGATACGTGCACACTTTGATTTTTCATAAATATATTTATTAACATATATCTAAGTTTTTTAAGACAAGTTAAAGAGGTCAAGTCTAAATTATTTTAAGAATACATCAGTTGCACCTCCTAACGAGAGTCCTGATATGATTGTAAACAATCTGATAGTGAGGTTCCAGTCATTTTGGAGCTTTGGGGAATGCGGTGTACCCCTTTATTGACATCACTCCCAGGTCTACTCTGGTCCGGAGTGGTATCATCTGATAGGGCCCTATCTGAGTGTTAAATAAAACTAAATTGCGTTCTTATGCTAAACTGACTTGTTAGAAATAGAACAACGTTTGTATGCTTAACTGAATTGTTTGAAATTGAACTGTTTTTCACATTGAAACTGTATTTACGCTAAACTGAATTGTTTAATATACAACTGTTTTGACATTTACCTATGTGTAAACAAAATCTATTCATATACTAAACTGAACTGGTTGAATTAGAACTGTTTGACAAAATTGAATTGCTTGAAATAGAAATGTTTTTGACAATTAGACTATATACTTTTGCTAAACTGAATTGTTTGAAATAGAACTGATTATTTGTATAAAATGGATTTGGCATTAAATAAGCTACAAGGGTTGATACGCCATAAAACCTAAACAAGCAACCACCTAACCAATGTGTTTGTTCTGGTCTATGCACGGATGATAACGTGAACAGACGAAATTGCAAACATCGCTGAGTTATCGGAGGTGTTCACACTGATGACTCTTCTGTTTAAGTCACTGATAATCACGTAGGCAAATGGAATTTCAAACTTCATATATCATTTCAATAAGTATTTGCGTACATTCTGTCCCAATTACTGCTCTGAACTTATTTCAGGTTTTGTACCATAACGTTCAGTGGCTCAATTAAACGTCATATCTTTTGGCAAAATGCAGAAAGATATGAGTATAACGACTTCTTCTTGTTTTCTAAGGTATGAATTCATATTAAGGGTAAACATTAAGGACATGAATGATACTAAAAGGAATATGACGGCGGATTTTCAAATCATGACAAAAGATTTAATGGTACTTTTACCAATAAAACTTGATGGAATGAGTGAGGTGAAAAACAGTGTAATAACTTGAAGCAAATAAACTTCTACTTCTTTGCTCATTTCTATCTCTGTAAAAACTATTCTCTAATATTATATATATATATATATATATATATATACCAAGGCAGATGTTGAAAGACGCACTTCTTTTGTGTCTAGGTAATACCACTTCCGTCATTTGCTGTAAAGTCTGCTGATCTTTGTCTGACTTGTAAAAACACATGGTGGTGGACAAAAACCTTCTCCAAGAATCCTACTAATTATCTTCTTCGGTCATCTCTCTCTGTATATCATATCTGTTTCAAGGTTTGCAAAATTGTTGCTGATTGAAGACTCATGTAAAAAAGCATAGTCGAGGAGAAGGCGTCAATATTAAATATGCAAGCGAATCAAGACCCGGCAATTATCTGTTAATATCGAGCAATCACACACACACACACACACACACACGTATATATATATATATACAGATCTGTCAGTGGATGACTATAAAGATATATACTCCCCTACCCCCGTAAGGTTGAGTTCTCTGGCGAAGAAGTAATCGTGTTGCCATTAGCGTTTATTGTAAGCCTCTTCATATATGAATTGAGGTCTCGGTAGCCGTTGAATGGATATATGTAAACAATAGTAATTGTGATTCATAACCGTTTAAAATTTACTTCGCAGCTAATGGCTCCTCATGGCTGAAGGGTTATAGACCTTGGCTTGGCGTTAGAGTCAATCAGGTTTCGATCCCAGCTACGGAAAGCTAATGTCTAGCCACACTGATGAGTTCTGAGAGAACGAAACAGATCTGTCTGTGGATGACTATATATATGTGTATATATATATATAATTGTAAAGGTAAATATGTCTTCAATGTCATGGAAAATGTAAAGGGTTTTTTCGGTTTAGTTTTGTTTTATGGCATATCAATCATTGTAGGTTATTTCATGTCAAATCCTCTTTATACGTATTTATTAAATACATATAATTCATAAATACATTTCGTAGATAACATTCTAAAACGAACTTGAGCACTTTTCTGCCCCCAGTTAAATGCTTTCAAGTTTTGCTACATAACAGTCACAATTTAAAACCAGTCATTAGCTTGCACACATAGTTTGTTCTATTTGACCCATACATAGGACCTTATCAAGTGCTACTACTCCGGGTCAGAGCAAACCTGGGAGCAATAGCAATAAAGAGTACTTTACATTCCCCAAGTCTCCAAGACAGGAGCCTCGCTCTCGGATAGATTAATGTCATATCAGAACACTCGTTGGTGGGGTGTTACACTTATGCAAACATGCAGCCATTGTATTCTACAGCCCGAGCCATCTGGGTTGAAAATGTAAAAGTAAACACACACACACACACACACTCACGATGCTCAATCAATAAATATAGGGAAGTTTTTTTGAAAAAAATTTCACATTTATTTTTCACAATGTTTTTCCATCAATGTAAAATCTACATTTTTGGAATTGGCTGATACCAAAAAATTTTATAATTTTAAGAAAATATTCGTAAAGAGATTTGTGGCGTTCCGTTTCTCACTATCCTTTCTCAAAGAAGATCAAGTTATAACAGAAGAATCATGGAGCCTTTTCCCGTGATGGACGTGTCTCTTCAACGAATTGCAATAATCTCACATGGTTATCATAAAGGCGCCTAACTTACAATATCGCCCATAAGTAAGTATACATCTAACATTTATTTTAATAAAACGTTGATTTTTAATTCTACGAGGTGCCTTCAATAAGTTTACCGACTTTTTTGTACAGGCATTTTAAATTGTGGTAGACTCTTGAAAATTCAGTATGTTATTGCTATACATCTGCTTTTCGACCATCTTGCATGAATCGACCATCAGTCTTTGAGTGGCATAAGATATTCAAGGAAGGAAGGGAGTCTGTGAGGGAGGATGAGAGATGTGGGAGGAGTAAGGAAGTCAGAACACCATAGTTGATAGGCCAAATAAAGAATTTCATGGATAAGAACCGTCGTGTGTCTATAGAGGCAATAAGTGCACAGTTTGATGTCAGTGTGGGAACTGTCCACACAATTATTCGCGATGAACTGAAGATGCGGAAGATTTGCACGAAGTTTGTCCCAAGGGTTCTCATAGAAGATCAGAAAGAAAGACGTTGTCATGACAGCAGGGAGATAGTCGAGCTGATCAATTCAGATCCCGCAATTCTTGATGCTCTGGTGACCTGGGATGAAAGCTGGATCTACTGCTATGACTCAGAGACCAAGAGACAGAGTTCCCAGTAGAAGCATGCTGGCTCTCCCAGACCCAAGAAGGCCAGACTGAGCAAATCCATCCACAAACTTTTGATGATCCCTTTTTTTACAGCACTGGCATGATCTACATGCACTGGGTTCCTGCTTGCCAGAGAGTCAACATGTTGAGGTTTTAAGGGAGTTCAGGAAGAGATTCCATCGGAAGAGGCCAGCACTCTTAAAATCGGCTCAGTGGCATTTCCACCAGAACAATGCACCAGTCCACAACTCCATCCTTGTCACTAACTATCTGACCAAGATGGGCATCAAGACAGCACCTCACTCTCTATATAGTCTAGACCTTGCTCCCTGTGACTTTTGTTTATTCCCTAAACTCAAGGAAAAACTTAGAGGCTGTCGTTATGAAACAATTTAGGAGATGAACGAGGCTGTGAGAAAGGTCATTGACACGCTCACACAAGAAGACTTCCATGCGGCCTTCCAGAAGTTGTTGTAACAGTACAACAAGTGTATCGCAGCCTGAAGAGATTGCTTGGAAGGGGGCTAGAGCTTCATGAATGTACTATCAATAAAAGTGCCCATACGAAAAAAGTCTGGAAACTTATTTAATGAGCCTTGTATAATACCGAATATCTGTAATGTTTAACATAAAAAATACATCCAAATATAAAAAAACAAGTACACCCCTTATATATATATATATATATATATATATATATATATATATATACAAAATTTTACTATTGGTCGCAAAGAGGTTAAAAGTTTATTTTTGGAATGGAACAGATTCATAGACATGCTACTGGTAGAAAGAGGACGATGTACATAAAATAGTTTACTTGGTTTGGTTTGGTTTGGTTTAGTTTTATGGCACATCAATCATTGTAGGTTATTAATTCCAAATCCATTTTAATACATAAATCCAGTTTAGCATTAGTATATTTTCCTGAATTCAAACTTGTTAAATAAACTCCGGTAAAAAAAGTTACCCTGTATCACATCCTATTGGTGGGCTTGATTGTTTGTTCCGGTTTTATGGCATTTCAACCCTCGTATCTTATTTAATGCCAAGTCAATTTCTATACAAATAAACAATTTTTAAACAATTCAGTGTATCATAAGTAGACAGTTCAAATGTCAAATACATTTCTATTTCAAGCTATTCAGTTTAGTCAAACAGTTTTAATTAAAACAATATAGTTTAGTAGAAGTATAGTTTTTGTTTATACACAGTTAAATGTTAAAACAATTCTATTTCAAATAATTCAGTTTCGCATTAGAACAGCTTCATTGTTAAAAACAGTTCTAGTAAAAACAATCCAGTTTAACATATAAAAACAATTCCATTTCAAACGATTCAGTTTACCATACAATAGAATAATAATTTCCAACAATTCAGTTTACCGTACAAAAACAGTTCTATTTCAATCAGTTCAGTTTAGCATAAGTATGCAGTTTAATTGTCAAAACAGTCCTATTTTAAGCAATTCAGTCCAGGATAAGTACGCAGTTTAGTTCTACTTAAGCCATAAATAGAACCCTATCAGGTGCTACCACTCTAGGACAGAGTAGACTTGGGAGCTATGGCAGTGAAGGGGTACTCCGCATTCCCCAAAGCGCCTGCATTACTGGATCCTCACCATCAGATTGTTTAGTCTCATATCAGGACACTCGTTGGGAGGGTGTCTTACAACTCTACAGAGAAGCAGTTGGTGTATTCAGCAGCCCTAGCCGACTGAGTGATATTTCATTTGGTAACATCAAAAGTATTTCCAAAAATAAACATATATGTATGCATGGAATTTATATTTTGGTGTAGTTCTCGAACATCGGGGTTAACATGCTGGATTGTGATATCGTCGTAAGTGAGTTCGAACTCCAGTCGTGCTATCAGGTTCACTTTTAGACTAAATCACTTTTTAAAAAAAACTATCATCATCCTTATTCCTCTATGTATGGGTTAAATAGCCACTATCGTTCTTCTAAAAAGATAGATATGGCATTAAATAACCAAAGAAAGTTGATGTGCCATCAAACAAAGAAACCAAACCAATTTTATTTTTAGTTTGTAAGGTGTTGCTATTTCAAATCTGGTTACAGAATTTAAATCCTGTATAGTTTGGTTATAAACAATGCTTAATGACATTCTGTTTCGATGATATGCATTCATTTACCTTACACCTCCGTATAAGCAGGCTACGACAAAAGCTCAATTTATAGGCACGGTTTAACAGGTTTGATTTCAGAGTTTTCCTTATCTTGACTGCTTACCAAACCAAGGCTGAAGATCTCAGTCTGTCCGACTATTTACCTGTAGCTGGAGGGAAAATTGCTGAGTCATACCTTTCCGAATATGCAAACAGCCTCATCAAAGATTTGAACTCAGCTCGCTGTGTCCGACAGCAACAATTACACCTCAAGCGCCTCCTTCCATTTTGATTGTGTATGAATTATAAAATTCTGGCAACATTTTCAGATGAAAAAATTCTCGATCTGAACTTATTTACACTCATTACTATTAGTCAGAAGTCTCAAGAGATCATCTTGAAGTCTCACCAGTGAAAGCTTATGTCTCCCAAAATAAAATCCATCTATCCTGGATAATCTTACCATGCACACTAAATATTTAATGTGCTAAACAAAAAATTAAGATTGTATTGACTAGGAAAATTACAAGTAGAAATTATGATTTTTTAAAATTGTTATATTTTAAATATTTCTTGAAATATTAACTTATCTCACGAACAAAGGCTGTTTAAATGTAGAATGTACATTTATTTAATTGAAACGTATCTAAAAAAAAGTGTACTACAATATTGATCCAGCGCGATACAGCGTGTGCTTCTTTATATAAAATCTCAAAACTTGTTTACTTTACTGGAAAACATTTTAACAGCTTCTTTCTTTTAAATTCCTATAGCAACGTCCAATTTGGTTTTATTTACGGAATTTATTGATTAACAAAATCTAAGTTATCGAATTCTATTCTAAAGTAATCTTGTTTATAATAGACGATTTAAAGGAATGAATGGAGTTCAATCCACTATGAAGCTCTTTCCTGAGGTTGAGTGTAAAATATTTGCAAAATCCGTGATAATTACATGCAGTGAGTATGAATTTGTAATTTCTGGAAAGCATCTCACTTTCATTGGAACTTAAGGCCTCCACCGATACAAAAAGAAGTTTAATGAATAGAATTTAAGTCCTAGAATCCTCTGGGGTTGGTTAACTGATCGACTCATTGATGGAAATTAACGGTATTTCAACCTGTCTTGGGTTATTTTATTTTATTTTAGGCTAGAGAATTTCGTTCATGGTACTTTCGTATTTACATAATTTTGGAAGTTGCTTCTTAATGATTTTTTCACACGGTTCCATCGAATACTAATAATTTTTAAACAGATCTATTTTGCCAATTAGATGGGATCTTAATATGTACAAGAACTTTGGATTTGAGAAAACCTCAGAGTAATGATATTGAAGGAGAACTCCACACTTCCAGGTCTCCAGAACTAGAGTCTCACCATTAGATGCAATTTTTGAGAGGAATCTTAACCTTCTTCATGAGATACGGTCAGCGTATTCTAAGACCAGCTGACATGAGAATGCTCTGGAAGTCTGAGTTATTAATTGGTTGCCTTCAATAAGGTAGAAGATAAGCTACTGCAAATAGATGAATAAACATTGTAAGATTGCAGCTTTTTCAGTTCCAGCCGACCAAAGGATAAAATCAACCGAAAGATATGTAAATGTGAGATAAAGAATTGTGTCATTTTTTCACCCCATCATCATTGGGGTGTTTGAAGAGTCCAGAAAGATGTTGAAAAAATAAGAATTCTAGGGAGAGTTAAGATCATCTGGAAGGCACCATTACAAGATTAAGCAAGAATACCGCAGAGAGTGTTGGAGTACAAAGGTGAATAACTGTCATACGATGTCTTCAGAAGACCATCTGTTACGACTGATGTGAAAAGTCACCAATAATCATGTTATTGGTATTTTTTATTCGTTCAGTCTTCACACTGTTGATATCTGGTGTTTTTTGTCGAAAGTCAAAAGACAGAAGATAATGACGAAGGTGTCAAAATACGCACTATGTTCAAAGATAGATTGAAATTGAAGTAACAACAACTGAAGCCTTCTTAGAAATGATAGGCATATATCAAAGGAAACTGATTTAAACAAGAACACGTAGACATTAGCCTTAAATAACAAAAGTATTTTTAACAAATAAAAATAATAAAAATAATAAACAACTTAAATCAGAGCTTCTCAAAAGGAATCCATACGTGAATAAAATTTTGTCAGAGTGAATAAAAGCACAGGAATCCACAGGGATCGAATTTACTAATTAGCAGAGTGTCCAAAAATAGATGCAACGCATTATTGTGATTATTCATATCAAGTCAGCTTCCATCTGAGTCTTAAAAAGCAATCATATCACTCCAGAAAGGTCAAACCAGATGACAAAAGTAGAAATTGATTGACTTTATCCTACAGTACACGTGAAAGAATTTGTTCTTCAGAACGTCTTCAGGGGAACCTTTTCGGGATACTTCCGACAGAATCTTTCACTGTCCCCCACATTGTCAGGGCATCTTCCAATCAACTTCTGGGATTTTCTGCCGTCTTGTTAAGGTTATTTATTGACCCTGTGGCTTGAAATTTGTGTACATGATAATAAATTTGGCTTAACTAGGAATATTTGTTAAGTTAAACTTCCTGCGAAATTTTGCTTGCACAGTTTTGAATGATTTTTCTCCAAAAAAGTTATGACGCAAGATATTTTTCCTCTCTTATCCAAGGCATGGTGATCGAGGATTAATAGTTATTAAAGAATACTATTTTCAAATCTGAAACAAAAAAGAATGCAATACATGGGTCCCATGTATATTGAGACACCCAGTAAAAATCTCTTTATAACAGGAGAACAAAATTCGCTGGATCATACAGGTTAGTTGCGGGATATCGTACACAAAACAGAATGTTGTATTGGATGTGATGACCACAACGGATGTGCCGTTTACTAACAACTTGCTCAAAACATACGGGTCATATAAATGAACGAAGTATATACCTCTGAACGGAAAGATCCGGATTATTCTGGCGTAGTTAATGACGCATATAATCATATTTGTTGGATGAAAACACTGTGGAATCTTAGTTTAGGCAAATGCATGGTTTACATAGCAAATAAAGAAGCACTTTGAACATAGAATGTTTTGATTTGTCGCTCAAGCTCAAAAATCAGTAAACAAATATTTGTGGATCCTAAATAATTCAAAAATCAAAACTGCGTGTGTGTTTATAGTTTACTGATTATTTTCTCATGAAAATTTTATTAAACACTGGTAAATTAAATTTGTTTGGTAATTTAATATTAATTCATATCGTGCTAGAATAAGATTTAAATTTAGTTACAAGAGATGCATCAAGGAAAAGGCTTGAAAACCCCTTGTACAGTCGTTAAGGGAAAACAAACAAATGGTTATTTACATAACAAGTGCACACAACAAGCAAACAGAAAAAAGATTAGGCACGATTGGGTAGAATTGATGGTCCCCAGGGATTTGTGCAAGAGATTACAATTTAGTCATGCTAAAAAATTATATATGCAAGAACGAGAATCAATATTTGAAAATGAGATGCAAGAAATTATCAGGGATTTTAAAATAACAAATTCATCACCAAATTCCGACTCAAAAAGCAGACCTAGTATTAATGAACTTGTTTTGTATATTTTACCGTTCCAGCAAACTATCGAGTGAAAGGCAAAAACCAAAAGGCAACACATGTCTGGATTTTGCTGGAGAGCTGAAAAATTTCAGAACATGAAGGTGACGATGAGAGCAATTGCTGTAGGTGATTATTGAATGGACGCTATAGAAATTTAAAAAATGAATAGAGACCTCCAAACCACAGCACTATTAAAATCAGAATACGTACAAGAGTCATGGAGACCTGAGTAGACTTGATGTAAGTCAGATTTCAGTGGAAAACCACTAGTTAAAACTGGTGTGAAAAATCCTCAGTGTGTAAAATAATTGTAATAATTATAATGAATCCAAAGTTGGGTCAACGGCAAGCCTTACCAGACAGTGAGTTGAAGAACTTTATAGTTTAACGGCCAGGGTCAAAAAGTTCAGTCAGTAAACTACTGCTGCTCATCACTACTAGTCTATTGATGGGGAAATAAAAAATAGCCAATTTTTTTTTTGTAACCCACTTATGAATTCCCAAACCAAAAGAGTAACCGTTCACATCTGTCACAGGGGCAGATTTTAAATAACGCCTGGGTCTGGTATAGCCACACTGTGGAGACCAAACATCAGGATGGGTGTCATGATCGACAGGTGCCTCGGATATCCAACCCAAATAGCACCCTACAAAGGTTGGCTGGTCTTTTTTCAGCTTCAAGAACGACAACTGAAGTAAATACACAAACCAGAAACGCCAACATAGAAAATGAACTAAGGAAGACCACAAAATTACACTTTGCTGTGATTTTATAAGCAACCCTACACAAAAACACTATAGTTAAAGAATTATAGAAATCTGAGAAGAATGCGCTAGATTTCAGACAACAAGCCAAAGACTTGCTGACAAAGGAAGATAATAAAAGTTGGTTGTCTGACTTTGAAATATTAGCAATACACCAAAAAACAAATAGGGAATCAAGGCAATGATACCCTAATACAATAATCGACGCACCAAATACTGCAAAACAAGAACACTCTCACTGAAATGAACCGGAAAGTAATAACAATCAAAACATCACACACTCAAGCCACACAGAACAAAAATTAGCACAAAAAGAAGATTTGAATATATAAAATATAAGACGAAACATGTCTGAAAAAAGGACTAGATTACCATTACTAAAAAAGCAAGACAAGAAAACAGTCAAATCAGAAACTAAAAAATTAAACGAATTATTAAAACATATCTCAACGAACAATATCATGTAATTAAACAAACTAATCAACGCAGAAACGAAATTAATCTGTGATAGAATCGGTATTCCCTAAAAGAACACGATCAGAAACTCAAATCATGGATGGAAAATTCGACAGGAAATACAGATAAGAAATCTACGACAGTAAGCGAAAATTATAAAACAGAAAGAGAACGCTGGAACATGTTAAGACAAAAAGAAAAAAAAATCAACACAGGTAAAACAAAACATACAACTTGAGGAAATAAATCAAAAGGTACTGGCAAAAGAAAGAAGGCTAAAAGGATATTGACCCAGGATAAAAGAGTAAAAAAAAAACAGAACATTCCAAAAGAAAGAATAAAATTATACCAGCAAGTAGGGAGAAAGGCAGGAAGACATACCAACAACCGGATGACAAGGAAACAAAACAATTTTCGAGAAGAATATGGGAACAAAGAGAACATAGCAGAAAAACCGAATAGATAAGCAATATCGGGAATGATTTAGAATAACTCGAAGAAGGACCAAAGGCGAAAATATACCACGGTTCACCAAGACGAACACACAAAAAGAACCAAATTTGAAAACACCCGGCCATTAGTGAAACTGGTTTAAAAATTTCACTTCCATCCACGATAAACTGGCTATCGAATAATCGACCATCAAGTCATTGACCTTCAAGTTATTGACCTTGTGTCAAGTCCTGTCTGGTGGGAGGCAGTGACAAATTTGAAAACGCCAGACCATTAAGGATACTGGTTTAAAAAATTCACTTCCATCAACGATAAACTGGGTATCGAATAATTGATCTTCGAATTATTGACCTTCAAGTTATTGACCTTGTGTCAAGTCCTGTCTGGTGGGAGGCAGTGACAAATAAAAACTAGCTATCAAAATGAATAGATTGCTACTAGAGAAAGACATGCCCAAATGAATGACAAAAAGAAAGATCAATCTGATCCCCCCCCCCAAAAAAAAATGAACCACCTCCTACAACTACAGACCCATTATGTGCCTACCGATGATGTGGAAAATCCTAACGCCACACATTAGGGAGGAGATATGCAATAACTCGGGTGGCCGTATCCATTTCCTAAGCCGGTACCCATTTCATCACAAACGCCTCCAGATCTTTAGGCTCAAGGCTCTAATTTAGTACCTTTATATATATATATATATATATATATGTATATACAAGTACAAAAAAAAACGCGGGCAGAAAGTACCTAAAAAAGCAGCAAAGCTCTATGTGTATGTGGCATTTTTACTAATTTGATTTACAAATCTAAATCAACCCAAGTATTACTTGATCTAGATCAATGGTTCTTAATCGGAGGCTGTATGGCCGAAAGGAGACCCTCTTAAATTTCATACGACCCATAGAGAAATTTGAAGATTTTAAGGGGCCACAAGTCCGATAAAAAGAGTCATATGTTCAAAGTAAAGGGCAACAGTGCTGTTACTCTCTATATTTTAGTTCTAATCAACGTAACTTATGAAAGTTAATTATATTTTTGAGCTGTTTATTAATTACTTCCATTACTGAAAGATCCACACAGTTACCAACCCTCAATATTCACTTACAATAATTTCCCTTTTTTCCGCAGAGCAAGCTGAATTTTTACCTCTTTTTAAGAATAATTTTCATTGTTAATTACCCTGATGTGTTAATAGGATATATCAGTTAAAGTAATAAAATAAAATTATTTATTTCTGAGTAACAAGCAACACGAACTGCAGTGCAGAGTGACATATCAGGCTGCAACGAAAGTAATTTTCGATTTTCTAAATGAATGTTTTACACAACATCTATTCAATTATTGCCTCTTACTATCATTTAGAAAAGATATAACGTGTAATTTTTATCTTTTTCTAACAGATTATGGGAATATTGTCGAAATCCTCTTCCCAACTAAAGAACACATTAGAGGCGTTTCACTCTATGTACGCAGAGAATCAGCAATAGCGTTTTACTTGTTTTGGGACATTGTTTACATGACAACGTCAGGCCCTATTTTTAGACAGGCATGTTACTGGTAATGAGAAGTGAATCTTTTATCACAACTTTAAACCCTGTCTTAAGTGGATTAGTCGATGAAACACATTTGCTCAGCAATTGAGAGGTGGACTTAATTCAAAGATCATGTTGAGTGTATGGCGGGATACTAAAGTAACTGTCCATTACAAACTGTAACACAATGATCAAACAATCACCCCTACCCTCTAACACAATCAACCTCGCCGTTTGAAAACAGCTTTGGATAAAATATGACCCTCCTGAGAAAGGGAGACATCTTTTATAGCAATAATGCCCGTCTTCATACAGCTCAATTGACTGAAGATCTCTTAGAAGAATCGGTAGGAAAGAATTGCTTCATAATCAGTATTGTCTTGAGTTAGCTCTTATGATTTCCGTTTGTTTCAGGGAATATAGAAACATTTGAATGATTGGAGGTTGACATTAAGAGAAAAGCTTGAACACGAGTTGATCTAATATTTGGCATCAAAACCAAAAGAATTTTACAAGCTTGGTGACAGATGACATGAGGTTCTAGGGAATTACAGATGTTATGTGAATGACTAAATATTTCTATAGGCATAAGATTTTTTATTCATAATGTTTACTCTAAAATCGGACATTACATTCGTTCCAGGCTTATATATTTGAAAAACTGAATATACGCAATAAGCAGATATAAACAGAACACTGTTATTTAATATCATGCAAAGAGTCGGTATCTGCTTTTCTTACTAAACTCAAACTGTTCGGAATTAGTATATGGCGTCTTGTATTAGAACAGGTTCCATGTCTGGACTCAATTTTCAATGAATTACACGCTGCTGCTGCTGCTGATGATGATGATGATGATGATAATGATGATGACGACGATGATGATGATCTTTCTGCGTATGATGAAATTTCTGTATTTGATAAAATTGCATGAAGATTTGCAAACTCGCTTTAATGACTAAGAAATAAATATACCACGCTGAATAACAATTCCTTTTGAAGTTGATGCAGCTCATATAGATATTACATTGCAGGAGAGACTCGTTGAATCAAAAAGTGATGAAATAGTGAAAACAAAATTCAAAGAAAGAAATATAAGATGTGAAAGAAAAGTAACATTGCAAGGAAATATTCAATGCTATGACAGAAACTCAAGTTCTATGTTATTGCTTTTCCCAAATCCTAAGTTGTTGAAGTTGGGTTTTGTCCAATTTCACATTTGCGATCAAAAGCCTGTAACCAATCATGAAATAGAGGATCGTCATCTCTCATAATATTCAAGTCTGGTATTGAAAATTGTGCAGATTAAAATCAGGCTCAACGACTACAGTTAAAGATTAACTAAAGGATAAGTTTTTCCTCCTTATGTTTTAACTATAAATTATCAAATAGGGTCTTTAACTTTACAAGTGTGTATTTATAAAAAACTTATATGCAGAACTTTTTTCGGGAGTTCCAGTGGTATTGCAGCTAACATGCTAGGCTGATGAATCGAAATCTTTTGTTTTGCATATTTTTTCTTATATCTTATTTGACAGAATATCTTTTAATTTGATTGGCTTGGTTTGCTTTGAATTTTATGGCATATCAACCATTGTAGGTTATTTAATGCAAAATCAATTTTTATACATACAAACAGTTCAATTTCAAACAATTGAGTTTAGCTTAAGTGCACAGTTTAAATGTTAAAAATGTCAGAATATTCATATATCAAGCTATCAGAGTGGACCTGGAAGTGATTGCAATGAAGGGATACACCGCATTTCCTAAAGCTCCAGAACTTTAGAGCCTCACCATCAGATTGTTTACTGTCATATCAAGGACACTAGTTAGGGGGTTTTACCCCTCAGCAAAAATGCAGTCAATGAATTTTACTGCCACAGACGACTGGGCCATTTTTTTATTTGAGTGTGCATTGATGTGCAGAACTTTTTTTTTACCGAAATAGAAATTTATTTAACTGGTTTAGTCTTTAAAAGAAGCAGTTTTGATGTTTATATGGAGAAATATCACATATTATTCTTTATTTATTCCGGATATTCTAAAAGGATTTTTGCGAAAGTAAATGGCACGTAAGTGGGAATTAAAAATCATTAATCTAAAGCGGGGGTCATGAATACGAAAAGGTTGAGAACCACTGATCTAAAAGCGAAGCCTTATGTGATATTAAAATGCTTTCTACATCAGTTTTATGGCGTCGTGTTCTATCAAGCTAATGTTTTTAACAGTTAAAATAGAATTTGGATCTATTAGCAATGACAGCTCCAACTAATGGATTTATTCACGTAATTCTTAACGTGAAAAGAAATATTTTCTCTCTTTATACAATGATAATCCCTTGGGCTGATAATCGCCAATTGCCGGGAAAGAAATTAGAAACGCTTTTTTATAGCTCAGCGTTTTATTTGAAAAAATATTAAATCTTAATTATTGTTATTTCCGATGTTTCGAAATCAAAGACCCGAGGGACGTAAACATTCTATAAAAATGTTTCTAAATTCTTTTAAGGGTGTGGTGACATGATTTTGCTAGAGTTTTGAATCGAAGCCATAAATATTTTATGACTGGTAAATGTAGTCATTTTGACCGAATTAGAATACGCTGACTGTATCCTAGATGATAAGGAACCCCCACCTCACAAGATGCAATCAAAAATGAAGGTCATGGGACTTTTTAAATTAAGAAAAGGAAATAGTCACAAAGATTCACTTCAATAAGGTTTCCGTTTCGACTATTTTTCTATTTTGTTTTATGGCATATCAACCTTCATGGATTATTCTATTTCAAAGACATCATCGCAAAAGAGCAACTGAGGAATAAGGAAGCGTATGCCTTTCCCAAAAGTGAACAAACAGCCCAACCGGATTTCGAACTCGTTCACTGCAATATCGAAATTCAATATGTTACCCACTTTGTAACGGGTATTCTATGATGAAAAGTTAAGAGACAGCGATACAGTAGGAATGTTTTGGGGCTCAAATCTCTTGATAATAATGAGACTATTTTTTTCTTTTTATCAAGGAAATAATGAAACGGATATTTTTTTAAGTTTTTAATGTTGTAACCCTGAATGAAAATCAATTGATTTATGTAAATTCAATATCAATAAGTTTACTGTGAAATATAGATCAGATCAGATAGGAGTGTTCACTTTCTTCACGTAGCTCTCAGCCCGCGAAGTCATCGGTTGACCAAATGAGGATTCCTCTTCCGGTCTCTCGGCCATAAATAATGCTATGTTTATCCAACTTTCTCCCCATACAGCTTTGATAAGGAGACCTGCTTGGGAGTCACAAAAAAATTCTTAATCTCCTCGGTATTTCCCATTTAGGGCACAAAGCCCTAAATTTTGAGGGAGATAGGAATCGAGGTAGTCTTCTCAGCAACTGATGCTTTTCTAGAATAACCTTACCTAACAACAACAAGCACACGATCCATCCCAGCCTCAACCACCAAAAATCACAATTAGTCTATGAAAAATACAGACTTAAAACTGTTTGCCCAATTTAAAGGTGACATTATATATAATAATAAGATGAGATGAAGGAATAAATGACTAAAATTTCAACGCTAATGAAAATGACTTACATACATCAATGCGATATATAGCTTCAAAGTTAAAATATCAATGTTTTCTGTATTTGACTGAAGCGTATGTATTAGAAGTAATTCATTCAGTAAGAAAATGAAAACCAATATTAATTTAAATCTGGCGCCATAAAAATCTAACATATATCAATAACTTAAAGGTAAGTTATAATCTGACTTAATATTCAGTTATATATGATCTGTTCGTTAATGTTTTATGGAACAGGTGATCAAATATTTGTTCAAACAATCAATGTATTCTTAATGTTTGCTAAATTCATATAAGTTTTAAAAACTTTACGAAACTTCCCGTCAGCTGGGGTAGTAAAATACGCCGACTTTACTTTTGTAGACGGGTAAGACTCCTCAATGAGGATCCCGGGCATGACATTAAACATCTTATAGTAATGCTCGAGTCCTAGAGCTTAGAAGAATATGAGGTACTTATTCATAGCCATTAATCTCAGGACCATTCTGAGATAGATTGATAATGCATATTAAAATAGACCTATTTAATCATTTACTATACTTGAAAACATTTAACGGTGTATAAGCAAATGATTAAGGTTAAATTGAATTATTAGTATTAGATAGCAAAACTTGAAACCATTTAACTTTGTGCCAACGAATGGTTTAGTTTGGTTTTATTGCATATAAACCACTGGAGATTATCTAATGTCAAATCCTGTTTATACATATTTATATATTAAATATTTATATATGATTTGTAAACATTTTATTGATAAAATTCTTAAACGCGCCTGAGCTCTTCTTTGCACACAGTTAAATGGTTTCAGGCATTGCTCTATAATAGTTACAATTCAATATCAGTCATTTGTTTGCTTACAGTTTGTTCAATATAACCAATAGATAGAACCCTATAAGGTGCTACCACTCCAGGTCAAAGTGCAATTGCAATGAAGGGGTGTTTCACATTCCCCAAATCTCGTCATCAGCTGGTTTAATGTCATATCCAGGACCCTCGTTGGTGGGGTCTTACTTCTCTGCAGAGATGCAGTCGGTGTATTCTATAGCCACAGCCGATTGGGCTAGCAAACCAATAATTAATGTCGAATAGAATTTCTAGTGTTAGCAATACTTGAAAACATTTAGAATCGGGGGTTTGACATTAAAATGAATTTGATCGTGAAGTTTCAGTCAAGAAGTTTAGCAAATGGGAAGTACACCTTCATTACCCTTAGTCCCATGTCCAGTCTGACACTGTATAATACTACTTACTGAGGTCTCATTTATGGATCACACTTTTATTGGGGATTATCAATATCAAATAGAATGATTTGGGTTAAATTGCAATACTTTAAATCATTTAACCGCATGCAAACAATAAATAGCAATACTTTAAACTATTTGAAAGCAAACAGATTATTTCTTTAAAAATTGAGAAGAATGTTCGATAAGTAGAATTCCTAACCGAAATACAATAATGAAACCATTTCACAGTGTGCCATTATAATTATTAGTGTTATATATCATACTTCAATCTCTTTAATTGCATGCCGATAGAGCTATCAGTGTTCGATAGCATTACTTGAAATAATCAATACTTAAAATGATCAATATTAAATAGAATTATTAGAGTCAAAAGACAATACATGACATCATTAAACTGTGTGCAAACAATAAATAAGTAAGTAAAGTTGGCGACCATAGTCGAGGGTAACCCGAAGGCTCCCTTTTCGATAGCTACTACACCAAGGTGTAGGGGAGGGCGCTACTCCTTCCCTGGATTGCTCTACTTTACCCTTGATCCTTACCTTATAATGCTGAGGGTTAAGCAAGGAGGCATCAAGTACCATTTTTTGAGTCTTTGGTATGACTCGACCTGGGATTGAACCCAGTTCTCCCGGGCCATTAGCGAACACTCTAACCGCTAGGCCAATGTCCGAAGTTGGTGACCTTAGTCGAGGGTGACCCGACTGCTCCCTTTTCAAAAGCTACCACACCGAGGTGTAGAGGTGGGTGCAACTCCATTCCCTAGATTGCTCCATTTTACCTTTGATCATTGCCTTATGATGCTGAGTGTTAAGCAAGGTGGCATCAAGTACCATTTTTTGAGTCTTTGGTATGGCGAGACCTGGGATTGAACCCAGTCGCCCGGACCATCGCCAGACATTCTACCCACCAGTTGTTATATAAAAATAATGTTTATATGCAATATAATGCAATTAACCTACTTGAAACCATTTAACTCAATACAAACAAATGATTAATATTAAATAGAATTATGAGTGTTTGATAGTACAACTTAAAACTATTTATCTATGAGAAAACAAATGAGAAATATCAAATAGTATTATTAGTATTAGAGAGCAATATTGGAAACTATTTTATTAACCCACAAGAGTTGATAGGCAAATAAATTAACCTGTTTGATGAACAGTAAAATAAAAATTTAATTGAAGTATCGTTTTCATTCTTTCTTTTTTTTTCCATTTCTTTCTGTTTTCTTTTACTTTTTTTCTGTAATTCGATCTTGCTTTCACACTTTGCTTTCATTCTTTCTTTCATTCATTGCTTTCTTCATTCCACACCCCGACACTCTTCATTCCCCACCCCGACACAAACTTTATTTTCTTTCTTTCTTTCTTTCTTTCTTTCTTTCTTTCTTTCAACCATTTATTTTTCTTTCTGTCTTTTACTCTTTGCTTGTTTTTGTTCATTCACGATTTCCTTTCTTTCTTTCTTTCTTTTGGCCTTTGTTTTCAATATTTCTTTCACTTTCTGGTTTAATTCTATAGCTCTGTTTTCTTATGTTTATTTTGTTTGTTGTTATTTTTCTTTCTTTCATCAGTTGCGTTTTTGCTCGTCTTCTTTCACCCTTTGCTTGTTTTCGTTGTTTCACCATTTACTTTTTTCACTTCTTTCTTTTTCGCTCTTTTTTCAACCTTTGTTTTCTTTGATTCTTTAACTCTTTTCTTTCTTTAGGTGTCTTTCTTTCTTTCTTTCTTTCTTTCTTTCTTCCAATTTTTGTTTATTTCTGTTTTGTTTCTTTCTTTCTTTCTTTCTTTCACAATTTGTTTTTTTAAATGTGTGTGTGTGTGTGTGTGTGTGTGTGTGTGTGTGTGTGTGTGTGTGTGTGTGTGTGTGTGTGTGTCCTTTTTTTTCATCCTTTGCTAACTTCACTTTTCTTTCTTTAAAACTTTTATTCTTCTTTCACGCTTTCTTTCTTTCAAACTCTGTCTTTCTTTCTTTTTTCTATGTTTTTTCTCTCTTACACTTTTTTAAAACTTTTTTTCTCTTTTACTCTTTCTTTTCTCCTACACTCTTTCTTTCTTTTTCTTTTTTTCTTTTTGCTCTTTGCCTTCTTTCTTTTACATGAATAATTTTCAGAGATACACCTTTCCAAATTTGCCCCATTCTTACTATAAAAGTTGACGGTGCTTACGATAAGAAAGAAGCTTCTTTGCAAAATGATAGTGGTGATTTGAGGTTTTGCCGGCTTATTGTTTGTGCATAACCACAAACATACCAATAATAGCTACTCTTTATGTTTTCTTTGAGTGAAAATTGTAACTCTGCCTTATTAACGTCAGACATAATTAGTAAAATATTTATCAATTCTATTGTAAATTACCTCGAATTAATCATGTGTTCTTTCTGGTAATCGGACTAACGAAGAATTTTGCCTTATTAAAAAGAAACCATTTGGAAAATTTTACTTCTTTGCTAATTAGATGGTGCTTTTTATAAGTAACATTCATAAACAATTGAATATTTGGAAATAATAATTTCTCCAACAACTATTTGACTTTAAAAGGGTGCCAGTATTATCACAATGTTTTTCAAGACGTTCCGTACACATTGATTTTTTGGTTTCTTTATCAAATCCTAGAAAGTTTATCGGGTAATCGTAGATTATTCATCACGTCATCGATCTGCCAGTAGCGTGCAGACCTGCCAGTATGGATGAAAAAAATAAGTGAAATCGGCCAGTCTAGTTCAATTTCTGAACAAGGTTATCTTCACTTCGCTCTAATGTTCTTAAGAAATTCAGAATAACATATCTTCTTTCAGCAACGGATAAAATGACAGCGCAGCGTGGGATATCGTTGGGGACCATAATAAGAGAAAGACAATTCGGATTAAAAAAAAAAAAAACAGGCGTATGTCATTTAAATAGTCTGACACTCTTCTCAGCATTATTCTGCCACAATATTAACGATGTGATACTTTAAGCGCTCCTGTTCCTGGGTGCACATATATAAGTGCAATATTGTATATTCATGAAGGTGCTGCGTGTCTATATGAGTATGTAAGCATATAGATGTAATGTATATGTGTATATGCATTTGGATGCAAGCTCATCTGTGTAGATGTATGTGAGCATAGGTGGAGCATATGTATGTATGTATGTATGTATGTATGTACATGGATATTTGGTTTGGTTTCTTTGTTTAATGGCATATCAACTCTTTTTAGGTTATTTAATGCCAAACCCATTCTCCTAGAAGAACAGTAGTGGTACTATTTAAGCCATAGCTGTGAGGATAAGGGGGTTCATACCTTTCCCAGGGGTATTTGCCCGAAAGTGAACGTAATAGAGCGACTGGAGTACAAACACGCTTACTATGATTCCGTAGTCCATCGCTTTAACTCTTACACCACGAGGACACCCCCCCATGGATATTTGTATGTAGTCGTATCAAAAAAGTATCTAAACAAGTTAAGGGGGTCTGAAAATTTTAATTGATAATTGAATAGGAAGAGAGATATTTCTGGATGGGGATGGAAGGGTTAGCTTCTTAATGTTCATAATAAATTGAAATCATTGATGTTATTACGGTAAGGGGTCAGTTGATAAGGATATGATTTTTAAGGCATTCTAGTTCTGCGATGTCCAAACTGGGAAAGCAAGAGTTTTATTTCCGGAAGTTATAAGCTCGTATATTTATACCCATGTATTGATCTTAATTGCGTTTCATTTTATCGGTTAGGTCTGATTTCCATATAATCGATAGCCTATTGATAGCTGTCCATGCTTTTGTTAACCTCGTTTCGATGTCCTTTTCAGTAGGCAGCGGTCATATCGATACTGCTATATGGGTGCACTACATGGACCCTAACAAAACAGCTGGAGAAGAAGCTAGACGGCAATTACACAAGAATGCTGCGTGCAATCTTGAACAAGTCCTGGCGGCAACACCCCACAAGACACCAACTGTACGGCCACCTGCCTCCTATCACAAAAACGATTCAAATTAGGCGAACCAGACATGCAGGACATTGCTGGAGAAGCAGGGACGAACTCATAAGAGATGTACTCTTATGGACCCCCACACATGGCCGTGCAAAAGCAGGACGACCAGCACGAACATACATTCAGCAGCTATGTGAGGATACGGGGTGTTGTCCTGAAGACCTGACTAGGGCGATGAACGATAGGGAGGAGTGGCGAGAGAGGGCCAGGGATATCCGTGCTACCAGCGCGACATGATGATGATGATGATGATGATTGATCTTAATAGTGAATATAAATATTAAAAAATTAATTATTTGAAATAATATCATTAAATGTAAAATCTAACCATTGAATATTCGGAAATAGATAAGTAAGAGTCTCTTTGGTAGTCTGACATTCATATTCTTGTTCTAATGACGATCAAGCTTCAAAGGTGTGTCGGTCCTTGCTCTTTCTTTGAACATGGGCCACTGAAAGTCTTCAATACAATCTTTCCAAAGCCTGCACGCATACCCATGCTCAAAGTAATCGTATTGAGGGAATTTTAAATGTTGTTAAGCAAATAATCTTCTATTTGTGTTTTAAAACATCATATTTGAGAAATTGTAGGTTTTATTTCACTATCCCGAAAATTGTGGTTTTTATTTCACTATCACAAAAATACAAATCATGGCCCAGTCGACTCGACTGCATATTTGTTGAGGAGGAAACACCCCGAAAGATTGTCTTGGATATGACACTAAACAATCAGATGATGAGGTTCCAGTATTGCTTGGGCTTTGGGGGAATGCTGAGTACCCCTTCATTGCCATCACCCCCAGATCCACATTGGGTCCGAGTGGTAGGACCAGATAGGGTTCTATCGATGGGCCAAAAAGAAATGTAGGACATTTAAACCGAGAGCAGAAAAATCACATGCTAAATTGAATTGTTAGAAGTAGTATCGGTTTTATATCTAACTGCGTGTGAACAAATGACTAATTTTAAATCGAATTCTTCGTAATACATAGCGATACTTGGAACTATTTCCCTTTGATGGCTTATGCTAATCTGAATAGTTTGAAAAAGAACTGTTAGATCATTTAACTGTTTGTAAACAAATGACTGATGTTTAATCGAATTCTGAACGTTGATAGCAATACATGAAAATATTTAACTAAGAACAAACAGGTGATTAATAGTATATAGAATTAATCGTGTTTGATAAAAATAAATGAGCCCATTTAACTGTGTGAAAAAAATGAGTTCCTGTTGGTTTAAACATGTTGTCTACAAAATGAGTTTAAAATCATATATTTAATACGTATAAAAAGGATTTTGCATCAAATAAGCAATAATGGTTGATATGCCATAAAACCAAACTAAACGAAACCAAACTGCAATTACGTATGAGTAGCCTATGGTAACAGTCATCGTTAAATAAAATGAACTCAACCTCTCTGGTTCAAACCCTCCTCAAGGCTGTTTGCACTTTATTTTCTACTTCTGTTCTCAGAAAAAGCATGAATCTGTCTCTTCTCATTTTAGTCTGAGTTGGATAAGATAAACTCTGAATTCAAACCATCTGCACTCCACTCTAAAATAACCTTGATGTAGCGGAGGGGACTAATAAATTACTAGCCCGTTTTGAGCAATAAGAACAGATCATCTTTGATTTCTTTCCATATCCTGGATTTTGCAATCAACCACAGGGGCTTTGATACCTAAATTAAAATAATCAATGATAAATGAAATATTTTCTTTGAAATACCCTACGTGGCTTTCAACAAACTTTTTCCTACAAATTTCCCTGGGGTTGAAGTAATCCTGAAATTTCTTTTTCATGAGGTGAAGCTCCGTCATAATTTTTAAAAATCTTCCACATTCTCAAATCTTACCACTGAGATGTGTTCATGGAGTCACTAATGGCGTAACACTTAAGGTCCTTGGAAATCCTGTAAAAAGTTGATTGCATTTTCTTCTACACTAATACCCTGGTGGTAGGTGTGAATCCATTCGCCCACCCACCCCAGTGATGGTAAATAGTAGGGTAGACTGTTTTTTTGCTTTGGTTTCGTAAGCAGTCAAGGAAAAGGAAATAATAGAACTCACACCAGCTTTATTCCACTTAAAAATTGACTTTGATGTGATTGGAACCAGCAACCTTCGCCACACGCTAGAGCAAAGGTGTGATTTCTCTTCCAGCCTATGTGTTAAGAGCCACATATTTTTTTAAATTTTTTCTCTCTTTTTTTAAAATATTGTCTTGTTCGATTCGTTCTCTGTTATTTTAGCAGTGAATATTTCTAACTGTATAATGTTATAATAAAATATGTATCGATTAAAAATCATAAATTTGATATATATATATATAAAAGATTTTGCATCAAACACCAATAATGCTTGATATGCCATAAAACCCAACTAAACGAAACCAAACTGCAATTACGTATGAGCAGGCTATAGTAACTTCATCAGGCGCTTTCTCGTACGATAAAAATGAAACTCGAGAAGCAACTTACGTTCATCTCTTTGTACTTACCTATTTTTGAGAAACCTTCCGATTATCGGTATCACCATCGGTTGCCATAATTGAACAATATGTATTCTTCATAATTCGAACTGACAAGGAAATTCACAAAATGCTTACAACCCTATAAAACGAGCAGCTATCATTTCCACTTATACTTAAAATGAAACGAATAATTCCCCTATTTCAACGGTTAATCAAATTTCGGACCATACTTAACGCAAAGACGATACATGTAATTAGATATCTTCAGGGAACATCACTGAATATCTTACTGGCTGCTCACTTTAAATTTATAAAAATATTTTAGATATGATCGATTTAGATTTAGTTTGTTTTTTTTACGGGGCTGGAGATTTGAAGGGTTTTGCTTTTGTTTTTTAAAAACTTTTTTTTTCAACAAAATGAGAATTTGACGAGCAGAACTATGAATTTGTTTAGTTTACTTAAATTGACTGGAAATATTTAGAGAAAGTTAACTTTGAATAAAAATATGGTACTTACCCGAGGCTTACTAGAGAAAAAAGTACAAAGAGCCATTAATTCTCATTTCCTCTTCCTGTCGATTGTATAGCAATGGTGTGATTGTGTGATAATGTCAGATATGATTACAATATATGCTTCCATTTAATGTTGAATCTCATAATATGATTGCGTAAACAAGACAAACCAGAAAGGCTTGTGTTATATATATATATATATATATATACATATGCATATCTCAGTGAACAAATCGTTTTAAAAACGTGTTTCTTAAATCAATAAATTGTTCTAATACTGTCCATTAGAGCAGGATAAAACCAAAAAGAAACTGTTTCTTTTTATTATCTTTAATGGCATATCATTCTTTGTGGTTTATTTAATGCCATTAAACAAAGTAGAATAGTAGTGGTACAATTTAGCCTAGAGCTGGTTGAATAAATAGGTTCATTCCTTTCCCAAGCGTATAAACAAAGTAAATGCAATAGCGTGACTGGGGTTCGAACCTGCATATTACGATGTCATAATCTATGGCGTCAACCACTTCACCACCGGGACATTGTAAAGAAAAGGAGTAGGTTTTTCACTTCCTGCTTTCCGCTTCCTAACAAAAAGTTTCATGTCCAAAAAAGTAGTAATTTACTGAACGTTTTGCTCAGATATGACACAAGGCAGTATGAATAAGGCACCCAATGAGACTCGAACTCACAATTGCAGATTTGCTATAATTTGCTTGCTAACCATTACGCAATCTGAGGTGCCCATGTCCTAAAAAGTACAACATGCTACACGAGTCATCTTACGTTTCAATTCATACAGTACATAAAACTTTTAGTAATTAAGCCCACGTGAAGAGCTAAAACAACAGTATGTGCAAAAATTATGATACAAATAGGAATATTCGTTTTTAATCATTTATATTTTGATTTTCCTTTATTAGATCCTTGTCTGGAGAAACAATTCCCAACAGAAAACTTGTTTGTTTTTTTGTTTTGTTTTGTTTTGTTTTTTTAAATTTTTATGAAAGTTTTTAAAAGAGTAGCTATCCGAAAAAAAACCGACGAAAATGGATTAGAAACGGATCATATCCATTTGTCGAATGTAAATTGTATCAAGAAAATGACCCGAGAAATCGTTGGTGCAGACTGAAAATTTTCAGCCAACCTTCCAACATTTCATTCAATAAAAATGTGTCCAAAATGAAACGGAAAGACTTAAAAGTCAAGTTTCTTTTCATTTCTAGATAGTTTTATTGATTTTTGCTATCAAAATTTTTAAAAAAATCGATATTCAATAAGAATTTTAAATATAAAAGAAATAATTATGAGGTCAAAAAAGTTCATTTTTCACAAATTGCAATTTTTGAGACATCTAATATACGCATGTAAATGTGTGTGTGTATGTGTGTGTGCGTGTCGACGGGTATTCGTGATAGATGCATGCATACATTACACACACACACACACACACACACACACACACACATATATATATATATATATATAAGAGTAGTGTGCCGCCTGGTTAATTTGGATCACGTGACAAATATTCCTAACTGTAAATTATTCAAGCAGAAAGAATAATTGCTTCCTTAATAATTTATTTTGCTGTCTACCTTGCGAACGAGTTTTGTAAAACTCAAATAGTAAGAATAATTTTGTAATTTTAAAATTTAATGTTACATATATATATATATATATATACAAAACCTTTCAGATTTGTTTTAAAAATCCCAAAAAATATTTTTAGTAAAAGTTATTAAATCTTACAAAAACATTCAGTATAAGGACATTGAAAGATGAGCGTTTGCTTACAGATAATTAACATGAGATATATGATAGGATTTTTCGATTACTTTCCTTGTCAACCAGTGGCCTTATAGAAATTTCTGCCAACAACAACGCCATAGCAACGACGTTTAGTACAAAAGGAAGAGGCGCGAAGCCCTCACTCACAGAATGACCTACCAGAAAGGACCTATTGCGATCCTTCTGAGAAAGAGATATGTCCCCAGCACAACTCGTGAAGCACAGAGCGTAGCTCAAATATTTACGACTCTCACAAACTATCATACCTTTAATAAACGTCACATGGCACAGTCAGCTGAGGCAGTAGAATGTACCGACTGCATCTCTGCCGAAGAATGAGACTCCCCCAACGATTGTCCTGATTATGATACAAAACAATCTGATGTTGAGGCTCCAGTAATGTTGGAGCTTTGGGGGAGCGGAATAACCCTTCATTGCCATCGCTTCCAGGTTCACTCAGGGGCAGAGTGGTAGCACCTCATAAAGTTCTATCTATGAGTTAAATAGAACATATGCTCAACTAAATTGAAATAAAAATGTTTTGACATGTAAACAGCGTACTTATGCTAAACTGAATTGTTTGATATAGAACTGTTTATTGAAATAAAAACTGGATTTGACATTAAATAAGATACAATGGTTGATATGCCAAAAATCCAAACCAAACCTAACCAATAAAAGTCACATATACGTACCTTCCATAAAGGACTTTTCCCTGTAAATCTTTTTTCTGACATTTAGCATAACATTTCGTTTTGTATATCTTTTATGTTTAGTTGGCTCCTGCAATAAAACGTTGTACGAATTGCTTTTAAAAGTGCTAGGATTATCAAAAAATAACGTTAGTTAAGCGTCAAGTATTTAAGAAGAATGTTAAGTTATTGAAAGATGATATAAGTCGAGCTTCAAAGCTTCAAAAACATTCAGTAAAAACAGGATAATCGTAAGATATGCAAAACTTTACATGAGTTCCAAACCCTTTCATAATAGCTAGGATCATAGAAGACGAACTCGACTCAATACTAAGAAAAAATAAAAAGAGAAAAGCAGCAGGGCTTGATGAAATATCCCTGAAGTATGGAAGACTAGGGAATTCGACGACATACTGCTCCGACACAGTAATGCCGTATATAATTAAAACACAATAGACTGATGGACAAAGAGATGCATCTTCCCTTTCCCTAAGAAAGGCGACCTCGAATTAGCCAAGAAATACCGAGGTATAACCCTTACATCCATAACGTCCAAGATATACAATGATCTACTATGCAACCGCATAGAACCCGAAATTGAGAAGATACTTAGGATGAACTAAAATGGCATTCGGAGAAATAGATCCTCGACGTCACAAATTTTGACTATCCGTTCAATTCTTTACGGTATGCGTGTAAAAAAACCTTGACTCAACAATATTATTTGTTGACTTCTCCAAAGCCTCTGACTCCATAAACTGAGGCAAGATGGAGTAAATACTACCCGCCCACGGCCTACCCAAAGAAATCGTCGCAGCCATAATGATGTAATATAGAGACACAAAAGTAAAAGTCCGCTCCTCGGATGGAGACATAGACTACTTCGACCTTGTAGTAGGTGTGCTGCAAGGAGACACATTGGCCCAATACATCATTATCATCTGTCTAGATGATGTGCTCAGAACATCTATAGATAAAATGAAAGAAAACAGTTTCAAGATGACAAAGGAAAAAAGCAAAAGGTACCCCGCACAAACAATTACGGACGCGGACTACGCCGATGACATAGCACTTCTGGCAAATATACCAACCCATGCCGAAACCCTGCTAAATCGTGTGGAACGAGCAGCTGCAGGCATAGGCCTCCATATCAACGCACGCAAGACGGAATACGTGTGCTTTAATCAAAGTGATGACATCTCCACACTAAACTGTAATTCTCTGAAACTTGTCGACAGGTTCACCTACCTAGGAAGCAGTGTCTCATCAACCGAGACTGACATCAACACACGACTAACAAAGGCATGGCCAGCTATCGATAGGCTATCGGTCATATGGAAATCAGGCCTGACCGATAAAATGAAACGCAGATTTTTCCAAGCAGCGGTTGTATCGATACTGCTGTATGGATGTACTACATGGACGCTTCACAAGAATGCTGCGAGCAATAGTGAACAAGTACTGGAGGCAGCACTCCGCAAATCAGCGGTTGTACGGCCACTTACCTCCCATCACGAAAACTATTCAAGTTAGACGAACCAGACTTGCGAGTCACTGCTGGAGAAGTAAGGATGAACTCATAATTGACACAGTAGTATGTCGTCGAATTCCCTGGTCTTCCATACTTCTGGGGGTATATCATTTTTGTATTCTTAGGGAAGGAGAGGATGCATCCTTTTATCCATATGTCTATTGTGTTTTGATAATATACAGCATTACAATATCGGAGCTCAATGTCGTCGATTTCCCTGGTCTTCCATACTTCTAGGGATATTTCATCAAGCCCAGCCGCTTTTCTATTTTTAATTTTTCTTAGTACTGAAAAGAGTTCTTCTTGCGTAAACTGTCCTAGTTTGATGTATAATTGTTTACAAATTATCGTATTAAATTAGAAATACAAACGGAACTAAATAATAACACCTATAAAAATATCATTTTATTGCAAATGATTTAATATAAAATCACACATAGGACTGTTTTTATTACGTTTGAGAATGAAACAATATTAGAAATCATTAACATCATATAATCATAATACCCGGCATAGTTAAATCAGTATACAAATTATTCACACCATTTATTATGTGAACATTTTTTCTTAGTTAAATATGATATATATTGCAAAATTTTAAATGTATCAATAGCATTTGCCGTTTTAAGGAAAATCTTACTCAGCAAGGCTCTAAAGACGCATCGGAAATGAATTTGATGACAATGAAGATAGAAGAAATGATTACTTAATAATCACTGAGAACTTAATTTGAATAACAAAGGGAATTATGACGTCGTGGTGACGTAGTTTTGGTTACAGACGAACTGACATAGTTTCCATTATATTAGGTTATTCGCAACATGTGGTCCGATTTTAGTATGAACTGTTTAAATTCTGTTCCAACACATTGTTTTAATAGAAGTTGGATTAATAAAATGCACTTTTTTTATGGAGTACTGTCTCTTCTTATTAATTTCGTATTACTTCTTCCAGAATTCGATTTTAAAGGTTATATGATCCTAATCAAGAACATGAAAAAAGTGAAGCTTTTAATTTTTTGCAAAGGTTTAAGCTCATGCGGCCAGGATGACAGTACAAAAATTTAGTGACGTTGGATGTGGGACTTTACTACATCCACCATAATCTCCTGATCTCTCACCATCAGAGAACCATTTTTCAAATATCTGGACACCTTTTTACGCCAAAGCCCATTCCGTTCCAAAAGAGTAGAAAGCACATTAAAAGATTTCTTGGCATGAAAAAATTTTAAGTTTTATTGAATGAATAACCATGTTAGTCAAAGACAGAAATGTAAAAAATTTCAGGGATTATATTTTGACTAATGGAAGCCGTGTTTCAATTCATTTCTCAAGGAATAAAACTTTATTCGAAAATCGGACGTTATTTTCCGCTCAAATTAATAATACGTTCTTGGCATCTTTTATTGATTTATTTAGTGAAGATTGTCAGTCTGTATAATTAGTTTTAACTAGATTTTCTTCATCGTAATTTTGGTCGCTTTTTTAATCACAACTTGCACGGATCAAAGAACAGCATGTATCTGAAACAACGACAAAGGATAGGTTCTCTGAAATTCTCGTCCTTATTCTATTGCGGGGAAAATCTGTTTTTTCCATATCAGTTGCTTTTACCTCTTAGCTAAGAAAGCAATGCTATTTCAATCGTCCAAATAACATTTATAAACCAACTCGATACTGTTTTATCCGGTTTTTAAGCACCATATTTGTTATCCGTATTGAACACAAGTGGTGTTAATATAATATATTGAATGTATTTCTTTTATTCATTTATTGATGAAGATTTGTCAGTCATTTTTATTCATTTTTAATTAGTATTTTCTACCTTCAAGAATATGATTGCAGGGAGAATTACTCCTAACGTGCATCGTAGTAAGTGAGTTTCATCTCCAGTCGCTCAATTGCTTCCACTTATTGACTTATAACTTTTGGTAAGCTATAGGTTAAATAGTACCACTACTGTTCTTTTAAAAACATGGTTTTGGCTTTAAATAACCCTCGAATGTTGATATCTGTTTAAAGTAAAGAAAGGGACCAAGGAAATTAGGTTACTTTTCAATTCCAGCTTTGGTTGTTACCTCTTCTATTATGTGGAACAGCACGTATCAGAAACAGGAATAGAGAACAGTAACCTCTCTCTCTATCTCTCTCTCTATCTATCTATCAATCTATCTATCTCTATCTCTCTCTCTCTGTAATCATAAGAATAAATTAATCGTTGCATGCATTTTTTTGATAAACCCTACCTGTTATATCAGAATTATTTAATGAATATCATTTTGTTACAGACCAAGAAATCAGGAACACTATTTACCAAGTATAAATACCAGTAGCCTAAAGTCGTTCAAAACAGTATTTTCCTAATTTAAGTTTTAGATTTATTGATATTCTTTTCAAAAATTATTCTGTATGATTAAATTCACTTTCAAGATCGATACATGGTTATAAATGAAGTGGCTTTCTCTCGAAAAATTAACATCTGCAACATAGAAGTCACCTGCCAGAAGTGAACTGTTTTTAGGCTAAAGCCGACTAACACTTCTGAGCAATGTTAATTGAAATTTCGCTAATAGAAAGAGACCCAAGATTTGTGTAAAACCATGGTCGTAAAGTTTGATTATTTTTCACACACTGTAATTTTTATTGTAAAACCATAAAAAATAAAAATGATTAATTATTTTTGTTGTTATAGCAGTTAAAATTGTAGCAATTGTTGTACTGGTAATACTATTTGTGGTGGGGTTTCTGGTGTTCATTGTAGTGGTGAAAGTGGCAGTGATGTAGTAGTGGTGGTGGTTGAACGTATTTCGTCAACCCTTCAGCCACCAGCAGATGCGATACAAGGTCAGCTTTTAAGGGATGTCCTTGTTTGAATTCAGAGTTTTCCTTCTCTTACACTGCGTGCCATACCAAGATTATGGAGCCCAGGCTATCTAAGTATTTTTCATAGCTAAAGGAGACTATTTGGATTCATGCCTTTCTAAAAGTGTTTGTGCAATGGGAAATGAAAACTGCTTCGTCCAGGATTTGAATTCGTGTCAAAACCAGCCCAGAATACACCAGCTGTAGAATACACTGACTACATCTCTGCCGAGGGGTAGGGGGACCCCCACTAATGTCCTGGATATAACATTAAACAATTTGATGGCTAGGTCCCTGTCAATGTAGCTCTTAGGATTATGGAGTTCCCCTCCAATGCTATTGCTCCTTGGTCCCCTCCGACCCCGGAGTGGTAGCACATGATAGGATCCTATCTATGGGTCAAATAGAACTGTTTAATCACTTAACTGTGTATCAACAAAAGACAGTTTAATTGAATTGTTAATGATACTTAGCAATACTGGGAATATGTAGCTGTGTGCAAACAAATGATTAACAGGGAATAGAAATATTCATGTTAGACAGAAATTCTTGAAACCATTTTAAAGAGTCGTTTAAGAAAATATCTTCAAACTGAGTTTACAAATCATTTAATCTATGTAAAAACAGGATTTCACATTAAATAACCAACAAATGCCATAAAGCACTACAAAACCAAACGTAATAGAAATGGTTGCTATAATGGTGATGAAACTACTGTTAGTAGTCTAAAAGTTATTGTTGTATTGGTGGTTAATGCTAAATTTGTAGATGATGGTGCTGAAATTTTCTCAGTCGGTCAAAGATAGTTTTGATTTGGAGCCATGAAATTTCATATATTTTTCCACATAGCAGCGTCTCATCTACTGAAGGTGACATTAATATGTACCTAGAAAAGGCGTGGACTGCTATCAATAGGCTATGCATCGTATAGAAGTCTGACCTATCCGATAAAATAAAACTGAAATTTTCCCAAGCTGCAGTTTTGTCAATACTACTCCACAAATACACCACATAAACGCTGACAAAACGTATTGAGAAAAATCAAGGTGGCAACTGCACAAGAATGCTACACGTTATATTGAACAAATCCTCTAAGCAACACCTCATAAAACAGCTGCTGCACGACCTCTTACCTCCTATCTCTAAAACCATCCAAATAAGAAACTGCTGGAGAAGCAAGGACAACCTCATGAATGACGTTCTCTTATGGACCCCATCACATGGACGTGTCAGCATTGGCCGACCAACTATCATCTACCTTCAACTGCTCTGTACAGACACAGGACGTAGTCTGGAAGACCTTCTAGGAGCGATGGATGATTGAGACGAATGGCGAGAGAGAGAGAGAGAGAGAGAGAGAGAGAGTCTGGGAAATTTATGCAAGCAGCGCAACTTGATGATGATGATGAGGAGGATACCACATATTCTTCATGCAGTTGAACTCACTTAACATATCGTTTCCCAAATTTCTTTATTTTACCCCACCTTCATAGTTTGATTTGTTTTGATTTTGATTTTTGTTCATTCAATGGCATATCAAGCCATCCATACAGAAGAATAGTAGAGGTAGTATTTAACTCATAGCTGTTAGATGAGCAGATTCATACATTTCCCAAGGGTATTTGTCCCAAAGGAAATATAATCGAGTGCCTGGAGTTTGAACTCACTTACTACGATTTCACAATCCAGCACGACAGCCACTACATCATGTGGATTCCCTCCTCCTTCATAGTGTATACTTGTATAGTCGATAAATTTGTCATAAGGTCCGCTAAGTTGAAATCTTAGCCTTAAGTTTACTTACATCACCTGCTTTTGCTAAGAGGCTCCCATCTAAGTACTGAGTTGGATAATCGAGGGTTCATGATTTGTTTAACTTTTGTAAGGTTCTGATATTATCCAGATTATTGCTTCTTTTTATTTTCGTCCTGTGGTCTGTAGGAACAGAAAAATCTATAAGTTCATTTTTATTTCTCTTGAATACAAAAACTATGTCTAGTTTGGATTAAGTGAACCGTTTTTATGTCAAGATCCCTGATATTTTTTGCGTCTTATTTTTTATTTTTCAGATTCTGGTTTGTGGATATAGCAATTCCCATTATTATCAAATGTTCCCCCTTGCAAAATTCCAGGAAGCTTACCTAATCTACCCAGTCATGCCTTCTCCAGTATATCCACTGTGCCAGTTTATTGCATTCTTTTATTATATGGTAAGCTTTTCACATAAACAACACATCATATTCGTTTGTGTCTTATCTATTTTAGCTTTACTATTGTTTGTTCTGCTGAGATTAGAGATTCAGTTCCTTTTATCAGGTTTCTTCTGCACAGCCATATCCATTTCATCTTTAGTTTGTTGCCTGTAATATCAACATAATTGTTTTTCTTCCCATTTTTGTTTTCTGGATTTTACAGTTGGTCTTCTTTTTGCCCTTCAGTTCTTATTGTTATCGCAGTCATTTGTTGCTAACACATGAATAGTAATAAATTTATCAGTAAGGCATGTCGGCCGTTGCATAGAATACACTCACTGCATCCACTGATAGAGTTAAGATCCCAACTTCCCCAAAATATTTTTTTCTGTATATGACTAAACTGCAGCCAGTGGTGAGTCTCCAGTTCTGGAAATCTCGGGAATGTGAGATCACCTCTTTATCGCCAGTACTTCCAGGTAAGCTCCTACCAGTAGAAGTGGTTGCATCTATTAGAGTCCCTTCAAAGGGTCAAATAGATCTTATTGAAAATTATTTCATTTGATAAAAATACTTGAAACCATATATGTGTAAATTATAAGTGTTAAGTTACTGGATGTTATACTTGTTTATTCATGATTATCGTTATATACTTGAAACTTTACTTGTAAATTATAAGTATTCATTTAGTTTGGTTTCTTTGTTTAATGGGGCATCTACGTTCTCAGAATAATTAATGCCAAAGCCATCCTTGTAGAATAGTAGTGGTACTATTTAACCCATAGCTGGAAGAATGGTAAGGTTGGTTGGTTGGTTGGTTGGATTTTTATGGCATGTCAAACTTGGTAGGTTATTTAACTTCTAATCCATTTTTGGTTGGTTTGGTTTGGTTTCTTTGTTTAATGGCATATCAACCTTTTTGGGTTATTTAATGCCAAAGCCATTTTCCTAGAACAGTAGCTGTATTATTTAAACCATAGCTGGGAGGATAAGGGGGTTCATACCTTTCTCAATAGCGCAACTAGAGTACGAACTCGCGTACTACGATTCCGAAGTCCATCGCTTTAACCATTACACCGCGAGGACACCCCCCCATAATCCATTTTTATAAAAATTGTTCTATTTCAAACAATTCGGTTTAGGATAAGTACGCAGTTTAAGTGTAAGTACACTTTAATTGTGAAAAAACATTTATATTTCAAGCTATTCAATTTAGTCAAGCAGTTCTGATTCAGTTATTTCAGTATAGTATAAGTATAGATTTTGTTTAAACACAGTTAAAAGTCAAAACAATTCTATATCTAAAAAAATCAGTTTAGTGTAAGTACAATTTCAATGCCAAAAAACAGTTTCGATATCAAAAAACATTTACAAATGAATCAAATGTCGACATAAAGTAACCAATAAAGAATTGATATTAGTCCCGGTTGAAAGCCTAGTAAGGATAATCATAAGTCAAACTTTTCTAGACCTCATTTTTCAATGCAGTTATCATTGGGAACAAAAGAAAAAGACATCTAATTCAAGAAATTCAGTTGGAGGTGATTTAATCTTTTCTAAGATTAACCTCAACGCACTTTTTAAAAAATTAACCGAAGTCAAACCTAGTTTGTACGGAAGTCTCCATGGTTTATTGGCTTACATGCTGAACTGCGAGCCCATAGTAAACAATTTCGAACTCGAGTCAGGTTTTTTTTTTTTACTTTTACATTCAGTTTTATACTCTTGGGAAAGTTATCAACCCACTTATCTCACCCAGCTCTGGATTAAATAGTAGCCTAACTATTATTCTACAAAGATAGATTTGGCATTAAATAACACAGGAAGGTTAATATGCCATTACACAAAGAAACCAAACCTTGTTTATATCCTTAATGTCTCGTATTTATATCTGGAGATAGAGTCACAAAAGCCTCTTCAAAAGATAATATTCATTCATGTATATTTTAAGATAATGGGAGCTAGATAATATCTTGCAGCCGGCTGGTTTTTCACCGTGTGATTTATTTTGGATACCCCGAAAATATGTAGCAGAAGTTGCGTCCCTTGTATAGTTTCAATATACCACAGTTATATCTTTTTAGATAGTTTACTGCGTGCATTTATGGTATTGTTCAACGTTTCATTTTTCTCCACGGACAAGCATTATTTTTTGTGCTGGGGGGATTTGCCTAATGTTGCTTTGACGTTCTGTACCATCCATAAATAAATCTACTTTTACCAGATTTCTAAAGTTTTTTTTTTCAAAGCTAAAGAAGGGGAAGTCCTCGTAATATAGTGCCAAATATATTCGATTGCGACAATGTAATAACTAAGTTCGAACTCCAATCAAATAAAAGTCTAAAGTAAGTATATTTGTTATATTGTCATCTACAACATCATAATGACACAATAATAAAGACGCAGGAAGACTTCTTTAACAAAAATATACCTCTCACTTTATTGTAAGGGTTCGAAAAGGGTTATTCAAGGTTTGCGTGTGAGAGGGAGCTGGAGACTGAATGGAACTGCAATATTTTGACCCCCACTCTTATGGCCGTCAGCGTCGTGTCTTTCTCGTTCTCCAGGGCAGCTCATCCGGAGGCCTTGGGCTCACTCTGCTGTCTTTGTCTACTGCATCTCATCAGCAACTAGTCTGGTCCCCAAACTCCATCGGGGTTCCCGAGGGCCCTTTCGGCCGGGTGTGGCTTTCCCTACCACATTTCGTCTATAACTCCGTCTCCAACTGTCTGTCTTCTGTCTTGACTGAGTTATATAATAGTTCAACGTCCACTCAATCGCCTACTCGATCTTTGGAATGGCATGTTTGATCGTTATCAAGCGGAAATAACTATCATGCACTTCAGAGGTCACTCTCTTCCGGTGCATCACTCTGAAGTGGGACCTTCACCTTGTCCCATATTATCAGCCGAGCTCACCTGCACGATTTCCTCTCATAACTGCCATTGGAATGTGTCACTTCCTTCCGGTGCATCACTTTGAATGGAATTTTTGGCCGGGTCGAAGGTCAAAATACAACATATTTTCAAACCAAACTTTTTTTTCTTATAGCAGATGTTATTATGTATTCACCCAATCTCTCCACCATTGTCAAGATCTGACGCTAAGTCATTTCTTAAGCAAAATAAAGTTGGTTCGAATTCAGAGTTTAAACTTCTCATAGATTGGTTGCCTAAATAAAGCATGTGGTCATACTCACAACAATGCACATAAATATTAGTGCGCCATTTTAGCACAGAATTGTGCAAGGACTTATAGTACCACACAATATCCCCTTTAAAATTGGTTTCTGGTGCTGGTGAAATTACACAACTACATCGGCCTAAGACTGGCCTTCTTGCGAGTCATGTTTCTCTATAAAAGTAACAGATATAGCTTAACTGTCGTAAGATTTGTTTTTATTCAGTAAAGTGGGTGTTGATTAACTTAACTTATATTTACACCAATGCTTATAGCAAAATGTCACTGATAAAAATAGTTATATTATAATCGAATTCAATTATATCGGAGAAATAATTGATTTTTGGTGAATTTCATTCATAGCTGAGAAACGTCTAAACCTCCTTATCCTCAGCTATGAATTGAATAGAATCATTGCTGCTATTTTACAAGTATGGCTTTGAATATCCCACAAAGGTTGATATGCCCGTAAACAAAGACAACAAATTAAACCAGTCATGATTTATTTAGCCGAATTTTTTTTCAATTCATTTTTGCTCGTAAATTTTAGTTTGCAAAGTAAATATCTTTTCGTTACGTTTCGTTTCTTTATTTAATGGAATATAGGCCTTCCCTGATTATTTCATGACAAAGCCATCCTTGTTAAAAGAAAAAAAAAGTAGTGATACTATTTAATCCATAGCTAGGGGTATAAGGAACTACATTACTTTTTCAAAGATTAGTCAGAAAGTGAAAGTAACAATGGGATTTCAAATTCGCTTACTTCGAACTGCAGTCAAGCGCATTTGCCATTACGCCACGGGGACTCACCTATAATCTTTAAAATATAAATATCTTCAATGATTTTTTCTTTGTTTTATTTTGATTTTAATTTACATTTGACACAGGTCAAGTTTATATAAAACACTCAAAATGACTCTCTTCATATTGTAACGTGGTCATTGCTTGCTTAGTTGCGTAGTTGGGTTTTATGGCATATCAACCATTCTCATTTATATATATATATATATATATATATATATATATATATATATTATATATTAAATACATGAAATCAAGTCACATTTTGTAGAAAACGTTTTAAACTAACCTGAGCCCTTTTTTGGTACACGGTTAAAGGGTTTGGTTTTATGACATATCAAACTTTGTAGATTATCTAACCCCAAATCCATTTCTATACATATAAACAGTTCTGTTTCAAACAATTCAGTTTAGCATTAGTACGCAGTTTACTTGTCAAAATAGTTCTATTTCAAGCAATTCAGTTTAGCATAAGTACCTAGTTTAGTTCTTTTTGACCCATTGATAGGATCCTTTCAGGTGCAACCAATTCGGACCAAAATGGGCCCGAGAGCGATGGCAATGAAGCGATAGTCCATATTCCACAAAGTTCTGGCATTACTGAAGCCTCACCATCAAATTGTTTAATGTCATATGCAGGACACTCGTTGGGGGAAGTCTTACGCTTCTGTAGAGATGCAGTCGGTGTATTCAGCAGTCCCAGACGACTGAGCCAGCTTGGTCAATGATGGACTGCTATGCCGGTAATGCTATATATAAGCGAGGGAGAAAAACACGCAAGACGACTCGTCTTCAAGTGTAAGGAAAATATTAGAAATTTCGTTATTTTATTCTCTCTGTACAATCTTTGATGCAATAGAAGCAGGAAAAATGTAGCACAAATACTACGTGTGCAGTAAATTTTCTCGTTCTCCGAGGAAGAGTCTCTCCTCTTATACTTGTTTCCATTCGCAGCGAAAGTTTATCTCCCCAACAACTAAAAAAGAAAAAGAAACTGCATAACAAAATCTGTAATATATGTATTTATCCAACCCGTCCACCATAGGCAGGATTCAAAGTTTTAAAGTGGAATTTAAGATGTTTGAATTCAATTCCTTCTCCTTGACTGGTTGCCATACCATGGTTAAAGATCACAGTCTCTCCTACTACTTACCCATAACTGTGTAGAAAATAATTGGATTCATATATTTCCCACATATTAGGGCAATAGGAAATGAAATCATCTTCGTCATGGTTTTAAACTTGAGTCACTGTGTCTATTTTCTTTGATGATAACTGTTACACCACAAGCGTCTGTGTGATATATATATACTAGCGTTCACTGAACATTCCACTTGGTTCCGCTTCGTGTAGATGACACTTTGAATTGTGACCTCACAAGATCGATTATGGTTGGTTGGTTGGTTGGTACGTTTGGTTTTATAGCCTATCAGCCATTGTAGGTTATTTAATGACAAATCTATTTTATACTAAAAATAGTTTAATTTCAGACAATTCAATTTACCTTAAGTACAGAGTTTAAATGTCAAAACAGTTCTATTTCTAGCTATTCAGTTTAGTCAACAAAGTTAAATGGTTCCAAGTATTGCTAAGTATCACTAACAATTCGATTAAACATCAGTCATTTATTTACACTCATTTACACACGGGCACATCAGATGGTGTAATGGATTGCTTTCTAACAAACCTACACAAGTGAATTCGAGTCTCCTTGGGTGCCCTTATCATACGGCCTTGTTCCACATCTCAGCGAAGATCTTAGTAAATTACCATACAGTTAAATGAAAAACAGCTCTATTTCAAACAATTCAGTTTAGCATAAGCTCAGAGTTTAGTTTTATTTGACCAAGAGGTAGGACTCTATCAGGTGCTACCACTCCGGGCCAGAGTGGACCCAGGAGCGATGGCAGTAAAAGGATACTCCGCATCCCCCATAGCGTCAGAACTACTGGAGCTTCGCCATCAGATTGTTTAGTGTCATATCAGAACACTTGTTCTACAGTCCCAGCTAACTGAGCTAAAATCGATCATGGAGTGCCGAACAATCCTATTATCTTACTGTTAGCGCAGTGGAAAAAAAGCTGAATTCTGTCAACTCAGGTGCCTAGAAGTCATTTATAATGTTATATTACGAATAACACAAAGTTTAAATACTACAAGTTTCATTGGGAAACCACTGTGGCCCAGTGGCTAACATGTAAGACTGCGTCATCATAGTAAGAAAGTAACCTCACTTTTCCGTTCACTTATGGACTATTACCCTTGGGAAAGAGATGAAGCTCTTTATAGCCAAGTGTATGGGCGAAATAGTACCACTAATGTCCTGTTACAAAGATGATCTTGGTATTAAATAATCCTCAAAGTTTGATAAAGCCATGAAGCAAAGAAACGAAACGAAATCTGCAAATTTCGTGTGTTTTTATCAATACATATCGCCTGTAGTCTGTTCCAGAGGAGTATATGTAGGCTAATTCTTATTCGACTTCTCCTTCCCACCGGCAGTATTTGCTGCCTCTCGGTGAAATTTGATTAGCAACGAATCTCTTAAAAGTAGCTGGGCACTTTTGCTGACTTTAATAATACAGGGTTTCTTTACACCACAAGATTAGAAATGACGATCGACAGCTTTTGAATCCTGTCCCAGAGTTTTGAAATAACGATTAACATCTATGATAACAGCATATTATTTAAACCGTATTTTCAGCCACGAATTCACATTAAGAAAGGACTGACAGCGTTTGAATAATGTTCAAGAGTAAACTTCAGTTTATACTCACAATTAGAAAACCTTAAGACATATTTTCTACCTCAAATCCACGGTTACAAAAACAATTTATGACTTCATCACATAATAATCTGACACACACAACCTATTAGATACACACACGTCCTCCTTTAAGAAATTTGAAGTAAGCTTTATTTGTTGTTCTACTGATCCATAATCAGCAGGAGTCTTATGATAGATTATTTTTAATTGTACATCCTTTTGGTTTTAAAATATTTCGTTAAAAAACGTGTTGAAATGCTTATGATGGAAGAGAAAAAGATATTAAAAGATTAATAATTTAATCTTGAAATAATATGTACATTCTGTAAAAAAATTCCAATTTGATCAAGATTTTGGAATGAACTATAAGCAAGTAAAAAGAAAGAAAAGATAATGTGAAAATCTAACCGATATTTCGAAAATTATCGTACATCTCTCCCTTGTTACGGTCAATTTTCGGTTCTTTTCTTTTTTTTTTCATCATATTTTCATATACGTTCCATTCCATTAGTTAGTCTCGTCGACACTCGAAGTATCCAAAGCGACTTTTTTAAAAACTTTGATTATTAAATTTTTTATTATTATTTTTTTTCGTATCAAGTAAGAATTGCTGTGTTGTTTCAAACCATTTACCATGATTACCCATCCCACTATGATACGAACGTAATTTTAATACTTCGAAATGTACAATTGCCTGAAGATTGCAGAAACATGAAACTTATTTGATACAATTAATGGTTTTGATTTGTGTGATACTGCCTATTTATGATTTATCCAAGATATCAATCTCTCTTCCTCTCTCTCTCTCTCTCTCTCTCTCTCTATCAATCTTTCCTCACAATAATGATATATATATATATATATATATATATATATATATATATATATATATATGTGTGTGTGTGTGTGTGTGTGTGTGTTTGTGTGTGTGTTTGTGAAGGGAAAATGTTGGTTGGTTGATTGATTGTTTTGTTTTACGGTGTATCAACACTTTTCGGGTGATTTAACGCCGAATTAGATTCTAAAAAATTCGGTTTATCCAAATAATAAATATAATTCAACTAATTCAGTTTAGTATAAGTATAGATTTTATTTACCTTTTGGTCGGATGATTAAATATACGAGAAAATGAAGTCACCAAGCGTCATGCTATCTAATCTTATATATATATATATATATATATATATAGAGAGAGAGAGAGAGATAGATAGATAGATACTGGGGAAAATAATTATTAACATTGTCATATAGTCTCTTGTTTTCCTCGTTTTTGTTGCTTCTTGTCACCATCTCGCCTTTTCGCCACGCTGTTCGTCGCCTGCTCTCGTCATCTCCCGTTGTGAGCCAATACTCTTTCCTGAGCTTACTAGTGAGTTGAATAACAATAAAAATTCTTTTTTATGCCGATTATTTTTTTTATTTCGGTGACTTTTACACACATTACCCAGTTCACGAATTCGGGGAGCCAGTGGGACCCTCGAACCACAGGTGAAAATTAGATCCGCACTCTCAACCGTTACTCGAGAGACTGACCTTCTAAAGGTTTGATTTGTTCAGTCATATGACTGAGATAATCCAATCACAGCCTAGCTCAAAATAATCTCGAGTTCATCATCTTCCAATTAACATTAACAGTTTCCGTTTAGTAAAACTATTTTAAATCTTTTTAAAATATCTACACTACATGCCAAATAAAAGATTCAACCAAGCTATTATCTTTAATCACCAGTCACCGTGGTGTAGTTGTTATATCGTTGTAAGCGAGTTCGAATTCCAGTCGTGCTGTTATATTCACTTTCGGACAAATACACTTGGGAAAAGTATGAACCTCTTTATTCCTGCAACTTAGTGTTGAATAGTATCACCATCCTCGGAAAAAGATGACTTTGGCAATAAATAACCCACAAAGTTTGATATGCCACTAAACAAAGGAGCTCACAGAATAAATCTATTTTCGAAGAAGAGTGTATTTGTTCTTAATAATGATGCAATTAAAAATAAAATGTGAAAAAAGTAGAGATTTCTTATGTACGTTTCTGAATGGAAGAATAGACAAGTGAAACTCTTTCAAATAATCATTCTGCTTCTAAGAGATCATTCATCAGGATAGCAGATTTAAAAACAATCTGGTGGAGATTATATATATATTGGCCTAATGAGTAGAGTGTTCGCCAATGGTACGGGAGATCGGGGTTCAATCCCAGATCGAGTAATACTAAAGACTCAAAAAATTGTACTTAATGCCGCCTTGTTTAACACTCAACATTATAAAGTAAGGATCAAGAGTAAAGTGGAGCAATCCAGGGAATGGAGTAGCGCCCTCCCCTACACCTCAGTGTGGTAGCTATGGAAAAGGGAGCCTTTGGGTCACGCTCGACTAAGTTCGCCAACTTTACTTCCATGTTACCAGTTCATGTTTTGTAGCTTCTTTAATAGAATATCAACTCATTTTTTTTTTAAATGTAAAACTTTCGAAAAGAAATCTTTATTAATTCATTAATCCTGACCGTGACATAAATTCGAAACTGAACAACGATCATAAACTAATTGATACAAAAGAAATATTCCTATTTCTCTTATATATTTGTTCATCTGTCGTCTCTCTGTCCCTTTGTCTCTCTCTTTCTGTGTAAATATATCTGGCAAGCTTCTGAAATCATCATTTAAATATATTTCACAAACCTCGGTAGCAATATCTCATTTACAGAAAAAGATGTCAATATACGTATAGGAAATACATGGACTGCTATTCATAGGCTATCTTGGTTTCTAAGATTTTTTTATAGCATATCAACTATTGTAGGTTATTTAATGCTAGGTCCATTTTATACATATAAACAGTTCTATTTCAGACGATTCAATTTAACGCGAGCACATAGTTTAAATGTAAAAAAAAGTCTATTTCAAACAATTCAGTTAAGTATGACAACGCAGTTTAAATGTCAAAATTGTTCCTTCCAAACGAGTCAGTTTGACATAAGTACAAAGTTTAAATGTCAAAAACAATTCTATTTCAAGCAGTTCAGTTTAGCATAAGTACACAGTCTATTTCTATTTAACCCATAGATAGCACCCTATCAGGTGCGATCACAATGAACAAGAGAGGACCTGGCAGTGATGGCTATCAATGGGTTCTCCACATACGCCAGAGTTCCGGCATTACTGAGGCCTCACCATTAGGTCGTTTTGAGTCATATCCAGGGCACTCGTTGGGGAAGTCTTACTCCTCTGCAGAGATGCTGTCGGTGTCTTTTGTAGCACCAGCCAACTTGGCCATCCAGTACACACGTTGGTGAAGTATTACCCCTCGGAAGAGATGCAAACGGTATATTCTGCAGCCCTAGCCGACTGAGCCATCCAGGACACTCATTGGTGGAGTCTTACCCCTGTACAGGGATGCAGTCGGTATATTCTACAACCCCAGCCGCCTGGACTATCCAGGACACTTGTTGGAGGAGTCTTACCCCTCTGCAGAGATGCAGTCGGTGTATTCTAAAGCTCCAGCTGACTGGGCTATGACTGGCTATCGATCATATGGAAATCTTATCTCTTTAATAAAACAAAACGGTAATTCTTCCAAACTGTAATCATGTCAGTGGTACTGAACTTTTAAACCACATGAACTTTAAGGTTTGGAGGAAAAAGTTGAATGGGAACTTCACTAGGATGCTGCGTGAAGATCTGAACAAATACTGGCAGCAGCACCCCACTAAACAGTATTTATACGGTTACTTGCATTCCATCTCACAAGCCATTTAAGTAAAATATACAGGACATGAAAGACTTTTCTATATATATATATATATATATATATCCGTGTGTGTGTGTGTGTGTGTGCTGACGGAAAATAAAATCACAACATCCTGAATATATTTTTCATTTTACTCATGAAATGTTCAGTTATAATAGTAAATAGTTACATATAGGTGTCAGTACTTATACAGGTTCCAAAATAAGGGGTGTATTATGAATGCTCATTTATATGATTAAATCTGTGTATATACTCCTTTGCTGATTTATTGATTTTTTTTTTTTTTTTCGCCATGGCATGACCCAAAATACATCCGATATTGAATCTCCAGTTCTGGAAATCTGGGGAATATGGAATAGCCATTTTGTTACCAATACTTTCAGGTCCGCACTAATTTGGAATTGGCGTGGGGTGAATCACCGTGGCGTATTGGCTAACGTACTGGAGTGTCACATTGGGGAAAGTGAATTTGAACTCCAGTCGTGCAATTATTTTCCTTTCCGGACTTACATCCTTAGAAAAGGTAAAAACCTCCTTGTTTCCCACTAGCAATGGATTAAACAGAAGTACTGTTTTTGTACAAAGATGGCTTTGTCATTAAACATATCAGAAACGTTTATATGCCATTAAACAAAGAAACAAAATCGAAACACAATCATAGTTAGGCCTTTTAGGAACCTTAGTCAAGTCGTTCTGTAAAAAAAATTGTCTTTATTGGATAAGAACATGTGCAAAAAGTAATCTTAAGAAAAAAACAAGAAAAATTAAATATGAACGTATAACAGGTTCGATTCCCTAATATATAAACATAAAATGACATTTGATGGGTTGACATGCAATTAAAATCACTCAATCTATCAATCAGTGACTGTATATCCTCCTTGGGCATTAGCATAGGTCTGTACTATTGCACGCATACACTGTGCACTGATATGAATGTGACTACATTATAAGGTAGCCGAAGATTGAACATTTTCTCCTAAATACCTTCTAGCCACTGTACCCAGGTCAAAATCGGCATCGTTGTACAAAATTTGTTGTTTTTTTTTTCGTCAACGTATGTGCATGTATGTGCGTGTGTGTGTGTGTGTGTGTGTGTGTGTGTGTGTGTGTGTGTGTGTGTGTGTGTGTGTGTGCACGTATACAAGCATACAAGCTCGTTCTTTGTTGAGAGATTGCGAAGTTAAACCAGTGATAGTGTAGAAGAAAAAATCATGACTGGTGTAATTTTTGTAGCGTATAATCTTACCAATAAGTATGGTTCAAAAACATAAATTAGATGTTATTGAAAGATTTACAATTAGTAAGTATTGTAAATGCTTTTTATCTATTTTCTTTTCCTCGTGTTTGCAACTAATGAAGTCCATTGAATAGAAGTTAATAAGACTCGAGCAAAAGCAGCAATTATTTTATTTTATTTCAATTTTTTGGTTGCAAGAAGAATTTCGAAGATGAGTAACAAAAGAAAATAAACTATAGATTAGAAAGGAGGAAAAGTAGTGGATTATCAAACTTAGTGGATTTGGTAATTTGAGAAGTGACGATACCGGGAGCTTTTCAACTTTTCGGGAACGTTAAAACTTCGGGGACACGTTCTAATTTAAAATTCAAATATCCAGTCCTGTAACTTGAAAATTGAAGGGGATTTCACTCCAGCTAATGATTGCTATTTCAGTCCAGATAAAAAATATGATTTTCGAATACTAATTTGAAAGGAAGTAAGGTTTTCTCAACAGCAAAATCATCATGCTTTATTCACTTCTTCAAAAAAAATGTTTATTTCCAATTTACTTTTGAAGTAAAAATCTGTTATATTTATTGTCAATCTATACCAACCAATACACACATATATATATATATATATATATGACTGATTGAATGTAGGGGTAACACATTAAATTAAATAAATATATATGTATGAATATCCAAATATTTGTATATTGATATATAAATAAATAAATTACTATACATATATGTATTCACATTTATATATATATACATAAATATGTTTATATATATATATATATATATATATACATGCATATTTGTAATAATGTATATATATATATATTTATATTTGTATATAAAATACATAATTATATATATATATATATATATATATATATATATATATATATATATATATATATATACCTTTATGTATAGATACATGTATAATATATATATATATAGAGAGAGAGAGAGAGAAATAGAGAGAGTGGGAAAGGGACCGGGCGGGCAAGAAAAAGAGACTCTTCGTTTGATAATCGTATAGAGGAAACAGTGACTATTTCTACGCTATTCTAAATTAGAATTCTCTTATAAATTCTACATATACCCATCATCAATATCGAGCATTCTTTACTTATAAATGCAGTTAATTAATATGTTGATGACTAATATATCTATCCATATAAATGTCTGCTGTTGGGTTACACATACTACACCTTATCCAAACAAGGAGCTGGGGCACATACACAAGTACACGCCCATTTATGCAGACTACAAACATGTCTGGGACGGCAAGTACACTGATGAAAGGTACAAAGATCAACGTATGTGGAATCGTTGTATGATCACCCTTCTCTCTGGCACTGATCCGTTGGCCATCTATTTATCACTAGTCTTCCTCCAGGAATGAATAAATAGAAGGACAGACTAGCCTCTTTAACCTTATCATGGCAACCAGCACAGGAGAAGGAAAACTTTTAATTCAAATCTGTTAAGCACCACTTGAAATTGACTTGTATTACAAAAATCTCTTTCAAAGGGTTTGGTACATATGTAAGTATGTTGGCCGACTGTAGTCGAGGACGACCTGAAGGTTCCCATATCAATAGCTACAACACCGAGATGTACGGGAGGGTGGTACTCCTTTCCCTAGATTACCTCACTTATCCTTGCTCCATACCTTGTAATGCTGAGTGTTAAGCAGGAGGCATTAAATACCATTTTTGAGTCTTTGGTATGACTCATCCTGGTATTGATCCTCGGTCTCTCGAAGTTATCGCGTTCGAGCTCCAGTCACGCTATTACATTCACTAATGGGAAAGGTATGAACACCCTTATCCCCACCAGCTTTGGGTTAAATAATATCACTGCCGTTCATTTACGAGGATGGCTTTAGCATTGAATAACTCACAAAGTTTGATATGCCATTAAACAAAAAACAACAACAAATAACCGTGCGAGTACTTTTTTATATTATGCTCACAAGCCAACTTAACTCATTCTTAGAAATTTTGACTGGTGCAGTTCTGAGTTTCAAGCAAAGGTATTCCCACGGAATTGTGGTTGCACTTTTGGCGTAATGGTTATGACGTGGGGAATGGATTCTTCAAATCATTGACCGTACTATTTACGTTTCACTTCGCACGAATGCACTTGACTCAATTTCTACTTCCCACCACTGCTAAGAGTAATTAGTAAAGCAATCTAAGATCTTATCTTTCACACGGCAACTAATCCTGGAGAAGGAAAACTCTTAATTCAAATCCGGTGTTTAAGCTGTTCTCCTGTAAAAGATGATCTTATCTCACATCCTACTTGTTGCAGAACCTTCTCGAAGTATATATATAGATAAAGGACTGCCCGGCGTTGACCAGGGGTGGGGAATAACATCAGATGTAACAGTAATGTATGAAATATATTCTGTGATATAGTTTTTCTAAATTAATTAATTTTTTTTTTTATTTTGATGTGGAAGAAGCCGAAGGTACTCAGCACAAACAATTACAAACGCCGACTACGTCAATTACATAGCGCTTCTGGCAAATACACCTGCCCAAGCTGAAACCCTACTACTTAGTCTGGAACGAGCAGCTGCTGGCATAGGCCCCCATGTCAACGACAGAATACACGTGCTTTAATCAAAGAGGTGACATCTCCACATTATATGGTAGTTCTCTGAAATTAGTGGACAAGTTCACCTACCTAGGAAGCAGTGTGCCATCTACCGAGAAAGATATCAACACGCGACTAGCAAAGGCATGGACTGCTATCGATAGACTATCGGTCATATGGAAGTCAGATCTGACCAATAAAATGAAACACTGATTTTTCCAAGCAAAGGTCGTGTCGATACTGCTGTATGGATGCACTACATGGACGCTAACTAAACGTACGGAGAAAAAGCTTGACGACAACTACACAAGAATGCTGCAAGCAATATTGAATAGATCCTGGAGGCAACACCCCACAAAGCAGCAGCTGTACGGCCACCTACCACCCATCACGAAAACTATCAAAATTAGACGAATCAGACATGTGAGACACTGCTGGAGAAGTAGGGACGAACTCATAAGTGATATACTCCTGTGGATCCCCTCACATTGACGAGCAAAGGCAGGACGACCAGCCAGAACCTACATACAACAGCTCTGTGCCGATAGAGGGTGTAGCCCTGAAGACCTACTGGAAGCGATGGGCGATAGGGAAGGGTTGTAGGAGAGGGTCAGGGAGATCTGTGCTGATGGCGTGACATGTTGATCATGACATCTCTTCCAGAAGTAAACTAATATAAAATTAGAACACATCTAAGAATTCTGCGGTACTTTCTTTTTTAAAAGTTTTTTTTTAAAATTTGATGCCAAAACTACCGTTGTATATATGTATGTAAATCTATATATAATTCGATGAAATTTATTTTAAATAATCAAATGGAAAATGAAAAGATATTGAGTGGTTATGAAAATATTTTTTCCACTTATTGGTGATTTACAAAATGAATTTAAAAGACTCGACAAATACCAAAGGATTTTTTTACATAGAAAAAATATATGAAAAATAGGATTAAAAATGACCATAATTATTTTATTGTTTTATCATTTATTACTTTTATAGTCGTTACTTTTTTTATAATGAGTACTTTTAATAAACACTTTTTTTGTTGTCATTACTCTTTTCAGTCGTTACTTTTTATAGGCATTACTTTTTTTGCGATTAGCTTTTATAGTCATTACGTTTATAGTCATGACATTTTATAGTCAGTACATTTTATAGTTATTTCTTTTATATTCATTGCATATATATGATCATTGTTTTTATTGTCATTATTTTTTATAGTCATTACTTTTTTATGGACTTAAATATTTTTCACAAATTGATATTTATTTACATAAAAAAATATAAGAGAATAATATTATTTCATTGTTTCTGTTCTGTTTCGCCTGATTCAGTATCCTTTTAGCAATGCAAAATCAATCTAATACTAACTAGTTTCAAATGAGTGAAAGACAATTGGAATATTTGCTGTAGTGTGAGGAAGATCGGAAGTTATTCCGAGTTGACATAACGAAAATTACCAATTACTCTACTTCCATTCGCTGAATCGGTTCGAAACCAATTTGCATTTCATCTAGAGGTAATTTATTGCAGGAAACTTTAAGCTAAAATTCCATTTAGTCGCTGATCATTTAGGAGTAGCCACCCATATGAATGCGAGTTCAATCTTTCAATATTGCAAGGCAACCTCAACGGCCAAGTATATCACCATTAATTCCTTAAACGTATCACGGAACTCTATTTTGATGATCACACTTTTGAATCACGAGCAATCTTCATGGATGACAATGCACAACCTTAAAGAGCACGCACAGTTTGGTGATACTTCCAGAATAACGCCAGTGACACTAATCCGTGGTCAGCAGAAAGTATTGTCTGTCTCCTGGGGATCATTTGTAGAACCTTTTGGACTGTAAAATGTCTGTTCGAAGTAAGAAACTTTTTTTCATTATTTTCATTTTTCATAATATTCCTTACATTATGGTTGAGTAGACACGTTTTCTCCTCTTTCCGTCTGATGTTTGCATCATCCACGTGAAATACTAAATAACGGACTGACTTTGACTAGAACATAATTTGATATTTCAGCTTCTTGACACACCAATTTTTGTTGCTTTTCTTGCATTTTATTTAGTTTTATTAAGTATATATGTTGCTCAATAGTCCAGAATATTTTTTTGAAATGTGGATTATGTTATAAACTCAAAGAAGGAAAACCCTGTGCCTTTCGAAAACCACAACATCATTCATAATAAATGAAAACTTGAACTGGATTTCAAAAGACGTAGTGTACATAATCAAATGTACAAGTGCAATGAAATTTATATTGGACGCTCACAAACAAGGAACAATAGAGTCAATTTACATAAAAGCAAGATTAAATTATCCCAAAGAAGATAACTTTACGTATCAAAACACGTTTATAAATGCAACAAGGGAAACTTTAAGATAATGCAAGTATACAAGATAAATGATTACTCATTACTCCAAATGAAAGAAAAAAATCATAAATAAATTTAAATTAACATTAAACAGAGCCTAACAATATATATATACACACACACACACACACACACACACACACACACACACACACACACAGAGTCACATTCACACAAACACCAGCTCAATTTCACACACACACTAACTCAAACATATACACACACTGCATAGCGCTAATACCCTTGGGAAAGGTATGAATCCAATTATTCTCCCTCCAGCTATGGGTGAATAGTAGGGCAGACTTGTTTATTTAGCCTTGGTTACGCAACCAGTCTGGAAAAAAAAAACTCCGTATTCAAATTTGTTAAACTCGACTTAAAAAACTGACCTTGTGTCACATCCTACGTGAGCAGAGGGGATGGTAAATACATATACATATACCAAGTAGCTTAAAAATACATCTATATATAGCTAACCAGTTGGCTGGGGCTGTAGAATACATCAACTGCATCTCTGCAGAGGGGTAAGACCCCTCCAACCAATGTCATGAATATGACATGGAACAATCTGATGGTGAGGATCTTGTCTTGGAGCTTTGAGGAATGTGGTGTACCCCTTAATTGCCATTGTTCGCTGGTCCACTCTTTACCCGGAGTGATAGCACCTGATAGGGTCTTATTTATGGGTCGAAGAGAACTTCTTTTGTGCAAACAAATGACTTTTGTTGAATTGTAAAAAATAGACATGTTTGACCATTTTACTGGGTAAACAAATGACAGTCTAATTGAATTGATTCATAAAAATACTAGGAACCATTTAGTTAAGAGGGTGTCCACGTGGTGTAATGGTTAAAGCGATGGACATCGGAATCGTAGTAAGCGAGTTCGTACTCCAGTCGCTCTGTTGCGTTTACTTTCGGGCAAATACCCTTGGGAAAGGTATGAACCCCCTTATCCTCCCAGCTTTGGTTTAAATAGTACCACGACTGTTCTTCTAGGAGAATGGCTTTGGCATTAAATAACCTACAAAGGTTGATATGCCATTAAACAAAGAAACCAAACAAATTTAAGTAAGTGCCAACGGATGAGTAACGTTGAATCGAAATGTTTGCACAAAATAGCAATACTTGAAAATCTTTAACTATGTGCTTAAATTTAATTATTGGTATTACATAGCAATACTTGTAACCATTTGACTGTGCGCAATTTAATGAATAATGTTCAATAGAATTAGAGTTAAATAGCAATAATTGTAACCACTTCACTGTCTGCAAACAAATGTTTAATGTTGTATACAATTATTGGTGTTAGATAGAAGCAATTGAAGCTATTTAGCTGAGCGCAAGAAAAAAAAACAAGTGAGCTCTTATTCGAAAATGTAATCGACAAAATGTGTTTACAAATCATGTATATTTGATATAGATGTATAAATTGGATTTTGCATTAAAAAAACCAACAATGGTTAATACATCATAAAACCCAAACAAACAAAACCAATCTATGTTGAGGTACTAACAGATTTTCGCACACGTTAAATCGATTAATTCCTTTGAAAATGTGCATAAAAAACAGAAAAACTCTTGCATAGAGAAGGGGTAAAAAGAAGGGAAAGAATAAAAAAAAAGATCATTAGCAAAACAACGAAAAATCATCATGGATATTTCATGAGACATTCACAGACACACATTTTAAATCAAACAAAATCACAAAAACTTATCCAAACAATCTTTAGATAAAAGAAACTAAACACACAGCCAAAATTCAAATATCTGACGAGGATTGAAATCTCTGAGACACAGTCACCAAATCTGAAACCATGCGTGGATCTATTAATTTTGAAATATTTACTTTTTGCCAATAGGAATAACAAAAACCTCTATGTATATGGGGTTATAGAACACATCGACTGCAGCTCTGCAGAGGGATAAGACTCTCCCAAATGAGTTTCCTGATATTACACTAAACAATCTGATAGCTGAGGCTCCAGTAACGCTGGAGTTTTAGGGAATGCAGAATACTCCTTCATTGCCATCACTCCCAGGTTCACTCTGGCCCAGTTTGCTAGCACCCAAAAGGGTTCTACCATGGATCAAATAAATCAGTTTGACATTTAAACTTTATGACTTATGCTAACTTGAATTGTTAAAAATAGAACTGTTTGATCATTTAACTATGTATATCTACAAGATGTGTTTACAAATCATATATTTAATATATATATAAAAAAGGATCTTCAATTAAATAACCAACAATGGTTGATATGTCATAAAATCTAACCAAACCAAACTTCATATATATGTACGTATACATATATATATATATATATATATATAGCCACATACATACATATAATTATATATATATACACTTAAATACATACACATACATACACACTCATTTATATGTTTACCATTCCTTTAGAATAAGAAGGACAAAAAGTCATTTTTTTAAGTGGAGTTTAACAGGTTTGAATTCAGTTTTCTTTTCCCAAACCACTTTCTATGTAAAGGTTAAAAAGCTCACGCTGTTCTTCTATTTACCCATTCTATTTAGCTAAGGAATATAATTGGATTTATACCTTTTCCAAAAGGAATTAGAGCTATGTACAATGCAAACAACATTGTCCAGGATTTGAACTCGGTTCACCGAATCTATTTTTACGACCACAGCCATCAGAAACGCACACACACACACGCACGTGCGCACAGACACACACATATACGCGCATGCGAGCGCGCACAGACACACAGACAAACACACACTTAAATATATATATATATATATATATATATATCCAAGCAATGGGTAAAATGATAGAATACAGTCTTGGTTTGTTAAAGCGACCGGCCTTGAAGGAAAGACTACCCTCAAAATCTTGTTATTCAGGGAATCTTAGGCACATTGGTGCTTTTTTCCCATGTAAACAGCTAATCCGAAAAGTGAGGCTGATTCTGACCATGCCTTTATCACGAAAACAAATCACCTGGGCAGGTATTTCAACAGTTCATATCTTTAACTGAATTTTTGGCCTTCCTACGTCGAGATTATCGATACAATCCATATATATATATATATATATATATATATATATATATATATATATATAGGCTATAATTTAACAGTTATATATAAGTTTGTAATTAAGAAAAATAAAGCTTAAACATCTGACTTTTTTATCATTACTTTTATATTAGTTAAATATCGGAATATTTTCGAAAGTTTTTGACTAACGGCTAAAAAATAATGATTTTTTGACAAGTTATTTTTAATGGTATTCCGTTGCATAACACTTTTCATCAAATGTTTGATGATAGCTAGAATGATGAGGTAAGAACTATTCTTACAGTCAAATATCGAAAATAAACATATTTGAGGATTTATATTAAATTTTAGTATTCTTCACGGCGCCTATATTTGATTTATTTGACTGCATGTAATATAAATAATTCACATTCAGGTTTCAAATAACTCAGGTTTAAAATAACTCATAATAATAATCCCTATACCCCAAGGACCGGAGTTTCACCGTCAGATGCACTTTAGCGTCATGCCCAGGACAGTCAGTGGTGAGGAATTACTTCACTGCAGAAATGCAGTCAGCGTTATCATAAAAAGTTATTTCTAAGAAAAAAATCAAGCCGACCACGTATTTGATTTGGCCTGAATACAAAAGGAAGAAGTAATCCCAGACAGAGCGGTACCAGAAAGCTACTTCCTATTTTTGTCGAGAACAACTATTCAGACCCTAAGTACGAATTCGGGGACCAAACTGTAAAGGCCTGAAAAATTTAACCCAGCGGATGGGTTTTGTCACTCGTTTCTTAAATGGAGCCTTCCAAGAAATAAAAGTAAAATTAAACTAAAGTCGACTACTTAAATTTTAACAAGTTAAACGACTGAAAGAAAATTCAACCGAGAATTCTGCTGAAAATAACATTAAAAAAGACTTGCGATTTAATTAACTCTGAAACATTTCGACAAAACAAAAAAAAAAAGAAATGAAAAACACTCAAATTTCAAGAACTTAGTTTCCCGGGCACTCTCTCAGATAAGTTCCAGCAAATTGCACTAAAATTTGCAACACTTTATCTTTTCTATCCCTTTCTTTCTTGTTTCTTTTGTATAAAATTCCTTTTTAAAAATTTCATTGTCGGTGTTATATTTTTGAATCAGTATCCGAACTTGAAAGCTGCGGAACTAACTGTCTAAATTTACTGTATGGACTTACTGTTTAAACTTACCGTTTAATATTGCACACTAAAGCCCCCTAAAAATATTACACAGTTAAATTATAAACTCGGTTTTAGAGTCCCTCACTTCTTATCAAATTTCATTCCCCTAAAATTCTTTTATATTGCAAATTCCATTCTCCAAATTTCCTTTATATTGCAAATTTCATTTTTTCTCCCTTCAATTTTTTTATTTTATACAGGCCCGCCGACAGATCAGAGATTTAGTTTAGTGTAATGCCCAGGACATATTTTTTGGCGGGTGCGTTCTTGTACTTCTGTACAGGAAGCAGTTAGTGTATTTTAAGCCTCACTAACAGAGCTTAACAAAATTTATTAGAAAATTGAAATTGTCGTTTTGTACAAAAAAAATATCACAGTATTATAAAAGAAATTTCTCATTCACTAACTCTATTTATCTTATTTTGCATAAAACTATTTCAGTACATTTCCTGAATGCTAACCATTTTAAATCCTAACAAATCATACGGTAGGATAAGTAAGCACAAAGATAAATTAAAAGTTGATCACAAACACTATGCTTGGATCAAACATCTATGAAACTATTAAAAGTTATTCTACAGCCTGTTCAACTAGTAGGGTACTTGCCATCGGTTACACTAGTCAGTCTTCGAACCAAGGAGAAATCGATACTATGAATACTAGTTGATGGTTGGTTGGTTTCTTTTATGGCATGTCAATACTTGCTGGGTTATTTCATACCGAATGTAATTATCTGGTTTCAAGGAACTAATGATAATCATTTGTAAACAATTATGATTCTAATTAACTCTTCTTAAATACAAATTCGTACACAATTATATGTTTTCCAAGTAACGAATCCTATTTAATAATATTAATCATTTGTTTGAAGACAATTATATGAGTTCAAGTATCTCAAACAATTGTATGGCTAACTGATAATAATCCTTCGGAAACGATTATAAATTCAAGTGGCTTTTCTTCATACTATAAATACAAAAAAGATATTTTAATTAATCATTTTCAAACAGATCTGTTTCACCAATTGATGGAACCTTAAAAGGTACAACTGCTCCTATTGAGAGTGGACCTGGGAGTAATGATACACTTTGAGCTCTAGAACTGGCGCGTCATCACCGGATTCACAGGAATTCCATGTTGGACACCCCTTTGGATTGTGTCTTAACTTTCTGCTTAGGATATAGCCGGGATATTACAAGACCCACTGACAAGACGATCGAAAACTGGTTTTCAAAATAGGAAAAACATTTCCGCTTGGAAGACTAGTGCCATACAATCGTCATGTGTTTATGTGATACCTTGCCAGAACTAATTTTCAAGGTAAGCTTTTCACAGTAGACAGAAGCATCACAAACTTTTGCCTACATTTGCATCTCAAATAAATAATTCTAAAATAAACCTTTTTACAATAAGGTGAGTGACATCATATAATCAGAGTTACGAAGAAAACGGGACCGGAGAAATTTATGGTCACGAAGGGAGGAAAGGCTTTTCTATATCAGGAAAGGAAAAGATTCGTGGTTACAAAGCAAAGTCTAATCCCATTTATTTCAGTTGTAGCATGTTATTTTTGGAATAGTCTCCTAAGGTAGTTTTCTGTTTGTTTGTTTGTTTGTTTTGTTTTGGGTTTTTTTTGTTCAATCGCTTAAGGAAAGATTCGTTCTCTTATATTGCAGCCCATTCCCAATAGAAAAATGGTTTCGCTTAGCTCCGAAATCTAGGTCATAACTAAGTGACTTTTTAAAAAATACCCTGGTCTCATGACTAAATGCCTCTCTTCCGACTAGGAGAGTCCTTGTGATTGACCTTTTGCTGTCGGTCGCATACCCAAAAGTATGGAACGCTGGGTGGGGGGAGACAGCCAAGTCTGATGCTCGATAATCAATCTCTTCCGTCGAACTGAATTAAGTTTCTAGTCATCATCATCATCATCATCTTGTCGAGCCACCAGCACGGATATCCCAGACACTCTCTCGCCACTCCTCCCTATCGTTCATCGCTTCTGGTAGGTCCTCAAGACTATATCCCGTATCCTCACAGAGCTGCTGTATGTAGGTTCGTGCTGGTCGTCCTGCTTTTGCTCGGCCATGTGAAGGGGTCCATAGGAAAACATCACATATGAGCTCGTCCCTGCTTCTCCAGCAGTGTCTTGCATATCTGGTTCGTCTAACTTTGATAGTTTTCGTGATGTGCGGTAGGTGGTCGTACAGCTGCTGTTTTGTGGGGTTCTGCCTCTAGGACTTGTTCAATATTGCTCGCAGAATTCTTGTGCAGTTGTCGTCAAGCTTTTTCTCCATACGTTTTGTTAGCGTCCATGTAGTGCATCCATACAGCAGTATCGACACGACTGCTGCTTTGAAGAAACTGCGTTTTTTTTATCGTTCGGGTGTGACTTCTATATGACCGATAGCCAATTGACAGCTGTCCATATCTTTGATAGTCGAGTGTCGATTTCAGTCCCATTTGTTAAGACACTGCTACTTAGTTAGGTGAACTTTTCAACTTGTTTCAGAGAGCTACCGTTTAGTGTGGAAATGTCACCTGTTTGATTAAAACACACGGATTCCTTTTTGTGTGCCAATGCCTGCGTCGGCCCATTCCAGACTATGCAGTAGGGTTTCGGCTTGGGCTGGCGCATTTGCAAGAAGCACTATGTTATCGGTGTAGTCGGCGTCGGTAATTGTTTTTGCGGGGTACCTTTTGCTTCTTTTCTTTGTCAGCTCAAAACCGTTTTCTTTGATTTTATCAATCGATGTTCTAAGAACGTAGTCAAGACAGATGATAAAGAGGTACAAGGCTAATGAGTCTCCTTACAGTACTCCTGCTACAATGTCGGAGTAGTCTGTGTCTCCATCCGGAGAACGTACTTTCACTTTAATGTTTCTATAGTGAATCATTATGGCTGCGAAGGATTTTTTGTATGCCGTATGATAGTAGAATTTGTTCCATCTTCCCTCTGTGAATGGAATTGTCACCAGTAGGTTTTTTGCTCGTACGCCTTCAAGGATTCAATGGATAGTCAATATTTGTGAGGTCATTTATCTATTTCTCCGGAAGCCATTTTGGTTCTTCTAAGAATGTTGCAATTCGCGTGAAAGAAGCTTAAAAAGCCATTAATACGCGTAAGGGATAAAAATTTCGGTTGGAAAATAGTTCTGAGTGAAATCATCTCGAGCTTCCAGGTTCAACCCCATCTACAGGCAAGATAACAATGAATACTTACTAATGAATACTTAACACTTGTACGGGGTCATGGTTTACGGAATTAAAACAATCTAACACCGTGGTTTAAATAAAGTGGTGACACGAGTTCAAATCCTGGACGAAACTGATTGCATTTCACATAGCACTAATACGCTTGGGAAAGGTATGAATCCAATTATTCTCCCTCCAGCTATGGGTAAATAGTAGGACAGACTAGGTTCTTCAGCCTTGGTGAGGCAACTAGTCTAGAAGAAGGAAAACTCTGAATTCAAACCTGTTAAACTCCGCTTAAAAATCGACCTTGTGTCATATCCTGCCCGAGCGGAGGGAGTTAGTAAATAGGATAAATAAAGCGGTGATTCCAAACTTGTTGAGCATGGTAATATTTTAGTGGGGTATATAGTACTTTAGTGAGGCTTGCTTAGGGACAAAGTTAATGGCTTTTAAAGCTTCTTTCACGTGCTACCACTTAGGGTCAGAGTGGACATGGGAGTGATGGCAATGAAGAGGTACTTTACATTCCCTAAAGCTCCAGCATTACTGGAACCTCAACATCAGATTTTTTTAGTGTCAAATCAAAGACACTGGTTTGTGGAGGTGTTACTCCTCTACAGTCTGTCTATTCTTTAGCCCCAGGCGATTGGGCAAGTTAGGTTCTTTGGATACTCTCTACGTGATACTCACTGAATTTGTCTTTCTGGGGTTTTGTGCCCCAAAACTGTTTTGTAAATATTTTACAAAATTTGTTTTGAATAAAATTCAGCAAATATGTCTATGGCTTGGAGCACAGCCTGTTTTAAGCTTACTTGTCCTTGCTTTATAGTCGAAATTGTTGCAACCCGTGTGAAATTTCTTCAACTATCCAGTTACTGTCAAATGTGACTTCACTTTTCCCGCAACTAAATCTTCGGTTGTTTCCACAGTGTTATCGCCCAATTCGAATTCCTAAAGCATAAGGTCCTGAATTAGACTCCATTCCACGAGCACCTGTGCTGTTTTTAAATCACCTTCGGAGCGTATCAATGCTCCACATATCAGTGCACTAACTTCTATGATGCCACCAACCACTGCAGGTACCTACTTCGGCTTGAAATGATTCGATCTCGTGATACACGCACCGCAAACTCGTACACACCAAAACGATGGAAAACTTTTCATTCACGATAGTATTTCATCATTTTGGGGCTAAACCGTTTAAAAGGAATGATCGCTTAAAGGGATCATAATTCATGATCCATGTGCGTTCAGTTTAAGCGGGGGGTGTCCTCGTGGTGTAATGGTTAAAGCGACGGACTGCGGAATCGTAGTAAGCGAGTTCGTACTCCAGACGCGCTATTATGTTCACTTTCGGGCAAATACCCTTGGGAAAGGTATGAACCCCCTTATCCTCCCAGCTATGGGATAAATAGTACCATTACTGTTCTTAGATGAGAATGGCTTTGGCATTAAATAACCTGCAAAGGTTGATATACCATTAAACACCGAAACAAAAAAATCTCAGTTTAAGTGGAATTCGCTTTATATAGAATATATAAAACTAGACGTTCTTTCAACCAGTTGGATTCTCACTGTAACAGCGGTCCATGGTGATGTTTCTCTTTAGGAAAAAATGAACGAACATAATTTGTATTTAATAGTTATTTCCATTATATAGAGACGTACGCGGTATAATGGTTATTTTTATAGGAAATTGAATTGGCCACCTGAGTTCAAACCCTGGACTAGGATGTTTTCATTTTACTTCATCTCTTCAATTCCCCAGATAGGTTTAAACGTTTGGACCTACTGGACTCTTTAAATTTATTACAGCAAACCAATCTAGGAAAAAGAAAAGTCTGTATTCAAACCAGCTTTACTCAGCTTAAAAATGACCTTGTCTTGCATCCTACCTGTGGTGATGTAGTTGGGTAAATACTTACCTATTACATCGAGAATTAATCATGATCAAGTCATGCTGCTTGCACAGATGTCTCTCTCTCTCTCTCTCTCTCTCTCTCTCTCTCTCTATTGTTTGAAATATTTTGTTGGTCTGCCAACACTGACACGTCCATATGGACCATAGGAAAACGTCACTTATGAGTTCATCTAAGACGTGCCGATATGGAGAATTAGGAAGTTTTAAAAATGTCAATTTCGATTAACATGACAATAGAAAAATACTATTCAGTTGCAGATCTTTCTGTTAATTGTTTAGTTTTCTAAGATCAATTTAATTTAACTGTTTGAACAAAAATGTTGCTATGGCGCGTCAATTGTTGTTGGATTACGGTTTTACAAAAACATAATGAGAATTTTAGTAGCATATTCTGTTTTGATAAGCTGAGAATACTTCCCAGGTAAAAATACTGGTATTAGCGCATATAGAGAATGTTCACTTTAAAGACGTAACATAATTTTTACTTCATACCTGAACATTCTGGTTTTATAAAATATTCCTTCTAGAGACTATATTAAATTATTTAAATAAATCGTATAATTTTTTTCCGTGCCTGGCAGACGAAAATATTATGGAAAAACCCAATTTTGGTAAATACTTTGGCCTTGAACCAAAATATTAACCAAAATATGGTTTAGAACTGAACTCACTAACAATGGTCTGCTAGCTTACCTTGATAACTCCTACATCACGGTAGGTGCCAAATTTTAGTTATATATTCATCACTAAAATCGATATTTTTAATCATTTTGTTAGTCCTCACCAGTTACCCGACGTAGATAGGTACTGCAACTATTATTAAATAAAGAAATTATTGTTTTCTGCGCCATGCGGATACTTTGCAGGAAACAATTTCCTCTTCCGTCTGCAAATAAATTTCAACGTTGTGTGCTCGTGTTAGTCCAACTTTAAAGAGAGAGAGAGAGAGAGAGAGAGAGAGAGAGAGAGAGAGAGAGAGTGAGAGAGTGAGAGAGAGATCATAAAATGCAAACACAGCCTCACATTTGGCACTTGTACTGTTGGACTTTGTAGCAATGTGATTTCAGCAGAAGACATTGATGTTGGTTTTCTCGACACGCTCATCTGACGTCTTTGTCTCGGCGAAAACTGAACACAAAACCGGAACAATTTAAATGACAGAAAATGAGCCGACTTAATGGGCAACAACATTTTCCGTTCAGATATTGAAATGAAGAAAAATAGAATAAAATGAAATAAGATAAAACCATTTCCCTTTTAATGCCCATCGCTTTCTTTGTAAAATAACTGATAAAGGAAGAAGGCTTTTAAAACAATAAACAGACGCTCCTTCTTGCAATTTTTCCTCAATTTTCTGTTTCTATTGAACATCTTGAACGTTTCGTCAACCCTTTACCCAAATAAAGTGGATCTGCTTAGATACGAATAGGATTCTAAAATATTGTTTTAAAATAAAGACGAAATAAACTTTCACATAAAACAGTATTTTATCATTGTCTGATAAAAGCTTAGAAATGTTTTAACAGATATTATAGTATGGTATAAGAATTAAAATAATCAAAATTTATATCATAGTCTGATATAGACTCACAACATCCATAACGAATATCAAAGTCAAATACAAACTTGAAATTGTCATAACTAATATGATAGACTTATGTTGATATATTATCATTATTACTGATATCATAGCCTTTTAGAGACTTGAAACTGATATAATTTGATATAGATGCTAAATCGTTATAAAAGATATGATTGTCAAATATGAACTCAAAACTGATATAAATGATAGCATAGTCTTATGTATATACCAAACAGTTAAAAATTATATATATTTATGTAGACTCAAAACTCTATAAAACATAACATAGTCTTATGTTGACTTAAAACTGTTGTAAATAATATTCTAAACTTATACAGACTTAAAACTTTTATTACTGACATCTTAAGTAGAGACAGACTTAAAATTGATATCATAGTCTTATATAGACTCAAAAGTGTTATAAAAGTGATACTCTCAAGACTGTTATAGCTTACATCATAGAGTGATATATATTCAGCAATGTTATATCTAATATCATAGTCTGATACAGAATTAAATTGGTCTGACCCCATGGCGTATTGCCTAACGTGCTGGACTTCGACACCCTAGTAAGATGGTGCCATATCCTCAGGAAATGAAAAACCTCTTGTCAAACTACTGCGTTCCCTTTAGGACTAATACCCTTGAGTAATGTATGAACCCCTTTATTCCTGCAGCGGTGGATTAAATTGTAAAAGGGTTTCTTTGGCATTAAATTACTTAAGAAACCAAACCAAGCCAAACGGACTTAAAACGTACGTCTGTACACCTTTTTTCTTAAATCAATCCCACCTTGATTCACTTTGATTGCCATCACCTGCTTATTGGTCTTCTATTTTAGAGAAGGGCTTTGCATTGAAATATAAGGTAACTAGCTGATTATCTACGGAGCAAAAAGGTTGGGTATGCTATCTTTATACAGGGTTCGACAGAATTATCTCTCGGGTTTGGAACGGAAAGGAGAAAGGCAATACAACATATTCAATGTTAGGTTTTACTCCATAAAAAATAACAGAGTTTATCATTTAGGTTTTTATTATCAACACAATATTTGACTATATCATCCAACTACTTGCGATCACGAACTATAGACTCCTGAAGCCTCAAGCCAGAAGTTCTGGAGTAATTGGTTAATCCTTACTTCTGGAGTTAATGTTTGTTTTTTGTTTATGTTTGTTGTTTTTTTATTTTTTTTTATTTATTTATTTTTTTTTTTTTGTATTTACCGAACCATTATGCACGAGCAGGTTATGACACAATGTCAATTTTTTAAGCAAAGTTTAATAGGTTTTAATTCAGGTTTCCTTCTTGGCAAGTTGCCATACCAAGGCGAAAGAACCCGATCTGCCCTACTATTTATTTATAGCTAAAAGGAGAATATTTTGATTCATATGTAAACAGCCCCGTCCAATATTTGAACTCGAGTTGGCGGCACCTTTGTAAATTTCTCCACTGAATTTGATTCCATTCGCAGAGGAGAAAAACATATGTTTTCCTCAAAGAAACTGTTACCTCATGAGTCGACATAGAAACTAAGGCAATGGTCCGCTCACATGATAATGAGACGTTGATACAATTTATATCTTTACTCTGCCTAAATTATGTACTACTAGCGTTAATAGGTTTAATGAAAGAAAAGGGTTAAAAATCGCAAGAAAAAGACGATATCCCGCAGAAAGTAGAATAAATGCAGACTACGCAGGTTATCAAGCGCTTCTTACAAATATCTCAGCCCAAACCGAATCTCTTCAACGTAAACTGGAAAAGCTCTGTTAGGACTATGGATGCCATCGAGAGGACTTTCCTAGAGCAATGGCAAGTAGAGGCGGATTACAAGATAGAATTGATGGAATACGTGCTTTGACCACGCCTTCATAATAAGGCTATTGATGATGATGATCAAATAGACTTCGTCATGAGAAAAATCAAAAATTCTCTAAGAAATTTCAGTTTAAAAAAAAAGATCTCTATAAAACTCTTAACGTCATACCATATTCACACAACGTCACTTCATATTTCCACATCGTCACAACATATTCCCACAACGTCACACCATATTTTCACAACGTCACAACATATTCCCACTACATGTTCACTGAATGTCACATATTCACAAATGACAGAATAGCAGAAAAATTAACTTTTTTGGTGACCGGTAAATTCCATCGCGAAAAAATCCATCGCAAAAAAAATTCCCCTGGATAATTTCACCAAAGATAAATTCAATCAAGAACAATTATGCTACGGCCAAATTCAACAGGAAAACAAAGAAATGATAAAGAAACGATAAACAGAAATATAAGATTTTTTTTTTTTTTTGGTTACCATTGAGATAAAAATTGGGATGTAAAAAAAGTAGGAATAAAGAAAAAGAACCCAATATTCGTTATCAATTCCATCATTTAGTTAGGATTATAGTCACAGGTAAGTCTGCTTGTTCTTGAATATATCTCAAATTAATAACCACAGGGAGAGTCATCGAAGCGTAGTGACTTATGTGCTGGACTGCGACATCGTAGTAAGCGAGTTCGAACTCCTGTAATACAACTACACTCACTTTTGGACTAATACCTTTGCAATAGGTATAAACCTCCTTATCCCTTCAGCTATGGGTTTAATAGTACCATAATTTTTCTTCTGTAAATAAATGATCGATGAAGGTTGATTTGCGATTAAACGAAAAAAACAACCTATAAAATTAATTGTTCAATTATAGATGCAAAGAAGCAAGAAGTATAATCGCTATTTAAAAATTCATGTAATAAATGCATATATTATGATATGATATTATGATATGATATTATGATATGATAAACGGAATATATGTGCTATAACCAAACGGGGGACATCTCCACTCTAGAAGGAACCCCTCTTAAAGTAGTAGACAAATTCACGTACCTAGGAAGCAGCGTCGAATCAACCGAAAAGGACATCGAAACGAGGTTAACGAAAGCATGGACAGCTATCAATAGGCTATCGATTATATGGAAATCAGACCTAACCGATAAAATGAAACGCAGTTTCTTCCAGGCAGCGGTCACATCGATACTGCTATATGGATGCACTACATGGACGCTAACAAAACGACTGGAGAAGAAGCTAGATGGCAATTACACAAGAATGCTGCGTGCAATCCTGAACAAGTCCTGGCAGCAACACCCCACAAGACACCAACTGTACGGCCACCTGCCCCCTATCACGAAAACTATCCAAGTTAGACGAACCAGACATGCAGGACACTGCTGGAGAAGCAGAGATGAACTCATAAGAGATGTACTCTTATGGATCCCCACACATAGCCGCGCAAAAGCAGGACGACCAGCACGAACGTACATTCAGCAGCTATGTGAGGATACAGGATGTTGTCCTGAAGACCTACCTAGGGCGATGAACGATAGGGATGAGTGGCGAGAGAGGGTCAGGGATATCCGTGCTACCAGCGTGATATGATGATGATGATGATTATGATATAATAAACCAAGATGATATTTGAATCTAACAATATCATTATTTATTTTTCTGCAGAAATTGACTCTTGCCAAATTTTCCATGGCGGAAACTACCACTGGGGAAAATTACGAAAGTAAATTTCATGAATTAGAGGATTTATCTTGAACATCTTTTCAGTATTCTCAAACAATCCACTTGTTTATAAAAAAATTCGTATGAGTAAGAGCGAAACGTTACACAGTGAATAAAACAATTGTCACACAAAGTCTAAATTTTCAAATCCTTTTCCCATTATATAAAGATATGAAAGTATGCATTTACAAAACCTTTCTAACACCATCAGGATGTGATATAAGGTTATTTTTTATGTGATGTTGAACAGGTTTGAATTCAGAAATTTACCTTCTTTAGACCGGTTGCTATACCAAGGTTAAAGAGCCCAATCTACCCTTATATTTACCTATAACTGGAGGGATAATTGTTGGATACATACCTTCATCAAGTGCAATAGCTCTACGTTAGGAGTAAACCGCCTCGTCAGGATTTGAATTCGAGTTGCTGGATCCATTTCCATTAGTAATCACCATTACACCACGAGCGGTTCCACATGCAGATATCGGTGAAGATATCTACATTAGACAGAAAAGTATTCAAATTTACTGCGCTTATGCAACATCTAAATTTTTTCTACAAAAACCAAATTTGTTTCCAAACGAAAGATACCAGATTTCTGTTATCCCTCGAGGATAATTATGCTAGAATAGATTTTATGAGACATGAGAAATGTGAAATAAAATTGCCTAGAATATGTGAAAGCTGATTTTTTAATTGCGGCAAATTTATATTTTTGCTTTGCAGAATTTCATTGCAGTAAATTTTGGTGATAGATAAAATCTAATTACTTTCGTTTTGATTGTATAATGTTTCAGTTGAAAGAGTGAAATATTGATCTATTTGAGTTCAGAAGAAAAGTAACATCTTATCAAAACTTAGGAGCATATATATATATATATATATATATATATATATATATATATATATATATATATATATATATATATAACCGTTACAATTCGTTTCATCTCCTCATTATATATATACACACACACACACACACACACACATATATATATATATATATATATATATATTCGATTTTTATTTATTTACGTTCTCATTATATATACGAGTATATGTGTATATATATATATATATATATATATATAATGTCATATATATATATACATATATATATAAAGAGATAAGAGATTAAATTAAAATTTCAATCACACACACACATATATATATATGTATATATATATTGTGTGTGTGTGTGTGTGTGTGTGTGTGTGTGTGTGTGTGTGTGTGTGTGTGTGCTGAGAAAATACAAACACAAAAATAGATAAATGTCAATCATACATCTTTATTACAAGTGACAGTTTTTAATTACTTCATGACATATATTTTAAGCAATAGTTAAATCTTAAATTTAAAAATATACTTGAATCATCTTTGTTTTTGTTTTTGGCTATTGTGTTTTGTTTTAGTTTTTTCTTATGAAGTGTACTTGTTTTTTCAGTTTTTGCTTTCTTTTCGAAACTGTATCTTTTAATCATATCATTTTTATCTGGTTCTTGTTTTTTTTAATATTTGCCAATCCTGCAACATTCAATCATCTTAGCAGTGTTTCTTTTTTATTTCATCCTTGCTCATTGATTCTACCTTTCATTTCATTTCTCTTTCTCACACAGCTTATTTTTACCTATTTTCTCAACCCTCCTCCTTCCCTTTCTTTCTCCTTGCTTCTCTTATTCCCACCTCCAACAGTATTAAGTCATTCTCGACTTTTTCCCAGTTGCTTTACCTTTTTACGAATGATAATAAAAATAGCAGAAGCAAAGATAAGTTCGCCCACATCAAAAACCTTCATAATCCTTATGAAAGTCGTATATTAGGACAAGCTGTCTCTCAGTGATATTTCTCATTTTCCTTGAACGTCATCAAATGGTGTTTTATGAGGCTAATATTCAGTTTTTCTCTATGTTCGGAAAAAGACTATCAAAACCTAAAAATTTACCAGTTCTCCAAATGTGCGTAGCCATACGAGACTCTGAAGGCATAATTTTTATTCAAGAAGAAATAAAACTTTATATTATTTCTTCTGGGTAAAGAGTAATCCGTGTTGTTGTATGAATGAGAAATATTGAAAAGAAACCGATCTATTTTGTCATTTTCCTTACGTTTTCGCTTGCTTCGGTTTCTTTCTTTATTGGCATATCAACCTTCGCGGCTTTCATTTTATATCACGTGACAAGTTTTTTGTTTTTTTATTTTTTGTTTGTTTGTTTTTATTATTATTATTATCTCGTTTTCTGACTCCATATCTTTACCGAAAATTCCTGATGGAATACTGTCGGTTTTTCATGAAAAAGAAAAAAAGGAAAGATAGTTATGTCGTTTCCTCTTGTCGAATTCAGATTTTACTGTTTTCTATCGCCATTTTTCTGAGTTTTGTCTTTTTTTTTTATTTTCTTAATTTTTTTTTTTTTTTGGTTTCGAGTTTGACTTTAATGTTTTTTTATAAATTTTAAGCATTCTCCTCACAAAAAAATTTATTTTCGATTGCAATTTAATTTCAGTCAGAACTCCACAAAAAAAGAAATTGACTTCCGCTTTCAATGCAAATGAACATTAAAATAAGCTTAAGTTTTCTCGCTCTTTATTATAAATACATCATGTATATATATATATATATATATATATATATATATAATCGCATAATTCTCAGTAGCTATTTCAGCACTTCAAACCAGCTACAATGACGTACATGTCTACACATGATGTTATGCTTACGTGAAAATTCCTTGAAAATTGAATCAATCCATTAATTCATAAAACACCTACACCTTAAAAAAGACTGAAACTGGTCGAAAGTACCCGAACTAGGACAACATTAACAGACTTTAGTCAGTATCTAAACTGCCAACAATCACAATAGAGACATCTAATCGGACAAAAAAGCTGAATAAAAAGCTTAATTCAAAATGCTTTTAGATTAGACATACCAAAAAAAAAAGTCTTGCTGCCTAAATAGTACTCATCATTATTATCATCATGCTGCACAGCTAGCACGGATCTCCCTGACTCTCTATCGCCACCCGTCTCAATCGTCCATTTCTCCCGGGAGGTCTTCCAGGCTACATCCTGTATCGGCACAGAGCTGTTGTATATAGGTTCTAACTGGTCGTCCAACCTTTGCTTGACCATATGCAGGCGTCCACAAGAGTACATTACTAATGAGTTTGTCCTTACTTCTCTAGCAATGTCCCACATGTATGGTTCATCTAATTTGGAGAGTTCTCGTGATGGGTGGTTGGTGGCCGTACAGCTACTGCTTTGTAGGGTGTTGCCTCCTGAATTAAATAGTAAAAGTAAGTAGAGTTGGAAACCGTTGTCGAGGGCGACTAGAAGGCTCCCTTTTCAATTGCTACAACAACGAGGTGTAGGGGAGGGTACTACTTCTTTCCTGGATTGGTCAACTTTACCCTTGATACGTACCTTATATTGTTGAGTTTTAAGCAAGGAGGTATCAAATACCATTTTTAAAGTCTTTAGTATGACGTGACCTGGGATTGAACACACGTCTTCCGGACCATTGACAAACATTCTACCCACTAGGCCAACTAGCTGGTTAGACTAAATAGTAGTTGATGTCCTGTATTCAGATGAAAACAGTAAGGATGAATACATTAGAGAATATTGAATTATATATATCTATGATGTATATAATATATGAAAATTATATGAATACCAATTAAAAAAGAAAAATATTATGTAAACGCATCTTTTGCACTAATGTTGGAATAAGTTCAATATGATATGATTCAATTAGTATCTCTGCATTATTCAAATTAATTGTAGATTATCAAAGAGAAAACTATTCGAGCTACGACTGCACTACAAGCAAAATGCCACACAAGACCAATTTTTAAGCTGAGTACAACTGTAATTTACTAACTTAGCCGGCAACGAGGATGAACTTAGCAGATTCAATGCGGTCGCAAGATAACATCAACAAAGTGGTTTCACAGGAAAGAGAAAAATGTAATTTATTGCCTGAGGATTAAATGACAGATAATTCCGTTCGCAGATAAGATGAACAAATTACCAGGAAAAAAACCCGAAGTATGTAAGTTCTGATAACCAGCCATAAACAGAAAATACCTGCCGCGAAAAGGATGATGATATTTTCGCATGGGACTTGAAAAGACAATAAAAGGTTGGTTGACTGAAGGCAGAGATCTGATGGTCTCTCAAGCGAAGGGGAGAGATCCACTGGTCACTAAGCAAACCTATCAGCTACCCACTCCCGTGTGTGTTCTCCGGCCGTCGAACCACTCCATAAAAAGGGTCCCTGCTATAGAAGAAAGATATGTGCGAACTGTCTCTGACTGTATTCCTACTTCACACAAACGTCACCGTCGAAGAATAAGAATACAAATTATATCTTTATATATCTACGAGTTTTTCGTTGTTTGTAAAGCAGTACAATATGTGACAACTAATTTGACTTGAGGATTTTCCTTCTTCTGGACCGATACCACATTCAGCATAATAGAAACAGTCTGACTTACTATTCATCCACAAATAAGGAAATTAAGTCTCCGGCAAACTCTTCTCTCAAAGCTTCCACTGATCTTCTCACTGCGTGTGTGCTGTCTTGATTCTGCTGAAACCGCACATCCGAATTCCTAAGGCCTCGGAATTTTAGTTCCACAAAGTTCCTGCAACATATCCACATACCGAGCCGATGTCATTGTTTCCGGGTGGTTTCCATCCTCAGAAAATAAAGACCCAATATACAAAATTTCACAACTGCTTACCATACAGTCACTAGTTCGCTGTGTGGAGGTCTTTCATGAAGCTGTCTCAGATTATTTTCCTCCCAGGAGCCAAAATTCTGCTTATAAACATAGCCAGAAAGATGCAAGTGAGCTTCATCGTACAAGAGAACAGCATTTGCTGTAAGGCTTGGAAGAATATCGCCACAGCAGGCAATTTTTTTAAGTCGAATACGTGTTGTACGCGAACAACTATTAATTTTAACGGATGGAACTTCAAATCAGTATATAAATTTCTGTGATCCTAAAATTACCCATTCATAACAGAATCATTCGTCAGGTCCTATCTATGGGTCAAGTAGAACTAAACTGGGTACTTAAGCTAAACTGAATTGTTTGAAATAGAATTGTTTCGAAATATAAACTGTGTACCTATGCTAACCTGAATTGCTTGAAATAGAACTGCTTATATATATGAGAAAGGATTTGGCATTAAATAATTTACAATGATTGATATGCAATAAAACCAAACCAAACCAAACCTAATTATTTATCCATTGCTGATAGGTTGACTGATTTCCTAAGGACTTTAATACGAAGTTAAACACAAAGAGATTCTAGCAGGATTTGAACTCGAGCCATTTCTCACGACAATAACCGTTATACCAGAACGCATCTGTAAAGTTTTTCATTTTCGAATTTAATTTTACTAAATAACATTTTTCAATTTTTTTAGCTAAGGTAGCTTTTAGAAAACTTTAAAATTCCCGCTTCCAAGAACATTTCTTTTTCTTTTCTCGGTGAAGAACTGCTCTCGGATGTGCGAGGAAAGGAAATTAGTACTCATTGGAACAGTGAACGCTGACACCCTCTCAAGATGGATGCTGACCCCGATGGAACCCGAAGCCACTAAAGAGAAAATAAAATACAAATGACAGGAAGCTCATGCATTTAAGAGGTGAAGTAGTAGGATGTAACTGCGGAAGACAGGAACTGATAGTAAAAATTCATGGGTGATACAATACGCATAAAAAAACATATGCAGAAGTCTAAACAAAAAAAAAACCCCGAGTGTTATAGACTTGTGTCGCATCGCTTCGTGTTGATGACACATAGCAACCCCCCTCTCTCCCTCTCTCTCTCTCTAATCTCTTCCTCATGTACGTGATTGGTATTGACGTGATATATATATATATATAATTATATATATATATATATATATATATAATTATGCTTTCTCCTAGTGTCGTTAGTCGGTACTAGATTCCCTGAGGAGCCGGTGAGGCGAATTATTAATAGGAAAGCCCGACTCGTGGTTTAATCTTTGTAATTGGCTCTACTTTGTATTGAGCACTCTCTGTTATTGTAGCATTGCTGCATTTTACGGTGGGTTTTCTTTTTCTTTTGACCAACTGATTGCATATCTCTTGATTTTTTTCAAATAGTGCGACGAAGTTTGCCTTTTCTTTTTCTTTTTCTTTTTTTTTTTATCCTATGATATTTTTTTCTTTTTTCCCCGGGATGTAATTTGAGATATTATTATCTCTAGGTCCTTGCGGGTTTTTTTCTTTTAGATAGAAGGTTAGTAAATATATATATATATATATATATATATATATATATATATATATAAGTGTATATGTGTGTGTAAACAATACGTTGAAAAACGTTTTTTTCTTAAATCAGCAAAGTGCTCAAATGCTGACCAGCGGAGCAAGAAAAAACTAAAAAATATCTCACCTCTTTATGTTGACTTCATGAGTAAAATTTTCTTATATCAAAAATACAATCTTCAGGGGTAAGTGGTCGAAGAAAAGAATATTCCCTACACATTTCAATGGATGTCGCTGGAGAGAAAGTACAAAGGGGAGGGAAAATATAACATGTATGTGTGTGTGTCTGTGTGCATTGTGTTCGCCAATGGTTCGGGAGACCGGGGTTCTATCCCAGGTCGAGTCATACAAAAATCCAAAAAATGGTACTTGATGCCGCCTCGCTCAACACTCAGGATTATAATTATCAAGGATAATTTGACCAATGAAGAGAAAAGAGTAGCGCCCTCCCATACATCTTGGTGTTGTAGCTAAGGAAAAGGGAGCCTCGCATCGCTCTCGACTATGGTGGCCAGCTTTACTTATTTATATATGCAAAAGTAAACGAAATAGCGAGACAAATCATTCTTATAAACTCATCTTCATTTCCAGGCCATTGAATATACAGTAGTTAGAATAGTATCGACGTAAGAAATGGAATAGGTAACCTGAGTTTAAATGTTTGACAAAGTTGCCTTTCACTTCGTGCTAATGCCCTTGGAAAAGACATAAATCCATATGTTCTCGTAACAGATACTGGAAAATAGAAGGGTAGATTGAGACCTTAAGCCTTGGTTAGGCAAAAGTAGAAAGAAAAGAAGAAAAGTGGTAAACTTACAAAAGGCTTGGTACCTGGCCCCCAATCAATATCCGGTTTCAAACATTTACAGACATTCCTTTCCAGTCGGCAAACTTCAAATTAAATGACTGACAATCGTCAGGTATTTTATAACAATTTAGAAACTATAAATTTCCTCAGAATGCAACGTCAATTTGGAATATATTCTAAAAAGGAAGCTATTATTTACTTATACCCAAGAATAATCTAGAAGAAAGTAAACTTGAAATTTAAACCAACTTTACTCCAATTAAAAAGCACACAATATGTCATATCCTACTCGTTGTCAATATATAAAATAGTTTCGAATATTTGATCAAGAAGGAGTGAAAGCTTTCCAGATAAGTCATATCAGTCTTTAAGCCTTATTACAAAATAGTCTAGCTTGGTTTAAATGGAATATTATGTTTTCCCTAGGATGATTTTCCTTGGTCACAGCCCTCATTTCTAATTAAGAGCAAACGTCATTAAAAAAAAGTCGTTTAATTATCTGAAAGAATTAGAAGTGGAAATTTTTCATTTGATCTAACTGGCATCATCAATTATATGACTCATTGCTTGCTCCTTCATCAGAAGTTCAAAATAAAAGACCGTTTTCAATCACTTCTCATACACAGTACGGCCTTCTTTCGATTAAAAAAACACTCTTGGTTCGATTATTAGTGACTCTTTTCCTTCGTCAACTTTCGTGTTCTACATTTTTTAATGTACCAACCCGTTAAAATTCCTTATAAAAACCGAACATATTTCCAAACGTTTAAGTAGCGCATCACTCATTGAAACAAGATTAAGTCGGCTTCTTTTTTTATTTCAAGAAGAACGATCACATCGAATTATTTAACATGATCAAATTGATGCAAATGATTTTCAATGTTTGATTTGTATATGTACATTGGTTTTCTCCCGTGTCTTCATTATTTACAAATAATGTTTTCACTTCATAATGAAATCTCTCGTGCCGACCAGAGAGAAGTCTTCAGCTTGAAACTTCAAAAAGTACTTTCAACACTTTCGATCTTTTTAGTCCTTTTTCCATGAAATTCTCCCTTTTGTATAATTGCATTACAATGTCAATTTTCAAGCGGGCTACAGTTAGTTTGAATTCTAAGTTTTCTTTCTCCTAAGCAGATTGTCAAACTGTTGGATTATTTCATATATGTACGAGCAAAACGTGACACGATGTCAAGTTTTTAAACAGCGTTTAATTGGAGCTTTTCGTCTCCTAGACCTGTTGCTATACCAAGGTTAAAGAAACCATTCTGCCTTGTTTGGTATAGACTATAAACAACTTCCTGTTTTAAATGAATTAACATCTATGTCACATGTTAGGAAAAATTAACTTTCTAGTTTCTATAAAATTCTAATTCAACGTTTCCTGCAAGGAAAAAAACATCTTGGAGGTGTTGGATTTACTGTTTGAACTTTTACGCTTTCTGAATTTAATACACACTGAATTATATAACCTTTTTATATTTGGGATTTGATATCATTTGTGAGTTAACTGGAAATGAACCCATTTCATTAGTTTTTATCGCTGTATAACCGTTTAATATGTCACATCTTCCAACTCTAACCAAGACTAAAGAACGCCGTCTACTCTACTCTACTATTTATGTATAGCTGGGAAAAAAACAACCTCGTCCAGAAATTGCATTTGGTTTGCCAATTCCATGACTCAGATGTATAGATCTCTGGCTAAAATAAGAATAATATAAAAAATCTCAAATATGTTCAGGAAATCCTCTTGAGGAGCTGTAGCTAACCTGCTGGACTACAACATTCAAGTAAGCGAGTTCGAACTCCCGTAGCACTACTCCGTTCTTTTTAAGACTAATACCCTTGAGAAAGGTACAAACCCCCTTATATCTGAGCTATTATTTAAATAGTACCACTACTGTTTTTCTATCAGGGTAGTTTCGGCATTAAATAACTATCGAGAGTTGATATGCCATTAAAACAAAGAAATCAAATGTCTTACTCCCCCTTTTGTTTTGTTTTCAAATAAACTAACAAATTACCTATGAAAATATTTTTCTGTTTATTATGATATTATGAGGGAAACTTGATCGGGCCCCTAAAATTCGAGCCACATGTCAGTTTTATGCGAGCTTATATAATTGTAGGTCTGTCTGTGGGGTCTTTTTTTGTGTTGAACGTCTTTATTTTTGTTATCCAAATTATGGATGTGAAGGAAATTCTTATTATAATACCTCACTCCTTCCTAAATAAAAGTATCGATATCGTCATGGACCACTGTCACAAGAGGAACCCGATGGATTTTAGAGTCGTTTATTATTGTGTATAAAAAAGTGCACTTTGAAAAGGTTAGTCAACAAACGCGTATTATTAATGATAAGTACGTGACATTAGCAGAGACTTAAACATTGCTTTGTTTTCCTTTGTTTATTGAGAAAAGCCTGTTATCTCCACTATTTTGATTATATTTGTTATTTAATGTACAAACAACAAAATCATTTCCTTTTTAACACTTTTCTTTCTCAAGTGTCTTTTTCCGCCGTCTTTTGATGATTTCCCTCTTTTAAGATATTTTGACTATTTTTTTTTTGTTTTGCTTTTCTTTTTTGAATGTATTCGTCAACTCGAATATGATAAAAACGACCAATGCATTAAAACCCACAGTATTCACACATTTGTTTATAAATATTTACATTCTCTTCTACAGTTCTGATAACCATTTGCTAACACCAATAAAAATCTAATAATTAGAATTGAATTATTATTTATGCCTTTTCATGTTCCAAACATAAGTACTTAGCGATTTTTCCGTAGACCGAGTGACAACAAAGCATTCGTAAATCTCAAACTCTTTCCACAGTTTTACCAATAATCCTAATACTACCAGGCTCTGGACAATCTCGACCAATCCTTAAATCTCTCATGGTATAATGGTGAGCGTGCCAGTCAAACAGAGCATTGTTATTGGGTTCAATTCTCACAGCATGATCCATAAATCTAGTTTTCTCATACAACTAAGCATAGATGAATCAGGTGGTATATCATATTTACCAACCCCTCCGCTCGGGCAGGATATGACCCAAGGTCAATTTTTAAGCGAAGTTTAACAGGTTTGAATTCAGAGTTTTCCTTCTCCTAGACTAGTTGCCTCACCAAGGCTGAAGAACCTAATCTGTCCTACTATTTACCCATAGCTGGAGGGAGAATAATTGGATTCATACCTTTCCCAAGGGTATTAGTGCTATGTGAAATGCAATCAGTCCGGTCCAGGATTTGAACTCGTATCGTCGTGTCCAATTCCTACGACGATAACCATTACACCACGGGCAGGTGGTATAAGTGATTGCGTGTTAAGCTGGCAGACCATTGCCTGTGAATCTGATTCTTCCTGGGTACCCACTAAAACTGGTTTTGTCACACAACTAAGCCAAACTAATTAAATAACTAGTTGAATTACGAGGTGTACATGATAGCGTGCTAAGTTGGCAGATTGCAAGCGAGTTCAATCTGTATCGGATGTTCCAGTGTGTTAGACCTTGCACTAAATTTAGCTAGGTTTAGTAAATAATGAGTTGGTTTACGATTTTAACTGGGTTTACTATATTTTCGTCTTTGAGTCAAAATAAGTTACGCTTAGTTAATTACTTCTCCAAAACCTGATTTGAACTTGGGTCGACGATTCTATTTCCGACGGTGATAACCGTTTTCTAATCATGCCTCAATTAAAATTAAATCTTTATGCATAAAAATAAATTGCTGCCTTTTTTTTAAGTATGTACAATTAGTTGTCTAGAGTCTTTCACATACTTTTAACACATACGGGTAGAATTTTATTGTGTGCTAGGGTGGGACCTTAGTAAGCACCTAACTGTTTTAAGCGAGTGTTTTCAAAAAAAGATTAGGAAGCACTATTCTAGACAAGCTTCGTACGTGAAATTTTAAATGCAATTAGATTGTTAGAATCTTTGTATTTGCTTTTATTCAAGTTAACAGAAAGCCGCACAAATGCAGCAGTAATCGTTATTGGTTTATTTTCTTTATTTTTAATGACATATCAACCTTTGTTTGGTATTTATTGCCAAAACTATCCTTGTAGAAACTAGAACTCGTTTACTACGATGTCACAATCCAGCCTGTTAGCCACAACGCCACGAAAATCCTTCCCCATAAAAGTGGAGTGGCCGAAACCCAAAATATAAAATAGAAAGTAAACTTTTTAATATCAACAATAGTTGCCTGGAGTATGAATCCGAGATTTGAGACCATACTGGAAACACGGAAGAATAACTTTCCAAATGGTGCCACCAAAGAATGGTTGATAATAATACAGTAAAAACGGATACAATGACCAAGAAAGAAAGAAAGAAAGAAAGAAAGGCATACAAGAGTCTAGGTAATGTCAGACCTTTTAGATTCCATCAAAACAGACAAGCAACTGGCAGAATATCCACGAATGAAACGGACAGCGCATTCGCAAGGCTGTGTTTCATATGACAAATCTTTTACGCCGTTGTAGTGATTGGAGAAGGTTTCAGTGAGAATCGAATAAAAAGTTCTGAAAATAGTCTGTAGGAGTCTTTGTCAATCGGAATATTTTGACTAAGTGTTGGAGAAGGTCTGGAGATACTCAACCTAAAAGTGGAAAATAGACAAGTCTTTCCTCTAAGAGAACTTAAGTCTTCTTGTTTACTTTGTTTAAATGTAATCCAAGAAAGTCAACACAAAGATATATGTTGTGTAGACTTATATTCAATTGCTTGCTGAAAGGAATCTTTTTTTTTATGGTAGTTACCTCGACTGCATTTCTTAGCTAAAGCGTTCCGGCATCTTAACATGAAATAAACACGAAGAAAGAAAAATAGAAAAAAGAACTTAACATAAGAGCAAAACCATGGTTAAGAACATCAGCTAAAATTTTATTCTGATTTTTTTCTTCTCCAAGACTGGTGGCCCACCCAAGGATAAAATACGTTTTATTCAAAGGTAATCTTATTGTAATGAATGATAATTTTATATTTTATTCTTCCTAATTCGACCCGGCAGTGTCCTGTACACTAAACTGCGTCTGATAGTGAGGCACCTGTTTTGGAAATCTGGGGAAAATGAAGAACCCATTTGTTGCCATTGCTCGAAGGTTTACTCTTTCCCGGAGTGGTAGTAGTTGTTAGAGCCCGATTAATGACTCAAATAGATCTGTTTCTAATTCGTATTCAAAATTACCCTGCGCCAACATATTCTTAAGAAAGAGCTACACAAAAATGTAGATATAAGCGTAGAATGAACGCGATTTCCTAAAATCTAGGCATAAAATAACCCTTGACGATTTGACATGCTATTTAGATCAACCAATCAATCAATCAATCAATCGATGAATAGATTCTCTTTTATATCCTGAAGGGAAATAAGATTTTCACATAATAAAAGGTAATGTTCATGGAGTGACCAATCGAAAACACTTTTAAACAGCAAAACAATGTGTTTCTCAAAAGGGTATAGCTGCAGTATTAAAAAGAATATACATTTATCCTAAGCCTCCACATGAGTATGATGTGACGCAAGGTCAATTTTTAAGTGGAGTTCAACATATTTGAATATAGACTTTTCCTTCTCCAAGACAAGTTACCAGACCAAGGTTGAACAGCTCAGTTAGTTCTGCTATTTATCCATAGCTGGAGGAAGAATAGTTGGATTCATACCTTTTCCGCTAATGCCCAATGTAAAACGCAACCACTCATCCTGGATTTGAATTCGGGTCTCCGAATCCATTTCCTACAACAATAATCATTACACCACGAGCGCCTCCTTTAGTAATAACTAATATATCTTGCTCATTGATATTTAGGCCTTTTTCTTAAAGTGAGAGGAAAATTAATTTCTGTATCTTGTTAGTTATTTTGACAGAAGAAACTTCTGTGTACGAATCTTTAATGGCATATCAATCTTCATGGGTTATTTGATGCCAATACTATCCATATTAAAATACAATAATGGTATTAGTTTATGGGATGAGGGAATTCATACTTTTCCCAACGGTATTAGTCTGAAAGTGAACGTAATAGCGAAACTGGAATTCGAACTCAGTTACTTCGAAGCCAGGTCCAACATTTTAGCCACTACACCACAGGGGACCCCTCAAAGAAACGTGACAAAGTTTGAAAAGGAATATGTGTGGTATTAAGAGGCAGGCCTTTTCTAAGTGTGTTTGCGTATATTAGAGACGAATGAAAAAATTATAATTTGAAAGTAGTTGGACGTGATCATAATCATAAAGACATGTTAATAGCACAAAATTCCCTTGACTCTCTCTCTCTCTCTCTCTCTCTCTCTCTCTCTCTCTCTCTCTTTCTCTCTTGCCATTCAGCGCTATCGACCTTCACCCCTGGCAGGTCCTGTTACCGGCTTCTAGTGGTCGCATAAACCTGATCTATATGTCTTTGCTATTCGGCCTGCATTGGTGTATCCATGTACGGGAGGCCATGGGAGAACGTAGCTTGAGAGTTTGTCCTTGCTTCAACAGCAGTGTCCAGCATGTCTTGTTCGTTTTACATGGATTGTTTGTGCGATAGGAAACAAGTGACTGTATATCTGCTCTTTTGAGGGATTCTGCTTCCATAACTTGTTCAAAACAGCAAGCAGTATCATCTAACTTTTTCTTCAAGCGTTTCGTTAGATTTCCGGTGACACTGCAACAGCATGGAAGAAATCCCTTTTTAATTTATTAGAGAGATTAGATTTCTATAGTTTCGATAACATGTCAATAGCAGTCAATGTGTGTCTTGACATCACTTTCAGTGGATGAGATACTGCTCCCAAAGTACGTAAACTTGTATAATTATCTCAGAGGCTTGTCATTTAAAGTCTTGCTTAAAAGACATGAACTCTGTTTTATCTGAGGTTGCGTAGAGACTAATTACTTTTGCGCCCTCTCCCAAACATTCCGCTCGTGCAAGTGTATTTGCAAGAAGTACTAGATCATCTGTATAGTCTGAATCAATGAGAATTTTATGAGATATCGTCTTTGTATCGATGCAGGGTGTATATTTTTGTTTGTAGTAATAAACTAAAAAAACTTCTTCCTTTGGTGAGAATCTTTGGATTAAATTCGTCTGGGTTGTCCAAGAGCTAATATATCTATAAAAACTATATTCATAAATGGCTATGACTGAGCAACTATTAGTCTGAATGGCATTGAGTATTCTATTAGCAATTTTTATACGGGTCAGCTTGGCTCAAACAGAACAATCTTACAATATATACAACCGTGTCGATAAAAATTTGGTTCCAAGTATTTTTATAAAATTTTAAATCTTCTTCGGATCACCTAATCCCGGCCAGAAGACCAGACTAATTAATAATCAACAAAAAAAGAGAACTTGCAAAATAGTCGACTTTACTGTCCCGGCTGACCACAGAATAAAACTGAAAGAATGTGAAAAGAAGGATAAGTTTCTCAACCTTGCTAGGGAATTGAAAAAACTGTGGAACATGCAGGTGACAATTATACCAATTGTAATTGGTGCGTTTGGAACAGTAACTAAAGGATTACTAAAGGGACTGGAGGACTTGGAAGTTGGCGGACGAGTGGAGACCATCCAAACGACAGCACTATTGAGAACGGCCAGAATACTAAGAAGCGTCCTGGAGACCTGAGGAGACTTGCTGTCACTAAAATTCCAGTGAAAGACCATCGGGTAACACTAATATGAAAAACCCTGAGTAAATAATAATATGATCATTATTTAACTTGTTTGAGAGTTTTTCGCACCAATGTTAGCTGATGGTTTTTCACTATATTTTGAGTTCTGGTCAATCTTAATAATGCTGTAATCTAGATGGTCTCCACTTGTCCTCTTATTTCCAAATCTTCCAGTCTCTTTACCAGTCCTTTAGATATTGTTTAAGTGCAACAATCCCAATTCGTATCACCGTCACCGTCACTATTATTATTATTATTATTATTAGTATTATTTGTTAACAACCATGGCTTCAAAAGTGTATGGATACTGTGTGTCATCCAGAGGGCTTACCAAGAGCGATGGCCGATAGGGATGAATAACGAGAGAGAGAGAGAGAGAGAGAGAGAGAGAATCCAAGGGATTCTTGCTGTTGACGGGGCTCGATGATAATTATGATGATAATGATGATAGCTTCAACTAAATATTCCTAAAAAAATAATTTGCACATAGTTCTATGTTTTCAACTATTCCTATCTAATACTAATATATTTTATACAGACCTATTTAACCCACAGATGACAGCCTAACGTGTATTACTATTCCGGGTCAGACTGGATTTGAGAATAAACGTAGCAACCAAGTCATTCTACTCTCGCTGACATCAAGAACTAGATATTTACTTCTGGATGCAATTTAGTATCATATCCATGACACATTTTTGAAGGAAGAAGGCTTAACCGTCTCCAGCTGATGTAGTAACTATATTCTAGACTCCGTCAATAAAGCGTCTATGATACATGAATTGTCATTGCATTGTATAAGAAAAATGAGTGCGCTTGTATTCAAAAAAGCAACCGGAACGAATATATATATATATATATATATATATATATATATATATATATATATATATATATAATTCTACATATGTAGCTGTGCTTGAAGTGGAAGTATAGTTGAGAATTCAATCAAAATGATGCTGAAGTTCATACATCTCCGCATTACCAAGTGTGAAATAGAATAGATGACTCCAAACAGTAAAAAAAAGATCACATGTTGTATGAGAAAAATACCTGTTTCATGTATTATTGTTATTTTACCTTTCGCTGCGTTTTTAACAGGTGCACACGTGCTCCTGAACTTCAGCGTATCGATAGAAATGTACGTTGTTTTTCTTTTTTTTTTCTTCTTTTTCTTTTTTTGAATTTGACAGGTTAGGAGGAAGTGAGTACGGCGTTCTAAGTGCATTTGAAAGTCTTTCAATGGACTAAAGTATATCTACGAGGTTTGTCAAAAAGAAAGCAAACTTTTTTAACAGAATCATCACTTTACGTACAAATTAGAGAGATTTTTTTCTATCCACTCAAAATTTGAAAACGCATCAATTCAATAATAAGTTCATATTTATGCAGTTTTACTTTTGGTTATAAATGAGTTACAATTTTATGTTTGGTTAAGGAATTTCCAGTCTATAGATTATGGTAAGAAAAATACTTAATATCCATCATGCTTCATATATATATATATATATATATATATATATATATATATATATATATATATATATATATGTGTGTGTGTGTGTGTGTGTGTGTGTGTGTGTGGACCATGTGAAAAATTTCGAGGATGACGGTAATCAGCTTAAGTAATTATGTGTAGAAACAATTCCTCTGGTTAAAGTGTAGCGTCTTCCGTACAAGCACCCATAAGGTCACACTCGGACATAGACACACATATACTCCAGTACACACACACACACAAACACACACACACACATACACACACTCACAGCCATATATATATATATATATATATATGTGTGTGTGTGTGTGTGTGTGTGTGTGTGTGTGTGTGTGTGTGTGTGTGTGTGTGTGTGTGTGTGCATACACTTGTGCCAGCACATATATTCGTATACATTTGAACAGATACGTATATGCGTGTGTTTGCGTGTGCTTGTATGTGTGTGTGTAAAGAGGAACAAAAGCAATAAGATAGGAATATTTCTTACGTGTTTTTTTTTAATTATTTGGACGGACGGTACTCAACTAGTTTTGACCTTAGGCCAGTATTAGGAAGGAACTTTTTGTTGAAGAAAGAAATTTTAGAAAGTTTTTTTTTTTAGATAATTATTAAAAAAGAATTTATATGCCATAAGAGATGCTGCGAAAAATGAACTGGTGGAATACCATATCCATTATCTCCATTCAGTGAATAGAAATTTCTTGGTGAACATTTATATGATCTCTGCTCACGTAGACACCTAGTTCTGAGCTGTCCATTTGGGAAATATATCTTAAGGACTGATAGGGTGCGTTTCAAATTTGCCAGGCCCAGTTGGCTGAGGTTGTAAAATACACCGACAGCACCTCTGCAGGGGGGTAAAAAAAATACCACCTACGAGCGTCTTGGATATGATATTAAACCATCTGATGATGAGGCTCTAGTAATCCTGGAGCTTTGGAGAATACAGAGTACCCCTTCATTTCCATTGCTCCCAGGTCCACTCAGGTCCGGAGTGGTAGCACCCGATAGGGTCCTATCTATTAGTAAAATAGTACTGTTTGACATTTAAACTAAGAGCAAAAATGGACTTATTGGAAATAGAACTGCTTGATCAATTAATTGTATGTATCGGCAAAATCTGTTTACAAATCATATATTCATTATTATATATTTTATACGTAAAAGCAGGATTTGACATTAAATAACCAACAATGATTGATATGCCATAAAACTAAACCAAAGTTCAAATTAGCCATACTTGCTTGTTCAAGCATTTGTTTAACTAGATGTTTATGTGTAATCCCAGATGTGTCCATGCTTTGTCAAAATGATGAGTTGAAGATTGTTTGAATTGATGTCAAAGACATTAAGGGTCATGCTTTGGAGACACTCAATCCATTTGTCTGTGAGGGGTTTTATTAGTGATGTTAAGTGTAGATGGATGTATAAAAAGTGTAAAAATATATATATATATTTATATCACTAATAAAACCCCTCACAGTCCTGATGATGGTTCAGCAGAACCGAAACGCTATAGTGTCGACTGACTTTATTTCTCTTTAAATCCCTACTTTCTATTTGGATTACTTGTTGACAGTTTTTCTTCAAAAATTGTCGGATTACTATCCATTATTTTCTTCCATATATATATATATATATATATATATATATGTATATATATATATATATATATATATATATATATATATATATATATATATATATTGGTATCCCTTGTGATTGGTTTCGTTGTTTTTTCTTAAAGAAAAACAAAAATATATATATATATATATATATATATATATATATATATATATAATATATATATATATATATATATATATATAAACAATTAGGATTATGTATAAGATATAAATTTAAAAGTGTTTTTAATCCGTGAAATATTTATAGTACTCAGTTTAAAAAAAATGAAGAGCAATATCTCAACATATTTCAAATATAAAAAAATAAAATCTTAAACAAAACAGAAATTCATGAAAAATTATGGAATTTACACTAGGAGCATTCCGTTTAAGAGAAATTCCCCTTTGTCTCATATGCTGCCGGGGTGGCATACAGAATATGTCTCCTTTAAGTGGGGCGCGATTTTAATTTATAGTATACTCTTCTGCTCAACACTCGAAAATACTCAATGAGAGAGACACAATTGCAAAGAAAAAATGAATAAAAGATACAAATATAAAGAAAAAAAAACGAATGAAAAAACAAGAAACCAGAAACGTAGAAAGAAAGAAGAAAACAATAAATGAACTCAAAACAATAAACTTCATAATGTTAATACATAAAGGGCAGGGTAGAATCTAAAAATCAATAGCATATAATGTTAAACAATAGTTAATTCTTACAGTCTTATGAAGGGAATTTAAGAATGCTTAAAAAAACAAGACATTAAGTGCATTAGAATAAACTGCCAGTATTTTCAGCTAATGTTCTAATTGAACTTTTATGTTCTTTTTTTAATTCGTTTTTATTTTCATAATTTGACAAGTCCTTGTTTCTTTCATAGATGTTTACTTTCTTACACAGTGTTTATTATTGACGCAACAAATACTTTTTTCCTCCAGGAATTGTTACCAATTATTAGAGACATTAACGGTTCTAGTGCTAGGGAGGGTATTTAGTCGATTCCTTACCTACCAGGCTCCAATATTAGCATCAGTATATCGATTGATATATAAACACTGAATAAAAATGAAAAGAGATAAACACATAAACTTTTAGATATTTAATACATAAAATTAAAAATAATTCAAGAAATTACAATAATAAACAACCATGGGAAGAATGGATTGGGTTGTTTGTTTTTAATTGCATATCAACCTTCTTGGGTTATTTAATGCGAAATCTAAACTACTCGAAGAACAGTAAAGGTACCATTCAACCGATAGCGGTGAGGATGAGGGGGTTCATACCTTTCACTAGGGTATTTGTCCGAAAATGAACGTAATAGCGTTTGAACTCGCTTACTTCGATTCAACTGTCTAACGCTTTAACCATTACACCACATGGACATCGCCTTGATGGCAAGAAGCAGAGCATGAAAAGGGAGCACTACATTAGTGAAAAATCTAATTTGTGTGCTTTGGTAAGCAAAAAATAAACAAACGACAACGCCATTTATCGGGTTGGGACCACACCTTTTAAAAAAAAGAGGTCATCTATTGGAAAAACAGCAACCAAAAATTGGAAGGGTGGGATTTCTGGTCTCTTACATGATCAACTGACACGTGATTGCCATCGTAACGCCCATGAATGTAGGGAAAACGATTTTTGTCTCCCAAAACCTTTATCTTGAGTTGTGCAAACGACAAGAAGCAAGGAATTCACAACTAAGTTTACTTTCTTCATTTTTAATGGCATATCAACCTTCGGGGGTTATTTAATGCAAAAAACATCTGTGTAGAAAAACAGAAGTTGATTTATTTAACCCATAGGTTGGAAAGATAAGGAAGTTGTTACCTTTCCGAAGGTTATTAGTCCTAATATATAAATAATAACGTGACTGGATTTCGAACTCGCTTCCTACGATGTCCTACTCCATCACTTTAGCCACTACATCACAAGGATTCCTTGTTAATTACAAGGATAACTATAAAAAATTGCAATATTTTGTTTGCATGTAGCTGAGGATATTTTTCTGGAGTTAGGAAGATCACGAACCCCACGAGATTATGAGATGCCGAGCTTTTTCTGCTTTTCTCTCCGTGCTATCCACTGTATTTGTCTCTGTCGTCGATATTCTTGTACCGAGCGAAGTTAATCAAACCACCTTTTTACTGTACTGTAATCAACATCTCCTTCACCTTTCGCTAACCAAATGGTTTTGGTTTCGAGTGAGAAAAAAATGAATTGTCACTATACAAGTGACATCAAAGGTTGATAAGAGCTTAATGTTTTTTGTCGCCATCGAAAAGCGGAAATTGCCTTTGAACCCAAACAGGAGAGTTCACATTTAGGGTTCAGTCTTTGAATGATCCGGTTTTGGGGGACCGGGCGTTGGATCACATGTGTACATTGCATGTGTAAATTGCGTGGGCGAAACCAAGAATGCATGAGAAATTCCCTTTTGTGGGAGAGCGGAGTCTGGTCAAAACTGCGGAAGCGAAAGCATCTGTGTTCCCTTGTGGTCTATATAGACTCACCCATCCAAAACATAGACAGGACACAAATTTTAGCGGACTCTAAATTGCCATTACTTCATACTCATATTAGATTATTTTAGCCACATGTATTATAAATATCAAACATTAATGCTGAGTGGTGTTCTTAATTTCTTCTGATGTGAATCCGAAAAACTTCTTCCTCACAGGTCATCAAGTCGCATACTTTTGTAGCACGGCTTACAGACAAGAGAATAAAAACTGACTTTCTTCGTTCGTAAGAAACACAACACTAGACGATTACCGACTGAGTCAGCTACTTATACAGTCGCTGGCTCGTTTGATCCGTAGCCAAAAGAAAAGTTCGAAATATCAGAACAACCAGAGATCCAAACTATCTGGCACTCGTCTAGACAACAGCAAGGCTATACCGGAGGGTTCCAGAAGACATGTAAACACGGGTTATGGTTGTAGTACCCGCGCACCAACAACCACGATCTACCAAACACAGCAGGTACCTATAACGACTTGAACTGCTTCGGTAATATGAACAAGCATTTACCAAAATATTGCAAAACTTTTAAATCCTACTGGTAAATTTTCTTTCTCCCGCACAGGACAACGCAGGTTTGGCTTCGGTATGTGTAATAAATCCCCAAATATTTCAGATCTAAAACTCAGTTTTATTCTAAGCCCTAAAAAATCGGGCTCACGGCCAGTTCCTGCTGATAATCGAAGTTAAGCTAGCAATGAACCTGTTGATTAATAAAAGGGATGACCACTTAGATTCTTTGATTTTAATGGTATGTCAACCCGTCTTGGATTATTTTATGCTGAAAAGTTAGAGGATCACGTTCATTGTTCGTTCATATATATTTTTTTCTGTCGTTGTTTCTTCAGAGTTTCGTTTTTTTTTAACACAGTCCAATTGAACACGTATAATTTTCAAACAGGTCTATTTGACCGAAAGCAATGAAGAGGTACTCAATAAAACAGGAGCGTCACTAGCTGATATTGTTGAGTGTCCTACCCCGGGCATCGATTTGTAAAACAACTCCTTAATTTTATATAATATCAATATGTGAATGAGTATTTGAAATTTCCATATTTGTTTGGAAAATTAGGAACGTTACAGTTATTGATTTAAATAAAAAATGTCCTTGAAAAAATTGAAATTGATAAGTTTGGAAAGAAATTCTAATTTTGGAAAGTATTTCTTCGTTTCTTTTCTTTCTTTTTCTTCAAAGTTATAATAGCTTTGATAAAAAATATTAAAGTTCATCAAACATTTCTTTGCTTATTTTTAGACATTTATTGCTGTAAAATCGCTTAATCGTTCTAAATTTAATGATTTCTCTCTTGAACAAAAATTTCTGGAGTAATATATATTAATACATTTCAATCATATTATAATGATAATACGCGTAAATTATATAATGATACCCTTTAACACGGAAAACTAAAAAAATAATAATTCTGCCAAGCATATTTTGTTAAAAAAAGATTTCTCCGAGAAGACCCACTCCAGGTTTGGTGGGTGGTTGTGGTGGGGGTAAGTTCGTATCGTGCTCATTACATGAAACTTTTAGTAACGGTATTTTGTGACATTTTAGGACTTAATATTTTAGATTTCATACCGTTTCGATTTTGGAGCGTTGAGAATTTTTAAAGATAAATTTTAACAGTACAGCAAATGGTATAGGTGTGCTGACTTTGATGTCCAGTCGAGACTGCGTTCACTTTGCAATAATTTCTTTGAGAAAGGCATAGAGCTGTTTCCTCTCCCTCAAGATGTGAATAAAATCATAGTAGTATATCTGGCTTTAGTAGACATCAAGTCCAGAACGATAACTCTTAAATCAAACTCTCTGGCACAACATCATGGGTCAGTGTGACTGGTTAAGACTAATTAAACCTTATGACTTACAGTTTTTTTGTAAAGAGCCTGGGACCAACGATAGACTTGGAAAAGTTTGATCAAGATCACGATCATGATGATTTATGAAAATGGCTTCATTAACATGCACGTGTACTTTTTGCACCTAATATGAGAGGTGAACAAAATTACCAAGGGAAGTCACCGCGACATAAAAGCTGAAGTGCTTGACTTCAGCCTCGAAATAAGATGATACGTGAAAATTGGTTGTATGAAAATGTACGAGAAATGTTTGTGCCAAATAAGAGACGTGATCAAAAATTACCATGGAAAGTCACCGAGGCATAATAGCTAAAGTGTTAGACGGCAGCTTCAAAATAAACTAGTTCGAACTCCATTCACAGCCATTACGTTCACTTAGGAAACATATGAATCCTTTTATTTTCCACCACAGTTATGTATTATATTTCATCACTACTCTTCTTCCAGGAGGATAGCTTCGGCATTAAAGAACAAACTTTGATATGCCATTAAATAAAGAAAGTAAACATTGTCAAGGCAAGCTTTATTTGTTTCGAGTTTTATTGAAGACATGTGTTCAGCTGAGCAACTTATAGAAGAAACAAATGATAATTAAGATGAAAATGATCTACTCAGGCTGCTTTTTAAAATGAGGTTGTAAAGATTAGCTGATTGACCTTTTCTTGAAATTGTTCTTTCAGATGCAATCAGCAGAAATTGATGTTCGCTGTTTACGCGGTTTAAGAAAATAACTTTGCAAGAAAGCTGTATTCCATCAGTTCTGCGGTACAACGTCTAATTTTCAAACTATATTGCCTCTTCAATCTTCGGATTAATTAAACAGTAAATTGGAAATGTGCAAATTCTCAAAAAACAAATTGTTATTTGCATTGTTCTGCATATGTCTATTTTCTACATGAACTTAATTGGGTTTATATATATATATATATATATATACCAAAAAATATGTGTCATCATTATCAAGACGTGCTTGAGTTTCTTGACTCTCTCTCTCTCTCTCTCTCTCTCTCTCTCTCTTTCTCTCTCTCTCTCTCTCTCTCTCTCTCTCTCGCAATCTGTCTTTATTATCCATCGCAACTCGTTGGTCTTCAAGACTGTCCACACTGAGCTGATATATGTAAGCCCTGGCACATCTGCCACTACTGGTGTGTCCATTTGAAAGATTCCATTAAATAACGTCGCTAATGAGCTCGTCCTTACCTCTACATCAGTACCTAGGATGTGTTGTTCGTCTTATTTGGATAGCTTGTGTAGTATCATCGAGGTGAATGATACGCAGAAAAAATGAGAGCTTAATATATCTATTCAGCCACAGTATCCGGTGTAAACGGATACATAAGAAAAAGACACAGTACAATAACTTACAAACAATTAACAAGAGAATTTACAAGAAATTGAGGAGGGTCAAAATGCTGTATAGCCAAACGAAGTAAGATCAGTCCGAATATTAATTAGCTTATTAAATCAACGGTATTCGTCGCATGCACCACCAAACGGGAAAGTATGGAACAAGGCTTTTTTTAAGTTGAGTCCAGGCGCAGAGCCATAGCCTAGACACGCCCTGCATTTCCAAAAATCCATCGGGACTCGTCAGCATTCCCCTAAAAAGGGGCCCCTCAGGCTCGAGGCTCGAAAAATGTCAGTCTTGGCTATGTGACGTGAATGTTAGGCCTCACCGGCACCTGCGCCAGGCAGCCTCGGCTAATATACCGTATTCAGAGATGTGACACACCCGACTGATACATCTGTGGTCCGAGGTGTGCCCCACCTACGGGAATCAGCTTATTAAATCAACGGTATTTGTTGGGGTAGCACAAAGTATTTTTAAGAGGGTTCAGGCGCAAAATCGTAGCCCAGACACGTCAGCATTTTCCAAGAATGGAAAGCTCGAAGAATGTCAGTCTTGACCGCGTGTCGCGATTGCTAGGCCTACCCAGCACCCACACCAGGCAGCCTCGGCCGACTACAGTATCTAGAGACGCGACACACCCGACAAGATCCGTGCCGCTGATACCACGGCGGGCCGAAGTTTGCCCCATCTACTGGATCCAGATTATCAAATCAATCCTCGAAGTCTTTAATTGTCGGCTATTTATGGCTATGAGCTAGTCCATCAGATCCTATTTACCCAACCCCTCCGCTCGGGCAGGATATGACACAAGGTCAATTTTTAAGCGAAGTTTAACTGGTTTGAATTCAGAGTTTTCCTTCTCCTAGACTAGTTGCCTCACCAAGGCTGAAGAACCTAGTCTGTCCTACTATTTACCCATAGCTGGAGGGAGAATAATTGAATTCATACCTTTCCCAAGGGTATTAGTGCTATGTGAAATGCAATCAGTCTGGTCCAGGATTTGAACTCGTGTCGCCATATCCAAATCCTTCGATGATAACCATTACACCACGGGAACCTCCTAGTCCATCTGATAGAGTGCTGAAATGGTGTTTAGCCACTCTACAAAAGTTAAATGGGTTGTAAGTAGCTGTATAGCTGCTGTTTTATGGAGTGCTTCTTCCGGGATTTATTCAAAACAGCTTATTAGTATTCTTCTGTTATTCCCCTAAATCGTTTTCTCAAATCGTTTCCTTTGAGTCCAGGTGATGCAACCATACAGTAATATCTATACAGCCACATCTTGAAAAAAATCGTATTTTATTTTATCGGAGGGATCAGATAACCATATGATCGATAACTTGTCAATAGCAGTCCATGCCTTCGTTAAGCATATGTTGACATCACTTTCAGTAGACGAGATAATATCGCCGAGGTATGTGAACTAGTCAACAGATTTCAGAAGCTCGTTACTTAAAGTAGAGATGCTTCCTTTTTTAATACACATTAACTATTTTTATTAGCATTCACTACAACTCAATGTCTCTTGCTGCTTGCTCTTGGCAAAACAGTAGAGATTCAGCTCCCAGTCAACAAGAAAGACTGCAGAAGTGGAAAGAATATTTAATGATCTGGCCCTTTACCCTCTCTATATTCACTGATAGACCTTTTGAAAAAAAACTATTGATAGTCAATGAGGAATCAAGCTAAGATACTGGGAAAGAACTGGCAGCTGTACTAAAAAAAATTATTTGCTGAATAGACTCGACAAGATACCGGCTGAGGTATCTAAGAGAAGGAAATTTTACGACATACTGCTTCAATTATGCAAAGCTGTGTACAAACAAAACGCAAAAGAAAACTGAATGAAAGGCTGCGAGCTTCCCTACCTGGCAAAAGTGACCTCGGAATCAATAAGAACAACAGAGGCAAAACTCTTACAACTATAGCTGCTCAAATTTACAATACTCTACTTCTCAAATGTATCCGATCTAAAATCGAGAAAATTCTCAAGAAAAATTCAGAATCATTTCTGGAGAAATCAATCCACAGATCCGTCGAATTATCAAATGAGTACGTGAAAAAATTTCGAGGTAACGCTATTGTTCGTTGATTTCTCCAAGGCATTTGATTCCAAACACAGAGGAAAGATGGAGCAAAAACATCGAGTATATGGTCTCCCAACAGAAAACGTTACTGCTGTAGTGATGATGCATTACAAAAACACAAAAGCAATGGCTCACTCACCTCATAGCAACATTGAGTTCTTTGACATAATCAATAGAGTCAGACAAGGAGATATATTTGCGCCATATTTGTTTACAATCTATCTAGATTAGGTACTACAAACGTCAAGAGATATAATAAAAGAAAATGATTTCACATTTAAAAAAAACACAAGAAGTAGATGATGATGATATTCTGCAGAAATTATGACAGATGCAAACAACACTGGTGATCAAGCATTTCTCCGATATATATATATATATATATATATATATATATATATATATATATATATAGATGGTGTTAAAAACCATTTGAAGTTTTTAAATGTCTGTAAATAAAATCAAATGGTGTTACTAAAAATTTCACGCATCAGACAACAATAAAATAATCCGCTTACAACACTGAAGAATTTCGTAGAAGTAGTGAACATTCGTAGGAGCCTTCGGTGTTCCGACACTCCCCTTGATCAAGTGATACATAGAGGCCCATGATCATTTCTTTAACAAGATAATCAACAATGTGTTTCTTTAATTCCATAGCTTATTTTTTTGCTTTCAATTTTCTTTTCTTTTTTTCTTTTTTTTTGTGCTGCGACTGAGACGATTCGTTTTGTTTTAGTTTTTTATGTTTTGTTTTAGATTTTTATTTATTCATTATTTTATTTTATTTTATTCTATTTCATCTTATTTATCTATTCATTCATTTTGTTTATTTTTAAACTCTCAAAAGACTGTGGGGTTATCACAACAGGATACTTTGATTTAATTCATGTAATTTCATTTGCGGACATGGTTAACATTTTAGGATTTTATAGTTTTTAGATGTACACCTAGAGTATGCTCTCAAGTAAATGTCTATGAAAAAGGAACGATAATTTGATGCATAAACGAAGCAAATTAGCACAAAAACGATTCAACAGTAGTGATGAGTGGATAGGAAAGATGATCCACTGGCTAAAAATTGGGCTAAAAACTAAAATTTGGCCCAACAACCAAATGGTAGTAAACCAAAATCCGACATCAAGAATGAAACGCAAAACATTTTCTGGCATTCTTAGATACAAACGGATCATCTAATCTTGGCCAGAACGCCAGAACTAGTGAAAGTTAACAAAAAAAAAAAAAACGAGAGAACCTGCCGAATAGCGGACTTTGCCGTCCCGACTGACCACAAACTGAAAATCAAAGAAAGCGAAAAAAGAGAGATAAGTACTTAGACCTTACCAGAGAACCAAAACAGCTATGAAACATGAAGGTAACGATGATTCCAATTGTAATTGGTGCGCTCAAAACAATCCCTAAAAAATTAGAAAAGAGACTAGAGGATAAATACCTGGGCTGTCCTCCTCGTAAGATACTTGGGACCATTCTTGAAGTGGACCAAAGAAGAACTTAGGCAAATGAATCAGAAAATGCTACAAGTAAATATCATACATAAGACACCATAGAAAAGCGTAGAAAATAGCTGACTGCAGCAACCAGAAACAATAATAACAACACGAGGACCAACAGAAGGACAATAACCAGAAAACAAAAGTGGGAAGGAAAACAACTCTATGGTCTTTTTAAGCGACTAACAAGCGACATATCACAAGAGAAAACGTGGATATGGCTAAGAAAAAGAAACCTTAAGCGAGAAACAATCTCTTCTAATAGCAGCACAAAACAACGCTATAAGGACGAAGCATATCAAAGCGAGAATAGATAAGCCGTAGCAAAACAGTAAATGTAGGTTATGTGGTGATAGAGACGAAACGATCAATCACATAATAAGTGAGTGCAGCAAATTGGCGCAGAAAGAGAATAAGACTAGAAACGACTGGAGGAGCAAAATGGTTCCCAGTCAATTTGTCCATACAAACAAATGTTATGTGTAAAAAAAACCAGAATCTGTCAGGGAGAATGACACGCACAAACTCCCCTGGTATTTCGAGAATCAAACGGATCATCTAATATCGGCCAGACGATCAAACCTTATAAAAATCAATAAAAAAAAGACAGAACTTGCAGGATTGTGGTCCGCAGGGACAACAGAGTAAAACTGAAAGAATACGAAAAGAAGTAAAAGTACCTTGACCTTGCTAGGAAATTGAAAAAAAACTGTGGAACATGAAAGTAACTATTATACAAATTGTAATTGGATATCTTGGTACAGTCACCAAAGGTCTGGTACAAGGACTGGAAGACATCGAAATAACGGGATGGGTGGCGACTGTCCAAAATAGAGCATTGTTGAGATCTGCCTGAATAATGAGAAGAATCCTGGTAACTTGTGGAGACTTGCTGTCACTCAAACTCCAGTGGAAAACCATCAGTTAACGCTGATGGGAAAAACTCCAAAGAAGTAAAAATAATAAAAATGATATTACCAGACCTAGTGCTAATTAACATAAAAAAAAACTTGTTATCAAGTGAATTTGTCAATCTACCGGATCACAGTGTTAAAGTAAACGATAGCAAAAAGATGGACAAATACTTCGGTAATTATAATTATCGTTACAAGTTTTTCACACCAACGTTAGCCGATGATTTTTCACTGAAGTTTCAGTGACAGCAAGTCTCCTCGAGTCTCTTCTCGTTTGATGGTCTTCGCTTGTCCCGTTATTTCCAAGTCTTCCAGTCCTTGAACCAATCATTTGGTGACTGTACCAAGAGCACCAATTATAATTAGTATCATCGTCACTTTCATGTTCCACAGTTTTTTCAATTCCCTAGCAATGTCGAGGTACTTATCCTTCTTTTCACTTTCTTTCAGTTTTACTCTGTGGTCATCCGGTTCAGCAAATCTACAATTCTAAAAGTTTTCTTCTTTTTCTTTTTGATTATTACTAGGTCTGGTCGACTGACAGAGATTAGGTGATCCGTTTGTATCTCAAAATTTTCCAGGACAGGTTCTGGTTCGTTCTTATGGTCAAATATATAGTTCTTGCACATTTCCCAGTGGATCACCTTGCCCACCCAGACGTGTCTTATCTTATATTCTTTCTGTGTTAGTTTGCTGCATTTGCCAATTATGAGATTAATCGTTTCGTCTCTATCACCACATAACCTATATCTGCTGTTTTGTTGCGTACTTAACACTGTATAACTGCGCAAAACAAATGATTATTATTGAAAAGAAATTATAATTGTGTATAAAATAATAGTATTATACAGCAGTATTTGAAACCATAGAATTATGTGTAAATTATTAGTATTAAGCCAATTGGCCTAGCAGTTAGAGTGTTCGCCAAAGGCCCGGGAGACCTGGGTTCAATCCCAGGCCGAGTCATACCAAAGACTCAAAAAATGGTACTTGATGCCTCCTTGCTTAATACTCAGCATTATAAGGTACGGATCAAGGGTAAAGTGGAGCAATCCAGGGAAAGGAGTAGCGCCCTCCCCTACACCTTGGTGTAGTAAGCTATCGAAAAGGGAGCCTTCGGGTCACCCTCGACTATGGTCGCCAACTTTACTTTATTAGTATTAGAGTGGAATATTTTACATCATACAACTGCCAGTAGATTTTTGTATTAGAGAGGAATACTTGGAATGTTATAACTGCGAGGAAAAATAACTTTAAAAATGACGACGCAAAAAATGTATGAATACACCATGAAGACGATTATCTAATCTCTAGGCATAAAATAATCCTAGATAATTTGAGGTACCGTTAAATCAATCAATCAATAAACAGGTGATTTCGGAATGGGCTTGTTCTACACTTCCTAAAAGATGCATTTATATTTGATTTAAGTTGCTTATCTACGTAATGTTGAGTTCAATTCAAACAACTACACATTTGATACATCTTCATAAACACAAGTAAAGTGAATAAACGCTATGTACATATTAGCAAGGACAACCACACACTCACATATGTGTGTTTGTGGGGCGGTAATTGAAAAAGAAGAAGAAAAAAGAAGTATACATTTGTATAAAATGACGGATTTCGGACAGACCGAAAAAAACAATTTCATGGCTTCTGGCAAAAATTTGGATAGGAAATCAATCAATTCTTGGTGTCACTTTAAATAAAAAGTCATTTGGCGTGCAACACCGGTAATAGATATTTCTGGGACAGGCTCAATCGGGATTCCTTCCGGCGACAGCCAAACCTCGAATTGCTTTCCTCTGCTTTCGTCAGAAATAGCATCACTGTCCAATTGAGAATGCGTTGGGGAATGTGAACAAAGGAAACACACGAGAAGAATAAAATTGAATTTTTGGATTCGAGCTGAGAGATTATGAAAATGAGCTGTGTTTTTAAGAAATGGAAATTATCTAATGTCATATGAAAGAAGGCTTCTAATATTTCTTTTATTATAATTTAGAAAGATAGCGTTTCACTTTAAAGTTAGATTATGAGAAAAAGATGCTGAAAATAAAAATGACGTATGTGATGTCATAGTAAGAAGATAATAGTCGCTGAGTAGTTAGTTTTGAATTGGGCTTTGTAGAAATTGTGAGCTATCACTAACCTTTCTACAAAGAATATAATAGAGATATCAATATTTAACTATCTTCCCTCGGGTGCAGTTTTGACACTTGATCAATTATAATTAGAGAACCTCGTGCACCTACACATTGACTTAGAATATCCCCAGTTACCTTGATTAATGTTTTGAGGTCAAGGAATACGTTTGATCGAAATGGGACGACATACCCTTTAATCCCAATGCGACATCTGGGACAAAACATCGAGATTTATTCTCGTCAAAACAAGAAGCGTGTGTACGAGAGGACGTAAGATTAAAATTCTGTAAGTAACAGTTCTCCGTCAGATTACCAAAATTACTTAAGTAATGAGCACATTCAGTACTTACATGGCTAACCATTTAAAAACATCAGGTACTGTAGTCAGTCTGAGGACTGTGCGCCTGACAAAATAAAGATTAGGAAATAACAACAATAGCAACCAATCAGACATTAGATAAAAAAAGATTGGAATAAATACTTTCCGTTAACATTGAAGTAGGCATGAGTGTTGTAAGAGCTTAACGAAGGGAGACAAAGGTCAAAAGTCGAACACGAAACAAAGAAATAGGCGAGTGAATGTGTAATAAGTTCAATTCAGAACAATTTTTTTTCTTTGTATTTATTATATACACAAGAAGAAATATCCGGCCTCTGTGTGCAAGTATTTAAGTTTTGATAAAATATTCTAGTACTTTAGAAAGCCTAACGAAACTAAATAGGAACGCATATAAAAAGATTTCACTTATTTCTATTTGATTTTAATTGATTTCTATATAGATTTATTATGTCAAATGTATTTGAAGTACTACCTCATCCTATCACTACATCTAGTCGGCTGGGTTGTAGAATATGCCGAATGCATCTCTGCAGAGAGGTAAGACCCGCTCCAACGAGTGTCCTGGATTTGATGGTGGGGCTCTAGTTCTGTAGCTCTGGGGGAATGTGGAGTACCCCTTCATTGTCATCGCTCCTACGTCCACTCTGACCTGGAGTGGTTGCACCTGATAAGATACTATATACGGGTTAAGTAGAACTTTTTGGCATTAAAACTCTGCGCAAAGAAATGACTTATATTAACTTGAATTTGTTTGATCATTTAACTATGTGTAAACAAATAACTGATGTTTAATTGAATTGTTAGTGATACACAGCAATACTTGGAATCATTTCAATGTGTGCCAACGAATAAGTAACGTTGAACAGAATTATTATTGTTAAATAGCAATATTCGAAACTTTTTAACAGTGTACCTAAATTGAATTATTAATATTACAAAGTAATACTTGGAACCATTTGACAGGGTGCAGATGAATGATTGCTCAATCGGCTAAGGATGGAGAATATATCAACCGCATCTCTGATGAAGGCTAAGACTCCTCCCCAACAAGTGTCTTTGATATGACACTAAACAATCAGATGGTGAGGTTCCAGTAGTGCTGGAGCTTTGGGGAATGCGAAGTACCCCTTCATTGGCATGACCCTAAGGTTCACTCTGGTCCTGAGTAGAAACACCGGATAAGGTCCTATCTGTGGGTCAAACAGAACTAAATGTGTACTTATACTAAACTGAATTGCTTGAAATCAAACTGTTTTGACATTTAAACAGCATACATATGCTAAACTGAATTGTTTGAAATAGAACTGTTTTTGAAATTGATACTGTGCTTATGCTTAACTAAGTTGTTTGAAATAGAACTGTTTTGACATTTAACAGTGTGTGGACAAAAACTATACTTAAACAAATCTGAGTTGTTTGAATTAGAACTGTTTGACTAAACTGAATGGCTTGGAATAGAAATGTTTTTCACAATTAAACTGTGTATTCATGCTAAACTGAATTGTTTAAAATAGATCTGTTTATTTTTATAGGAATGGATTTTGCGCTAAATAACTTACGAAGGTTGATATGCCATAAAACCTAAACAAACAAACAAGCAGATAAATGAATAGTGTACAATAGAATTATTAATAGCAATACTTGTAACCAGTTCACTGTCAGCAAACAAATGATTAATATTGAATAGAATTAGTGGTGTTAGATTGCAATAGTTATTTGTCGTTGCCTCCCACCAGACACGACTTGACACAAGGTCAAAAGCCCGAAGGCCGATTAAAGTGGGGATAAAGGGGAGGGGAAGGTCGGGAACGAGCCGAGACTCGAACCCTGCTAGTCATTGACCTACTAAGTGCAATGTGGTTCTAATGAGTCAAGCCGTTTCACGGACTTAAATCTAGGTCCGGGCACGTATGCCTGCATATAGCTTAAACTAGTCCGTGAGATCTAGTGCTATACAAGGCGTGCAAAACGGATCTGAGAAAGCAGCTCGCCCACCCGAAGGTTGCCGAGCCGAAGCTGGGGGCCTATTCGACCCCGAGTCTACTCTTGGTTTCGATCACCCATCCGGCACGAATGCCAGACAGCCCGGCCGAGAAGCGATGGTGTTAGATTGCAATAATTAAAAGCATTTAACTGTGTAAAAACAATAGCAATACTAGAGTGAAGAAATTAATTTTAACTAATTTAAATGTGAAATTACCTATAATCTATTCATAAAAATCATAAATGTATATTCATTTAAATGTGTACGACTGATGCTAAATTGTTACTGTTACTTGACAATACTTGAAACTATCTAACTCTATTCAAACAATTGATTAATAATAAATGGAATTATTCGTGTTAAATAGAAATACTTGCAACTATTTAACTGTTAAAAAATGAGCTCAGGTTCATCTAAAAATAGTATATACAAAATGTATTTACAAATAATATATATTTAATATATTCGTATGAATAGAATTTGGCATTAAAAAAGCTACAATGGTTGCTATGCCATAAAACCAACCATACCAAACCATTTTACATACAAACCATATGATGTACAAAATGTGTTTACAAATCATATATATATATGATATATACGTCTGAACAGGATTTATTATTAAATAAGCTACAATGATTGATATGCTATAAAACGAACCATACCAAACAATTATTACCGGCTTTTATTTCAATTTTTTTTTTTAATTCAACTATTTTATTATATTAAGGATAAAAGGATAAGATTGCATTTACTTCTTTTTGTTTTTGGATTTCTTTAAGGATTTATCGATGGAATTCTTTCTTATATTTATCAAAATAAAATAGCAATTAGAATTCAATAATACCAAGCAAATAGTAATTAAAGGCATTTTTTAACGATCAATATGCAAAGTAGTCTTCTTGTTGTGACGGCAAATTGACTAAAATCCCATAACGGGACATTATTTTCGCACGTGTGAAGACGGGGCGGGTTGGCACTTGATCCCCAACAGAAATAAGTCCTGTTCAGAGTTCTTCTCTCAGGCAGATAAGAACTGGCATATTACGTGAGGGAATAATTTAGGACAAGACTGACCGCCGCTGGCAAGGGTTCCAAATTTCACACTATCACACACCCATCAGGCAGCTTTCTTCCTTCCCCGAGATAATGGAAGAGTTGAGCCTATAGGTTTTAGTCGTAATAATATTAATATTGTTGTAGTCGGCAACTCCAGTTTCCCATGTGATACTTTAGGAATTAATAGGACAGTTCTAAGCAAGATAATATAAGGCGAATAGAAGCTGAAAGGAAAGCATGAAATAATAACATAGACCACATGGTAAAATGAAAATACATAGGTTCTTTACTACGGTTATATATATATATATATATATATATATACGTTCAGAGTGTCAAAACATATAATATATAATAGGATAGTCCATGAATTTTCAAATTGAGAGAGAGAGTGGTAAACAAAATTTGGGTGTAAAGGAAAAATGTCCCAAAGTTACTTATCTTATTTTCGACGGGGTTCCACTGGAGAATTTTTCTTCTTTCACGGGCTAATAGACTTTGTTCTGTTTTTAGTACTGGCTTGAAGGATTTTGGAGTCCTTCGTGTCTCAGTTAGTCTTTTGTCTTTAACCCGGAGTAAAATGGCTATGGTCCGTCTGTCACGAGCCTTGCTCAAAAACTACCCTTTTGTGCTTTACTTCCGCTGAGGGGAAGGGAACCCCATTTCCGTTTTGGGGTCCCAGCCAATCATTTGGCTTCTCTCCCTTTCTCCTTCCGATGTCCGGCGACCTGAGGTCACTTAAGTGCGAACATCTGGTCTCCTGTGTGACCCACATTCCTTCCTAACGGTCACTTTTTGACTGCTTGATACTCTCATTCAATACGGGAGGATAGTATCAGTCCTACCTCTTCGTCTCCGTGAGCCATCACGTGACACCTCCTCGCTTAAGAGAAGGAATGGGATAAATAGAAATACCATAGAAAAAAAAAAGGCAATTCATTTCACTTCTTTTTTTTTTCTCAATTTACTTTTCTTTCATCCCCTTTCTTCTTCACGCTTTGACGAATTCCTTCCTTTTCCTTTTTTTCGTCCTTCCTAATTTTCACTATAGGGGAAAACAATTTCTCTTCTCTTTCTTTCTCTCTCTCTCTCCCTTTCTTTTTCTTTAATCTTGTTTTCCTTTCTTTCTTTTTCTCTCTCGGCTTTTGGCCGTATCATGTTTCAAACCTTGAGTAGGTAAATCCTTTTTTCTTTCTTTCTTTCTTCGTCACTTTTGACGACTTTATAAGCTTAATTATCAAGCTCTGGGGAGAAAACTTCCTTTTCTTTTCTCTCTTTCCCCTATTCGTCACTTGTTGACGAGCCTCTTTCTCGTCCATCTCATATTTCAACATTGGGGACGAGAATTCCTCATTTTCTTTAGTTTCTCTCTCTCTCTCTTTCTTTCTCTCAACAACTATGAAGGAATATTCTGTTACTACATTTTCGTAGGGCGTTAGAGAAATAAACTTGGGTATTTTTTTATTAATTTCTCTAAGTTCTCTTTCTCTGAAATAGACAACTGGCTCAATTTCTCCTCGAATTTATTCGGCATTTCCGAGTTCTTAATTTTTCGAGGTGGGCCTTCTTGACGGACATATCTCTTTAGTTTGTTTGTGTGACACACTTGTGTCTTCTTCTTTCCCTCGTTGGTATCAATTCTATATGTCCTCTTGTCTATTCTCTGTGATATTACGTAGGGACCTATATATCGTCCATCACAGTGTGGTCCCTTATTTGCGGAGAGTAGCAGGACTTCGTCGCCCTTCTTAAATTCTTTCTTAGCCCTGTGTGAGGGTCCTCTTATTTTCCTCTTATCCTCTCGATAAGTATTAGGGAATCTATTCCTATCATTCGTTGGACCTTCATCCTTTCTCTGACGACTGGTCCTTTTCTCTTTCTGTTTACTGAGGTGTGGAAGGTTCACTTCTTTCCTTTCCACTTTCTCGCTCTGCGAGCGACTATGTCGTTTGTGCCGCCCACGTGGCTCAGCCGCCATCTTGTCTTCCTGTTTGGCGTTCATTCTCGCCATCTTTTTTTCTTCACTTTTGGCGCTCATTTTTGCCAACTTCTTTCCATGTTTGGCGTTCATTCTCGCCGGCTTTTTCGGATGACACCCTTTTGTTTCTATCTCATTTCCCAGTATGAGGGAGATTCCTTTCATGGGTAGCTTCTCTACCACACCAACTTTAATTGGTCCATTTTTCCACTGGGACTTCAGTGTTATTTTACACAGCGGTATTTTTACCCTCTTTCCGCCAATATCCTCTATCATCAAAGTCTCACGTGTTGCTTCTATTACCCCTTTAGGTAATTTATTTCGTAGAAGTAACGACTGAGATGCTCCGGTATCTCGTAAAATTGATACTTCCATTGGTCCTCCGTGTGGGCCTTTTATCATCCCTTTTTTCGTCCAGGGTCGATAATCACTGGTTCCCTCTAGGTGTTGTTACAGCTCCTTGAGGTTTTCTCGGCTGGGTCTGGTTTCTTTCAGGACCTTTTCCTAGCTGGCACCTTATGGCTATGTGTCCAGCCTTTCCACACTTGTAGCAGACCACTGTTCTGCTGCTACTTTGGAAGGTCCTTCTATTTTCTTCCTTAGGTCTTAACTCAGCTTTAAACTTCACTCTGTTTCCCGTGTACGGTTTTTCCTTTGTCTTTCGGTGTGTGAGGATGTATTCGTCTGCTAGTGCAGCCATTTCATAAGTCACGTCGGTTTTCCTTTCACTTAGGTGAACCCTGACTTCTTCTGGCACACAGTTTAAAAATTCTTCAGCTAATATTAGCTGCCGGAGTTTCTCAGCGTCTCCGTCTATCCTCCTAGAGTCACACCACTTATCCAGTGCATTCTCTTTTTCTCGCAGAAATTCCACATAAGACTGGTTTTCAGTTTTTCTCAGTGTTCTGAATTTCTGTCTATAAGCTTCTGGAACCAATTCGAAGCTTTTAAGAACCGCTGCTTTCACCAAATCATAGTCGGCGCAATTTTCTGTGGGCAGAGTCGCATATGCTCTCTGTGCTTTTCCTGTCAGCACAGTTTGGAGTAGCATCGACCAGCATTCTTTCGGCCAACCAAGATTTAGCGCAGTTCGCTCAAAATGTGCGAAGTATCCATCCACGTTGGCTTCTTCAAATTTTGGGACTAGCCTCGCTTGCTTCGTTACTTCGAAACTGTCATGGCTTCCTTTGCGTCCTCTTATTGCCAAGTCGACTTCTCGCAGCCTTGTTTCTTGCTGAATTTTAGCTATCTCCAGTTCCATTTTATTTCTCTGTAGTTCCATTTGTGCTTGTATTTTAATTTTCTCCAGTTCAATTTGTTCTGGTGTCATTCTTATTATTTCCGTTGGTAGCTCTTCTAATACTGCTTCCTCGAACACATTTTCGTCCACCATATGTTCGACGATTTTTCTCACGAGTTCATGCTTTCTCATAGAATTCCGAACATTTAACTCGAGCTTCTCGCCAATTTTTATTATCTCGCTTTTTCTCAGCCTCTCCAACTTTTCCATGGAGGGTTCTTTTAAAAAGTTTCCTATTTTGTCCATTTTTCTTTACTTTTTTCCAAACAGTTATATCAACAAGTAATTTGACTGTTTCAACAATATTCCTTTTTTTTTCCTTTCACGGTCTCCCAGGGTAGATTTAAACGGCAGGAATCGTCACACGACTACAAGCAATAAATATTATTAATAATAATCATTCCGGAAACGAGCCCCCATAAAAGGTCTGTGACGGCAAATTGACTAAAATCCCATAACGGGACTTTATTTTCGCACGTGTGAAGACGGGGCGGGTTGGCACTTGATCCCCAACAGAAATAAGTCCTGTTCAGAGTTCTTCTCTCAGGCAGATAAGAACTGGCATATTACGTGAGGGAATAATTTAGGACCAGACTGACCGCCGCTGGCAAGGGGTTCCAAATTTCACACTATCACACACCCACCAGGCAGCTTTCTTCCTTCCCCGAGATAATGGAAGAGTTGAGCCTATAGGTTTTAGTCGTAATAATATTAATATTGTTGTAGTCGGCAACTTCAGTTTCCCATGTGATACTTTAGGAATTAATAGGACAGTTCTAAGCAAGATAATATAAGGCGAATAGAAGCTGAAAGGAAAGCATGAAATAATAACATAGACCACATGGTAAAATGAAAATACATAGGTTCTTTACTACGGTTATATATATATATATATATATATATATATACGTTCAGAGTGTCAAAACATATAATAGGATAGTCCATGAATATAAATGTCTTTTCCTGGCTTTATCCTTTTTCAAATTGAGAGAGAGAGTGGTAAACAAAATTTGGGTGTAAAGGAAAAATGTCCCAAAGTTACTTATCTTATTTTCGACGGGGTTCCACTGGAGAATTTTTCTTCTTTCACGGGCTAATAGACTTTGTTCTGTTTTTAGTACTGGCTTGAAGGATTTTGGAGTCCTTCGTGTCTCAGTTAGTCTTTTGTCTTTAACCCGGAGTAAAATGGCTATGGTCCGTCTGTCACGAGCCTTGCTCAAAAACTACCCTTTTGTGCTTTACTTCCGCTGAGGGGAAGGGAACCCCACTTCCGTTTTGGAGTCCCAGCCAATCATTTGGCTTCTCTCCCTTTCTCCTTCCGATGTCCGGCGACCTGAGGTCACTTAAGTGCGAACATCTGGTCTCCTGTGTGACCCACATTCCTTCCTAACGGTCACTTTTTGACTGCTTGATACTCTCATTCAATACGGGAGGATAGTATCAGTCCTACCTCTTCGTCTCCGTGAGCCATCACGTGACATTGTTCACACTGAAAACCGCTATTTGGTTGTGTATATAAATATTCTTACATGTTATTAGTATAAAGATGAGGCTAGCAGTGTCTATAATGTGAAAAAGTTTTTATTAATAACTGAAATTTGAATAAAATAACTGAGTATGTGATGTATAAACAGGGCAAGTGTGACGTTGGTGATTCGCTTGTAAACAGACGGACACAATCTCAATAATCAGAAGACGTTTTCGGGTACTTGTTTACTTATAAAGGCTCATGACAAGTAATATAATGTGTTATTTTGGTTTCTTTATTTAAAGGTTTATCAACCTTTGTGGGTTATTTAATTTCAAAGCCATTCTTATAGAAGAATTGTAGTACTACTCTTTAAGTCATTGCGAGAGCGATAAGAAGGGATTTCGAACTCGCTAATGCAGCCTTAAACTTTCGCCTCTACGCAACGGGGACATCCCTTATTCTTGAGAGTCTTTTGGAGAAAAGAATAATTAATAAAGTGAGTGTTCTTATGGAAGAGGATGATCCGCAAGAATAGAAATTTTGATTATCTGATTTTTTTTAAAATTGATATCCACAGTTTGTAACGACGTAAACTTAGCTTACTTTCGGAGGCGTGCTTATTATCGTAAGAAATGGAATCGGCTACCTGAGTTCAAATTCAGGATGAAGCATTTTATATTTTTTGTTGGTTGGTTGGTTGGTTGGTATGTCAAGCAATCTTGTATTTATTGAATTCCTTTTTTTTAAGCAATTTTACGGTTTCACGAAACTACTTTTTTCTAGTCAGCAAATTCAGTTTCATTTATTCCTATCAAATATATATAAGTTGCGCAGTTATGTATTTTAAAGATTTCTGATAAAATGCTAATAATTTCTAAGATCTATTTGACGCATAGATGGAACCCTCAAAGGTACTACCATTTCCAGTCAGAATGGCCCGGGAGAAATCGCGATGAATGAGTACTACACACTTCCCACAGCACGAGAACTGGGGCCTCACCATCAGATGTTGTTTAGTGAATCATACCCAGTAAACTTGGTGAATAGATTTTTAGTGACAATAAATATATATATGGGGGGGTCTGTATTTGTGTGTATTTACCTTAACCCTCCACCACCAGTAGGATGTGACACAAGGTCAATGTTTAACAGGTTAGAATTCAGAGTCTCCCTTCCCTTAGACCGATAGTCATGACAAGATTAAAAAGCGCAGTCTACCCGATTTACTCATAAGAGAGAAAATGGTTGGATTCTTTCATTTCTCTGTGGTAGTAGTGGCATGGGAAATACAAACAACGACGTTCAAGATTTGAACTCGATGTGCCGTGTCTATTTCCAGTACAAGCGCCTCATATGTGTGTGTGTGTTTGTGCGTGTTGTGTGTGTGTGTGTGTGTGTGTGTGTGTGTGTGTGTGTGTGTGTGTGTGTGTGTGAATAAAGAAAATTGGGAGGATGTCTATGCTCACGCAGTAACATATCTGACTCACCTAGGGGTCACCTGATGTTCGCGCCCACTGACTTATATCAAGCTGATTGCCTGATCCCATTGGGCACTTTCCCCGGGTAGTATTTGCTTAACAGTGCTGTGTTTATGTATTGGGACCTAAAGCACCCTAAAAAGAGATTGCCGGGAAGTCTAAACATTTTTATAATGAATACCAATTCGTTCGTTGTCCTCCTGAATAAAATGACGTGACAAATTCAACTCAGTGGCACGTCGGATAAATTCATACATAGAGAACGAAAAATTCCAAAAGCAAATCAAAATTTGAATTTACCGCATGCCGAGTACAATGCTGGATTCTCGCAAATCAAGCCAAGCGTAAGTAGGTCCAGCTATAAAATTTTCATAATACGCAAATGCCAAAGCCATTCATCAAATAGGGATATTTAACCCATAAGAAGTGAAATAAGGGAATTGATACCTTCCTTAGGGGTATTAGTTCGAAAGTAAGCGAAATGCCATGATCGGAGTTCGAACTCGTTTACTAAGATGTCGCAATCCGGCACGTCAGCCACTATGCCACGGGGACTTCCTCTCTCGTTCTACAGCTACACTGTAGGTTCAATTCATAATTATATATATATATATATATATGTGTGTGTGTGTGTGTGTGTGTGTGTGTGTGTGTGTGTGTGTGTAGGAGGCGTTTTTGTCGTTATGTTTATCGTCGTAGGAAATGAACCCGGTGAACCGAGATCAAATCCTTGACAAGGTTGTTTACGTTTCACATAGCGTTTATACCCTTTGGAAAGGAATGCATCCAACTATTCTCCGTTCGGTTGTGGATAAAATAGAAGGAAAGAATGGACCTTTTAACCTTGGTATGTCAAACGGTCTAGGAGAAGGAAACTCTGAAATCAAGCCTGTTAAACTCTGCTTGACCTTGTGTGACTGCTCTAGCGAAATGGGTTGATAACTATATATATATATATATATATATATATATATATATATATATATATATAAAGTAAGAGAGACGGAAACAGAGACAAATGTGAAAAAACTAATGCAGCTGCACAGATTTAAATCTATGCGTACAATGATCATGAGCAGAATCAGATAGATTGTTCGCGAACAGACTTAGATATATAGATTGATAGATAGATAGATTTCGAACATTCTAAGAGAGATGAAAAAATGACGTAGGTCTGGTTTATTTGCTTTATGGAATTACGTCCTTATGGGATATCTAATGCTGAAATTTGAATCATTTTTCAAGAGTTTAATTGTAATGATAAATACGTTTTCAATATTCCATGGCTACTTTTTCATTGAGAATTTCATTTGTCGATACTCATTGTTTTATTCACAGTAACATAGTATTAAGTATTCCTATATAATATAAATAATTTGAACGCAGTCGTATTGTTTCATGTATTCCTATGTAATACAAATAATTCATGAAGCTATATAATCCCATGTTCTTATCCCATTTAATAATCATTTCTTTGCACACATTTATATATTTTCAAATATTCCGATATGATACTATTATGTATCAGACAAATATATGGCACATCCTGTTAGATAGGTGTGACGTGGTATGCCACCGAGAGAGGAAAAGTGAGATCAATTCACCTACCCTTCTGTGTTTGAACTAACTGGCCCCAAAGACTGACCGCTAAAAGGGAGATATGAACGAAGGTCAATTCCTCTCAGCCTGTTGAACAAAGTAACGAATCCAGGTCAGAATGAAGGTCAAAAGCTACCCGCACTCCATGACCTATAATCGGTTGGACAAAGAAGGGAATGCAGATTAGTCTAGTAGCATGACCGGAGGAAATAGTGGGAGAAGAAAAAAGCCATATGATTGTCCAAACCCGTTAGCGCCAAAATGATAACTTTTCGTCAGAGGAAATTTGGAAAAGAATCTTTAGTTTGAGGACAGAAGTCGGCGGATAAAGACGCCGGTTTACAGCCAAAACCCCGGGAGGACCCCTTTAAAAGCAAAGAACAGAATCTTTGGACAGAAAGGCACATTCAGCCAGATTCTGGATAATGCCACTCGCCCGTAAAGAAAGGAACCTGAGAACTGGCCTTGTCAAAGATAAGTACCACTTAAACTGTTTTCTTTCTAACCTTCCTAAATATATGAATTATATGTATTCAAAAGAAAAAAGAAAGAGAGAAACAGAATGGATTCTGTTTCATCTACAATAAATTAACAAATGGACTTTGTGTCATCCTCAGCACAGCGACTTAAGCATTTTCTTAAGTAAAAGAAAAAAAAGAAAGAAAGAAAAGATGAGAAAGAAGAAAAGGACTGTAAGAGACATTCGTGTTTAATACTGCCTGCTGGCTTAATATAGCCGGTATCTTAAAAAGAAAAGAGAAAAGAAAAAGGAACTATTTCTTAAACCTTATCATCATTTGTTTTGTTGTCGTCTATTAAAACTTTGTTATATTTTAAATGCACCCTTGTGTTGAAATCTATTGGTTGTGTTATTTCTCTGTCGAATCGCCTTCTTTTGCACATATCTCTTTCAGCTTCGTATCGCTTTCATCAATTCTCGCTAAATGTCTTATGCGCCTTAAAAACATTACAAGGAAATTTTGGAAATTTGACTACAGTGAATAATATTTTGTTTTAACCTAGAAGTCCATGCTTTCCGTTATCCGAGGGGTAGGAAAACGAAGGACTCGGCGGTGTATGTAAAAGTGAACTGGAAACCCCCTCGCCAGCGTCGGAGATCAGTCTAGCCCCAAATTAACCCCCACATTATTTGCCAGTTACCATATACCCGAAAAAGGAGTCTTGACAAGGACTTATTTTGCGAAGGGTCAAGTGCCAGACTGCCCTCGACGTCACATGCGCATAAAATGAACTCCCATCCTGGGATAATTATTTATGCAACGTCACAATGCGACTGTAGAATATACCGACTGAATCTCAGCAGAGAAGTAAGCCCCCACCCTAATGAGTGTCCTAGTTGTGACAATAAACTGCGTCTGATGTTGAGACTAAAGTCCTGTAGCTTGGGGAAATGTGGTGTATACCTTCATTGCCTTTACCCCCAGATGTACTCTGACCCAGATTAACTGTACCTATTAGATGCTATATATGAGTCTAATACAACCGTTCAGTCATTTACTAAGTATTACCATTATTAGTTATTTGAAGCCATATAACTGCGCAACCAGCCCATTAGGTTGACCGTTCGGCAATGGCACCGGAGACCGGAGTTCAATCCCAGTGCGATTCATACCAAAGACTAAAAATGGTACTTACGGATCAAAAGTAAAGTGGAGTAATCCAGGGAATGCAGTAGCGCCCTTCCCTACACCTAGTGAAAAGGGATCCTTCGCGTCTCCCTCGACTACGGTCGCCAAGTTTATTTTTACTTTTTACTAACTTGATGAATATAATTACTGATCCTAAATAGCAATACTTTGAACCACTTTCCTGTTTGGAAGCAAATGATTAATTTAAAATTAAATCATTAGATATAGGCAGAAATACTTCCAACCATCTGTGTGCAAACAAATTGTTATCAGTAAAAAGGATCATTTGTATTAGAAAGGAATACTTGAAACCATTTAATTGTGTGTAAACAAATGAGCTGTAGTGACAAGTTTTAAAATTTAGTAACTAGCTAAAAAATCATATATTTATAAAACCGGATTTGGCATCAAATAACTCAAACGGGCTGAGATGCCATGAAACACAAATCAACCAACTATGTAATTTAAAATATTTCAAGTAAATAGTAATAATCATTATTTTTAAAAAATCATATCTTCAAGTAATCATTCTTATTTCAAATAATTTTCACACAGATATATAGTTGTTGTGTTCTGGTTAGTGAACACGAGTAGTAGTAATAATAAGACAAGCCACGATATGTGAGGTAAATAGTTATATTTACAGGAAAGAGTATTTATCAGAGAGAGACTGTTGGTAATAAGAACATAGGATTAGTGATAGACTAATGATATACTTCAACAATAGGAACGGCTCTTCTGGTCTAACTAGTAGGCTTATTCCCAGACTGATCTCCGCTACTCCCATATATGGCAGATGGAACAGCTCATTATGCTGAAAAGGTAGGTGATACCCAACAATAGTATTAATTATTCCTATCCAATTCTAATAATTTTGAAAAGATCTATTTGATCCATAGGTGGGGAACTAAAGGATCGTAGTAATACTAGTTACATTTGTAAATCTTTTTCATCCCTTTCTCTTTTCTTTTTATTCCAACTCTTACTTCTCTTTTCCAATTTTATTTCCTTTCTTTATTTCTATGCTTTCTAGATGATACTAAACTGCATCTGAAGGTGAGGCTCTTCTGGAGATATGAGGAATGTGGAGTACGCCTATCAATAAATCGCAAGTCGATAATTATTCATATTCGATAGGGCTGTGTGAAAAAATTGAAACTTTTTAATTGTGTGCCAGCAAATGATTACTATTAAGTCGAAATAATCATTTGAAAAGATTATTAGAGAGGAAAACTTGAGTCCATACAACTGTGAACAAATTATTTGTACCAGACAGAAATACTTGATACCATAATTTCATGCTAAAAACTCTTAAAAACAACTGCACAAAAACATGTGAATATAAATTTGACATGAACGCGATTCCCAAACTTCTTGGCATAAAACAACCCTAAACGGATTGACATGCTGTTAAACCCAATCCCTTTGTCTCCCTCCTCTTCAAACCCCTTTATCCCTCCATACCTCCCTCTCTCTCTCTCTCTCTCTCTCTCTCTCTCTCTCTCTCTGAATCTGCTGCCATTCCTGAATCAACACCCTCCTGTTTATATTCTCTACTTTTATTAACAAACACCCCTTGTACTTGGTCTTCTTAAGATCCCTTCCTCCTTATTTGAAATTAAGAAGACATAGCGGAGAATCCTCGCCTCCCCGCTAATTTTCCTAATTGCTTAAGCTTTTCCACTTGCACATCCTCTATTTTCAGTCCCACGTTTTAATGTGCTGATTAGATTTCCCTCCGATTCTCACCTGTTCACCTTTACTTATTTCCCTTTAATTCTTCATCTCTTTGCCACCTTTAAACTCGAAACTCGAAATCACCAAGTAATGTGATCACGAGGTTTCACTTCTGCCTATGACAACTATTAAAGCCAGTCGGCTTATCTGATAAAGGCGCTATTTAATTTAAGCGAAAGAAAATGCTAGTCAGATTCAGAGGGCACGATACTCTAATGAGAAAGATAGCTATCGGGACCACGTTGAGGAGCAATTTTCCCTACATTAACGTAAGTTAGATTCTCACTGCCTCTTACTTTTAGCGTGAGTGTCACACAAAGCTAAAAATCTTAAAAGGAATCTGATGCGAACGTATACGTTCCTAGTTACCTCAAGCGCCCCCTTGTGGATTAGCCTGTAAGCTAGCTAGTCTCGTAAACCACTACTACTGAGAAAATTCAGTTCTGCTTAGTGTACTATATTTATAGAATTGCGACGCAGTAGACCAAATGAATATAGATTAGACTCTCCGTCGTGCAACTAAGGTTAGTAAAGTAGATTTTCATAGTAGGTTCAATCTTTCGTAGATAACTTTTTTGTTTCTTCTTCTTTATTCTAATTGCATATAAAACTTCTTGGGTTAATTCATACCTAAGCCTTCTTTATATATCAACGGCAGTAGTACTATCTAAACTATATCTGGAAGGATATAAATGGGTTCTTATCTAGCCATAATGCCTGCGGATTCACGCCATTTGTGTTTGATGAAGCTTAACTTAGTAAATCGTTTAATGTAAAAAGCAAAGTTTGTTTTTTTTTTTGTATTGGCATCTTTATTCATCTATTCGTAACTACTATTCGGTTGAGGGGAATCTATGCAGCTGGTCAGTGGCCTCAAAGTAAACAGGATCGAACACCAGTTACGATATTACGTTTACTTTCGGACTAATACCTCTGGGAATGATATCAAACCTATTTTCCTCCCAGTAATCGGTTAATAGTATCACTGCTGTTCTTCAAAGCTGGTTGGTTGATTGGGTTTTATGGCATATCAGACTTTGTAAGTTATTTAATTCCAAATCCTGTTTGTGCATGTATATTTCAAATGTATATGATTTGTAAACAAATAGTTTGTAGGTAATATTTACACAAGTTAGAATTCATTTATTTGCCCGCAGTTAAATGAATTCAAGTATTAGTTTCTAACATTAATTCTATTTACTGTTAATCATTTGTTTGCGCACAGTTGAATAGTTTTATATATTACCATCTGTAACTGATAGTTTTATTTACCGAAGGTTTAGTGCTTTCAAATATTGCTATTGTCACTTTGCCGTCAAGTAAACATAAAATGACGTGTATAACTTCTGTATGGAGCATTAATAAAGATGAAATAGATTGGCGATGAACCTATACATGTATATACTTAATTGGTCCTCACCTCTGTTGGGTCGTTGTTTCTTTTTCTTTCTTTTTGTTCTTTTTCTTTTGGAAGTAGATTTTTAAAGACACGGGAATGTTACTGCGAAAGTCGTCAGCAATTGCGTAGTATTTCCACCCACGTAAGTTCCCCTACCTAAACTCTGTATTTCTTACCTCAGGGTAGTAATGATTTGAATGGCACGCACTAAACACGAGAGCAAGAGAGTCTGAACTGGCATTTAAAGAGTGAACGGAACATGAGACTCTAATTGAAGATAGGCACGAACTGTGAGATCTAAGTCAGTTTCAGAGAGGAACTCAAGACGGTAGGTCTAGACAAAATTGTCTCCTACCTACGAGAAGGAGATATTTTGTTCCTCTCGTGGTGAAAAGGCGATTTATCACAGCACATATTCTCACTCCGAATTCGTAACATAAAGCGAAGTTGTCGTCTTGAGAATAATCTTTATGTAAGATAATTGGTGATGATGGAGATTGTGAAAAATCAAACTGAAGGAAAAGAGGATTATTCATATTTCTATAGCAAGGGGGCCGGAATTCATTCTTTGAAAGGTACCGGATGATTACATGGGAAGAGCAGCTGGAAATCATCGGAATCTTTGAAGAGGGAATTTTACACCCTGAAGTCTACCAGACCGAGATGATTCTGAAAAAAAAATCCCATATTTGAATATCAAATCCTCGCAGCTGTCTACAAAAGAAAGCCGTTAGAGAAACATTACTGTTGGTATGGCAGAACTGTTAATGGTAAACTAAATATGGGGTAAATAAGATAATCTACCGATGTTGAACATTCTAATTAGAAGATATATATGTACATATATAAAAAGAAAAAGGAGCATATAAGTGATGCTGAAGAAAGTTGAAGTGCGAAAAAATGGAAAAACGGAAAAGTAAAAAAGAAAGAAAAAGAAAGAGCGAAATGTTTGAAAAAGACTCATTATTTTATTATTTCTTTATTTTTAGAAATAAACTTTTGTTATATTTTGACCTTCGACCCAGCCCAAAAATGCTATTCCAATGTGATGCACCGGAAGGAAGTGACACATTCCAAATGCCAGTAATCGAAAGAGATCGCGTGGGCGGATTAAGGCTTATAATATGGGACAAGGTGAAGGTCCCACGGTGCCACTACAGTGATGCACCGGAAGAGAGTGACCTGTGAACTGCATGACATTTATTTCCGCTTGATGACGATTAAACATTCGATTTCAAAGATCCAGTGGGCGATCGTGTGGGCGTTGAATTATTATATAATTGAGTTGAGTTGGGTGCCTAAGCAGTTGCCAGTATAATTCCAGCCAGCTAGAGACCAGATGTGGTAGGGAAAGCAACACCCGACCGAGGGGGCCCACGGAACCCAATACCTTTTCTCACCAGATCACAATACACATATTTTGTCCAGTCATCTGGAGAACAAAATATTTGTTCTGTTGGACTCCTAAATATGGACTCTCCTTTATTAGTGGACGCAGGGGAATTCGCTCTCTTGGAATCGAAGTTTCAGACCGTTAGGACATAGAATTATTGGCTCCTAACGCCGACCACCAAAAAGGCAGAAAATATCCCCCCAACTAATGGGAAGGTGTCATATTCCTTGGACTATCAGACAACAATAACCCTATCAATTCCTTTAGAATCTTCCTTGTTGTTTTGTTGTCTAACACTAGGCCAACTCATTTCTCAAGTAGACAAGGATCCCCTATTTAACAACTTCAGAAGATAGAAATATATTCTGACATCATTATTCTTTCTATTTATATGGTTTGCGATCTTAGAGAATAGTGATAGGGACTATAAGGGGAAAATCTTCCCGCGTGCGTTGAGGAACTTAACTGTCCCCTCTCCCTATAATAAACCACACAAGCCATAACACTGTGTAACCCTAACAATTCAACAGCCACTTGTTTGCACAGTTAAATGATCGAAGAGTTCTATTTGACCCATAGATGGTACCCTATCAGATACGACTGATCCGGGTCAGAGTGGACGAGGGAGCTATGGCAATGAAGGATACTCCATATTCTCCGAAGTCCCACAACTCGAACCTTACCATCAGATACTGTTCTATGTCATACACAGGCCCCTTTTTTGGTGGACATTATCTTCCTATAGAGATGCAGTCTATATATTCTGCCGCTCCAGGCAACTGGGCTGTCTACAAGGATGGTTTTAGCATTAAATAACCTATGAGGGTTGATAAGCCATAAAGCAAAGAAACCAAACCAATCTACTAGGATGAGAGTATAGTATCTGTACTATGATAACACTGAAAGATATAGATCTAGCATCAACAGACTGATATAGCTACACAAGTTGGTATGAACAGATTGATATCGATGTGTGGATAGAATGGTCACAAGCAGAATTTGGTAGATACGTGGTGCCTTCAATAAGTTTCCAGAGTTTTTTGTATCAGCATTTAAAATTGTCGTAGACTCTTGAAAATTCAATATGTTATTGCTATACATCTTATGAGATGACTGACGAATTTTTATGATTTCAAGTTCAAATAAACAGCTACAGCAGGGATTGGAATACACCCTACTAAAGCCTGACTTTCACAGCTGGTGAATTTCAAAAATGCAATCTGGACTTTAGAAGAACGATATGCAATAAAATTCTGTTTTAAACTTGGAAAAAATGCCATGCGATGAAAGCTGATCTACTGCTATGATCCAGAGACCAAGAGACAGACTTCCCAGTGGAAGTATGCTGGCTGTCCCAGACACAAGAAGGCCAGACAGAGCAAATCCACCCACAAATTTTGATGATCCCTTTCTTTGACTGCACTGGCAGGATCTACATGCACTGGGTTCCCACTGGACAGACAGTCAACAAGGAATAATGTGTTGAGGTTTTAAGAGAGTTCACACTAGAGGACTTCCATGGGGCCTTCCAGAAGTTGTTGGAATGGTACAATAAGTGCATTGCAGCCGGAGGAGATTACTTCGACGGGGACTAGAGTGTCATGTGTGTACTATCAATAAAAGTGCCCATACGAAAAAAGTCTGGAAACTTATTTAATGATCCTCATAGATAGATAGATAATTTTCAAAGACATTGAGATAGCTCATCAGATGGCTTAGATTTGGTTTATAAACTTTATGACATAGCAACTCCTTATAGGAGTATATTTAATATCGAATTTTATTGATATTTTAAATGTCTTATTTTGATCATAACTAAATGTTTAATGTTCCGTTGCATTTTTTTTTAATTTGTCAATTATAGTTTGTTAGCACACAGTTATATGTTTTCAAGTATTATTATCTAATAGTAATAATTCAAGCAGCTACATAATTCAAATAATAATTCTTATTCAATGTAGGGAAGAATTGGTGTATCTGTTTCCTTCCCACTACCAACTTGAAATCAATCAGCCACCAGCGCTCGCGACTTCTATCCCCGAGACAACAACAGTACTGGTGAAAATTCCCCTTTTTTTTTAAACGAAAATAGTTATTTCCTCGAATATCAAAACTTACAATATTTCCTCAAAAGTAAATACATAATTAGAAGAATTCCATGTAAAAGTGTGAGAGGTGGGTTCAAAAAGTGTCGAATCTAAAACCGTGTTTACCAAATGAAGAATAAATGAAAATCAATTCTTTAATTTTTACGAAATAGTCTCATTGATTTATTAATTGATTGATTTTAACATGTCAGCCCTTCTGAGGTTATTTTATACCAAAAAATTTGGGAATCTCGTACATTATACGTTTATATTTATGTTTTTTGTGTAGTGATTTTTAAACGATTATATGATATCAAGTATTCTTTACTTACACAAATAATTTACACATTCTTGTATGATTTTAAGTATTCTTATCTAACACTAATATTTTTAAACAATTATATTGTTTCAAGTTACTATTTCTATTTAATAATAATCATGTGTTTGTAAACAGTTATATGACTTCAAGTAACTTATAATAATAATTCATAGTAAAGAATTATAGCTACAAATGAGTAAAGTTGGCGACCTTAGTCGAGGGGGACTCGAAGGCTCCCTTTTCAATAGCTACAACACCGAGGTGTAGGGGAGGGCGCAACTCCTTTCCCTGGATTGCTCCACTTTATCCTAACCCTTATAATGCTGAATATTAAGCAAGGCGGCATCAAGTACCATTTTTTTATTCGTTAAGTATGATTCGACCTGGGGTTGAACTCCGGTCTCACAGACCATTGGCAAACACTCTACTCATTAGGTCAACAAACTTAAACAGATTGTCTCAATCTTTTCTATTTATTTAAAGTTAAGCGAATGAAATGAAATCTTTTGCCACGTAGTTACAGTTTCAAGTAACTATACTTATTTGATAATCATTTGTTTGTACACAGTTATATATTTTCAAGTTTTACGAACTAATATTAATCTCTTTCACAAAACTATATCATTTCAAGTATTTCAAGCAATTATATGATTTCAAGTGACTAATGATGATAAGTTTGCAAATTATTATTTGATAACACTAATCTTTTTTTTCTTAAAAGTCTGACTTTCTAGAAGAAAATGTTTGCCATGCTTTTTTTGCTCATTTTCTTCACAAAATAGAACGTGCTTTTTTATGATGGAAAGATGAAACAGGATGTCAGAGTTTTAGTAGGCCACACATTATAATTTATTCCAAGCTGTGGTTGTGTTGGTACAACCGTATTGTTGCACTATCTGGACTCTAAAGGAAACGCTTCAAGAAAAAGCAAAATGGAAACTTCATAAGACAGCAACGTACGTTCTTGAAAAAATCCTGTAAACAGCACCCCGCAAAACAGTAGCTATACGGCCACTTGCCTCCTATCTCACAAACCATAAAAGTAAGACGAATAAGACATGTTAAGCATGACTGGAGAAGTAAAGACGATCTCAAAAGCAACGTTCTCTCATAGACTCCTTCACATGGCTAACCAGCAAATACTAACGTCAGCTCTGTGTGTACACGAAATGGACTTGCTTGGAACGAGAGACGATAGGGATGGATGGTGAGGGAAAGAGATAGATAGTCAAGGGACACCATACTATCGGTATGACTTCATTTTGATTATATATATTTATATTTATGTTTATATATCATAAGTAAATATATATTTGTTTTAGATGTATCTAATAGCATGGAAGCTTGTCAGCGACCATAGGTTTCATGCCGTCTTATAAACGACAATCATCAGACAGAGAAAAAAATAGTAATAATAGATCTTGAGCACTCTCCAAATTATACTGCATTTGGTCTGCCACAAACCCACGAAGTCAGATAGTGACAACCAACACTGTTATTATATATATATGTATATATAGATAGATAGATAGATAGATAGATAGAGAGTGAGAGTGAGTGAGAGAGAAAGACTGAGAGACAAAGAGAGGAGTGTATATTGAGGCAACAAGTTATTATTCAGGCAAGTTTTGTTAAAGACGATGAAACACTGTTTATTATTTTTAATTTTATTTTTTTCAAGACTCCTTGTTATTTTTCTAATTTCGGGATCTAGATGGTAAAGGAATTTTCCTATATCTTCTACCCAAGCACTTTCGACCATATTTTTGGTCGTCTTCAGGAGTAGTGTAGTTTTTAGTTGACTGTAGAGTTTTTACTGTTTTAATTATTTGCTAATACAACTGAATTGTTTTTAACCCAAGATGACACCCTATAAGAAATACAACTTTCTCATAAAAGCAAAAAGATAAAATAAACAAAGTAAACGAACAAGATTAACATTGACATGAGAATTTCATGATTTTTTAAGAATATTTCTTTTTCGGTCTTCAGCAATGTTTAAATGGTTTGCGTCATTTAATTACATTTAAACAACGGGAAGAGAAACAGGCAATAATATTACCAACCAAATGGCATCCATGAAACCCACAATCAGAAGCCGAGATGAACTCATTAGCGCGGTTTTATTACAGACTCCTACATATGATGAACACACCAGACTTAGTGCGGGCATTTGTTACCGTCTAGTATACCTTCCAAGAGCGATGGTCGATAATAACGGCTAAAAAGAGAGAGAGTGTGTGTGAGAGAGGGAGAGAGAGTGTGTGTATGTGAGAGAGAGAGAGAGAGAGACAGGGAGAGAGAGTCAAGAAACTCAGCAACATTTGATGTTGATATGGTATCCCGTATTCCTATCTAATACAAATAACCTTTTTGCTATTTGAAATATTTATTCCAGTGAGTTTTCCTTTGATCAGATCAATTCTGAAATGTTTTTAATATGGAGCGAAGCAGTCCTTTTATTTTTATTTTATCGTCCTCCACACCCACAAATTTTACCTATAAGATGAATTTTCAATTAAGAAAACAAGAAAATGTCACGAAGATCTAGGACAAGTGAGAATAGAGACGTCTGCCCTTTTATGATGCTGCGCTTCGACAAAACTTTTCTTTCAATAAGTACTGATACTGGTTTCTTCTTTCTCAAACTGCCACTGACTCGTCTAGACGGTGGTTTATACATTATCACTTTAATGTATTAGTTACTTAGCTACGCACGCATCTTTAGCAGGATTTAAAATTTTAGAATATAAAAAAATGTAAAGTTTTAGCTCATTAGTTATATCGCACCATGAATTGACGATTTTTTAATTTAGATATTCTTTTATTCTGTTTTTACTTTTAAAGAATTCATAAACAGGGTGCCACAGAAATACCTCCCACATTTAAGATTGTTATCTGTTTGATGCAAGTGAACTTTGGTAAGTGGTAATGGTAGCTCCATCTAGCTAATCTCTTACTTTTTATTTTTCAGATTTGATCAGCAACGATCATATTTCGAATTGGTGTTAAAACGTTTTTTTAAGACTGGTGAAACTGTAATTGCTGCACAAAGAGCTGTTCGCGCTCATTTCATGTTTCGTCAGAATGATGCTGTTCCGGATAGAAAATCTATTAGGCTCTGGGTTGAAACTTCTCTCCTGAATTGCATCATTCCGATGTAACATGAAATAAGTATGAAAAGCTCTTTGAGTAGCAATTACAGATTCGCCCGTCTTTAAAACTTTTAACTGTGCATGAGTCCAATATATGATTATAATTGATCATATCTGAAAAAGAAAGATAAGACATTGGCGAGATCAGACTATCATTTTTACTTGTTTAAGTCTACTTGCACCAGAGAGATAAAATGAAATCTGAGTGAATTATTTCTGTTGCATAGTTGACTTTTTAAAATGATAACTGTCTTCATTTGTATATATCATATTTTATGTACTCTACAAAATAATCAATGGATTTACATAAAAGCTGTTACGACAATCTGAAGTCTGATTATAGACATATTGAGGTCAGAATTTGAAACATAACCAGTTTATGATAGAGAACTGCACTGCATGAATATACAAGGACAAAGTTATTTTTAATCCCTATTAACAGTCTAATGAGGATGTCGGAATATATCAAGCTTCCTTTTATAATAATATATAATTCAGGCGTTGCTTAAGTTCAGAATCCCCAGGACCTTGATTATCACGCTTTATACGCCGTGTGCTCTTCGAAAAAAGACTAATGCGGAGCATCACACCCAAAAGTTTAGTTTTGCTTCCTTTCTTTAATGGCATATGAACCTTCGTGGGTTATTTAATGTTAAAGCCATCTTCGTAGAAAAATAGTTGTTATACTATTTGACCCATAGCTGGGGAGAGAATAAGGGAGCATCAGTCCAAAAGTAAACGTAATTCCACGACAAGAATTTAATGTTCTCTTGTTAAGATGTTACAGTCCAGTAATTCAGCCAAAACATTGTAGGAACTCACACATATACACGCATGCGCTCACAACCAAAGAGAACATGGTTGAAGTTGCCCTCTCGGCCGAGGCTGTAGAGTACACCGACTACTTCTCTGCAGAGGGATAAGACTCCCCCTATCGAGTGTCCTAATTATGACACTAAACAATCTGATGGTGAGGTTGCAGTAATGCCGGAGCTTTGGGGAATATGGAGTCCCCTTTCATGGCCATCGTCCCAAGGTCCACTCTGGCTCGGAGTTGGAGCACCTGATAGAACTCAACTGCGTACTTATGCTAAACTGAATTGTTTGAAATGTAACTGTTTGAGTATGCTTTACTGGATTGTTTGAAATACAACTGTTTTTGATATGGAAACTCTACTTACGCTAAACTGAATTATTTGAATTAGAACTGTCTCACTAAACTGAATAGCTTAAAATAGAAATGTTTTTGACAATTAAACTGTGTACTTATGCTAAACTGAATTGTTTGAAATAAAACAGTTAATTAGTATAAAAATGGATTTGACATTAAATAATCTACAAAGGTTGATATGCCATAAAACCCAAACATACAAACAAATATGGTTGAAGAAGATGAACTAATTCACTGTCACTACTACTAGCCATGCAATTTTACCATCGATTTAAAAGAACCTGAATGTCGAGCAGATGTGATCCAATTGTTAACAGGGTTATTGTCAGAATAATGTTTTTAGAATCCTTCTTTCATCGGCTCGATTCGCTTGGATAAAATGATCGAGCAGCTCATCATTTTGTACCTTGACAACTATGTTGAATTTGTCTTATCTCTCACATAACATTCGCCGAGACTAAAGAATATTACACATCGCCTACCCGTGCTCTCAGCTTCTGTTCAGTCTGTGTATATGATCAGGAAGAGCTGATGGGTATCAATGGATGCAATCTTCACCACTTAAAGGAATTCGCTAATACACCTCTGCTCTGTATGCATTCTGTACAGTAGCTCAACTTTTATCAATAACAAGGCAAAACAAAATTATGAGTTAGTGTTAAGGATTAACTTCTACTGTTATACAACCAATATCCGGATTTTGACGCCTTTGACCAACATGATAAAATAGCAGTCATTAATTTCGGAGAGACCACTTCAAGCGCAGCGGACAGTTTCTTGTATATCACTGGTTAAAACATACAGCCAAAGAGAGTGAGTGTAAGAAGAATATCATTTTGCACCAGAAAACCTATTCTATCGCAGTTGTAGTTTCCTTGGAAATGAACTGTAATCATGAATTTCAGAGAATAACTTGTATATCAAACTAAAATATTAAATTCTTCAGTGCGATTTTTAGATTAATTCTTTTGACTATTCTCAAGTTGACAGATACTGTTCTCTCCTATTACAATATTAAAGCCAATCTTTGGTGCTCTGTTAGTATATCCTAGTTTTGATATTGATTATAATAATTTTATTATTATCATCATTATTTCTATTTTACTGCATGCCAGTTTTTTACACCAGAGTTAGATGATGGTCTTTCACTGGAGTCTACGTGATAGCAAGTCTCCTCAGGTCTCCAGGAATCCTCTCAGAATTTTAACTAATCTCAGCAATGCTTGTTCTTTGATTTCCAATTCTTCAAGTTCCCTTTCTACGCCTTTGACGACCGTTCCAAGTGCACCAACTATAGTTGGTATCACCATCACCCTCATGTTCCACTGCTTCTTTTAGTTCTCTAGTGAAGTCAAAGTACTTGCCTCTCTTTTCGTTTTTTTTTCTCTTTGTTTTCATTTAAATAGGACGGCAAAGTTTTTTTTTAATTTTGTTATCACTAGATATGGTCTTCTTCCTGTCGGGATTAGAGGAGCCGTTAGTATCTCAAAAGCCCTGAGATTATACGTCTCATTCTCTAGAATGGATTCTGCTTTGGACATATACCATTTGGTAGTATGGTCAAATTTAAATTTCTTGCACAATTCCCTGTGGATCACTTTCAACATGTAGTCATGCCTAGCCTTACGGACCTTTTGCCTTAGTTTTTTTTTTTTTACATTCGCTTACAAGGTGATTAATCGTTTTGTCTTTGCAAACACATAATCTGCATTTACAATTCCATTGCGTATCATTGATTTTCGCTTTAATATAATTGGTCCTTACGGCGTTGTTTCGCGCTGCTATTAAAGAGATTCAGTTTCTCTCTTAAGGGGTCCCTGTCCTAGCCATGTCCTGGTTTTCTAACGTGAGATTTCGCTAATTCGGTGTTTAAAATATCGATAAAGTCGTTTTTCTTACCACTTCTGTTTCCTGAATTTTATTGGAGCTCTGTTTGTCCCTATGTTGTCAGTGCTGATACTGGTCGCTGTAATGAGTCTTTCGTTGATCTTTTTTAATGTAGTCATTGACACTTTATATTGATGCATCTATGCAACCTTCAATGTTGGTGAGTATGCGTTCTCTTTCATTTTTGACACATGTAGGTTTTCTATGTCATCTTTCGGATAGAAGGCATTATTATTATCATTATTATTATTTACTCATTTGAGTTTTTCACATCAGTTTTTGCTGATGGTCTTTCCCTGGAGTTTGAATGACAACAAGTCTCTTCAAGTCTCCAGGACTCTACTCTGTATTCTGGCCGTTCTCAATAATACTGTAGTTTGGATGGTCTCCACTCGCCCTCCAACTTCCAAGTCCTCCAGTCCCTTAAATAATCCTTTGGTGACTGTACCAAAAGCACCAATCACAATTGGTATAATTGTCACCTTCATGTTCCATAGTTTTTTCAATTTCCTTGAAGGGTCGAGGTATTTATCCTTCTTTTCTCATTTGTTTTTTTCTATGGTCAGCCGAGACAGCAAAGTCAACAATTTTGCAAGTTCCTTTTTTTTTTGTTGATTATTATAAGGTCTGGTCTTCTAGCAGAGTATTATTATTAATTATATTATTATTATCATTTCTTCCTTGAGAGTTTAGACCATCAGCTAACGCTGATGGGCTTTCACTAAAGTTTAAGTGACCAGAGTTTAAGTGACCAGAGTTCTCAAGTGTCCAGAACTCTTATAAGTATACTGGCAGATCTCAATAATGCAGTAGTTTGGGTGGTTTCCACTCGTCCCCCAACCTCCAAATCCTCCACCCTCCAAGTCCTCCAGTCCCATTAATAATCCTTTGGTGACTGTACCAAAAGTACCAATTACCTTTAATATAAACATCACTTTTATGTTCCACAGTTTTTTCAATTCCTTGGCAAGGTCGTGGTATTTATCCTTCTTTTCACTTACTTTCGATTTTACTCTGTGGTCAACCGGCACAGCGAAGTCCGCAATTCTGCAAGTTCTCTCTTTTTCGTTGATTATTAAAAGGTCTGGTCGATAGGCCGAGATTAGACGATCCGTTTGTTTGTATGATAAAATCCCATAGGAGTTTGTGTGTGTCATTCTCCTGGACAGTTGCTGGGTTGTGCATATACCATTTGTTCTATGGTCGAATTTCAATTTCTTGCACAATTCCCATAATTTTGATTATTTTTATTTTTTTACTCATTAGAGTTTTTCACATCAGCGTTAACTGATGGTTTTTCACTGGAGTCTGAGTGACAGTAAGTCTCCTCAAGTCTCCAGGACTCGTCTCAGGATTCTGGTCGTTCTCATCAATGCTGTCGTTTGGATAGTCTCTACCCGTCCGCCAACTTCCAAGTCCTCCCGGCCTTTTAATAATCCTTTAGTTATGGTGCCTAAAGTACCAATCGTTACCTTCTTGTTCCACAGTTTTTTCAATTTTCTAGCAAGGTCCAGGTACTTATCCTTCTTTTCCCTTTCCTTCAGATTTATTCTGTGGTCCGCCGGGACAGTAAAGTCGACAATTCTGCAAATTCTCTTTTTTTATTATTATTATAAGGTTTGGTTTTCTGGCCGGAATTCCGATGTTTTTACGTCAGTTGTAACTGGTGGTTTTCACTGAAATCTGAGTGACACCAAATTTCCTCAAATCTCCTCAGGCCTGTCGGCTGACACTGTACAATACGCTGAATGCGCCCATGCATATAAGTAAGGCCCCCCACCTCAACGAGTATTGAGGATATGACATTAATCCATCAAATAGTGAGGTTCCAGTCATGGCTATGAAGGAGTACTGCACATTCTCTAAAGCTTCGTGATCTTTAGAGAATGTGCTGTACTCCTTTATTGCTGTTCTTCCTAGGTCCACTCTGATCCGAAATGGTAGAACCTACCGGTCAAATAGAAATATTCAGTCCTTTACAACGAATTTCATTAATATTAAATAGAATTACTAGCATTAAATACCAATAACTCTTTAATCATTTACTATGCTTGAAACTAATAAATGATTAATGTTAAACTGAATTATTAATGTTAATACTTGAAACCATTTAACAGTGTGGAAATGAATGAATAACGTTGAATAGAATGAATGGTGTGAGATAGCAATACTTAAAACCATCCTGATTCCTGGGTATGAGATTAAACTGCATATGATGGCGAGGTATAAGTTTTGGAGTTTGGGAAATGTAAAATGCCCTTAATTACTATTACTCTCAGGTTCACTGTGTGCCGGTGTAATAGTATCTGTTATGGTCTCATCTATGGGTAAAATAGAACTATTCAGTCTTTTACTAGGAATTATTAATATTCGATAGGATTATTAGTGTTAAAAGCGATACTTGAAACCATTTAGCATTTTGCAAATAAATTATTTACCTTTAATAGAATTATTAGTGTTCACAATGCTTGAAGAATTATTAGTGTTAGATAACTATGCTTACAATCATTTAACTGAGTCGAAATTGAACTATTAGTTTTATATAGCAATACTTGAAACCATTTAACTGTGTGCAAACGAATAATTGATAATAATAATGTCAAATAGAATTATCTAATGTTGGATAACAGTACTTGAAATCATTTAATCGTGAGCAAACAAATAACTTCCGGCTCGTTTAAAAATAATGTTACCTACAAATAATCCGCTTACACACACACACACACACACACATTATATATATATATATATATATATATATATATATATATATATATATATATATATAAAGAGGATTTCGCATTAAATAACCCATAAGAATGACACATACAACCAAACCAAACCTAATTAAATCAAATCTCAGGGACAAGCTGATCTTAACAGTGCTGTGGTCTGGATAGTTTCCATTCTGATTCCGATCCCCGATTCCCTCAGTATTCTTTTCAAATACTTGGTAACCGTTCTAAGTGCACCAACTACATTTGGTATAACAGATATCTGCTCTTTTCCTCACTGACGTAGATTGACGACCCAAGTGAACTTTGATGAAAATGATAATATTACTACTGGCGAGTTTTTCACACGAGAATCAGCTGATGGTTTTCACTCGAGTCTGAGTGACAATGTTGTATATTGTCCTTTAATTGAGCCTCCAGTCAGAGATGTACCTGCATAAATAAGTGGAAGATTACGTGATCTAATCGGAAGTGGTAGGCGTTATGAAATAATATATGCAGATGCTTGATGTATTTAGAGTCAGTGAGGGCCGAGTCAGTGCCAGCTTGTAGTTACTGAGATCACCCCGCAGGGGGCCTGTGACCCGCATCAGGCCTCCGGTTGAACAACCCCATTAGAAAAGCAGAAGAAGCGCTAAGTGTGGTCTTGAAGATTACACAGCATGCAATGGTCAAGCGAAGATAAAGTTATGGGTAAATATAGCAATCTGTCTTAGTCCGTCTCCCTGTCCCCGTCTGTCACTCACACACTACAGAAGCTTCAACCCCTTACGAAAGAATAAAAAACGTATATATTCTTATAAAAAAAGTGTTGGCCTACATCCCTCATTTTGGCTATACAACAACAGAAAGTCTCCTCAAGTCTCCAAGACTCTTCTTAGTATTCTGACTGACCTCTAAAGCCCCTCTTCCGATTTCAAAATCCTCCAGCCCCCTTACCAAATGCACCAATTACAATTGGTATCATCGTCACCTTCATGTTCCATAGCTTTTTCTTTACATCTTTGATAAGTTCCCAGTACAAGTCTCTCTATTCGTTTTTTTTTAATCTTCACCCGGTGGTCCGCCAGAACGGTAAAGTCTACTATTTGGTAGATTTTCTTTTTGCTTTTTATCATTATTATTATTATTATTGATGCGACCACAGAAAATTTAAAAAAATAAATGATACTATCATCAAAATCTTTAAAAGACAACAAACGTGGACACGAGATATCAGGAAAAGCAATTAAAGATGTTCACTTAGTTTTGATTGCTCTATCAATGTATTTCCTATAACCAGGGAGAGTGTCTGTGGAGTAGTTGCTGAACGTGCTGGACTATGATATCGTAGAAAGTTCGTTTAAAGTCTAGTTGCACTATTACATTCACTTTCAGACTCGTATCCTTAAGACAAGTATGAACCGCCTTATATTCACCGCCAGCTATAGGTTTAAATATTACCACAACTGTTCTTCTACGAAGATGATTTTGGCATTAAATAACCTACGATAGTCGATATGCCATAAAACAAAGAAACCAAACTAGAAGAAACTGTTTCAGTCTCCTCGGAAAAAAGTTGGTGGAATTACTTTTGGAACACTACTTGTATATTAAACTAAAATATTAAATGTTTCACCGAGATTTTCAGATTACTTAGTTTGACTTTTCTCAAGGTGACTGATATCGATCTGTCTTATTGCAATATTCAAGCAAGTCTCGGCCTTTTCAGTTAAGTTTTTGTTTGTGGTAGGATTTATTCCTCTAGTTCGGCGAATTAAACAGTCTGTGGTTCGCAACATGTTGCTTTGTCACTTTATTTGGGTTTTGTCATGAATCTACTTTGATTAAGTATTACAAACGTTAGTAGATCTAATAAAAGAAAATGGTTTCACATTTTAAAAAACGGCAAGAAGTAGACGATATCCAGCAAAACCAGTCACTGATAGAGACTACGCAAACGCTTCTTGTAAATACTTATGCCTAAGCTGATTCTCTACTGCATAGCTTGGAACAAGCATCAGTTGGCATTAGCCTCACCTCAGATTAAACAGAATTCTTGTGCTTTAAACAAAATAGAGCCATCTCCCCTTTAAGTGGTAAGCCTCTGAATTTTCTATGCCAGCTCGCATTGCTCGGCAGCAGTGTCTCATCTATTGAAAGTGGTGTCAACATACGAATAGGGCCAACGTGGACTTCTATGGATAGGTTGTCAATCATATGAAAATCTGATTTCTCAATAAAATAAAATGCGATCTTTTCCAAGCTGTGGCCGTGTCAGTACTACTGTAGAGATACGCCACCTGCACACTAATGATACGCTCAAAGTAACATCTTGATAGGGGAACTACACCAGAATGCTATTTTGAATAAATCCTGGAAGTAGAATCACACAAAGTAGCAGTTATATGGCTACGTGCCTCCCATCTCAAAATCTATTTAAGGAAGACAAGCAAGACAGTAAATATTTACATAGCTGTGCAGACACTGGATGTAGTCTAAAAGACCTACCAGGAACGACGAACGATAGGGATGAATGGCGTAAGAGTGTCAAGGGACTCAGTCCTATTTGTCACTTCAAGATTCGTAGGTTATTTAATGCCAAAGCCATCTTTTCAGAATAAAAGGAGTAATATTTAACCTACAAACGAGCAGCAGCAAGCATAGGCCTCTATGTTAATGCACACAAAACGGAATATATGTGCTATAATCAAACGGGGGACATCTCCACTCTAGAAGGAACCCCTCTTAAACTAGTAGACAAATTCACTTACCTAGGAAGTAGCGTCGAATCAACCGAAAAGGACATCAAAACGAGGTTAGCGAAAGCATGGACAGCTATCAATAGGCTATCGATTATATGGAAATCAGACCTAACCGATAAAATGAAACGCAGTTTCTTCCAGGCAGCGGTCACATCGATACTGCTATATGGATGCACTACATGGACGCTAACAAAACGGCTGGAGAAGAAGCTAGACGGCAATTACACAAGAATGCTACGTGCAATCTTAAACAAGTCCTGGCGGCAACACCCCACAAGACACCAACTGTACGGCCACCTGCCCCCTATCACGAAAACTATTCAAGTTAGACGAACCAGACATGCAGGACACTGCTGGAGAAGCAGGGACGAACTCATAAGAGATGTACTCTTATGGACCCCCACACACGGCCGTGCAAAAGCAGGACGACCAGTACGAACATACATTCAGCAGCTATGTGAGGATACGGGATGTTGTCCTGAAGACCTACCTAGGGCAATGAACGATAGGGAGGAGTGGCGAGAGAGGGTCAGGGATATCCGTGCTACCAGCGCGATATGATGATGATGATCTATCTCTTCTTTATCTTATCACAATATTTATTTCGTTTCAATTCTGTTTAACCTGATTCGATTTTCTTTATTTCAATTTCATTAGTTTTATCCCACTTTCTTAGCATTGTTTACCTTCAGCTTGGGTCAAATGGCGCAAACGTTTATCTTCATATACTGTAGCATCCCCCCCCTCTCCCCCCCCTCTCTCTCTCTCTCTCTCTCTCTCTCTCTCTCTCCATATATACATATATCCCAGGTGCTCAGGGTATAATGCTTATCGTCTAAAGAAATAGACACGGTGCCCTAAGTTCAAAACATGGACTAGTCTGTTTTCATTTCACGTAGCACTGATATCCTAAGGAAAGGTATGAATCCAATTATTCTGCCTGCAGCAGTCTCTTTAACTCTGATATGGCAATATCTTAGAGAAGGAAAACTCTGAATTTAACCCTGTTAAACTCCGCTTAAAAATTGACTTTGTATCGTATCCTGCTCGTGTGGAGGGGTTGGTAAATATACACACAGACACACAAACATATACACACACGCGCATGCGCGCAAGTATCACCATCATCTATATATTCCACAGATTTTTCATCTCACTGGCGAGATCTAGCAATTTTTCCAGCTTTTCACTTTCATTTATACTGATTCTATGATCTAGAGTAACCGAAAAATCCACTCGATGAGAGGCTCATTTTCTTCTTGTTAATTTCCACAATGTTTGGGAGGATTTGGGGTGTCGGAATTTACTTTTAATTTTTATTTCATAGTTCCATAAAATTATCATTTTTGCTGATTTTAGCTTGAAAAAGATATGATTAGTCCTTAATTTTGATCCTGTTTTTGGTCAATCTTGATGAAGTCAATAAAGAAAAAGAAAACTAGATTTATTTCTTTTTCGCTTTATTAAATATTATCAAATATTATGTAAAAAGCAATAGATATTCTTCCTGAGCAAATAGCTGATGTCTAAGATTAGATATAATGCCAGGATTTTAAACAATTATTTTTAAAAAGCATGATGTCTGTTATTGTACGCACCTCTACTACTTAACCTCTGTGAAAGGGTGACCTTACTTTTCGAAAGTAACATATTCAAGGCTTATCGATTAGTTATTTGGTTTAATGGCATATAATTTGGTTTAATGGCATATAAACCCCTGTAAGTTATCTAATGCCAAATCCTGTTTATATATATATATATATGTCCGGTATCATTGGCCTAGCAGTTAGAGTGTTCGCCAATGGCCCGGGAGACCTGGGTTCAATCCCAGGTCGAGTCATACCAAAGACTCAAAAAATGGTACTTGATGCCTCCTTGCTTAACACTCAGCATTATAAGGTACGGATCAAGGGTAAGGTAGAGCAATCCTGGGAAGGAGTAGCGCCCCCCTACACCTTGGTGTAGTAGCTATCGAAAAGGGAGGCTTCGGGTCACCTTCGACTATGGTCGCCAACTTTACTTACTTTACTTATATATATATATAAACGGGATTTGGCATATAGACCCTTGTAAGTTATTTGATGCCAAATCCTGTATGTGTATATATTTATATATATAAACAGGATTTGGTATTAAATAATTTACAAGGGTTTATATGCCATCAAACCAAATTACTAATCGATAAACCTTGAATATGTTACTTTCGAAAAGTAAGGTCACCTTTTCACAGAGGTTAAGTAGTACAGTAACAGACAGCATGCTTTTTAAAAATAATCATTTGAAATCCTGTCGTTATATCTAATGTCGTAAAAGATATAAATATTAATAAAAATATATAAAGATTAGTATATATATATATATATATATATATATATATATATATATATATATATAATTCTGTTGGTGTGAAAAAAAACGCACATTGTACAATTTGCAAATTCTATAAACTGATATCTGGGAAAAAATTCAATTAAAAAGAAAAGACGAAAACACACGTGGAACTTGAAAATAATCAAGCCGCACTTATGTCAAGTCAAAAGAAAAAACACCGACAGAATTACTTCAGCTAAAACGTAATGAAGTGCTCAATATATGAGATAGAGGTAGATTCGCTCTTAACCATGAAGGAATTATTTTCATTATTTATATATATATATATATATATATATAATTTTTAAGTAAATACATTAAAGGTAACTTGAGTTTTAATCAAGTTGGGGTATTGCTAACACTAATGATTCTATCTAAGTTTAATAATATGTTTACACACATTCAAATGGCTTCAGTTATTACTAACAATAATAATTCCACTTAATAACAATCGTCTTTTTTCACACTGTTAAATGGTTTCGTGTATTTCTATCTAATACTAATAATTCTATATAATATTAATCATTTCTTTGCATTATGTTAAATAATTTCAAGTATTGCTATTTGATATTTACAATTCTATTTTCCTAGTATCATTATGTCCCGAGGTCTACCACTGAGAGGAGAGAAATAAGGAATTTCCCCTGCCCCTCCGTGTTTGAATTAACAGACCGCCAAAGACTGACCGTTAAAAAGAGGAATAGGAATGTAGGTCAATTCCTCGCGGCCGAAGTAACAAATCCCGGTCAGAATGAAAGCCAACAGATGTTTGCATTCTGTGACTGGATGGATAAAGAAGGAGGTATATGGACATATAGTAGTCCGAATGACTCGCCTGACAGAGTGAAGGAAGAAGAAAGAGGCCGAATGATTGGCCAGTACTCTAAAGCGGAAGTAGTACCCTTTTCGTCAGCGGAAATAGGGATAAGGAAATCAGTTTAGTGGACGGAGATCGCCATGAACAGACAGGAGAAGCTCATGCCAAACTCCGGGTGAAGAAGCGACATAGAGCTCTTGGACAAGATGACAGACGCATTCAAGCCAAGCTATATAAAATCCCGCTAGCCCGTAAAAGAAAATACACTCAGAAGGGACCCGTCGAAAAGCTACCTCCACCCTTCCTATGTACTGCAATTGCATACTCTCTCTCTCTCTCTCTCTCAATTTCAAGAAGGAAGGAAGAAAGAAAAGAATATGGAAGAAAGACATTTGTATTTATGTATTATCCGCTGATAATATAGCCGACACGTTAAATATGTGTGTCCGCATGTATTAAAAACCGTTTTACATGTTATATCTCTCCTCGTGCTGAAATTTATTCATTGTGTTGTCTGCCTATCAAGTTGTCTTTTTGCATGTTCCTTTTCAGCTTCATTCACCTCATGTTATTCTCGCTAAATGACTTATTCGCCTTTAAAAATATGACACGGCAAATTGGAATTGTCGACTACGATAAATAATAATATTATATCTAAACCTAGAGGTCCATATCTTCCATTATCCTAGAGGTAGGAAGAGGTAGGGGCCTGGTGTGTGTGTGTGTTAACGTGAAATTTGGAAACCCCTTGCCAGCGGCGGTCATTCTAGCCCCTAATTAACCCCAACATAATCTGCCAGTTTCCCTACGCCCAAGAAGGGAATCTTAACTGGAACTTATTTTGCGAGGGATCAAGTGCCAGGCCGCCCCCTCTTCACAAGTGCGAAAAATAAACTTCCGTCTTGGGATAAATGTTTTACACCGTGTCACAATTATGTAATATAGATTATTTGCACACAACTGTATGGTTTCAAATGAGTAATAAAAATTATCCTTTGTAAATGATTGAATAATTCTGTTTGATCCATAGATCGAACTCTAAGAGGTTCTACCACTCTGAGTTAGAGTGGATTATGGAGTAATAGTAATCAAGGGTTACACCACAATCATCAAACTATAAGACTGGTGCCTCAGCAACAACTAAAGTTTAATGTTGTATTCAGGAAAGTTACATTTTCAAGTTAACCATTCTGTATTTGTCAAGCTAAGGAAGAGTAATCGTTAGCATTAAGAAAAGCGTCGATACAACTTTTCATGGTCTTTATGAATACAAAATATAAAAGAACAAAGAAAGATGGATTACTATATCCAATAACAATAACACCAATAAGAATAACTTTAAGACAAATAGAAAAACAACAACGAAAAAAATCTGTAAAACAAAAAACAACATTATCGATACTTCAAGCGATAAACTAAGGAAATTGCACACGAGATGACTCGGACATGACTAAGAAGGCGAAACCTCCAAGGAAAAACGAAATCTCTTTTAATAGCAACAGAAATTATGTCATAAGAGCAAATCAGATCAAAACCAAGTTAGATAATTAGATTATCACGCGTAAAATTCCGTTCATCAATTAATTTTTCTAAATGTCTGCCAACAATGGTAACTTCTGTTTCATTCTCAATCTTCTTAAGTATAAAGTTTTTCTTTTATTTCATAAGCTTTGCTTAATTTGGCACGCAGACCGTTGGTTGGCATTTACTAAGCTTAACTTAATTTCACAACGAAGTATCATGCTGTTATTTAATAAGCTTTCTTCAGTTGGGGAGGTTGTTCTCGTGGTGTAATCGTTAAAACGCCGGACTGCGGAATTGAAGTGTAAGAGTTCGAACTCCAGTCGTGTTATTACGTTCAGTTTCGGACAAACACCCTTGGGAAAGGTATGAACTCCCTTATCCTCCCAGCTATGGGTTAAATAATATCACTGCTGGTTTTTAGAAGAATGGCTCAGGCATTAAATAACCTACAATGGTTGATATGCCATTAAACAAAGAACCCAAACTCAGTCTGGCACACAGGTCTTCAGTTGCTTAAAGTACCGATTGTCACGAAGTCAATCGACCGAGGGACAGGGTTATTATTAATTACCTTTGAGAATTTAGTTGGAACTGATGCTTTCAGAGTTTCTTTGTCTGAAGTCCAAGTGAAAATTTTATTTGGAGTAAAGTCTATTTTTAATTGAGTTCTGTCTATACTCAGGTTAATCATAAAGACTATTTATTCGATTACAAAAATTCGATTAAAAATTTATTGTTCCCTGGCAGGGTCCGAGACACGTCTCTCCTGCTCAAAGAGGCAAAAAAGCTCGAGAAGAGTTTTTTGGAATGTTATGAGACACAAGGCCCCCAGTAAACATACCCACTCCGGTTATTGATATTTTTTATGCGAATGATAATGACCAATATTAGTCTTAGCATACCCGTGATATACCAACTCTGAACACAAGTGAATAAAAAAGAAGATAAACGTATACGTACATGCAAGAAAATTTAACTTTTTATATGCATCATACATATACCAATGGTATACAGAAGAACAAATGTACAAACGTCTTCCAAAACGCACATATTGTTCCATATAACAAGCAATACGTGGAAAGGTATAAAATGGAAGAAAGCTTACTTGATAAAGAAAGTAAAATAGCCACGGGGCTTAAATGTTAATTGGCAGGATCTTGAGATACGTGTCTTTTGTTCAAAGAGTTAAAGGAAGCCGAAAATGAATTTCTGAACTATCATGGGATACTTCATAAGGCATTCAATTGACATTCCCATTCTCTAAGGAAGATAATTATTTATGTATTTACCAACCAACCCGCTAAAGCAAGATGTGACACAAGGTCACCTTTTCTGCGAAGTTTAACAGATCTGAATCCTGTATTTTCCTTCTCTTCGACCAGTTGCCAAACCAAGGTTAAAGAACCGAGACGGTCCTGCAATTTACTCGGTGCTGGAGGGAGAACATGGGGGATGAATACCTTTCCTAAGTCTATGGTTGATATGTAGAATGCAATTATTCTTGTAAAAGATTTGAACTTGGGTCACTGTATCCATTTCTTACGACGGTAACCATTACACAACGAGTACCTCTCTTGATAATTATTTCTTGTCTTTCGATAGCTAAGATATTTCAGTCATGACGCAACGTTTGATTTAACCTACACGCTGTAATAGCAAAAGTTATGACGAATAAATTAACGATTTTAAAAAACGATATCCAAATTCTGTAATTTTCATTTGTATTTTGGTTTAGAGACTCGTCAAATGTCATGTACTTGATACTAGAAAACTTCAATTCTGAAATATTTTGTTTTACAAGAAAGTAATTAAAAAATGAATGAATTAATAAAATAAAACATCATAGCTAACGCATCTCGTGATACCTCTGTTTTTTCACTGTTTTTCTTTTACCACCAACTTTGACGATGGCAAATCACGTCGCTTTCTGTCAATTAAGGGGAGCTAAATCTGCTTGACTGCACCTTGTTTGTTTAGATATCTCAGTTCATACTATCGAAAGAGAATTCTTATTTTCTTTGTATTATATTATATCTATCATCTGATTTCAGTGTTGATACCATTCGTTCATTTGTCTCCTTCAAAGATGCTTCACTGACAGATGACGACTTGAGTACGTGTCCTAAAACTCAAGGCTTGCGCAGAAAGTAATGCTTCAATGTTTTTATAAGGAAATTACAACAGACACATCCTAATCCAGTAATTCTTTGTGGAGTATAAAGCTGCATCCACACCACGTCAGTGATGGTTGGTTGGTTGGTTGGTTGGTTGATTGGTTGGTTTAACTGTATGTCAACCCTTCCTGGGTTTCAAGCAATTAATGATAATCATTTAAAATATTAATAGCTTAAAGTGACTATTCTAAATATTTATATGGTGTCAAGTTACAAACGTAAATTTTAGCGTAAAAGATGACCTTTTAAGTCTGAAAAAAATCCTTTCAAAATCAGTCGATTTATACGGTAAGGTAAAAATCTAAACCTTTACACCTGGTTGACAACTCTGTGATAAAGATTTTGATTTTAGCCCTGCTAAAGTTGACCCCTCTTTTGTAGAGATTTTTACAGTTTTAAAAGTTCGACTTATACGCTACAATTTACGCTTGTACTATTTAATAATAACCATATCTTTTTGAGTATGAGTCATGGTTATCTTTCGATGGCTGTTTTTATTCTCATCTATAGAAGCCACTCTTATAGATGAGCTGCAGTAGTTCCCCGATCGAACTGACAATCCTGAGCGTTAAGCCGCAAGACTCACACGTTCAGGAAATATTAGGCATTGCGAATTCGAACACCTTCACGTACACGATGCTGCTTCCCATGTGTACATGAAAAAAATAAAATAAAATAAATAAATAAAAAATAAAAATAAAATAAATAAATAAATGAATGAATAAATAAATCAATAAATAAAATAGAATAAAAATAAAAGTAGAAAATAAAAAAATTAAAAAAATAGAAAATAGAAATAAAAATAAAAATAAATCCTTTTACCTTAAGTTTTAACTTAGTTAAAGTCCAGGACTGACGTATATTCAAAGAAATTTTGGGGTATATTTCATCTTGTCATCCGATACAGGCCCTACCAGGTTTTTATTTTATTTATTTTTAGTGGAGGTGGAATGCTAAATTTCTAAGTTTCCTCACAATTGTTTAGTTTGTTTTTTTTCTATATATCCACATATTTATGAAGCTTTTATGTCTTTCCTTATATTTATAATGCCACCTGATTCTAGAATGTTCCATTCCAAATATTTCTTTAGCGTTTGGTTTGGCCGTTTTTTTTTGTGGGGGGGATTAATTTGCGATAACTGGGAGTGTTTGGATTTGTCGGTACAAGAATCTATACTAATTTATGCTAAATTTCTAAGTTTGGCGCGGTAAATTCAAACAATTCTTAAGTTGACTCGTGATAGTTGCACCTGGTAAAACAATTTAGTCGATTAGAAATAAATCAAGATTCTTAGATTAAAATATAACAAAAATTCACCAGCAGATTTTAAGAACTCGACTCGGTTTTTAAAAAAATTAGAAATAGGAAAGCTGCAGGGCTAGACGAGATCCCCCCAGAAGTGTGGAAGACTAGACAATTCGACGATATACTGACCCGGCAATGCAACACTGTCTATAGTTAAAATAGGATAGAAAGATGGATGAAGGGATGCATCCTACCTTTCCCTAAAAAAGGCGACCTCGGATTAGCCAAGAACTACCGAGGGATAACACTTACATCCTTAGCAGCCAAAATCTACAATGCCCTACTACGAAACCGCATAGAACCCAAAATAGACAACATCCTTAGGAAAAACCAAAATGGCTTCCGGAGAAATAGATCCACAACCTCACAAATATTGACCATCCGTAGAATCCTTGAAGGCGTCTGGGCAAAAAACCTTCAGGCGACATTACTATTTGTCGACTTTACCAAGGCCTTCGATTCCACCCACAGAGGGAAAATGGAACTAATCCTACTACCCTACGGCCTACCTAAAGAAACCGTAGCAGTAATAATGATCCCCTACAAAAACACAAAAGTGAAAGTACGTTAACCAGATGGAGACACGGAATACCTCGACATTGTTGCAGGAGTACTACAAGGAGACACGCTAGCCCCATACCTCTTTATCATCTGTCTAGACTACGTGCTTAGAGTTTCGATCGACAAAATCAGAGAAAATGGCTTCGAGCTGACTAAGAAAAGAAGCAAAAGGTACCCCACAAAAACAATCACAGACGCCGACTACGCTGATGACTTAGCGTTACTGGCGAATACGCCTGATCAAGCAGAGACACAACTGCATAGTTTGGAACGAGCTGTAGCAGGCATTGGCCTCCATGTCAATGCGCACAAAACTGAATATATGTGTTACAACCAAACGGGCAACATTACCACTCTAGACGGAGCCTCTCTGAGGCTAGTGGACAAATTCACCTACCTAGGAAGTAGCGTCTCATCAACAGAAAACGACATCGACACACGGCTGACGAAAGCATGGACGGCTATAGATAGGCTCTCAATAATATGGAAATCAGACCTGACAGATGAAATGAAGCGCAGTTTCTTCCAGGCAGCGGTCGTGTCGATACTGCTGTATGGATGCACTACATGGACGCTAACCAAACGGCTAGAGAAGAAACTTGACGGCAACTACACAAGAATGTTGAGAGCAATATTGAACAAGTCCTGGCGACAACACCCCACGAGACGCCAACTGTACGGCCACCTGCCTCCCATCACGAAAACTATACAGGTCAGACGAGCCAGACAGAGCCAGAGCCAGATAGAGCCAGACAGAGCCAGAGCCAGATAGAGTGGTGGCACCTGATAAGGGTCCTATCTATGGGTTAAATAGAACTAAACCGTGCTTCTTTCACTATACTGATTTTTGCATTTAAACTGCGTATTTATGCTAAACTGAATTGTTTAAAATAGAACTGTTTTGACATTGGAACTACGTACTAGTGCTGAACTGAATTGCTCGAAATAGAACTGTTTTTGACGTCTAAACTGTGTACTTATGCTGAACTGAATTATCTGAAATAAAACTGTCTGACATTTAAATCTGTGTATTGCCCAGTCGGCTAGGCAATACACAGATATCAACCCTTGCAGGTTATTCAACGCCAATTCCATTTTTATGTAAATAATCTGTTCTATTGAAAAAAGTTCAGTTTAGCATTAGTACACAGTTTAGTTGTCAAAAACATTTCCATTTCAAACTATTCAAGCAGTTATATGTAATAATTCAGCTAAGTGTAAATACAGTCGAAAAACAATTCTATTTGAAATAATTCAGTTAAGCATAAGCACGCAGTTTAAGTGTAAGTACGGTTTAATTGTCAAAAACGTTTCTTTTTCAAGCTATTCAGTTTACTCAATTCAGTTTAGCATAAGTATGCTGTTAGTTCTATTTAACCCATAGATAGGGCCCTATCAGGTGATACCACTCCGGGCCAAAGTGGACCTGGGAGCGATGGCAATGAAGGGGTACTCCGCATTCCCCAAAGCTCTAGCACTGCTGGAACCTCACCATCAGATTGTTTAGTGTCATATCCAGGACACTCGTTGAGGGGGGTCTTACCCCTCTGCAGAGGTGCAGTCAGTGTATTCTACAGCCCCAGCTGACTGGGCAAGATAAAAGTTAAGGAATCGGTCAGTGAATTTATCCACTTAGGAGCGTTTTGTAATGGAGTTTGGATTCTTTCCGTCGGATTCTCTAGTCCATGAACCCATGAATAAACCGGAGTTGAAGTCACCGTAACGGAAGTACACAAATAATTGACCCGCGACCCTGCTTTTTTTTTTCCTATGTTCTTATATAGCGACGATAAAACCGTTACGAGAATCTCGTAGAATACTTCAAAGCTTCCTGAGAGTTTTTTTAAAAGTTATTTTCAATTTCTTCATTATTTAGATTATTATACTTGTGGAGAACTTAAGCGCTACCGATGTAATACAGCAGTTGCGTTATCTTGATTTTCAGTGACATATTAACCTAAGAAGTAAGAGAAATAAGCCTCGTAACAATATGTATAAAGAAGATTTGGCGTTAAATAATTTATAATGGTTGATATGTCCTGATACCCAACCAAACCAAATCATTATATCTAATCTATATGTCTAAAGAAGATTTGGCATAAGATAATCTACAATGATTTATATACCATGATACCCAAACAAAGCAAATTACATATATTTAATAGATATGTATAAAGAGGATTTAGCATTAAATAACCTACTATGGTTAATATGCCGTAAACCCAAACAAACCAAACTAAATCAATTATATCTAATCTATGTCTAAAGAAGATTTGGCATTAGATAACCTACAAAGATTGATATGCCATGATACCCAACCAAAACAAATCACATATATTCAATATATATGTATAAAGCATATTTAGCATTGAATAACCGACAGTGGTTGATATGTCATAAAACCAAATCATTCATATAAACTTCATATTCTCGATTCCTAATCCGAAATTTTCAAATCATTCAGACCTTGGAATTTACGCTTCATGTATTTTTAGAAGTACTAATTAATTTTTACAGAATAATAGTTAAGTTAATTTCTTTTAATTTCATACCCCAACATCTTTATCATTTTCTAAAATAACTCTGACATGTTTTCGAGGCAATTATGATGATTAAAATTAAGTTCGTGTCTTCCATCTTCCCTAAAATCAGAGGGAGCAAAAATGATGGTTAAAAGCAATGCCAAAAGACAATACTCCAGACAAACGAAACACTGTCTTTGTGAAAGACATTTTCTATCCAAGTATGAAACTGTTTATTAGAGGAAAAATAAGACCGAAAACTTCTCGATCAAGTTTATTGCCGAGTCGTCAATTAAAAACAAATGCAAATAAAATTTTTGCTTCTGAGTGAAATGTGCAAAATGATAAGTTAGTACAGTTTCTAGAAAAAGAAAAAAATATCAAGTTTGAAAATGTGTATGATAATCAATATCAAAGTATTTCCATTCCTTAAAGACATTTCAAAGTTTAGCTGTCATAAACTCGTTTTTTTTTTTCTTTCCTTCTTTTTTTTCTAACGGCGAATGATAAAATATCTGCCTCTGAAGTGGATTTGTTATTTGGTTTATTGATTATTTTCTTAATTGCAAGTAATGTGTTTGTGACACTTGAATAGCTAATTTGTTACATTTTTGTCAATTACATTAGCAACAGATCTATTTATATTCTGCCTAGATAAGTCTGATGAAAGAAAATATTTTCGTATTGAAAAAAAGTAATACGTAGACAGTATCCCACAGAAAATATCACAGATGCAGACTATGCAGATGATCTTATGCTTCTCATAAATTCACCTGCTCAAGCTGATCATTGTCTAAAGTAACCAGTAACAGGTATTGGCCAATACGTGTCACAAAAACGATGACGGTTTAAAATTGAATGTAGATTAAATCGTTTGCTGAACCATCTTTTGGCCGTGTGCCATTGTGAGTTAAGATAGATAAATATGAAGACCCTGACTCTAATAACTTTATCCTTAAGTCTTTCAAAAGACAGAATCGGCAACAAATGGCAAACAATCTATTTCCATAGTGGCGACTATCACTAGCAAAATCTGCTTTTAACAACGTTACATGAATATATAATATCAATAAAATGCGTGTATTCATCTATTATCTATAGGAATAATTTACGGATACGAGAAATAGTTCTTTCTTTATTATTCTAATTTTTTTAAATTGATGGGTTTAGCACCATCAATGTCTTAATCAAATATCTTTCTCTGTCGACAAGAAAATTTGAAAACACGTTTCTATTACACGCTATTCTAATTTTGCTTTATCTTCGTTTTATTTTCTTATTTTTTTTTATTTTTTGGTAATTGAAAATAAATAAATAAAGCCAAGGTTATCTCTTTCGCTTCATTAAATCAACTTTTGCTGATAAAAACAAAAAATACCGTTTCTTCATAGTTGTTTGCACACACAATTCCTAAAGAGTTTAAAAATCTTACAATATAATTGCTTTTCGTTCAATGACATATCTTTAGTCTTGTGTAAAGAAGAGACAATCTTGTTTAATGCATTCCAGATAAAAGTGATTCTTAATGAATAATAAACAGTGAGTTCGATCCGAACTCTGTGCACTACACACCAAATCTAAGCTCCATCCATGGTTTCTGGAAAGAAGGTGGGTGGTTTTATAATTATCATGTGTCCTGGGTATTTCGTAAAACTGCATCTGATAGTGAAGCTCCAGTCTTGAAGTTTGGGGAATGTGAAGCGCACCTTCATTACTATTACTCTCAGGTGCCCGTGGTGTAATGGTTATCGTCGTAGGAAATGGACTCGACGACTCGAGTTCAAATCCTGGACGAGACTGATTGCATTTCACATAGCACTAATACCTTTGGGAAAGGTATGAATCTAATTATTCTCCCTCCAGCTATGGGTAAATAGTAGGGCAGACTAGGTTCTTCAGCCTTGGTGAGGCAAATAGTCTAGGAGAAGGAAAACTCTGAATTCAAACCTGTTAAACTCCGCTTTAAAAAATTGACCATGTGTCATATCCTGCCCGAGCGGAGAGGTTGATAAATAGGATTACTATTACTCTCAGGTCCACTCTAACTTGAAGTGGTTGTACCTGTTAATGTCGAATCTACGCGACATATGGAATGGTTCAGTCTCTGACAAACGATTATAATTGAAATAGAATTATTTGTGTTAAATAGCAATACTTGAAACCATATAACTGTGGGCTAACAATAAATAGCATTTAACTGTGAGCTATAGAAATATTCGTGCAAGATTGTAATACTTACAAACATTTAGTGTATAAACAGTATTGGGCGCTAAAATGACCTCCAATGGTTGATATGCCATAAAACACAACCAACCACCCAGCCAACAAGGATTATCATCATAGAAAATAAACTCGACGAAGCAAGTTCGAATCCTGAACGAGTCTGTCGGCGTGTTAATTCCTTTGATTGATTTGAACAGCATGTTAAATTGTCTTGGGTATTTTAGGCCTATATGCTTGAGAATTATATCCATTGTTCATTGGAGTGTCATCGTGATGTAATGGTTAAAGCGATGAACTGGAGGATCATAGAAAGTTAGTTCGAACCCCAGTCGCGCTTATTACGTTCACTTTCAGACAAATATCCTTGGGAAAGGTATGGACTCCCTAATCCTCCCAGGTATGTGTTAAATAGTACCACAACTGTTCTTTCTAGATGGCTGGCTTCGGCATTAAATAACCTACAGTTGTTGATATGCCATTAAACTAAGAAACCAAACCACTGTTCATTCATATTTTGTGTAATTGTTTCTTAAGAGATTTGTTCATACAGTTAAGTGATACCAAGTATCGCTATCTACAAGTAATAACTATATTTTTTCAAGTAATTATTTCTGATTAATAATAAGCATTTGTATATAAACTGTGATATGGTTTCAAGTAATTAAAAACAATCCTTAGTAAACAAGTAACCATTCTTAATAAGAATAATTTACATATAGTTATATTGGTTGAATTATTCTTTTCCAATCAGAATAAATTTTCAAGAATATCTATTTGAACCATAGATAAGACCCAAACAGTTACTCTGACTCCGGGCCAAAGTGTACCTGGATGTAATGGCAATGAAGAAGTACTCCACTCTCCCTCAAGCTCCAGAATTAGAACCTCACCATCAGATGCAGTTTAGTGTCATACACAGGACACTCATTTCAAAGTGCTTTGCCTTTCTGCAAGGAATACAATCTGTATGCTAATGCTCTTCACAAAAGCAAAAATCTATTTTTCCCTCATTCATCTATGAGTCAACAATAGGTTAGACTGGGATCTCTGCTCTAGTATCTAGGCCAAATGGTCTTAGGAGTAACAACAACACTTGAATCTAAAACCAAGCTCATGCAGCTAACAACACAACCCCACAAAAAAACATTTGTTTCTTTTTAAACCATAGCACAATAACGGACGTTTTGAGTCTACAAAAGAAAGGACACAGGACACCTCACCTTGGTGACAAAAAAGTCCGACTGAAGTAATTTGATACTCACTGGATGGCCGACATTTATAGCTGCGTCCCCGGCTAAGCTGAGCTTAGTTTGTTAAATTGGAACGAAATAAACTGGTGACAAAAACTGATGCATTAAAGGCCTGTCCCATTGTACTCATCCATAAGGTTTGTCTCTTAACAATTTCCACATTTTCCTGGTCTCAGGTGAAATAGAGTTGCCATATATATATATATATATATATATATATATATATAACTTTTACTTCGTTCTAATTACTATAATATTATATGAATCTTGTTTAATAATACGGCATCGGGCCCAAAGGATTAGACCCCCTTTAGGTTTTCCTGCATAGTGGCTCGTACTACGTGACTTCCGGTATCGCGGAAGTATAAAAGAAGCCATGTCTCTTAAACACAGAGAAGCAGGAGCAGAAACAGAAAGAGAAGCAGAGAGATAACTCTGCAGGGCGTCGATCAATAGTAAGACCAACTTGAGACGTAACACTAACAGCGCGAGACTCATAATACTAGTTGGACTGTAGCACTTCAGTTAATAAATAATTAACTCTATTTCACTGTGTATCTTTTCCTTACCACGATACAACAGGTTTTGTGTGTGCTTGCGAGTTTGTAACCTTACTTATCAATGAAGAGGTTACTCCAGATTTCTCAGAGAAGATAGAATTGAGTCTCATAACAGTTTTAAACCAGATTTAAAATGGTCAGCTATTTTGGTTGTTACGTTGGTTGTTTGGGTTTTATGGCATATCAACCTTTGAAGGTTATTTAACGCCAAATCCATTTTTATGCAAAAAAATTAAATGTCAAAACAGTTCTATATTAAGCAATTCAGTTTAGCGTAAGTACATTTTTAATGTCAAAAACAGTTTCATTTCAAACAATTCAGTTTAGCATAAGTACACAGTATAAATGTGAGTACATAGTTTTTCAGAAACAATTCTATTTCAAGCTATTCAGTTCAGTCAAACAGTTCTAATTCAAACAATTCATTTTTAGCATAAGTAGGCAGTTCTATTTGACCGATAGATTGGATCCTATCAGGTGCTACCACTCCGGGCCAATGTGGACCTGGGAGCAATTGTAATGAAGGGGTGCTCCGCATTCCCCAAAGCTCCATCGTCACTGGAACCTCACCATCTGATTCTTTAGTGTCATATCTAGGACACTCGTTGGGGGTCTTACCCCTTTGCAGAGGTGCAATCGGTGTATATTACTGCCCCAGCCGACTGGGCAACAGCTATTTTGTACTTCAATGATACATATGTAGCGCTTGCAACAGAGTGGTCTCCTTTAATGATGCAAAGTGCTTTCAACAAGCGAACCAAGTTGAATATGTCTTCTGTCTGTTTTTTGCTGCCCGGACCCCAATAAATTCAGTACTGGGTCATTTGAAAGATTGTATCGATTTTAATGGTGATTATTTTGACTAAGAATCTTGTGTTTCAGATGAGTTATGACCTTTTAATCTTTCTAATTCAATCTATTTTCTTCCAATGATATATAGCGCTTAAAGTAGAGTGATTGTTTTGTGACAATAAGCTTAGCTAAGTAAAGATTAGATTGGAATAAAACAAATTGGCGACCAAAACTGATGAAGTAAGGTCTTATCCTACCTTATTTACTCATAAGACTTGGCCCGAACCGATTCCCTTTTTTAGGGTATTTTGTATATATAGGCACCAGCAAGAGTACACCAATGTGTGGCGTAATCACCGGCAACTGCTATGTTAGTGATGATTAATGAAAGAGTTCGAATTTGTATTTCGGAAGTTTGCCGACAACTAGAACTTAATAGATTCACAGCCAGGCGATTGACAACCTTGTGTCAATTCAAATCTTGCTTACTTTGATAAATAAAGTTGGGCTTGGGTTATGGCGTTCTAATCTTTCTCATTAAAAATGATCATTTATTTTTTTTGTTTTAATTGAGTAATGATTAATAAAGCCGTCTCCCAATATTAACTGCTAGTATATTGATTTGATTCTTACAGGGTGTCGTGTTATTTTATACAGAGCGTCTTGCTCGGATTGGCGGATACCGTTTTCACGTTAAATCTAAGTCACTTTCATGTTGGGTTGTTGGTTGGAACACTTATTAAGTTATTTTATGCCGATGTCAATTAAACAATTACGGTACAAAAATCTTGCTTTACAATCGTTTTAAATAGGTGAATATGTCATATAATTGGCTGAAACATCAATGTTTTAAGAATCAATGTATTAATGTAGTTATCAATCATTTTAAACACTATCTCAAACAGATATAATTAAACCATACATGATACTATAACAGGTACTCTCATTTAGGATTAACGTCTACCTGGAGGTAATGGCAATGAAGTGGTGACTTCATACTTCCCCTAGTTCCCGAACTTGTGACTCACTACAGTGTGCTGCCATATGGGCTACCCTTTATTTATGGGAGTCTTAGAGAGGATGTAGTTGATGTGTTCTTGACCCTTTCAATCGGCCCTCTTTTGCCACGAGTTCAATTAACAACATTTTAGACCAAAGTTTATAAATACTCACAATATATTGGCTACAAATGGGTCACTCTCATTGAATGGAATACAAATCAAAAATCGCTCAATTACAACATTTTACCAACTGAATTAATTACTATCACTTTGATACTTACACAGGTATATTTTTCGAATCATTTGGTGAAACCACCACCAATTACCATTGCAATAAGAAATTCGAAACAACACAATGTTTTTAAAAAGGTCCTCAGATACTATCAATAATAAAAAGAGTAAAAGATTACAGTTATAGAGAAAATAGAATTAACTATTTTAATAGAAAGAAGAATGAGAGGTGATCTAAATGAAACTTTCAAAATAATTAATGGAATTTGTAATTATAGCAGACATTTTTTCAATATTTCTCCTCGAAATGGAAAATTACTGTCAAGACAGATTTCAAAAACTAAGTTTACTGACCAATTGGATTTTTTCTACAAATAGAGTAATTTATTTTTGGACCAAATTGCCTAATTATATCAAAAATAGAAAGAGAGTAGAAATTTTTGGATTAAATTTGATGGTTTCAGAAAAATGGTGAGAAAAAGAATTTCAGAATGTGTATTTGGGAACTATTGGTGAATTACTAAACAAAATGTAAACTCAGACAATTCGATGACATACTGCTCCGACACTGTAACGCAGTTTATAATCAAAATCCGATTGACAGATGGATGAAGGGATGCATCCTCCCTTTCCCTAAAAAGAGTGACCTCGGATTAGCCAAGAACTACTGAGGTACAACACTTACATCCATAGCGACCAAAATATACAATCCCCTACTACGAAACCGCATAGAAACCAAAATTGACAACATTCTTAGGAAGAACCAAAATGGGTTCCGAAGAAATAGATGCACAACCTCACAAATATTGATTATCCGTAGAATCTTTGAAGGCGTACGGGCAAAAAGCCTATGGGCAACAATACTATTTGTTGACTTTACCAAGGCCTTTGATTCCATTGACAGAGGGAAAATGGAACAAATTCTACTAGCGTACGGGATACCAAAAGAGGCCGTCGCTGCCATAACGATTCTCTATAGAAACACCAAAGTGAAAATACGTTCTCCGGATGGAGATACAGACTACTTTGACATAGTAGCAGGAGTACTGCAAGGAGACCCGCTAGTACCATACCTCTTTATCATCTATCTAGACTATGTGCTTAGAACATCGAATGATAAAATCAAAGAAAACAGCTTCGAGCTGACAAAGAAAAGAAGCAGAAGGTACCCCGCAAAAACAATTACCGATGCCGACTACGCCGATGACATAGTACCTCTGGCAAATACACCAGCCCAAGCCGAAACACTACTGAATAGTTTGGAACGAGCCGCCGCAGGCATTGGCCTCCATGTCAATGCACACAAAACGAAATACAAGTGCTTTAATCAAACAGAGGACATTTCCACCCTAGGCGGTAGCTCTCTGAAACTTGTAGACATGTTCACCTACCAAGAAAGCAGTGTCTCATCAACCGAAAAAGACATCGACACGCGACTAACAAAGGCATGGACAACTATCGATAGACAATTGGTCATATGGAAATCAGACCTGACCGATAAAATGAAACGCAGTTTCTTCCAGGCAGCGGTCGTATCGATACTGCTATTTGGATGCACTACATGAACGCTGACTAAACATAGAGGGAAAAACCTTGACGGCAACTACACAAGAATGCTGCAAGGAATTTTGAACAAGTCCTGGAGGAAACACCACAATAAGCCCCAGCTGTACGGCCACCTACCTCCCATCACGAAAACTATCAAAGTTATATGAACCAGACATGCTGGACATTGCTGGAGAAGTAGGGACAAGCTCATAAGTAATGTTCTCCAATGGACCCCCTCATATGGCCGAGTAAAAAGCAGGACGACAAGCTAGCTCTGTGAGGATACGGGATGTACCCCTGAGGACCTACCAGAAGCGATGAACGATAGGGAGGAGTAGCGAGATAGGGTCAGGGATATCCGTGCTAGCGGCATGACATGATGATGATGATATATAGATATTGTGTTAATTGTCTATATGTTCTATGCAATGGTTCTTTTTTCTATTTTTCTTTTTTCTTCTTCCTTTTTTTTTACTGGTTGATGTGAAAAGTTAGTTGAAAGCGGAGATGCCCAAAGGAGGCATAAAAACAAACAAATAATAATAATAATAATGATAATAATAACACACAGCACCAAATTACTCTTGTGCTGAACAAGAAGAAAACAGTGAATAGCTGGACATTAACGAAGTTAAAATTTAACAATTGAAAAATTTCACGGAAAGCATATCACAAAAACCCATGGGAAGCAGCATGGTGGATGTGAAGTATGGCGGCCGAATCCAAGTTGGGTTAACAGTGGGTTTCACTAGATGCTGAGTGGAAGGACTTCATAGTTCAACGTCCAGAATCAAAAAGTTCAGTCAGGAAACTACAGTCTCCAATCAATATGGGTGGCATCAATTGATGAGGAAAAAAATAGCTAATTTATTTTTCTGAACAGTTTATGAGTTCTCTTACTTGAAAAGTTATTGTTAACGTCTGTGATAGGTGTGGAGATTTTAACCTGTGGGTCTCATATAGCCACAATATACTACGCATGATAAAAATGGGAAATCAAAAAGTAAAACAACGTGGGACCCAAGCAACAATTTTGGGTATGATGATTGGCAGGTGGTCTCATAGCCAACATGGGGAAACCAAGGGCTCTCCCGTGAATGTTGGCTGTTCTTTTTTCAGGTACACCAACGACGACCAAAGTAACCACACAAACTTAAGAAACCAACTGAGAAAATAGTCAAAATAAGACAACAAACTGTCATTTTAGGAGTAACCCTACACAAAGAGGATATAGGAAAAGAATGATAGAAATCTGGAAAGAATTCTACACAAAGAGGATATAGGAAAAGAATGATAGAAATCTGGAAAGAATTCTACACAAAGAGGATATAGGAAAAGAATGATAGAAATCTGGAAAGAATTCTACACAAAGAGGATATAGGAAAAGAATTATAGAAATCTGGAAAGAATTCGCTAGATTTCAGACAACGAGCCAAAGACTCGCTGACCAAGTTACGACGATAATAAAGAAAGGGTGGTTTTCTGACCATGAAATATTAAAAATACACCAACAAATAGGGAATCAAGGCAACAAAACCCAAATGCAATAATCGATACTCCAAATACTGAAAAACAAGAACACTCTAAATGAAATGAACCGCAAAATAATAACAATTGAAACTTCAGTGGCCCAAATCACACTGAACAAACACTAACACAAGAAGAAAAATAAATAGAGAGACTTTAAAGAGAATTATGTCAGAAAAGAAGACTAGATTGCCATCGCTAAGATTGAAAAGCAGTCAAATCAAAAAGTGAAAAAAATAAACGAATTATTAAAACATATCTCAACGAACAACATCACGAAGTTAAAAAAAATTCATCTATGCAGTAGCGAAATTAGTCAGTGAAAAGATCAATGCTCCTTTAAAGAATACGAACAAATACTCAAATCAGTGGACGCAGTACAGTCACCAAAGGATTGGTACAGGGACTGGAAGACTTGGAAATAAGAGGAGGAATGGAAACCATCCAAACTACAGCATTTTTTAGATCAGCCAGAATACGGAGAAGAATCCTGGAGACTTGGTGAGGCTTACTGTCTCTCCAATTCCTGTGAAAAACAATCGGCTAATATTTGTATGGAAAACTCTCCAAAGAAAAAAAATAATAATGATAGTATTGATGCGCTCGGAACACTACCCAAAGGCTTAGTAAAGAAAGTGGATAATTTAGGAATTAGATGAGCAGAAACCATCCAAAAACAGCCTTAAGATCGGCCGGAATACTGAGAAGAGTCCTGGAGATTTAAGGAGACTTTTTGTCACTCAGACTCCAGTGAAATACCATCAGCTTACCCTGGGGTGGAAAACTCAAATAATAATAATAATAATAATAATAATAATAATAAGGGTGTGATTGCGTGAGTTACGTTCAGATTTCAAAGAAAACAAAAGTAAGATTATGTTACGAGTTGGACAAGAAGCATTTTGAAAAAAATATTGTGGAAATGGTTAAAAACGGTTCCTTTAAAACGTCAGTGATTGCAAAATCTAAGCGACCAGAGAAAACCGACTCGTATTGAAATACCTGTTTGCAAAAATGAAAATGAAGCGTCCGATTTTCGACCATGAGTCCATTAAAAGTTGCTGGGATAAACTTCGACTATTTTTTTTATAAAATTATGTATCGTGAGTGTCAATATTGCAGTTTTACGAGCGTCTCGGACAAAAGTCGACGGAAATGAAGGTACAAGGACGAAAGGATGAAATGTTGACGAGATGAATAGAAAAAGAAAAGTCAAACACGGAGTCACAAAAAAAACCCACTCATTTTATTGTCTATGTTCCAGCTTCCCTCTTTACTAATCCGAAAAAAGGGGATGACGTTATTTTCAAGTTGGTAAAGGAAAAGTCTATTCTTTAACAAATTGATGCCTACTCTTAATGAAGGGTGTGGGCGATTTCGTTGTGCACCGAAATTTCGGTCGTTAATTGTCGCTCTACCGGAATTAACTGACTGCTCCTTTCAAAAAAGTCCCAAAGTCTGATTGTTTCTCACACCCACAATAAGAGTTCTCGTGACTGACCGTAAACCTAAGTTTACTGGCTGGTGGAGCCGGCAACTACAATACAATATCTTAATATAAGGCATGCTTAGCGTAATGTATAGTCGTAGGAAATAGAATCGGTGATATGAGTTCAAATCCTGGATGGGGCTGTTTGCGTTTCATTTCGAGTTAATGCATTTGAAAAAACATGAATCCATCTATATTTTCCTCAGCTATGGGTAAATAGTTGGTCATACTGTTTTTTTTTACTTAATCAGGTAAACAGTCTAAGAGAAGAAAAACTCTGAATTCAAACCAACTTTACTCCATTTTAAAGTTGACCTTGAGTCACATCCTACCCGTGGAACCCTGTATATATTGTTTTTTGTTGGATGTATTTGTTTTTCTTTGTAGCATACAGGATGTACGTGCAACCCCCCTCTCTCTCTCTCTCTCTTTCCATATATATATATATATATATATATATATATATATATATATATATATATATATATATATATCGTTCTTTGTTTTCCTTCCTTTCTTTTTCTCCTAAATTTTCACTTTTATAAAATATTTTTTCTATTTCTCTCATTTTTATATCCCTACTTCCTCGCGATCTTTTTTCTTTTCTCTCTCTCTCTCTCTCTCTCTCGGTCGCTCGCTCACATGGTTTTTCTCCCCCCACACACTAACCCATATTCACTCACTCTCAAACATACACATACTCCCGATCACTCTCTATCTCTCACTCTGTCTCTCAAACACACTCTCTTTCAAATACACACAATCTTTCTCTCTCTCTCTCTGTCTATATATATATATATATATACACACACATATATGTACTTCTTAATTATGTAAAACACACCATATACAAATTAAATACTTTGTGTGATCATAGTTCTTAAAGAAATCTTATAACTGTGTGTGTTTTTTTATCTGAAGAACAATTTGTTGAGAACTGGTAAAAAAATCTGTCTCGGCCATTTTATCGTCTATTTTTATAAAAGCCAGATTCTGTGTAACAAACTCAGTTAAGAATCAGTGTTCACATGATTCTGCAGTTGTGGGTCGATACCCCTGGTTAGTTTTCAATTTAGAATACTAAAATAACTTTTCTTTTGAAGGCAATCAATAAAAAAACTGTATGGAAATCACCCTTCTTGAACTATATATATATTTTCATAACGTAGCACTTTTTATGGGATTTTTGTCAGACTGATAAAAAGCAAGGAATTTTTAAGTGCTTCCCGTTGATCGTTAGTTTTAGAGTTCATTAGTCGTGATTCTTCTTCGGTTTCTACTGACCGTTAAACCATTCGTTTTTGTTGTTGATTTACTTGGTCTGCATATTCAGCCTTAAGAAGGAAAGGAGTTTCGCTATAAAATATCACCGTCCAAAAACATTCAGAATCAGCCATGTTATTTTTTTTCTGCCCATCTCCTGTCGCTGTTTATCCAATTTCGAAGATTACGATTCCATTAATGAGTTTTTTGCTGAAAGGCGATTCTTCATCTTGCCGCTTGCTTCGTCTATTTTTCTTCAAGAAAAAACGATTTATTCAAAATATCTTATTCAAAAAATAAAAAAAAGAATAAATGACTTGAAGATTTCGAGTGGAAAGAAAATTTCCTGGGGCTTTTGTATAATAATAAGAATTTCTTGGGTATCTTGCCATACAGCACTATGTGTTCAATCCTTATTGGATGTTAAATAGTTCTGGCAATTTGTTAATAAGTTTCTTTAAAAAGCAATCTGGGTTTCTCTTTGTAACATTTGTAGTGTGCGATCCTCACAAAGTGTTCCTATACGTAATTACGTGACGTTTGTAAAATTGTGTAGTGCATTTGTTTCTTTGGGTTTTATGGTATATCAACCGTTGTAAGTTATTTAACGCTGAATCCATTATTATACAAATAAAGAGTTCTATTTAAAACAATTCAGTTTAGTATAAGAATAGTTTGGTTTACACACCGTTAAATGTCAAAATAGTTCTATTTTGAACATTTCAGTTTAGCGTAAGTATAGTTTCAATGTCAGAAAAGCAGCTCTATTTCAAACAATTCAGTTTAACATAAGTACGCAGTTTCAAAGTCAAAATATTTCTATTTCAAGCAATTTAGTTTAGCCTTATTACGCATTTCAGTTCTGTTTGACCCATAAGTAGGACACAATCAGGTGCTACAACTCCGGGACAGAGTGAACCCTGGGAGCGATGACAATGAAGGAATGCTTCACATTCTCCAAAGCTCTTGCATCACTGAAACCTCACCATCAGATTATTTAGTGTCATATCCAGGACACTCGCTGTGGTGGGGGGGTCTTACCCTCTGCAGAGAAACAGTTGGTATATTCTACAGCCCAAGCAGACTGGGTAAGGTAAAGACTTTTGATCTTCATTATATTTCTCATACACGTGGTTATGTGGAGTTTAAAAATTTTTATAAGCATTTTGACTAATCTTGAGCATGAAGCAATAGTAAGCAAGCTTTTTCCAATATATTTTTTTCTCACCCTGTTCCATATATATATATATATATATCGTCTTTTTTATAGCACTCTGAACTGTGAGGCATATTCCTCCTTTAAAGGAGTATCTTCCGATCACAGAATTGTTACGGCAAAAATTCGCTGAAATATGACGTAGAAATATGACACAAACAGCGTTAACGTGCTACGACTGGTCCTCACTTTACTATACAGATATTAGCAATTAATATTCACTTACTGTTCGAAACAAATACGATAATTTTCGGGAGATATCTGAAACACTTACTCCAAATGACGAATATGAAAATTTAGTCAACACCCTCATGGAAGCAACGGCAGAATGCATACCAACCCAACCAAGAGTCACGTGTAGAGTTCAATGGGAGACACTAGCAATTAGGAAAAAAACGAGATAACGTGAAAACAGCATCCTCATGTAATGAAAGAAATTGATTCCATACTCAGAGAGAAGATGGAGTAAATACGTCTAGATTATAGTCTCCCAAAAGGAACTGTTAGTCATAACGATGACCAATAGTAACATGAAAGTCAAGGTTTGCTCACCGGATGTAGATAACGACTTCTTGAAGATTGTTGCTGGAGTTCTGTAAGCGGATACATAAGTACGATGTGTGTTGATAATCTGCCTTGACTATTTACTTACAGCGTCGATAGATCTTATAAAAGAAATTGGCTTTACACAAAAAAGACAAGGAACAAACGATATCTCGCAGAAACTATTTCGGACGCAAATGACATTGTGCTTCTTACAAATATACCTACCCAAACCTGCTGCATAGCCTGGAGGAGACAGAAGGTATTGGCCTCCACGTGAATACGGACAAAACAGAATAGATGTGTTTTAATCAAGAAGGGCCCATTTCTACTCTATATGGCGACACTGAAATTAGTAGACAATTTCACGTACCTCGGCAGCAGGGTCTCATCTACTGAATGTGATGTAAAAATGCGCCTTGCGAAGGCGTAGACTGCTATCGATAGGCTATCAATAAAAGGGAAATCTAATCTATCCGATAAAATGAAACGGGATTTCGTCCAAGCGGCGATTGTGTCAATATTACTGTACGGATGCCCCACATGGACGCTGATAAAAACGTATTGAGAAAAAGCTAGACGAAAACTGCACAAGGATACTACGAGCTATATTAAACAAATTCTGGGAGCAACATCCCGTGAAACAACAGCTATTTCTGCTATGTCTAAAACCATCCAAACAAGTCGAACAAGACATGCAGGACACTACTGGGGAAGCAAGGACGAACACTTGAGTAACGTTCTCCTACGGACCCCGTGTTGGCCGACCAAAAAGAACTAACCTACAACAGCTCTGTGTAGTCACAGGGTGTAGTCTGGGAGACGGGAGCGATGGGTGATAAGGACGGATGGAGAAGGAGAGAGAGAGAGAGAGTCAGGGAAATCCATACTGTCAGCGAGACTTGATGATGATGATGATGATGATGATGATATTTATACTTAACAAAAGAAGCGACTTCATATCAAAGGGTAGACATATCAAAAGACTCCTCTTATATTATCTACCTCCAGACCCTGTATAATCCAGTTATTTTTCTCATATATTTTAGATTACCAAAAAAATACTTATTTTCGTTTTAATGTCACGTTGCTCTTTCAGGTAAATATCTCACGCAATAGCACTATGTCAGAAGGATGAAACATAGACTCTTGACTGTTCTTTTTTACTACACGATTGTCTGAAAATTGTGGAAAACACGTGAAACTGAAGAAACGGATGAATTGTGACCATAATTCTTAGATTCATAGGTTTATATTTGTTCTGCAATAATAATGGCGAACATTTTTTTCATGTAAAAACTTTTCTTGTTATATATATATATATATATATAATGGTATCCTACAACGTTTATCTTTACACAAACATCGTGTTACGTTAATTTTCTTGTTCATTCGTATTCGGCGGGGCTTTCTTGAAATTAGCAGTCGTGTGAGAGTAATGAACTTCTTTTATTATTTTTGCTTAATTCTATTACGAAAAATATCTTCTCTCCAGCAATTGTTTTTAGCAACTTGGCTGGCAATGGAACACCTGGTGCTGCTGAAAGCCTTAATAATAAATTGTGTTTCTACGAAAATATGAATCATGATCATAAATATCTTTAGAAGCCTTTTTATAATGTTAACAACTATTTACTTTGTAGACACCCATTGTTTAAAAGAATTACTTACGAGTTCAACTCAGAAAAATCGAAAAAGCTATTCTATAAAACCGCTCTCACTGCAATGATTCTATCTCAGAAACATGGCGGGATAAGGTGATTCTTGATGATGTAGGTTATCGTGACCACATAAGAACCCTTAATTAAGTCTTCGCCCGGACGGTGAGGCTTAAAATTCGCTGACTGTATCCCCATCAGAGGGATAAGACTCACCAATAAAAGAGATGCCCTCGGTATGACACTAGATTGCATCTGGTATTGAGGGTTCAGTTCTAAAGCACTGAAGAGTGTGGAGTACCGCTTCATTACTATTACTCCCAGTCTACGTTGAAATGAAGTGGCATTAACCGTTAGAGTCCTATCTCTTAGACCAATAAATCTGTTTGAAAATTATTAGCAATTGATAAAAATAAGTTAAGTCATGAAAATGTGCGCAAATAAATGAGTATTATTTAATAAAATCATTAATGTTAGGAAGACTTGAAATCTAAGGATTATCATTAGTTGTTACCAATAAACATACAATTTTTGGGAATTGTTATTGTTAGATAGAAATGCTTAGAATCATGCAACTGTATGTAAATTATTTGTATTAGATAGCATACGAGTTATCAATTAACTGTGGGTAAAAAAATACTCTTAAAAAGTCATCATCATCATCATCATCATCATCATGTCCTGCCGCTAGCACGGATATCTCTGACCCTCTTTCGCCACTTCTCCCTATCGTTCATCGCCTCTGGCAGATCTTCAGGGCTACATCCCGTATCCTCACATAGTAGCTACATGTATGTTCGAGCTGGTCGTCCTGCTTTTACTCGGCCATATATGGGGGTCCATAGGAGTACATCACTTATGAGCTCGTCCCTGCTTCTCCAGCAGTGCCCTGCATGTCTGGTTCGTCTAACTTGGATAGTTTTCGTGATGAGAGGCAAGTCGCTGTATAGTTGGTGCTTTGTTGGGTGTCGCCGCCAGGACTTGTTCAATATTGCTCGCAAACATTCTTGTGTGATCGCCGTCTAGCTTCTTCTCCAGCCGTTTTGTTAGCGTCCGAGTAGTGCATCCATACAGCAGTATCGACACGACCGCTGCCTGGGAGAAACTGCGTTTCACTTTATCGGTCAGGTCTGATTTCCATATGATCGATAGCTTATCGATAGCTGTCCATACCTTCGCTAGCCGTTCTAATCTGCAGGCAGAAAACATTCCTAGATGGGTCGAAATACCGTTACAATCAATCACTGAGTTATTGATGATATGGTGTCGATGCCCGTGGTAGGAAATGGACACGGTGACTCGAGTTAAAATCCTGGACGAGACTGATAGCATTTCACATAGCACTAATACCCTTGGAAAAGATATGAATCCAATTATTCTCCCTCCAGCTATGGGTGAATAGTAGAACAGACTTGGTTCTTCAGCCTTGGTGAGGCAAATAGTCTTGGAGAAGGAAAACTCTGAATTCAAACCTGTTAAACTCCGCTTAAAAATTTACCCTGTGTCATATCCTGCCCGAGCAGTGGGGTCAGTAAATATGAATATGGTGTCGATGTCTGGTCTTTTTATTAACGACGCCGAAGATAGAGTATTCCTAGCGTACCAAATCAGAACTAAAAGACCGCGTGTAAAAAAAAAAAAAAGAAATTGTTTCCTGTACTACTGTAGCATTTCAGCAAAAATGAAAAAGCATGGGATCAGATATTTCGACGAAGTCCTCATTAGGAGAGCTGGTGTGCTAAAAATCAATTTCTTTTACTTTTTATCCTACTGCCTCTAGTAATAAAGTCATGCAGGTAAAGCTATGAGTGAGGTTGAATTTCAATTACCAGGGTCTACATTATATTTTCTTTGCCCGTGGCGTGACACAGACCAAAGCTCGAAAACTAAAGAGCAGGTGCGTAGTTAGAATAGTTTTAATGTAAAGGTGATAGTTTCGCTTTCGATAACTCACCATTAAGCACCACTATATATATATATATATATATATATATATATATATATATCTTCGCAAATTTTTCTGTAAAGGTTTCATTTGATTTTAATCCTTTGATTAAACATTTTTCACTTATTTTTTTGTTTGGTTCTCTTCCTTTTTATTAAGATTTAATTTCATCTCTTCTTATTACTTATTTGTATTATCAATTGCTGAAAACACGAACATTTTCTACTTTATATTAAACATTTAATTTGAAGTAATTTTACTATTATTTTGTGATTATTTTTGTTATTTTGATTTTTCAGTTGTCATCTATTACAGCGAATCAAGAAAAGCTTTTTGATAATTTAAATACGCTCATCGAATTGAAAACATGATTAAGATAATGAACAGTGTTAAGATGAAACGAAACATATGTTTTTTATAATATTACTTATCTCTAATCAGCTTCATCTTTTGCCCCTTTCTTTGTAACTGTCACTCTCTCTCTCTCTCTCTATCTCTCTATCTCTCTCTCTCTCTCTCTTTCTTTATATATATATATATATATATTTATATGCCTGTGTGTGTGTGTCTGTGTGTGTCGGGGGGGGGTCTTTTGGAAATATATAGATATGAAAAACAGGTATTCAGAGAATTATTTTATTCATAGTTGAAATGTATATATATATATATATATATATGTATGTATTTATGTATAATTGTTCGCCATCTAAGGAAGCAGTCTGTGCAAACAGATTGTTGACATAAATTTCTAATGGATTAATATCTGTTGAGTTTCACTTTATATATATATATATATATATATATATATATATATATATATACATCCTTGTAGAAATACTCGGTCCATGACCGGAATAAAAAGATTTTGACATCAGTGAATGAGATAGAAAGGAGAAAGAGAGGAGTTGGCTAAAAATAAAAAAATGTGCTCATTTGTAGTTGAAAGATTTCGTTAATAATTTAAATAAAAATCATTCTTTTTATTTTATAAATTGTTTTTGTTTTATGCTCCTTTTTTTAGTTTACATTTAGGATGATATATGAAATATCTAATTTGATACTGGTGAAATGTTTAAAATATGTTCATGATTTTTTCTTGGTATCCAATAATTTTTTTTTTTTTAGGATTAGTGCTCAGTTACTGAGCAATTTTTTCGATGATAGTTTTCGAAAAATCAGCCTAGTTAATTGAATTTTTTTATCCTTTAAAACCTTGTCGAGAAGAGAAAAATTTCGTATTTTGATTTGGCGCGCAATTTAATTCAACACTTAATTTCACCCAATCAGGATGACTTATCCTATTCACCCCGGACCTTCATTTCCGGCCACCAAATCGGGTGAGCTGCCAAACACATTCTCTTTGGCTGGAGAATGCCGACCAGTGCAGACGTCACATTGGCCGTTCTTCAATAGCGATGTTTTTTTAGCTGGACAATGCCGCCCAGTGCAGACATCTCACTGCGGCTTTAGAATAGCAGCAGCAGCAACAACATGGATACACGAGGGAACCCATCTAATTTATGGATTTCCTTTCGAGGAATCCCTGTTGAATATAAATTAGATGCATTCATGCCTCGCACAGACACAACTTTATGTCACCCCAAAATTGGCTATGTCGATCTGAGCGTAATCCCGCTCTCGACATACAAGCTCCCATTTCACCTCTGGTCCACATTAATGGAGATAACGCCTACTCTCCCCAGATACCAGACACGAAACTCACGGTGACATCCAAAGTTCAATTCCTACAACTGCAACATGTTTTTCGCCAAAATCCAACAAATACAATCCCTCACACGTCCGACGACACACGCTGCCTTCTCAACCTTCTCAACTTTCTCCTTACTCAACTCAACACGAGTCTTGCAGCACCAAAAGCAAACCAAATATTCCATGCTGCAAATAAAAAAAAATTTCTTTGTTGTGTTGTTAAAAAGAAGTTTCGTTATTCATTTGTGTTGCCTAAAAAATATCATCATCATCATATCGCGCTGGTAGCACGGATATCCCTGATCCTCTCTCGCCACTCCTCCCTATCGTTCATAGCCCTAGGTAGGTCTTCAGGACAACATCCTGTATCCTCACATAGCTGCTGAATGTATGTCCGTGCTGGTCGTCCTGCTTTTGCACGGCCATGTGTGGGGGTCCATAAGAGTACATCTCTTATGAGTTCGTCCCTGCTTCTCCAGCGGTGTCCTGCATGTCTGGTTCGTCTAACTTGAATAGTTTTCGTGATAGGGGACAGGTGGCCGTACAGTTGGTGTCTTGTGAGGTGTTGCCGCCAGGACTTGTTTAAGATTGCACGTAGCATTCTTGTTTCCCGAAATGCTATAACCTTAAGAAAAATCTAAGAACTCAATTATTTTGGGAATTTGCCAATCGGCAGTTAAAAATAACTTAAATGTCATTATCTTATTTTTAAAGTTGGACCTTTACAGTCCCTTTATAAGTATTTAAACGACTGGGCGGTTTTTGTTTGTTTTGTTTTTTTTTTGTGTTTTTTGGTTTTTTCGTTAGTCTGTTTTTTTCAGAAGCTCCAGTCTATTCGTAGTCTGTCAGTTGGAGAAAAGTAGAAAGAAAGGTATTTTTTATCACATGCTACACAATATGTTAGACAGAGGTTGTGGCCAATCTACCTGCTGACCAGATCCTACCGATCCACCAGGAACAATTAACTAAGTGAGAGTTAATTGGTTTCCGCGGTCGAAAGGAAGCCTTATATTTGCTAAGTTCTCCCTACTCTATGAGAGTATGTCTTGGGAGACACTTTTTTCAAGAACATTAGAGGGAGAAATTTATCGAAAAAACATTAAAACAGTTCACCACCCTAATCGTAACGTTGTCTCGAAACCCCGGAGAAAAAGTTTACAACTAACTGGAAGAGAGAAGAAAATTGCACCAGCCAGTGAAATTCCCGCGCCAGAAATTTAAAACAAAAGAAAGAAAAAAGAAAAGAGAACTTTGAATTCAGACGCAATATTCGTATTTCTATAAAAAAAAATTTTTGTAATGAACAACTTTTTGTTTCGAGCCAACGTCGAGTAATTCCATTTGACTTAAAAATTTTGTCCTTTGGTTTTATTTTTTGTGTAACATCAAACGTTGTATTTTTTCTCAACTATGCTCGATGAAATCTTTGCAGTGTCAGTTGAAATGTATTTGCAAATACATTTCCTTCAAAATAAATTCTTTGTGGTGGGATAAGTGTTTGTTTGTCTCGGAAATAATGTTTTTTTGGAGGGGTTTATTTTAGTTTTTCTTTTGTTTGTTTGTTTGTTTTTGTTTCTTTGTTTTTTTTTTTTTGTAAATAATTAGTTGAGTTACTCCTCCCCTTCTGTTCTTATGCACTGTTTTTTTATCGGCCTTTCGAGAGGCGTTGTATCCAGTTGATGAGACACATTCGGCCGGTCGATATGCAATGGACGGTTCAGGTCGGGTGTGTCTTGTCACTGGATGTACCTCTGGCCTCAGGGGGCCGCCCCCCAGGCTTTAACCCTCTTCGAAGGGGTTGGGTTTATCGCCCAGTGCCTGAGGCCCTCCTTTTAAGGGGAATGCCGACGGGGTCCGGGCAAGTGTGGGTTACGGCCCTGCGCCTGGACCCTCCCTAAAAAAGGCCTTGTGCCATACTCGTCCGGTTGGTGGGACGGAGGACAAATTCCGTCCTGTACAGCAACATTCGAGGCTTCCTTAACCTCCCATCCCTTATTTTTGATAGTCAGAGTAATTCAAAAGTATTTCAATACTATCTTATTTTAGAATATTTTTTTTTGTTACCATTTAAAACATTTTTATAAGAGTAACCCAAAACTCGTGAGTGGTTTGAAACCTTAAAATGACTTTTTTTTCTTAAGACTTTTTATAAATATGACAAAAATTTAAATTCATTTTTTAATTGCTTGATGAGTTACTGTGATAAAAATGTATTCTTTTAATTTATTTTATTTTTACCATTTAAATATAATAAAAAGAAGCAAAGAATTAAAAATGTGTCCTTCTGTTAGGTGAAAAATTTTGCGGATTAATTCAAATTCAAATGAAAAGTATTCGCTTATTTATTGATAGTTTATGCCTTTCAAGAAAGTTTTTGAGTTACACTAATTAGAAATTAATATATTTTGTTCAAAGAAATATGAAAAGTATTCGCTTAAATTGTCAGTTTTTGAGTAATTGATAACCAATTATTTCGTTTAATTTTGGTTATTTTTTCTATTTTACACTCTAAAAATGTAAAATTATTGGTAGTTACTATCAAATGAAGCCCAGAAATAAAATTTCTCCTAACAATAAAAAGAAGCTAAAAATCAAAAGTGTTAATTTTTTCGTATCATTATTTCTTTTTTGGTTTAAATTTAAAATTCTATATGAAAAATGTAACCCTTGGTTCGAAACATTTTCAAGAATTTTTTTAGCTCTCCGAAAAATTGATAATTCTTTTTTTTCTATAAGGATTAAATTACAGAACAATAATTTCCGAAAAAGAATAAAATTCTAATCTCGCCCATTGAATCCGTGAGAAATATAACTAGGAAAATCTTTAAAAACTGAAGAGATACTCGCTTTTTTTTTAATTCTATTCTTTGTACTTACTCATGAAGAACTGTGAAAGGTTCCACAAATTGATAGATTTTTAATTCTTGAATTGTATTATTAATCAATAAAAATCAAAAATTAATATTTTGTACTTTTCCTTATAAAGATATCAAAATGTATACGTTATTTAATACTCAATGACATCTCTTTTTTCTGGGATGTAAGTCGACACATACAAATTAACAGACACGCCTCCGATAGATAGATAGATAGATAGATAGATAGATAGATAGATAGATAGATAGATGTCACTGCTTGTATATATCTACCTATCTACGCCAATCTGCTCGTATCTCTCTCTCTCTCTCTCTCTCTCTCTCTCTCTTCTCCCCTCCCATATATATATATATATGTATATATATATATATATATATATATATGTGTGTGTGTGTGTGTGTGTGTGTGTGTGTGTGTGTGTGTGTTAGAAAAAGATGAAATAATTAATCCGACGGAATATAAACATAAAATAGGCATAAAGTATTCAAATAATGTATTCTTTATATAAACATTGGTAATGTTTTGGTCGAACCGACCATCATCAGAGTAAGACAATAGATTTTTTAATGTTTCATTTAAAAAAATATTTCTAAATAAAAAATTAAATAAAAACTGTTTTTATTTTTTGTCTTTATTATTTTTTTATTTTATAAATTCCCTCATTTATTTATTTATTTATTTATTTACGCTTATCAACGTTAATCTATTTCTATTTCAGACTAGACTGACGTCACTTTTCTGTGTTTAATTATGTTTTGTTTTTTTTTTAATTCCATCCTTATTTGTTGTTTCGAATTCATAACAAAAAATACTGACTACAAGTATAATTAAGTTATGTTTAATAAAAACTAATTTAAATAATGGATATTGTCACTATTTCGAACAGATTTAACTAAAGAAAAATGATTTGAAAATATGTTTTCAGATGAAAGTCATCAAACATTGTATTACCTTGGTAATGATAGGATTGAACAAAATAATGGCAATATAGATAATACTTAATTTGAATTTTATAATTTTCATATTTTTTGTTTTATATATATATATATATATATATATATATATATATATATATATATATATATATACTTTTTTCTGTTTTGTTTTCGAGGGTTTTTTGTCGGGGATGGGTGGCTCTCAGCATTTTAATCATTAATTTGTTTAAAGGCTGTTGTAAAATTTTCCTCCTGTCAATGTAATTTTCCCCTCACGTCGATGGTTTCATTCTTTTACTATCCCATTTGCTCCATTACTTCTTAACTTTTATTTTATTTTGTTTTCTTTTTCTTTCTTTTTTTAAGTCATATTTAACTGTCAATCTCAGCTTTACTTTTTTTTATTTTTCTTCTCTCTAATCTGTCAAAACAAATCAATTCTTATGTATATATATATATATATATATATAATAATAATAATTATTATTATTATTATTATTATTATTATTATTATTATTTACACCTTGAGAGCTTTTCACATCAGTGTTAACTAATAGTCTTTCACTGGAGTTTGAGTGACACCAAGTCTCCTGTATCTCCATGACTCTTCTCAATATTCTGGCCGTTCTGAAAAATGTAATAGTTTGGATGGCCTCCACTCGCCCTCTTATTTCCAAGTCCTTCTGTCCCTTTTAATAATCCTTTGATGACTGTATCAAAAGCACCAATCACGATTGGTATAATCATATTTACCAACCCCTCCGCTCGGGCAGGATATGACACAAGGTCGATTTTAAGCGGATTATAACAGGTTTGAATTCAGAGTTTTCCTTCTCCTAGACGAGTTGCCTCAACAAGGCTGAAGAACCTAGTCTGTCCTACTATTTACCCATACCGATTGGTATAATTGGCACTTACATGTTCCATAGTTTTTTTCAATTCCCTAGCAAGGTCCAGTTACTTATCCTTCTTTTGACTTTCCTTTAGTTTTTACTATAGCCAGCCAGAACAACAACGTCCACAATTTTGCAAGTCCTTTTTTTTTGTTGATTATTATTACGTCTGGTCTTCTGGCCGAGATTAAGTGATCCATTTGTATGTCTCATAGGAGTTTATATGTATCACTCTTCAGGACAGATGCTGGGTTTTGCATATTCTATTTGCTCGTATGGTCAAATTAAAATTTCTTGTACAACACCGAGTGGATCACCTTGCTCACCCAGTTGTGTCTAGTCTTATATTGCTTTTGTACAAGTTTGCTACATTCGCTTATTATGTGATTGATGGTTTAGTCTCTGTCACCATATAACCTACATTTGCTATTTTATTGCGTCTTATCTATTCTCACTTTGATATGATTGGTTCTTATGGCGTTGTTTTGTGCTGCTATTAAGAGAGATTATATTTCTCTTTTAATGTATCCTGTTCTTAGCTACATCCAGAGTTGTTTTTCTTCCTATTTTTGTTATCTAGTTATTGTCATTATGTTGGTCTTCGTGTTACCAGTATCCTTTCTGATGGCTGTAATCACTCTTCCTTCTTGTTTTTCTACGTAGTCTTGGAATCGTTGTATCGATGGGTCAACGTTGTCTTCAATGCAGGAAACTCCTCATTCTCTCTCCTTTCTTGATATATATAGTCTGTCAATGTCATCTCTGGGGTGTAATGCCTTATTCATTGTCATTAATTTTCTTGTTCTTTGGTGCACTTCAGAAAGGGTCCCGAATATCTAACGAGGGTAGCAGCCCAGGTATTTATTCCTTTGGTAAGGTTTCTGCTACATAGTTTTGTCTCCAGTAGCTTTCTGGTTCTCCTGAAATATTCTTTCTTAATTTTTTCTTTCATCTCCACTTGCTTGATGATGTTACCTTCCAAGATGTCCAAGTATTTGTACGTTTCCTTTTCTCCGAGCGTTCTAATCTTGTCTTGATTTGGTAGTTCCATTCCATCCATTTTGATGCTTTTCATCACTAGCATGGCAAATTTTTCTATGCCAAATTCAATCCCTATGTCCTGACTCTACATTCTCATTGCGTATATTAGAGTTTCCAGTTCTTTTTGTTTTTTTTGCAATCAGTTTGATGTCGTCCATGTACACTAAGTGATTGATCTTTTCCTGCAATTTAGTAAGTTTGTATCTGGCTGTGCATTTTCTGAATATGTGGTTAAGTGGCATCATGGCAATTATGAATAGTAATGGTGATAGTGCATTTCCTTGAAATATACGTCTTTGGACCTTCGTTTCAGCTAAGCTTACCCAACCCCTGCGGTCAATTCCACTTTCTAGTTTTTCATGGTTTTCTCGAAAAAGTTTATGACTTCATCTGATATTTTGTACATTTTATTATCCAGCATTGAAGGACCAATCATATGCCTTTTTGTAGTCAATCCAGGTCATAGCTAGTTTTTTCCATCTGGTCTTGCTCTCGTTGAGGATGTGCTTATCCATGGAAAGTAACTCTCCAGTGACCCTGGATCCTTTGTGGCATCCTTTCTGTTCATCATGGAACAATCTGCGGCTTGTTAGCAAGTAGCAAATCTCTTCCCTTGTTTGTGCTGTTAATATTTTCCAAACTATCGGTAGATAGGTTATGGGTCTGTAGTAGTTTGGGGCGGTTCCCTTTAGGGGTCCTTCTGGATCATTGTGGTCTTTACTTTGGTCATCCATTCGGGTATGTGCTTTGTCTGAAGATGAAGATCGAACATATAGGGTTTGCCGAAATGAATATTATTACAAAAATATGAGTAATTTTTAAAGGTTATATATATATAAGCCTAGTCGGCTGGGTCTGTAGAATGCACTAACTGCACCTCTTCAGAGAGGTAAGATTCCCTCTAACGAGTGCCCAGGATATGACACTAAACAATCTGAGGTTCCAGTAATGCTGGAGTTTGGGAGAATACGGAGTACCTCTTCATTGCCATTGCTCCCTAGTCCACTCTGACTCGGAGTGGTAGCACATGATAGGGTCTTATCTATTGGTCAAATAAAACTAAACCGTGGTTTCTTGAGTTTTTGGCAGTTAAACTGGGTATTCATGCTAAACTGAATTGTTTAAAATAGAACTCACTTGAAATTTAAACTGCGTTCTAATGCTAAACTGAATTATTTGGATTAGAACTGTTTGACCAAACTGAATAGCTTGTAATGAAAATGTCTTTGACAATTAAACTATGTACTGATATTTAAACTGCATACTTATGTTAAATGGAATTGTTTGAAATGGAACTGTTTTTGTATGCTAAACTGAACAGTTTGAAATGGATTTGTTTTTGACATTGAAACCGAATTGACGCTAAATTGAATTGTTTAATATAGACATTAATATATGTGTAAACAAAATCTATACTTATACTAAACTGAATATGTTAAATTAAAACTGTTTGACTAAACTGAATTGCTTGAAATGGAAATGTTTTTGACAATTAAACTGTGTACCCAATGCTAAACCGAATTGCTTGAAATAGAACAGATTATTTGTGAAAAATGGATTTGTCATTAAATAATCTCCAAAGATCTATATGCCATAAAACCCAAACAACCAACTATATATATATATATATATATATGTGTGTGTGTGTGTGTGTGTGTGTGTGTGTGTGTGTGTGTGTGTGTGTGTGTGTGTGCTATCCCAATAGGCGTATGCAAATTCTTACCAAAACTAATTCTATTTTCTCTGAAATCCATTTTCTTTTTTCATCTTTTCTCCTACATTTATCTAAATTAAACGCAATCTTTAAATTATGCTTTAAGTCTTGGATGAATCCTGTTTATTTAAGATCTCTAAGGACCACAGTAAATTGATAAAATAAATAAATATACGAATAAGAAAACATCAGAGTTGATCAAAAATTGTTGTCTAATGATTACAAAGCAGACCAATTATTGTTGAATACTAAGTTCAATACACATTAGGTGACCTTTAATCTCCGCTTTATAACTGTGAAGACAAACCTCTTAAGAAACAAGACAAATATATATGAACATAGAATAAATGTGATTCCCTAACCTAAAGGCATAAAATAACCTTGGATGGGTTGTCATGCCGTTAGAATCATTCAGTTACTCAAACCATCAATTACGCGATGAAATCAAAATAAAATTTTACATTCTAGCACTAGTAATAGTTTTTATCCATACCATTTCGTGGGGGACATTTTGGGATAAATTCTTGGCTTATCTTTCAATGCAATTATTGCCCTATCCTGATATGCCAGTTTGTTTGTTTGTTTGTTTGTTTTTCTTCCCTTTCAGAGTTAAAACAGAGTTGGTAAGATCGTATTAACAAGTTTTGATTCCGAGCTGCTTGTATACACCCTTCGGTTTTCCTTTTTAACTCTTAGTTTCAAAATACTGCTGGGTCAGATTTTTGTTAACATTACAGCCTTAAGCATGCTATGTAAGGGTTTTTTGGTTTCATCTTTTGTTTTGTTTTTATATTTGGCCTTTCTCTTTGATTTGGCCCTTCATGATTTTTGTTTTCATTTTGCGTGATATTTTTACACATTTGTTGGTATTTCGCTTACTGTTTCAACTTAATCAAATGATTGCAGATCTTCTACGATTCTTTTGCCTTTCTTTAATTAATGATTGTTAATTATGATGAACAAGATTTAACTTTCAATCGCTTAACTCTTGATATCTTTTAAGCCCTATTGCATTTGTCTTTTATGTGAAGTTCTATTTTAATCCTTTATCCCCATTTGCTCTGAGCAGCTACAGACGATTCACATTTGCTTTCGGCTAATGTGTTCTAAACATGATTAAAAGCTTTCTGATCTTTCTATCTATACTCTGTACTTCTAGCTTTTAATTATTCCCGGTAAAAGTGTAATAACATGTATTGTTTAGATGTTAATAGCTTGAAATTTAGTTTGCAGTATTTGTGTTTTTCATTACTGTTTTAACTGGTGATTTTCACTTAGTTGTAGCAAGTTTCTTAAGATCATCAGGACTGTTCTCAGTATTCTTGCTGATTTCATCATTGCTCTCATCTAGTCGTCTTGGTTATTCCACAAGATTCCAGTTTACCAAGTCACTTTTTCAGATTTTTTCTAGGGAACCAACTATGATTGGTAATAGTGTCTTTCTCGTGTTTAACAAGTTTTTTTTTTTAACTCTCTGGCCAGGTCCAGTTATCTATCTAGTATTTTACTTTCCTTACCATTAAATCTGGGATACGCAGAATTAACAATTCCTTTTCTTTTCATTAACTAAAGCTAGATCTGGTCTTCTGGATTGGACTGGGTGTTCCAGTTACATCTGAAAGTAAAAAAAAATTATTACGTTTCATTTTCAATGAAATATTCTGATTTGCGCTATGGTCAAATTTAAGTCACTTGAACAATTCCCAGCGAGTCGCTTTCTCCATCCATTCGTGCTTGTTCTTTGTGGTTGATTGTTTCATCTCTATTACCACATAGATGATATATAAAAATATTTTTATCTTATGATATTGTGATTCATTCCCAGACAATTATTTGTTTTATTTTGTTTATTTTTGTTGCGAGCGTTTTTATTTTAAATGTTTTGTAAAATGAAATGAACGCTTGAATCGCTGTTGTAAAAGTGATGAAATGCTGTGTCTGTGTGTTCGGTTTAAAAATTCCAATCACCAGCATTTCAAATTTACATAAAGACAGTAAGGTTTCAATTTATTGTCTGCTTAATGAATTGGAGGTAAATTTGAATTAGAAAGAATATTTTGACTAACAGAAAAAAATCAGAAAGAACATTGAACTCGTACAGGAAAAACGTATAGATCTTTCTCCGATTTTTCATAAGTCAAAAAATTGACATTCAAATATTTATAAAGTTATGATCATAACTTTTATTTTAACTTTTATCATAACTTTTATACATAATTATTTATGTATTGAGAAAATCTTTTATTGTAATTTGAACAAGGAGCTTCATTTAAAAAAGGGTTACCCTCTTGAGTTAAATAACTCCTTTTATTATGTAAGTAATTGACATATTTTTATATTGTTTATTTTTCATGAGTTTCTGATATTTGTAGATACCAGGTTTCATTTTAAAATGAGAATCACTAGCTAATTTTGATTAAGATTAATGTTTGAGATTAATTCCATTTTTACTGTCAAAATCAACTGACAGTTGTTTAATTCCTGTTACATTTGTAGTATGGGTTGATCAAAAATTATTTAAAACTTTATTTTCGAGTTTTTTCTAACTGATTGAATATTATTAGCAAGCATGAACAAAAGGGGGAAAACTCTTATAAAATCGTCTTTATTTTTTTTTAAAAATTGTATTAATATTACAATTTTGCCTTTTTTCGATACTATAAAACTGTTAATTGTTTATCTTTAAGGTATCGCTTGGGAACTTTTAAGCAAATATCTTTTTATATTTTTGTGATAGATAAAATTTCTTTGGTTGTATTTCAGGATTTTTAGATCTATTTTTTCATATAAAAAAATATTCAACTGTATCGTCCGAATTTGCAGACGATCTTCATTTTACCAATATCAGAATTTATCTGATAACTTTTAATAGTTAAATCACATCTTTTTCTGTACAGAAACTATTTACTATCTTCGTAGAAAAATCAAAATTGAATTTATTAAATTTTGATTTAAAAAAAAGAATTATTAAATTTTGCTTAAATATAAAAAATTACATTTTCCCTAAAAGATTGTTAAATTATCTTTATATATGCAATTATATTTAACCCCGAGCGGGGTTTTCACTTTTATTTTAAGTGGTGATTTTTCATGGGAGTTTAAGTGACAATAAGTCTCCTCAGGCCTACAGGATAAAATTTTGATAAAATTTTCGGTACATCAGTTATAATATTAGAATATTATAACTGATGTACCGAAAATTTTATCAAAATTGAATAATGTGTTGATTCATGCCGTCATTTTTTTTTCAAATAAACTAAAAATATACATTTCAAAAAAGCTTTCTTCATTTCTTTGACCAATTTCTATCTATCTATCTATCTATCTTCCCTTCATTTTTCCTTTCTTTTTTATATCTTTTTTTTCTTTTTTCCTTCTTTCTCTCAACTTTTCGTTTTTCTTTCTTTCTTTCTTTCTTTCTTTCTTTATTTATTTATTTATTTATTTCTCTCTTTCTTTCTTTCTTTCTTTCTTTCTTATTATATCTGCTTCCTTTTTCTCTCTATACAGCATGTATTTTTTTCTGTTATTATCAGAGATCAATTCAGTTTCTCTCTTTAAGATTTCCGGTCGTAACTATGTCCAGATCATCTCATGTTCAATGTCCTTATTTTTATCATTATAATTCATTTTAAGCGGGCTGAGAAATTGAGTCTGGTTCAACAAAGACCTATCCATAAAAACTAAATGTGCAGTGTACCACGCCGTAGTTCTCTCAATCCTAATATACAGTGGAGAAACTTGGACGATATACAAAGCGGATGTCCAAAGACTTCACGTCTATATGACACGTCACTTACGCAAAATACTAAATGTCAAGCAGTGTCAGCATATACCAAATAAATTTATCCAGAAGAAATCTAAACTCCCTAGCATGTACGATGTACTTACTCAACGCGACCGAAAGTGGGCTGGTCACTTGAATAAATTTAAGGACAACATACTGCAAAAACAGATCCAGTACTCTCAACTTAAAGAAGGGTCAAATAACAGAGGTGAAGCAAAACTCAAACAAAAGGTCATCCTCAAAAGAAACCTGGGGTTCATGAACATCCCGAAAGACAATTGGCAATACCTGTCTAAAAAGCATTGTGGTAGAGTGAATGAAGGAATATTGCTTCATGAATCAGGTGTAAACAGTCAAAATTAGCGCCTATTTCAATGAAATTTGCTGGCCATCTCCACGCAGATGGTTTACTAATTTTGTTTAATGGCATATCAACCTTCGTGGGTTATTTAATGCCAGAGACATCCATGTAAAACAACAGTAGTGTTATTATTTAACCCAAAGCTGGGGGAAAACTTTACCAAGAGTATTAATCCGAAAGTGGACAATGTCTGGAGTTCGAACTCGCTTACTAAAATGTCGGAGTTCAGCTCGTTAGCCACTGCACTACAGGGACTCTCTCTTAGTTTGATAGAATTTGATAAAACTTTGTCGAAATTTTCGTCAGAATGGAGATAATAAACTTAAGGAGGTGTCAAAGTCGATTAACTAATTACACATACATTAATAGAGAGAGACGTATTAGAGAGAGTAAGAGTGAGAGAATGAGACTGAGGGTTAGTGAGATAGAGTGAGAGTTAAAAGAGAGTGAGAGTTAAAAGAGAGTGAGATTAAATGGTAATAAAGAGAGTTTTAAGTTGACTTGAGGATTTGGGTCAATTATTTTGAAAAAATTTAATTTTTGAAACGTTAATTCGCCAAATCTTGGACAACTCTTTTGACAAGATTCTGTCTCAAATTTCGAGCTCATTTTCTTTTACGGTTTTTTTTCTTTTCGGCTTTTTTTTTCTTTTTCGGCTTTTTTCTCTTTTTTTTTTTTCAGTCAAAAATGTCGACTGTCGTTAGGGTTATACAATGACAGACTGAAAATAACTTCTGTTAGATATTATTTCGTTGGTTCAGAACCCAGAACGAAGAAAATTGAGACAACTTACAATCACGACTTAAATACTTTTTTCTTGCTAAGTAAATACAATTTCCCCATCTGTGGGTTAAATAGTACCACTGCTGTTCTTCTACAAGGCTGGCTTTGATGTTAAATAACCCACAAAATTTGATATGCCATTTAACAAAGAAATCAAGTTAAATTCATTTCCGAAATTCGCAGCCAAGTGCATCGGTGAGCCGTGAAAGAGGCATTTTTTCTTGAATTAATTAATATCCACGGAAGAATCAACACGCAGCTTTGTAATTAGTAGTAGTGAGAGAATAATTGAATGAGCAGCCTTTTTTTTTTTTTTGGTTGAAGAACAGAAAGCTGCTCCACAGCTTCATTATATTTCAACTTTTCTTACCTGCACTTATGGTTTTATGAATTCTAAGTGATAGCAAGACTCGTCAGGTCTCCAGGACTCTTCTTAGTATCCTTACTGATTTTAACAGTACTGTAATCGAGATGGTCTTAATTTTTCCTTTAACATGCAGTTCATTTTTTTCAGGTTCTTGCAGACCATTACAAAGGTTCCGGCTACGATTAGTTCCAATATAACTTTTGTGTTCGATAACATTGTCAGTTCTCTTGCAAAGTCCACGTATTTCGCTTTCTTTTATTTTCACTGTATGGTTCGCTTTCTTTCAAAAATCAATTTGATATTGTAGTCCTCATACTGGAGAAATATCAAATATTAAGCTAAGAACAGATACAACACTAGGACACTTTGATCTTAGCCAAAAGACCGAAAAACGATTATTATTATTATTATTATTATTGCAAGTTTCATCATCATTATTATAGCTGTTGTTGATATACAGTGTCCCAAATCATCATTATTATAGCTGTTGTTAATATAGAGTGCCCAAAAGTCACATTGTAATTTATAAATTACATAACATTTGTTTTTATAAATATTTCACACCAGCATTTGCTGGAGGGCTTTCCCTGGAGTCTGAGTGACAGCAAGTCTCCTCAAGTCTCCAGGACTTTTCACGGTATTCTAGCCGATCTCAGCAATGTTGTAGTCTGGATGGTTTCGATTCCCTCACTGATTTCCAATCTTTCCAGGCCCTTCGCTAGGATTCTGGAGACTGTTTCGTACGCATCAACGACAATTGTTGTTACTTTAAGCCTGATGTTTCACAGGTTTTTTTTTTCAATTCTTTTGCAAGGTCCAATTAATTATCGCTCTTTTTGCTTTCTTTCATTTTCGCTCAGTGGTCAACCAAAGTACTCCACAAAACAGCTAGTTTTCGATATCATCATTATTTTTATTATTATTACTGTTATCATCATTATTATTATTGTTATTATTATTATTAAAGTTTTATCATTATTATATTATCATTATCGACGTTTTTCATAACAGTTTTAACTGGTGGGTTTTTACTGACATCTGATTTTTATTATTATTATCATTATTATTATCATTCACTTTTCTTTGTGTTTTTTTTTTCTGTCAGTCTTCTTTTCACATGATGTTGATCCATACATACCTACTCTTTGCAAGGTTCACTTTTGAACGCACAATACGTCAAATACATAAAGATATACTCAGTTTCCATAGATCTTCTTACAATAGAACGATGCACTCAGACGCTCTGCAGCTTTCCCATTGCACAAATTCCCGGTCTGATGATTCCCAAAGAGAAACAAAGACATGAAAAGCAGACCATAGGGAATGCAAGACAGAACGATTAAGCAATTGGCAATTGCTGATATCCGGTTGCCCAATGGCGGCTCAGGATCAAAGCAATCCATATACGTTTGGGGAGTAAACACATTTCCATGATTCGTTTCCCTAGTGCCCGACACAGTTCTGTTATGACGAGCATCAAAACTGTATAATTGGATTTTCCTCCCGGTATTTTCATTGCGGTATCCCCTCATGAGAGTTTACCAACTCTGACTGCCCCTTCCATCTTCTCGGTCAGCGCCTAGAATCGCCATTTTCTTTTCATGTGTTTAAACACAAGTTGGGAACTCGATCGCCCAATGTTATCTACATGTTCATCCGTTAGCGAAATCCCAATGAAAGCAATGAGGAAAATAAGGAATATTCCCACAACAGTTGAAACTAATGCGTCATAAAGAGACCTGTCACAGTTCAAAATGGTTCAAAAAAGCGCTTCTATTCCCGAAAATCACTGCGCTTCTTTCACTGGGAAATAAAGATCGGCTGAGGCCATCTTAATTACTACAAACGCTGTCAAAATTATGTAGTAAGAATTGAAACTATTTATTTTGCTTAGAATCCAAAATAAAATCTTTATTTGCAATTAATGAAAATACCATTAATAAACATTCAAGAACAAACGGCTATTTTCCGCAGTGGCCGCATATATCGATGCCTGTAATTTGCGCATACAGCAATAAAATTAGCTATCAAAATATGATGATATGGATAAAGAAATTGATTATTGTCAACTTTGATATTGACGCAAAGGGAAAAGCAACTGTCCTCCTACAGGAATTTGAATTTACATACCCCATAAACCGATCTGTAACCCGCGTCTCTGCTTTAAACGTTTACAGGTTGAAAAATAAACAGCTTCAATACAAATCTGAACTCAACCCAGAGCAATCCTAGTCGGTTAGAGCTGTAGAATACAATAACTGCATCTCTGCAAAGGGGTAAGAGCGCAGCCCTGCAACGAGTGTCATGGATACGACACAAAACCATCTCATGTTGAGGTTCTAGTTTTGGAACTTTTGAGCTTTGGAATTTGAAGTACCTCTTCATTGCCACTGCTCTGCTCTGACCCAGAGAGATAGCACCTTATAGTGTCCTGTGTTTAGGTTAAATAAAACTTTGACATTTTATATGTGTGTAAACGAATGACGGATGTTCAATCGAATTGTTCGTGATATATAGCAATACTTGCAACCATTTAACTTTTTGCAAACAAATGAGCAATGTTGAATAGAATCATTAGTGTTAGATAGCAATATTTGTAACAACTTCACACTCCGCAAACAAATGATTAATATTGATCAAAATTATTAGTGTTACATAGTATTACTATGTAATAATAATAATTCAATTTAGGTACATTGTTAAAGAGTCCCAGCGGTTAGAGTGTTCGTCAAAGGCTCGGGAGATCGGGATTCAATGCCAGGTTGAATCATACCAAAAACTCAAAAAATGGTACTTCATGTCTCCTTGCTTTATAAGGTATGGATCAAGAATAAAGTGGTGAAATTCAGGGAAAGGAGTATCAGTCTTTCCTGCGCCTCGGTGTAGTAGCTATGGAAAAGGGAACCTTCAGGTCACCCTCCACTATGTTCGCTAACTTTTTTATTTATTCTATTCAATATTACTTATTGTTTGCACTCAGTTAAAAGGTTTCAAATATTCCTATATATCACTAACAATTCAATTAAACATCAATCATTTATTTGCAGACAATTAAATTGTCAAACAGTTCAAATTATAACAGTTCAATTTAACATGTCATTTGTTTGCACATGGTTCGAATGTCGAACAGTTCTACTTGACCCGTAGGTGTTACAACTCCGAGCCAGACTGGATCTAGGAGCAACGGTAATGAAGGATACTCCACATTCCCCAAATCTCCAAAGCTCGAACCTCGCTATCAGATTGTGTACTATCATATCTAGCACATTCGTTGGGGGAGTCTTAAGTCTAGTCATTTAACGTTAAAGTTGTTTACAAAGGATCATTATTATCAACTACTTGATTGCCCAGTCGGTTAGTGGGAGGCTGTAGAATATTCCGATTGCACCTCTTCAGAGAGGTAAGATCCCCTCAAACGAGTGTCCAGGATATGACGCTAAACAATCTGATGGTGAGGTTCCAGTAATGCAGGAGTTTGGGAGAATGCGGAGTACCCCTTCACTCTGCAGAGATGCAGTCGGCGTATTCTACAGCGCCAGCTGACTGGGCACTGTATATTCTGCTTTTTGATATTTTTGTTGAGTTATGCTATAAACTCTTCTGCCTCTAGATGCACTTTGGCCTGGCAAATACTAAACACATTAAAACAAAAATTCTTGTCAACTGACCTCTTTAAACGTTCAGTTTATAATTGATATTAGAAAATAACCCTTTAGAAATCCTTTTCTTTTTATTTTACTACCAATCTCTTAAAATGTGTTTGCCTCGCTAATTGTTTTCAAGTTTAATACTGCTATATCCACATGTACTTATACTTTTGCATACTCATACAGATTAACTTACGTCTTAATGCTTATTGCACAAGGTGAATATTTCATATTTGAACAAACGTTTACGTTGATCTATTTCAGTTTGGTTTGGTTTGGTTTCTTTGTTTTATGGCACATCAACGGTCTAGAAACTGCTCTTGACTCCAAAAATGATTCCTTAAACTGATGATGCAGAAAGCACAAAGCAATTAACTGAAATTAACTCGACTTATACAGGAGTAAATGCAACACATAGAAATTCAAGACATATAAGCATATTGACTAAATAATAAGATTGCATCAGTAGATCTTTAGTTAAGAAAGCTGTATGCCGGATGACAGTCAATGTTTCTCGCTGCCATCTTATCAGCTGTATTTCTCTTTTTATAAAATTAGAACTAACATTCAGTATCATTTTCCCTTGCAGTTAAATATGAACATTTGAAGACGAATTTCGAATTTAATTTCGCAAATCGATAGCATATTTCATGGTCGGAATTATCGCGACAAAACTTTTTAATAACGTCGGTAATTTGAAGTTGCTGATGGGATTCTCATGTTAATTCTACAATCGAGCTTATGATTTTAGAGGAAAATAATACAATTGGAATATATAAAAAAAATTTATCTAATTTGGTTTCTTCGGTTTCTTTGGTTAATGGCATATCAACCTTCATGTGTCATTTAATGCCAATGTCATGTTTGTAGAAAAACTGCCGTGGTAGTATTGAACCCACAGCTTAGAGGGTTCATACTTTTCCCGAGAATATTAGTTCAAAAATGAACACGATAGCGCGACTGGAGTTCGGACTATATTCCGATTTAAATTCGCCTCTTTCTGAGTTCTCTACATTCGGAATGCATCATCCTTGCCGAGCTGTTTAAATATTTCATTATTCTCTCGGTTGTTTTCAATTCTTTCTTTGATGGTGATAAATGTGCGTGATGGTATTCAGGAGTTTGAGCTACTAAGGAAAGAAGAAGACCAATATGGCTGGATGATATTCAAACAGCTGAATACGTATAGTGTTTCTAAGCACATAAGACGAGTTTAAACGTCTGAAAATATTTCTCGGAAAATGATTTCTAAACTTGCGCGCCTTTATTTGTCTATTGTCATTTGTTTACTGACTGTCATATAATATCAAGTATTCTGTTCTAATTTAGATAATTTGCAAACATTTCCAGGGTTTCAATTATTCGTATCAAAGACTAATAAATTATGCATTTCTAAATGAATTAAATCTATTTTGTTCGTGCACAGTTATATAGTTTCAAAGAAAGATAATTTGCCCGCAATAATGTGGTTTCAAGTGGTTGGTTTCGTTTCGTTTCGTTGATTGAGTTTTATGGCATATCAATCTTTGTAGGTTATTTAACGCCAAATCCATTTTATACAAATTATCAGTTCTATTTCAAACAATTCAATTTGGTATGAGAACATAGTTTAATTGTCAAAGACATTTCTATTTCAAGCAATTCAGTTTAATCAAACATTTCTATTTTAAACAATTCAGTTTAGCGTTAGTATAGTTTCAATGTCAAAAACAGTTCTATTTTTTTTAATTCAGTTTTGCATAAGTACGCATTTTAGTTCTATTTGACCCATAAATAGGACCCTCCCAGGTGCTACCACTCCGGGCCAGAGTGGACATGGGAGCAATGGCAATGAAGGGGTACTCCGCATTCTCCCAGCATTACTGGAACTTCACTATCAAATTGTTTAGCGTCATATCCTGGACACTCGTTAGAGGGAATCTTACCTCTCTGAAGAGGTGCAATCGGTATATTCTACAGCCTCCCCCTAACCGACTGGGCAATCAAGTAGTTGATAATAATGATCCTTTGTAAACAACTTTAACGTTAAATGACTAGACTTAAGGCAAATAATTTGGACTCAGTTATATGGTTTCAAATATTCCTATTTCATACGAATCATTTTTAAACAGAACTATTTTACTCATAGGTGGGACCATAACAGGTAATACCATCCTGGATTAGACTCGACCTAAGGATAACGATATTGAAGGAGTATTGGCATAAGGGTTAAAGTGTTCGCCAATGGCCCGGGAGACCTGGGATTGAAGTCATACCAAAGACTCAAAAAATGATACTTGATGCTACCTTGGTTAACACTCAGCATTATAAGGTAAGGATCAAGGGTAAAGTGGAGCAATCCAGGGAAAGGAGTAGCACCCTCCCCTACACCTTGGTGTAGTAGCTATCGAAAAGGAAGCCTTCGGGTCACCCTCGACTACTGTTGCCAACTTTACTTTTTACTTACTCCACACTACACAGTGCTCCAGAACTGGAGCTTCACCAATGTATGTTGTGTCATACTCAGTACACCCCTCTAAAGATGTGTCTAAACCATTATCGTATACAAAGGTCTGCCGATACAAAGGTCTGCCGATAAGGCATTCGAAAGAAATAATTACCTAAGCAATTACTTCTGGGGAAAAGTCATATATATGATCTTTTGAAACCTTTTTTATTTTTTATTATTTGCGATAAAAATTATTATTTTGTCTGTCAAACATTGCATGAAAGCTAAAAAAAATCGAAAATCAAAAACATTTGGCGTGTAATATGGCACTAAGTAAGACTCATGTAGACATAGTCAGGAGAAGTCACGGGAACATGAGGACATACGTGACACTAATCGTAGATGGGGCACTTGGAACGGTCCCCAAGGGCTCAGAAAAAAACAGGAGGTGCTGGAAATCAGAGGAAGTGTAAAAATCGTCCCAACGATAGCATACAGATTGGTCCGAATGCTCGGAAGGTTCTGGAGACCTGAGAAGATTTGCTGTTACACAGACTCCAGTGAAAGACCGCCATCTGACATTGATGTGAAAAACCCTCCAAAAGTGAAATAATAATAATAATAATAATAATAATAATAATAATAATAATAATGGCAGCATCGAAGACAGCGTTGACACATCCATACAACGACTCAAAGACTACATAGAAAAACACGAAAGAGGACTGATTACGGCCATCAGAAACAATACTGACAACACGATAGATAACAGAACGACAAAAACTAGAAAACAAAAATGGGAAGGAAAACAACTCCATGGGCGTTTTAAACGACTAATAAACAACATCTAACACGATAAAACCAGGACATAACTAAAAAAAGGAAACTTAAAGAGAGAAACAGAATCTCTGCTAATGGCAACACAAAACAGCGCCATAAGAACTAATCATATCAAAGCGAGGATAGATAAGACGCAACAAAATAGCAAATGCAGAATATGCGGTGACAGAGATGAAACCATCAATCACATAATAAGTGAATGCAGTAAATTGGCACAGGAGTGCAAGGCTAGACACGACTGGGTGGGCAAGGTGATCTACTGGGAAATGTGCTAGAAATTTAAATTTTACCCTGCCAACAAATGGTATATGCACAACCCAGCACCTGTCCTAGAAAATGACACACACAAACTCCTATGGGACTTTAATATACGAACGGATCACCAAATATCGGCCAGAAAACTGCCCCTTTAATAATCAACAAAAAAAAAATCTGCAAAATTGTCGACTTTGCTGTCCCGGCTGACCACAGAATAAAACTGAAAGAATGTGAAAAGAGAGATAAGTACCTCGACCTTGCTAGAGAATTGAAAAAACTATGGAACATGAAGGTGACAATTATACCAATTGTGATTGGTGCTTTTGGCACGGTAACTAAAGGATTATTAAAGGGCCTGGAAAATTTGGAAGTTGTCGACCGAGTGGAGACCATCCAAACAACAGAATTATTGAAAAAGGCCAGAATACTTAGAAGAGTCCTGGAGACTTGAGGAGACTTGCTGTCACTCAATCTCCAGTGAAATACCATCAGCTAACGCTTATGTGAAAAACTCTAAAGGAGTAAATAATAATAATAATAATAATAATAATAATAATAATAATAATAATAAACCATGGAAAACTGGAGATTAGAATTGAATATAGGAGGAAAAACTGAGGTAAAAATTCAGAGCTGTATTCCAGGAAAATGCACTATTACCATTACTATTTGTTAAAGCGATGATGCCACTAAATCACATACCCAGGAAATGCACTGCGGATAGAAAGTTTATAAATCCCAAGAAAAGATCAATCGCCAAATGTATGTTTGCCAAAAATGAAAAAGAATTGGAAACCCTCATTCAGACAGCGAGAATATATTGTCGGGACATAGGGATGGAATTTGCAATAGAAAAATGTGCCTTGCTAATAATGAGAAAGGGAAAAGACACATGACGGATGGAATGGAACTACCAAATCAAGAAAAATCAGAATGCTCAGAGAAAAGGAAACGCTTAAATACTTGGGAATAATGGAAGCATTACACCAGCCGGATTGTGGACTTTGCTGATGCAATAGATCACACATTAAATATCAAAGAAAACGATAAGACAGACAAGTTCTTAAACCTAGCCAGAGAACTAAAAAAGCAGTGGAACATGAAGTTAACTGTGATATTAATTGTAATTGGTTCGCTCGAAACGATCCCCCTCAAACAATTTAAATTTTCTTTCACATTGCCCCTCAGTCAATTGGAATATTCTTTAACGTCAAAACTGATAACTTTTTTGTGTCATGAATTTTGGGGTCTTTCATTATTCTAGTAATATACGTTGATTATTACTTCAAACAGAAGCTGTGGAAATTCCACGAAACGAAAAAAACATCCAGAGGAGCTACTCAACCAAGAAAGGATCACTTACAATTTTATTACATATAAATCCTGTTGTTGGCTTTGCAATATATAATATAATAATAAACAATAATATCCTCAGAACTTATAAGATCTTCAGCAAGCCAATGCTACATAGTGACGAAAGATGAAGTTTGCATAAGGTAATTGCATCGCAGTCGAACAGTGTTCAATCTTATGCAAATCATCTTTGCTTGCTTCAATAGCTTTTCTTTGTTTTTGTTTTTTTTTTCTTTCGTTCTATGGAATTCCCATGGTTGGTTGGTTGCTTGGGTTTTATGGCATATCAACCTTTATAGATTACTTTATGCCAAGTCCATTTTTATACAAATGATCGGTTCTATTTCAAACAATTCAGTTTAGCATGAGTACACAGTTTAATTATCAAAAACATTTCTATTTCTAGTGTTATATAATTAAGGAATGATTTTTCTATTTAAATCATTTTTCATTAATTATATTTCATCATTGAGTTTGGTTGGGCTTTGAACTATTCGGGTTAAGAGTTCAGGTGTGTATTCAATTGGGGCAGTTTACGTTCGTGCGCAAAGGATATGACAATCACCATTGTCATAATAAACCCCAGACAAGAAATGGAGCTGGGGTGTGGATGACGTCATGTCCAAAAGAGATAGGCTGAGAATTTGGAAGATTTTGAAAAAGATTCAGTTGAGTTCTGACCATGGTGTGGAGAAGTTGATGTCCGACCATAGAGTTGAGGATTGGAGATTGGCAGACAATTGAGCCTCTGCGACTGGGGCAGGGAATGGAGTTCTCTGCCATAGAGTTGAGTTTTCTACTGTTGCGGCGGGTCTCGACCAGCGAATATGAATTGAGATCTAAAACACCACGAGATGTGCTGAGCGTTGGGCTGGTGTTAGTATAGTATGATACGAAAGACTTTTAAGAATTGTATTTCTCTCCTCGTGTCGAAGAACCGAACTCAGAAATTAATAAACGGTTCGTGCCTGAACAACGGAGTCCACCTGTATGTTTATTTGTATTTGCCTGTTTCAGGCTGAATATGTATTTGTAGTACTGTTGTGATTGATTTTGATTACAGCTATACAACACAAGCTATTTAGTTTGATCAAACACTTCTAATTCAGCTAATTCAGTTTAGTATAAGTATTGACTTTGTTTACACAGTTAAATGTCAAAACAGTTCTATGTTAAACAATTCAGTTTAGTATAAGTACAGTTTCCATGTCAAAAACATTTCTATTTCAAAAAATTCAGTGTACCATAAGTGCACAGTTTAATTATCAAAAACATTTCTATTTCAAGCTATTCAGTTTAGTCAAACAGTTGTAATTCAAACAATTCAGTTTAGCAGAAGTATGACGTTTAATGACTATTCAACACATACATAGGGCCGTATCAGGTGCTAGCATTCCGGGCCATAGTGATCATGGGAGCAATGGCAATAAATGAGCGCTCCGCATTCCCCAAGCCACAGCATAACTGGAACCTCACCATCAGATTGTTTAATGTCATATCCATGACATTTGTTGGGGGTTGTCGGTGTATTCTACATCCCCAGCACACTGGGCTAGAATCTCCATGGGTCCTGCTGGTAATAATTTAATTTCTCTGATAATCAAGGGATCCAGCCTCGAAGATGTTTTAAATGGCAGGTATAACAAATATTCAAATCAAATTTCTATTGATTTTATTGGCTCCAGTTTTCAATGACTCAGAAATTCTCGAATAAAAATATACGTGGTGAATTCAATAAGTTTCCAGACATTTTTTTGTACAGGCATTTAAAATTGTCTTAGACTCTTGAAAATTCAATATGTTATTGCTATACCTCTTATGAGATGACTGACCAATTTTTATGATTTCAGGTTAAAATAAACAGCTACAGCAGCAATTGGAATACACCCTACTAAAGCCTGATTGTCACATCTGGTGAAATTCAAAAGTGCAATCTGACACTTTAGAAGAACGATATGCAATAAAATTATGTTTTAAACTTGGGAAAAATGCCACAGAAACATACGGAATCCTTCAGACTGCTTTTCGACCATCTTGTACGAATCGAGCATCAGTTTTTGAGTGGCATAAGAGATTCAAGGAAGGCAGGGAGTCTGTGAGTGGTGATGAGAGGTGTGGAAGGAGTCAGGAAGTCAATACACCAGAGTTGATTGGCCAAAGGGTTAGGGTACCTATGTTGAGGTTTGAAGGGAGTTCAGGAAGAGATTCCGTCGGAAGAAACCAGCACTCTTCAAATCGGGCCAGTGGCATTTCCACCAGGACAATGCACCAGTTCACAACTCCATCCTTGTCACAGACTATTTGACCAAGATGGGCATCAAGACAGTTCCTCAGGCTCCCTTTAGTCCAGACCTTGCTCTCTGTGATTTTTGGTTATTCCCTAAGCTCAGAGGCTGTCGTTATGAGACAATTGAGGAGATGAAAGAAGCTGTGACAAAGGTCATTAAAACGCTCACACAAGAGGACTTCCACGAGACCTTCCCGAAATTGTTGGAACGGTACAACAAGTGCATTGCATCCGGAGGAGATTACTTCGAAGGAGACTAGAGTTTCATATATGTACTATCAATAAAAGTGCCCATAGGAAAAAAGTCTGGAAACCTATTTGATGATCCTCGTAATTGTTTCTAGATAATCGGCTAAAATGAGATTAAAATGGATTTTTGGTGACTTATATAAATCGCAAAATAGTCACTTAAAAAAAAAGGAGAGAGATATTTTTTAAAAGTAAAATGGAAAACGTTATGCATATGGTAGGGATTTCCACAAGATATATATACATATATATATATATATATATATATCCTATTTACCAACCCCTCCGCTCGGGCAGGATATGACAAAGGTCAATTTTCAACCGGAGTTTAACAGGTTTAAATTCAGAGTTTTCCTTCTCCTAGAGTAGTTGCCTCACCAAGGCTGAAGAACCCAGTCTGTCCTACTATTTACCCATAGCTGGAGGGAGAATAAGGATTCATACCTTTCCCAAGGGTATTAGTGCTATGTGAAATGCAATCAGTCTCGTCCAGGATTTGAACTCGAGTCGCCGTGTCCATTTCTTACGACGATAACCATTACACCACGGGCACCTCCATACATATATTTATAATAAATTCTATAATGTTTTATCTATAATAAAGTCCTTCTTTATACATCATTTATATATATGTGTGTGTGTGTGTGTGTGTGTGTGTATGTGTGTGTGTGTGTGTGTGTGTGTGTGTGTGTGTGTGTGTGTGTGTGTGTGTGATGTATGAGGTAGGGATTTCCACAAGATTGAAGCCAAGAATAGTCATTAAAGCTCTCAATAAATCAATCATAACAATTTATTTAAAAATAGGATTAAAATGAATTAGGAAATATAGTAATTATTATATACTCTAGTTAATTTTTAATCCTATTTTTAGATAAATTGCCATGATCTTTTAGCGGTTGTTTTATTGAGAGCTTTAATGACTATTCTTGGCTTCAATCTTGAGGAAATCCTTAATTTATATCACACACACACACACACACACACATATATATATATATATATATATATCTTGAGGAAATCTCTACCTTACACATCACACATGCACACACATATATACATGATGAAGGAAGAAATTCATTATAAGTAATATATTATAGAATTTATTATTTAGATACATATATATATATATATATATATATATATATATATATATATATATAAATATCTTGTGGAAATCCCTACCTTATACATCACACATACACACACACACACAAACACACACACACGCATATATGATGCGTAAAGATGGAATTTATCACAAAAAATCTTATATAATTTATCATATATATATATACATATATATATATATATATGTACATATATAGTTTTATATAAATATATATATATGTATATATAGATTTTTATATAGATATTTCGTTGAACGTAAAAAACATTTTTTCTCTACATATTTTTTTGTTGATCCTTTCATATTGCCGAATTGGTTGATGTATCTTCCATAATTATTTATTTCCCAAGAACTTTCTGCCCGACTTTGGGCCATCATCAGGGGAGGATCTATTACAAAGGTGATGTAACTTTTGTATGTACATTACTACTTTGTCAGAAGAGCGTCTGTACCGTTGCAGTGTGTAGTGTTTACTTTTAAATTTCTTTCTATACATAGTGTCAGTAGCTAAAGACATTTAAGTACATTAACACTGGTTTGAAAATTAAAAGTACTTGGGAAATAAATAATTATGGATTCCAGTTGAATATCATAAAATCAATGCGGCAATATGAAAGGATCAACAAAAAATATGTGGACAAAAAATGTATCTTATGTTCAACGAAATATGTATTAATGAAGAAATGCTTCCAAAATACATATTTTATATACATATATATGTATATATATAGTTCTATATGCAATCATAATAAGTGTTATATATATACATAATAATAAGTTTTACATACAATTGCCTGACTACCTTAAGCAGTCTGCTGTTCAACTTGATAAAAGAAGTGTTTGTTTTTTTCCTTAATAGGCTTAGTTATCTTGCATATTTAATCCTAAAAATAACTTTTTTTTAAAAAAAGAAAACAGCTTATGTTGAAAATAAGATTGAGATTGGTAGGGCAATATTCATCATTTATTTTCACTTTATTTTTAATGAAGTATGACAGTCTTTTTTCCGCCTCGCAGAAGTTTCTGAATAATTTATTTTATAAATTTACAAAGGCAGCACTTTTTCTTAATCAGCTCGGCTAATTTACTTATTTCAACAGTTTAGTAGATAAAAAAAGAAGAAAAATTAATGACTAGTTTGTTTATTTTTATCTTTTTTTTTAATAACTGGATTTTGTTTAGTTTTATTTTGTTGCTTTTCTTTTGTCACATTTTTTTAAATATTTACAATTGTTGATAACTTTCTTAATTATTTTCCGCCTGCGATCTCAATTTTGACCTCGCGAACCAACCAACTTATTATAGTTTTTCATTGTTTAATGGCCTATCAGCCTTGCAGAAAAGCAGCAGTGGTACATAATTTGGGGGATTAGAGAGTTTATATGTTTCCCAAGGGCATTGGTCCGAAAGTGAACTAAATGGCGCAACTGGAATTCGACCTCACTTAATATAACAATGCAGTCCAGCACGGAACCCACATCACCATAAACGACTCCCTTCGCAAACTTCACTCCTTAAAAACCTTAAATCACACTGGTTTACAAAGCACAAAAATACCCGTTTTTACCTAATTTGAGGGAGCTGAATTCAAATTTGAAATCCGTTTTTACTCATCACCTATAGTTTTTTTTAGATATGCATAGTGTGCATTTTGTGCATTACGGTACATAAAGGCGTATATGAATTCAGGGTTAATTCTAATATTGTGAGACTTATGGCTTATTTTTTTAGTTATTATGCACTAAATGTAAGTGATAGCATGACATAATATATATATATATATATATATATATATATATATATATATATATATATATATATATATATATATATCAAGACGGATTTTGACAGTTAAGGCAGCAGGTCTCAATCCACACTCTGGCAGTCATTGGAAGAGGTTCTCTCGCAGGCGGCGCAGGAGGTTGGTGTCCCTGAACTATCGTGCTACACATCTTTTGGGTAACTAAACATTAGTATTACATTTTCAAATGCATATTTAGTTTTCAACTTTGCTTTCAACTTTACAGTCCCGATGGTTTGGAGAGAGCCGCGAAACCACGCAGATGATTGCTATTTTTGTTTAACTAATATAACTGGTTTCAATGCATCTTCTAGAAAAAAGATCAAATATCCCAACCTTCGATCTGCTATGAGACCCATTCTCCAATCAGATTATCTTCCTCTACCCACACCTCCAATAAATAAGGACCTTCTTTCCTCATCAGATGAAGAAATGCCTTCAAGGGAGGATTCTGCAGAGTCAATACCTTTGGAAGATATTGAGTCTACATATTCAGGAACAAGTGACAATGAGCCACACTGGATCACGCAAGAAGACCTGAATGATCTTGCTCGTGATTTGTATCTGTCAAAACAGCAGTCAGAGCTCTAAGCTTCTAGGCTTAAACAGTGGAACCTAGTGCAGGAAGATGTACGGATCACAAGTTTCAGGAATCGGAACAAAGACCTTGCTTCCTTTTTCGACATGGAAAACAAGTTGTGCTACTACACAAACATACCTGGCTTGTTTACGTCCCTTGGTTTGCCACATAATCCTTCTGACTGGCGTCTTTTCATAGACTCTTCCAAGCGAAGTCTCAAGGGTGTTCTTCTGCATAACGGGAATAAATATCCCAGCATTCCCATTGCACACTCTCTCCATCTAAAGGAGTCCTATGACAATATGGAGATTCTTTTAGAAGCTATTAAGTACAGCAAGTACCAATAGAGTCTGTGTGTGGACGTCAAGGTCATTGGTCTTCTTATGGGTATGCAAGCGGGCTTCACAAAGTATTATTGTTTTCTCTGTCTCTGGGATAGTCGAGCTGTATCCCAGCATTACAAGCAGAAAGACTGGGGGTCTAGAAGCACTTTTGTTCCTGGCGAACACAGCCTCAAGGAGAATCCTCTGGTGGACATGAATAAGGTGCTTCTTCCTCCTCTTCACATCAAGCTTGGTTTGATGAAGAATTTCGTGAATGCGTTGCACAAAAATGGTGCTGCCTTTCAACACTTGTCTACTGTGTTCCCAGGTCATAGTGCTGCTAAGCTCAAAGAGGGCATCTTTGTCGGACCTCAGATCCGAGAAGTGCAGAAGGATACTGATTTTGAGGAGCTTCTTAACTTAAAAGAACTGAGTGCATGGGAAGCATTCAAGTCAGTCTGTAGTGGCTTCCTTGGTAACACACGCGTACCAGAATACCAAGCCGGTATTGAGAAGTTGCTAAAGTCTTACGAGGATATTGAGTGCTGAATGTCACTCAAGATTCATTTCCTCCATTACCACCTCAACTTTTTCCCGCCAAACCTTGGAGCAGTGAGTGATGAGCATGGAGAAAGATTCCACTAAGACATTACGAAGATGGAGAGCAACTATCAAGGCAAATGGAACCCCTGCATGATGGGAGACTTCTGCTGGATGCTCTTGCGTGACATCCGGAGGCAAAATACACCAGATCTTCTAAGAAAACACACTTTTGACTGTCTGTGGTACTATGAATTGTGTAATTGTGTCATCCAAGTATATTGATTCAATCAGTTTTCTTTATCTATCCCGTTTTATCTGTTATAAGCTGCTGCAACTCTTGAAATATGCACATATATTCTCTGTTTATACTAAAAGGAGACTATCAAAAAGCCAAAAAACTAGAGGTAATAGAGCAAAAGTATTTATAAATTTGAATTCAGCACACCCAAATTAACAAAAAAACACCTATCCCCATTCTTGTCTCAGACCAAAAATTTATTTTTGTAAACCAGTGTTATTTAAGATATTTCCTGGGTAAAATATATAAATTAGCTAACCTAATTAAGAAATATTACAACCTATGATAATATTCCAAACTACTATCTAATAAATTTTTATTAATTATTTCTCAAAAATAAGATTAATATATCAACCATTACATTTCTTTTATATTTGCACCAATTTTTGACATAGCTCATAAGAAAAACAAAATTCTTTCGCCACACTCAACAATAGAGTTTTACTATCCTTTCTATTCTAAGAAGTTCTTCTGTTGGCGCCATGTTTCTTTTCTATAATGGCCCAGTTACCTTGGGCGGTAGAATACACCAACTGCTTCTCTGCAGAGGGTTAAGACTCCACCTACGAGTGTTCTGGATATAACATTAAGCAATCTGATGGTGAGGCTTCAGTAATGTTAGAACTAGGAGAAATATGGAGTACCCGTACATTGTCATTGCCCGCAGGTCCATTCTGGCCCGGAATGGTAGCACCTGATAGGGTCCTATCTATGGGTCAAATAGAACTGTTTGTCATTTAAACTGCGCACCTGTGCTACGCTGAATTATTTGAAATAGTTGAAATAAAATGTGTTTTTACATTCAACTATGCATTATCAAATGAATGGTGTTTAGTTGAAATGTAAGCGATACATAGCAATACTTGGAAACATGTAACTTTGTTAACATGCTAAACTGAATTGGTTGAACTTGAACTGTTGAAATTTAAACTGCTTATGCTAAATTGTTTAAAATAGAAATGTTTTTATATCTGTAAACAAAAGAAAAAACAGTATTTAAACAAATGACTGAGTCAAGAAAAAACTGTACTTATGCTTAACTGAATTGTTTGAAATCAAGTGAAACCATTCAACCGTGTGCAAACAATGAGCCCAAGCTTGTTTAAAAATGTATCTACAAAATGTGTTTAGAAATCACACACACACACACACACACACACACATATATATATATATATATATATATATATATATATATATATATATATATATATATATATATTTGTATGTGTGTGTGTGAGTGTGTGTGTAAAAAGGATTTGGCTTTAAATAACCTAGAGTGATTGTAATGCCATAAAACAAAACAAAACCAAACCTTTTCTATTAAGTATGCCAAACTTCTTGTTGAAGTCGGTAACAACTGTTTTTTTAGCTGTAGACCGACTTGTGCATCTGCGCTACTGCAGTTATTTGTTTTAGGAATGCAATTTACAAAAACATTCCATTATATTTTTCTTGGCTTGGAAATATTACTTCATGAAATTAATTCAAATAAACTTTAATAATTTAATCTAGTTTGTTTAAGGAACGTTTTATGAAACCAGAATGTTCAGCGATTAAATAAAAATGTTTGGTGTCTTATCTGTTATAAGTTTATTTACTGCTAAATACAATGAAAACAAAGTGAACATCGTCTAAGTGTTCAAAATATCATAATTTTTGTCAGGGTCATATTAGCACATAAAAATCTACTACTTAAAGTGCTCATCTTATTTGTTTATAGTAATTTTATTTCATTACTTTTCATTAGATAAATGTGTTGTTGATAATTTATTCATAAATTGTTATTGTTAGTTTAGTTTATCTATTTTTGTTAGATGTATGTTTTCCTCTTATTTCCCAACAGCTATGGGTTAAATAGAATCACTGTTTTCTTTTACAATGACTTTGACATTAAATAAACCACGAAAGTTTATATACCATGAAACAAAGACATAAACCAAGCAACAATAGATGAGTTGCTGTTAATTTACAAAAACAAAATAAAACTTATGTCTGAATGTTATTTATTAATTAAATATGCCATTAACAAAGGGACAAACAAAGCAACAATAAACATGTTGGTATTAATTTACTAAAACGTGGAATAAAAATAGAAATAGAGGAATTATGTCAGAATGTTTTTATGTATTAAATTCGTGCTCTTATTTACTTGTACACCGTGTAATTTCTATGGTTACAACTAGTGAATATTATGATTCAGCAAATGTTATTTTTAGCCATCTATCTTTCATGGTATAATTCAAGGACAGCTAGAAGTGTAATCACCGAATTTCTGATGTTTACTAATGTGACCCAGTTCACATCACAGGCGAAGCTGTTGGCATTTCACTTCACACCAATGCCCTTGGGAAAGGCATGAATCTTTCTTTTCGCGTTCAACTATGGGTATATAGTATGGCAAATTGTTTTTTGGGTTTTTTTTATTGTGTGTGTGTGTGTGTGTGTTTAGCTTTGGTTTAGCAACCAGTCTAGAAAAAGAACCCTGAATCCAAAGCAGCTCTACTTCGCTTAAAAATTGACCTTCTTCCTGTGGTGGAGGACTTGGGTAAGGACATACTTGTATAAAAACGTTATAGAACCAAAGAGAAAATTCTCTGTAATTGACGTGAAGGAACATTGGAAGAAAAGCGATACTTTTTCAGTTAGAATACGGACAAGAAATATAATACGCATGGAGTACATCTTGCAGCTTCATTACAAAGTAAACCTCATGTTTTCTCGCATCCACCAAAAATGTGGCATTGTCATCGATTTTGACACCTTCTGCAAGTGTCTACTTTGAATTCGCACAGGGATCTTAGCATCATTTTATCAAGGCATTCAATTTATTCTATGTGTATCTCAAACGTGAAGAGAAACAAAAAAAACAGATGTTACAAAAGTTTTCTGTTATTAGCAAGTACAATTTTTTCTATAGTTTTATAGAAATCATTTATTCTACCAAGCCGTTGAATTCCCTAAGATTTGCATTATCTTTGTATTCCTTTGATTTACTGTAAGAAGTACAAATTAGATAAGATATCCTGAAATATCAGGCAGAGAGCTTAAATTATAAATACTTGCTGAAAACGTAGACTACAGCCTCCAACTAATGGTATGGGTATGACACGAAACTATCTGATGGTGAAGCTCCAGTTCAGTAGCTTTGAGTCATGTGGAGTATTCCTTCATTGTTATTACTCTTAGGTTCATTTTGACTCGGAGTGATAGTACATGTTAGGGTCCAATCAATGGGTAAAATAGAACTGTTTAACCATTTTAATGGGTGCAAAAAATGATAATGTTAAATTGAATTGTTAGTGTTACATAGCGATACCAGAAACCATTTAACAGTTTGCGAACAAATGATTAATATTAAATTGAATTATTCATGTCAGATAAGAATATTTGAAACTATTTTACTACAAGTAAATAAGATATAAATATTAAATAGAATTATACATGTTTGATTGGAAAACTTGAAACCATTCAGCAGTGCGAAAATAAATGAGCTCTGGGTTGTTTAAAATGTTGCTTACATACGATTCGCTTACAAATCAGTTCTATTCAATATATATATATATATATATATATATATATATATATATATATATATATATATATATTTGTGTGTGTGTGTGTTAATAAAATTTGGCATTGAATAACCTACAAGAGTTGAGACGACATAAAACCCAACCAAACAGCCGTAATAACCTACAACATTCCGCCGAAAGCCAAACTATGCCTGCAATATTCTTTGATATCTAACACATTTCTCGTATGACAAGAACTGTATAAAAAAACATGCTACCAAGAGTCCTTAAAAGTATGGCCCAGTCAGCTGGGGCTGTAGAATATACCGACTGCATCTTTGCAGAAGGGTAAGACTTCCTCAATGAGTGTCCTCAATATGACACTAAACAATCAGATGGTGAGGCTCTAGTAATGCTGAAGCTTTGGGAAATGAGGAATACCTCTATATTGCCATCGCTCTCAGTTCTACTCTGGCTTCCGGTGGTAGCACTCGATTGGGTCCTCTCTATGAGTCAAATAGAACTGTGCACTTATGCTATACTGAATTGTTTGAAATAGAACTGTTTTGACATTTAAACTGCGTTCTTATGCTAAACTGAATTGTTTGAAATAGAACTGTTTTACATTTAGCTGTGTGTAAATAAATAATGTTTAATTGAACTGTAAGTGATACATAGCAATACTCAGAACCATTTAACTTTGCTAACTAAACTGAATGGCTTGAAATAGAAATGTTTTTGACATTTAAACCGTGTACTTATGCTACACTGAATTCTTTGAAATATATCTTCATATGTGTGAAAATGGATTTGGCATTAAGTAACCAACAATGGTTGATATGCCACAAAACCAAACCAAATTAAACCTTTAAAGAAATGCATTTTTGAACGTATTTCTTAAATAAAATTGATTTAAAAATTTGTTTTGGACAAAGACAATAATACTCTTAAGCATTTCACTGCAATAAAAGCAGGCATAACTGTGATTTCTGTTTTTGTGAAGACATAGATTAATAAATATTCTTGTCAAGTTAACGTTTGTTATTCACAGTGAAAATATAGGCACAAGAGAAAGATTTTAAAATGTTGGTCTTCCTCGAACCTAAAAAAGTTTCAGTTAGATGACTGTTTTATATAGTTAAGCAAGTAGACAAAGAATTGGTTTAACTAATCTGGAGCAATCAAAGTAAAGGTTTATACAAGGGGAACAGATAGATTCATATCTTTTTCAAACAGTCAGCGCGAAGTGAAATATAAACAGCCTCGTCCTGGATTCGAATTCGTGTCACCGATTCAATTTCTACAACAATAACCGTTAGGCTAAGAGTACCTCCTAGTTTCATGTAATTTATGATAATAATCATTTGTAAGCAATTATAGTTGAGATGTTGTATCTCCCGGCCGCTAGCGTGGGACATACTTTGGCCGGCTGTGTTCATATGTACAAAGATCAGGTTGCATGTGTCTTGGTTCCGGTGGTGGTCGATCGAGGCTGTCTGATATTGATTCCGGGAAGCCGGTATTCATGTTACGCGCACAAAGGCCGGCGCTCAGGGAGCTTCAGGCACTAATCCTCCTCGGAGGGCTAGGTTTATCGCGTGGCGCCAAAGGCGCCATTTTTTAGGGTAATACCGACGGGACCCGAGGCATTTGGGGGAAAACCGGATGTGTCTATACTACGGTCCTACACCCGGATTCACCTTTAAAAATACCTTGTGCTACAATTGCTGGTTTGGTGGGGTGCGCGACAAATACCTAAAAGCAATTATAGTTTCAAAAAACTATTCCAACTACAATTTACTTATACGCAATCATATTCTTTCAAGCAATATTCTTATTAAAGGAACGCAATAATCCTTGGTTTATAAACAATAATATGGTTCCAAGTATTCCAATCAAATTATAATAATCTTTATACAATATTCCTATCTAATATTGATAATTTCAGCACAGTTATATAGTTCCAGTAAAGAACATTGACATTATGGTTAGAGTGTTCGCCAATGGCCCGGGAGACCTGGGTTCAGCCTTAGGTCGGGTCATACCAAAGATTCAAAAAATGGTACTTGCAGCCTCCTTGCTTAGCACTCAGCATTATAAGGTGTATAAGCTATCGAAAAGGGAGCCTTCGAGTCACCCTCGACTACGGTCGCCAACTTTACTTATTTGCTATATAGTTCCAAATTTTCCAGTCTTATGTCAATAATTAACGTATTCCAATATGGTTCCATATATTTCTGATTCTAATAATTTGAACACATTTATCTGGTTTCGCGTATTTCTGTGATACAAATTGTTAGTGGTTGATTTGTTGGTTTTACGGTATGTCAATTTTTGTAAGGTTATTTAATGCAGAATAAGTCTTGTTTCAAGCAATTGTATGGTTTTTAGTGACTAAAGATAATCGCTTTAAAAAGAATTATTGCTTCCAGTAAATATTCTTGATACTAATATGATTTCAAGTAAATATTCCTATTTGATAATGATCATTTATTTGCACACAGTTCTATTATATCAACCATTCCTATCAAATCATTGTAATTAATACACAATTATCTGATGTCAATTATTCAAAGAAATTATAGGGTTTCGAATGAATAATAATAATAATAATAATAATAAGGATATGCAACCCAGAATCTGTCCTAGAGAATGACACACATAAACTCCAATGGGACTTTGCCACACAAAAGGACCACCTAATCTCGACCAGAAAACCAGACCTTATAATAATCAACAACAAAAAAAGAGAATTTGCAAAATTCTCGATTTTGCTGTCCCAGCTGACCACGGAATAAAACTGAAAGAATGTAAAAAGAAGGATAAGTACCTCGACCTTACTAGGGGAATTGAAAAACTATGGAACATGAAGGTGACAATTTTACCAATTGTGATTGGTGCTTTTGGTACAGTAACTAAAGGATTATTAAAGCGACTGGAGGACTTGGAAGTTGGCGGACGAGTGGAGACCATCCGAACTATAGCACTATTGAGAACAGCCAGAATAATGAGAAGAGTCCTGCTGACTTGCTGTCACTCAAACCATCTAATGCTGATGTGAGAAACTCTCAAAATCGAAGACTACATAAAAAAGCACGAACGAGACTGATTACAGCCATCAGAAACGATACTGACAACACGACAGACGACAGAATGACAATAACTAGGAAACAAAAATGGGAAGAAAAAAAACCCTACGGTCGCTTTAAACGACTAATAAACACAATCTCACACCAGAAAACCTGGACCTGGCTAAGAAAAGAAAACTTTAAGAGAGAAACAGAATCTCTCCTAATCGCAGCACAAAACAGCGCCATAAGAACTAATCGTATCAAAGCGAGGATAGATAAGACGCAACAAAATAGCATATGCAGAATATGCGGTGACAGAGATGAAACCATCAATCACATAATAAGCGAATTCAGCAAATTGGCACAGAAGGAGTACAAGGCTAGACACGACTGGGTGTGCAAGGTGATCTACTGGGAAATGTGAAAGAAATTTAAATTTTACCACAACAAAAAATGGTATATGCACAACCCAGCACCTGTCCTAGAAAATGACACGCACAAACTCCTATGGGACTTTGATATACAAACGGATCACCTAATATCGGCCAGAAGACCAGACCTAATAATAATCAACAAAAAAAAAAGAGAATATGTAAAATTATCGACTTTGCTGTCCCGGCTGACCACAGAATAAAACTGAAAGAATGTGAAAAGAAGGATAAGTACCTCGACCTTGCTAGGGGAATTGAAAAAAACTATAGAACATGAAGGTGACAATTATACCAATTGTAATTTGTACGTTTGTAACAGTAACTAAAGGGACTGGAGGACTTGGAGGTTGGTGTACGGGTGAAGACCTTCCAAACTACTACATTATTGAGAACGGTCAAAATAATGAGAAGATTCCTGGAAACTTGAGGAGACTTGCTGTCACTCAAACTCCAGTGGAAAACCATCAGCTAACGCTGTTGTGAAAAACACTAAAGGAATAAACAATAATAGTAATGATAATAATAATCTTTTGTAAACAATTAAAGCTCCAAGTAACTAATCTTTTTCGTAATAATTTGCACGCAATTATATGACATTCAGTGAAATACGAGTAATTTTCAAACCGTTGTAATTTTCAGTACCGTAGATAAGTCACTTAGAATTCATTTTTATTTATTGCGGACTTTTATAGACAATTATAAGTCACTTAATATGTACAACCACTACGAGTCATAGTGGACCAGTGATATGACTCCATACAATCTAAAACTCCAGAACAGAGGCCTTAGCACGAAATGCAAATTAATGTCTGCCAGGACCCTAAATCCAGTCTCCCCATTAATCATTAACGTGTTGGTTGTTCAGTAATAAGTCGTTAAAAACTACTGCAAAAATGGAAGAAATATTTAATTCAGAATTTCTACAAAACCAATTAGACTTTGTCTTTATCTTTTAAATACCTTTTATTGTATATTTATGTAATGTTCATTTTTCTCCTTTTATTGAATCTTGATAAAATATCTAACAAAATTATTACACTGAGATATTTTCATTCTTATCTTTTATACCTAGCATCGCTAAGTTTCAAAAGAAATATTATTTTATTACTCCAAGAAAAGACTATTACATTATTTTCAACTTTAACTGACGATTGTGTTATAGTTATTTCGTTTTATGACTGCTTTCAATAAAAATGTGATAAACTTGTTCAATATGTAACAATATAATACAATGTAATAATAATAATAATAATAGTGGTTGGAAAGAATATAATTACCATTTTTGTTTGTTTGTTTGTTTGTTTGTGTTTTATGGCATATCAACCTTTGTAGGTTATTTTATGCCAAATCCATTTTTATGAAAATAGTTCTATTTCAAACAATTCAGTTTAGGATAAGTACGCAGTTTAAATGTTATTACAGCTTAATTGCCATAAACATTTCTATTTCAAGCTATTCAGTTTAGTCACGCAGTTCTACTTCAGCTAATTCAGTTTAGTATAAGTACAGATCTTGTTTACTCACAGTTAAATGTCAAAACAGTTCAATATTAAACAATTCAATTTGGCGTAAGTTCAGTTTCAATGTCAAAAAACAGTTACATTTAGATTAATTCAGTTTAGCATAAGCACCCAGTTTAATGTAAGTACACAATTTATTTTTTTGTCAAACAGTTTTAGTTCAGATTATTCAGTTTAGTATAAGTATAGGTTTTGTTTGCACACAGTTAAATGTAAAAACAGTTCTATATTAAACAAATCAGTTTAGATTAAGTATATTTTCAAAATCAAAACAGTTACAATTTAAACAATTCAGTTTAACATAAGCACGCAGTTTAAATGTAAGTGCTGTTTAATTGTCAAAAACATTTCTATTTCAAGCTATTCAGTTTATTCAAACAATTCAGTTTAGCATAGATATGCCGTTAGTTCTATTTATTCCATAGATAGGGCTCTATCAGGTGCTACTACGCCAGGCCAGATTGGACCTGGGAGCAATGGCAATGAAGAGGTGGTCTGCATTCACCAAAGCCCCAGCATCACTGGAACCTCATCATCAGATTGTTTAGTGTCATTGGGACACTCATTGGGAGGTGCAGTCAGTGTATTCTACAGCCCCAGCCAACTGGGTAACAATTCCATTTTTGCTGTTTTTAAGATAACACATATATAAAAAAGCGTATTATAAAACGATGGTTATTCAATAAATAAGATGAATTTTGCTTTAGTAGGCAATAAGAAGCACTGTTTACAACTGCACCTTTTTTCGTGAAATCAAGTCATGTTTTTTTCATGTCCAAGAAGACAGCTACACCCAGAACAACTGATTTACAGGAGAGTCAGTGTATTTACCCTCCATAGACTTTGTTTTTGATTCAGGCTTATTTTAACAAAAACATACTTCTTCGAAAACATCACACATTCTTCACTAAATATCATATGGTTTGCAATTCTCAGCCATCAAATTTTGATGAAAAACCTCTATTCAATCTTGGAACACACTCTGTATCTCTGTTTTGAAACAAGTATTTTTGTGAGAATAAGATTTTGCAATAAACTAATTCAAAACCATGAAGAGTTTGCATTTATGGAAAAAAAACTTTTTAAAAAATTATTTTGATTTTCTCCAAAATTCCCATTATTTACTGAATGACCTTAGTATAAGTATTTACCCAACCTCTATCCTAAAAGTGAGATAGAGTCATTTTTATGTTCATTAAAACAAGTTTGAATTCAGAGTTTTACTTCTAGACTGGCTGCTTAACCAAGGCTTCAGAACCGAGTCTGCGCTATTATATATCCGTAGCTGGGAAGAGAAGAGATGGATTCATGCCTTTCCAAATGTAAATAAACTGAAGTGAAATGGAAACTATTGGCTCAAATGATTTCCATACCAAAAAAAAGTGTCCATTCTTGTGCAAAAAACAGGTTCGAGAAGCTGTAATTTTTCTGCCTGTATTTTTGTATATATTAAACACTCGGCGCATTCGTACTAGTTTATAAATTTCCTTATATATTGCAACTGTGACGTGGTATGCTACCGAGAGAGGAAAAGGGAGGCCAATTCCCCTACCGTTCTGTCTTTGAATCAACAGGCACTAAGCTTGACCGTTAAAAGGATGAAAGTCAATTCCTCGCACTCAATGATCTGCAGCCTGTTGAACAAAGTAACGAATCTAGGTCACTCGAATATCGTAACCGGATGGAGTGGGGGGAGAAGGAAAAAGTCAAATGATTGGCCCTTAGGCCAAATGCCATCCTTTTCGTTAGGGGAAATTTGGAAAAGAAATCTTAGTTCTGCACAGACATTGGCGAGAAATAGACGCCAATTTAGCCAATTCCGGGGAATCTTCCGTAAAAAGAGTAGAACAGAATCTTTGGACAGACAGCAGAAAGGCGCTGCTTCAGCCGATTCTGGGGATGTCACTCGCCCGTAAAAGAAAGGAACCTGAAAATTAAGCCTTGTCAAAGATAAGTACAATTAAACTGTTTTTCCTTCTACCATTCCTAAATATTGGAATTATATGTATTCAAAAAAAAAAAGAAAGAGAGAAACTGAAAGGATTCTGTTTCATCAACAGTAAATTTGTGAAGGAACTTTGTTATATGCTTCAGCTTGGCAACTTACGCATTTTCTCAAGTAAAAGAAAACAGAAAGAAAGAAAAAAGGAGAAAGAAGAAAAGAACGGTTGAGAAACATTTATGTTTGATACTGCCTGCAGGCTTAATATAGCCGGTATTTTAAAAAAGAAAAGAGAAAAGAAAAAGAAACTTTTTCTTAAATCTTATCATTATTTGTTTGATCGTCGCCTATTAAAACTTTGTTATATTTTAAATGCACCCTTGTGTTGAAATCTTTTGGTTGTGTTATTTATCTATCGAGTCGTCTTCTTTTGCACATATCTCTTTCAGCTTCGTATCGCTTTCATTAATTCCCGCTAAATGTCTTATTCACCTTAAAACATTACATGGGAATTCTGGAAATTTGACTACAGTTAATATTTTCTAACTTTGAAGTCTATGTTTTCCGTTATCTGAGGGGGTAGAAAAACGAAGGACTTGGTGGGATATAGGAAAGTGAATTTGGAACCCCCCCTTGCCAGGGTCGGAGATCAGTCTAGCCCCAAATTAACCCCCGCATTGTTTGCCAGTTCACCGTACGCCCTAAATAGGAGTCTTAACTAGGACTTATTTTTGCAGAGGGCCTAGTGCCAGACTGCCCTCGACGTCACATGCGCATAAAATGCACTCTCATCCTGAGATAATTATTTATGCAGCGTCACACAACCGACAATATTTGACTCGCCGCGAAAAGCTGTTGGAGCAAAACCCAAAATAATTCTAGAAATTCTTTTCATTCAAAAATATCAAATATACAATTTCAGAGTCAATTAAATTCAAAGGTAAACCATCGACATTTTTAGTTAATTTCGAGCTGACCTAAATAGTTTAAATAAGAGAAATAAGTCTTTCTTCAGTAAATTAATTGATACTTACTCAAATTTCTTTCTATTTCTTTCTTTTGAGTGAAAACCTACATTCATTTCTTTCAAGTAAGCATTTCAGTTCAACTCCTTTAATCTTTCTTAAATCAAACAAATGCTGTTTACGTTTATATTTGCATGAAAATTTTTCATCTGTTCTCTGCTGAGAGAATTATCAGCAGCAGTTTACATTCATGTTCTTTAAGGCATAATTACATTTTCTTTTTAACGTATTGACATACTTACACAAAAGAATAATTACATACGAAAAATATGTTCCTTTATTTTTAGGTAACGATTACTGGTATACCTCATTGCACGAATCTTATATCTATCTATCTAAAATATCTACGCTGTGATTAATTTTTGCTTACAAGAAAGGATTTTATACTTTTATTTTTCAGTAAACTTATCACTCAATTTTAAAAAATAACTTTTTTTAATTTATTGATCCGATATTTTTTTGGTTCATTTTCTGCTTTATCCACAAGAGAAACAACCTCATACTTTTTTGAACTCGGGTGGTAGATACCATTTTTTAACGACGATACCAGTTACCCTTAGCATGTCTCCATCAGATTATGATATAAATTATTTATCATGTGAATATTGGCTTGTATGAATTAAATAGAATTGATTATGAAGTAACATTTTACCTTAATTAAATGTTATCTACTGTTTTAAAATCTGAAAACTATGAAGAAATAAATGCGAACTGGCGAATTTTAAGCGAGATCTTTGAAGTTTGAAATATCTTTAGTTGAACAAAATACAGTGAAAGAATATTAAGAAGATGCCATTTTATCAAGTGACCAAGAGATCAGCGTACAATATCACCCATACATAAACACTCCTCTATAGATGTTTTATTAAAGAACTGTTAATTTTCTTCTAAGCCAAGATTTTATTATTTCTAATGGAATTTTAGATGATGAAAAAAGATATTATTAGGAATTATTGATAACAAAAATCTGCTGCATTAAAACACAGTAAACAAAAATAATATTGACTGAATATCGTTCCATTAGTCTAGTGGGTTGAGTGTTCCCCAATAGCCCGGAAGACCGTGGTTCAATCCCAGTTTGAGTGATAACAAAGACTAAAAAAATGGTACTTGATACCTTCTTGCTTAATACTTAGAATTATAAGGTTCGTATCCAGAGTAAAGTGGAACAATCCGGGGAAAGGAATAATGCCCTTCCCTACACTTCGATGTTATAGCTATTGAAAATGGGAGCCTTCGGGTTGCCCACGACTACTGTCGCCAATTTTACTTATACATGAGTAGGCTTGAACTGGGAGTGATACAAATTCATACTTTTGTTAATTGCAGTAAAGTCTGATGATAAATGATACCTAATGATATGACATATAATAAAATGAGTGGGAAGAGAGGGTTGCGTCACTTTTTAGGGTATACATGAGCTAACTCTTTTGAAAATTAGCATTAAAACAGCTTTATTTGACCCATAGGCAGTAGCTTAACAGGTACTACCACATTAGGTCAAAGTGGACCTGGGAGTAATGCTAATCAAGGGATGCTCCACACTCACCAGAGCTCCAGAACTGGAACCTCAACATCAGATATAGTTTAGTGTCATCATACCTTTTTGGGGGGTGGGGGTGGGGGTCTTACCGCTCTACAAAGGATGCCATAACTTACGATCATAATTATATTTACAATTTTCCATTGCATTTTTTTGCTCTTCTTGTCTGCAATTAATTGTTTTCACAATATTAGAGTGATTATTCCTATCTAATACAAATAATTTGCTCAGTTCCGTGGTTTCAAGTACTTCTATTTGATTCTAATAATTATAAGTTTTCAAGTAACTATTTGTATTTAAATTATAACCATCTATGAGGACACATACATATGGTTTCAAGTGACTTTTCCTATCGAATAATAATGATCTTTTTGCATATAGTTATATAGTTTCAAGAGACATGTTTTAGCATACAGTTACATAGTTTCAAGAAACTATTTCTATTTTAATGATAGCCATCTGTTAGGACACAGTTATATAGGCTCCCTTTTTCATAGCTACTACACCAAGGCGTAGGGAGGGGGTTCAACTCCATTCCCTTGATTGCTCAACTTTACCCTTGATCCTTACCTGATAATGCTGAGTGTTAAGCAAGGCGGAATCAAGTAACATATTTTGAGTTTTTGGTATGACTCGATCTGGGATTGAACCCAGGTCTCTCAGACCATTGGCGAACACTCTACTCACTAGTTTCAAGTAACAATTATTATTTAATAATTATCATATGTTAGTACAGAGTCTTTTGGTTCACCTAATTGATAATAAAAAACCATTTGTAAATAATCATAGATTCGAGTAGCTATTTTTGATACAAATAATTGGCACACAGTTATATGCTATCAAGTATTTCTCTTTAATACAAATATATTTCAAACAAATCTATTTTACCTATAGATAGGATATTTATGGGTACTACCATTCTTGTTAGCGTAGACTAGGGAATAAGAGCAATGAATATGTACTCCACAACCCCTAGACCTGAAGAATTGTAGCCGCATCATGACATGCATTTTAATGTCATACAAGGGACGCATCTTTTGGGGTACTTGGAGGCAGTTCAACCTTTCTACCATCGGCGTAAAATCATTAGGAGCTATCTACGGAGTCTAATAAGAAAATATGTTGACCCAATTTTTTTCGAGACTTTCGGACTTTAAACCTTGGCTGAATTTTGAAATTTCTAAATTGCCTGAGACATAAAAAAAAAGAAGTGTGAATAGTCTTTGTTAGATACGACAAAGAGGATTAGACGAGAGGATGTTTTATGTCTGCTGATTTGTTCTCTCAAAGCCATATGTTCCTGACTCAGAGTCGCTTTCATTAATCATGATAAAAAATATTGACAGTCGATTTATTATGATTAAACATCACCGACTCATTTTCTTTCGTCTATTTCTACCCCGATTTTCCATCTTGCTTTCCTTTAGTCATTAATTATAATTTTTTTTTTATATATCAGATTCTTTTTCATTCTTTGCACTGTCTTTTTAAAATGTCAGCAGTCACGCAGAGGCATATGCTCTCAAAAATATTTACATCGATATGCATAATCACTTAAACACTACTTTCGGCGTCCTTTACGATCGATGTCATAAAAAGGATGTGGTTCGACATCGAGTTGAATGGCTTCGAAAGTAATTGTGTGCGTTAAGCATTCGTGTACATTTCGATCATTATAATTTCCCAAGACTGATAATTATTTAAGTGAATATTTGGATCATTATAATTTTCCGTGGGAGATAACTATTAAGTGAATGTTATAGAGTATTTCCCCTTAAATATTGACTTGTAATAAAGTTGTTAATTTCAGAGCAACTCTCGTACATACACATTCTCATATCTCATACTATATTTCTTTGGGTTGTTGCGATGTAATTCCCCTTAATATCATCTCTTAGAACAACGGAAGAGTTACATACCAACCTGCATCTTCACATCAAATAAAATGTGACAGGTTGTATTAGGTTCAATGGTACCAATAGCACGAAACTATCACTGACTAGTTTGCATTGTTTGTGTTGGTTCCTTTGTTTTGTGGCATATCAACCTTTGTGGGTTATTTAATGCCAAAACCATCTTTATAGAACTACATGTTTGGTTGATAGTTTGGGTTTATGGCATATCAATATTTGTTGGTTATTTAATGCCAAATCCATTTTATACAAATAATCAGTTCTATTTAAAACTATTCAGTTTAGCATGAGTATACAGTCTAGTTGTCAAAAAAAATTATTTCAAGCTATTCAGTTTAATCAAACAATTCTAATTCAGCCAATTCAGTTTAGTATGAGTATAGATTTTGTTTACACATAATTAATGTCAAAACAGTTCTATTTCAAACAATTCAGTTCAGCGAAAGTACAGTTTCAAAGTCAAAAACAGTTCCATGTCAAACAATTCAAGCATAAGCACGCAGTTTAAATATAAAAAAAAATCTATTTCAAGGAATTCAGTTTAGCATGAGTACGCAGTTTAGTTCTATAGGTGTCATAGATAGAACCATATCAGGTGCTACAATGCCGGGCCAGAGTGGACTTGGGAGCAATTGCACATTCCCCAAAGCTCCAGCATTACTGGAACCTCACCATCAGATTGTTTTGTGTCATATCCAGGACACTTGTTGGGGGAGGGGTCTTACCTCTCTGTAGAGGTGCAGTCGGTGTATTCTACAGCCTCAGCCGACTGGACAATTGTAGAACTATAGTAGTGGTACCATTTTACCTATAACTGACGAGAGGGATAACAGAGTTCAAACCTTTCTCGAGGGTATTCGTCTGAAAGTGAAGATAATAACGCGACGAGAGTTAGAACTTGCTTACAACGATGCTACAGTCTAGTACTTTAGCCACTACGCCATAGGGAGCCCCCCCACCTTGGTTAGAATCCAGATTTTTTCTTCCCGTATACCGGTGGTGCTTAATAAAGCTAAAGACCTAGTTTGCCTAACTATTTCTTCATAGCTGAGGGAAGAAAAGGTTACATGCCTCTACAAAAATAAACGCATGTTCATCTATCAAGCATTTGATTTTTGTTTGTCTGATCTGTTTCATAATCTGCACTGTATTTCGTAATAAAGATTAAGGACTGTTTTTACGAGGGTAGGCTTAGCTCTTGTTACGAAACTTGGCAAATTAAGATAAGTTAGTAACTAAATATAGCTTAATATTATAGTAGGTGGCTTAAATACTGGATGAGGTTGCGTTTCACTACACGTTGATACTAATGAGAAAGGCATGAATCCACATCTTCTCAACCAAGCCGTGAGTTCTTTAACCTTGGTTGGGAAACTAGTCTCGGAGAAAGTAAATTGTGAAACTAAACCAGCTTTACTCCCCTTAAAATTGACCTGCCTCAAGGGTTTGGGTAAACGCTTATCTTGTACAATATCAGCTACAACCATTTACTGATACGGCGCTACCTTGTCCAGGATTTACGTATGGCCCCACTGAGTTGGTTTCCTTCGATGATATTCGTTACAATGTTTATTGCTTGCGAAATCAGACCACAGAAGTTACTCGATTAAAAACTTGAGGAAACATTCAGATGATAGGAAAATGAGCATCTATGGAACAGAAAAAGAATATCAGTCAGCTTGGAGGCACTTGTCTTTCTTTATATGGGAACAAAACAGGAACTGGTAATAAAAAATGGGTTTGTGACAAGATTTGCAAGTGATAGATATTGCAACTACATCGAGAACAGTTTTAAATCTCGCTACCTAAACTAAATGTACCCGGATACTTGTGTCTTTGGTGTGATTCAAAATGATTTCATTTTGAGACTGGAAAACAGTTATCACACAACGCCACAGTGAATAAGTATTTACCCAATCTCTCTCCAACCGGCAAGATACGACAGGTCATTTCTTAAGTAGAGGAAAACTGTTTTTTCTTTTTCTCATGGACCGTTTGCCTTACCAAAGTTAAAGAGGCAAGACTGCTCTTCTATAAACCCATGAGCAGAAGGAGAAGAGATGTATGTATACCTTTCCTGATGGCATTAGCGCGAAGGGAAACTCAAACAGTCTCGTCTACGATTTGAATTCCGGCCGACGAATCCATTTACTATGACGATCACCTTTACGCAACAAACACCGTTACAGTGAGAGACCTTGTTTAAACGAAATAATTAACCAGCAAGTTATGCAGCTTCGTAAATATTACGTCTTGAATTTGATCTTTACGAGCAGCATATGATACAGAGTAGATTTTTAAGTGAAAGAAAGCTAGTTTGAATGCAGATTTTTCCTTCCCCTATACTGATTTTCCGAACAAGATTAAAAAAAACCTCGTCTGACCAACTATTTATCCATAGCTTAACTGAGAATAGATGCGTTCATACCTTCCCCAAAGCTGCATTAATTGTTACGCTAAGCGCACCTCGATTTCGTCGTGGATATCAAGCTTGTCTAACATATTAATAAGTAATGAGTTCTTGTTCACTTCTTTGACCTTCTGCCAAATCAAAGGGGTTCTTCAGTTGTGTTTATGTTAATTCATTTTGATGAGGTCACATAGTCGTGGTGCAGTTGTTCGCAAGCGAATCTCACAAACAATTACTACTGAGTAATGAGTTCGATTACAACCGGTACCTCATACCTGGAGACTATCATTTCTTTCCTTCCATGCAGTATTCTTTGTCTGTTCAGTGCCTCCAGCAAATTCAATATATTGAAAAGATTATCAAATCAAACGTAAAATTGCTTCTTTAAAACAGAATATGCAATATACTTAAAGGGTGGGATGAAGTAAAAGAAGACTAGCGAAAATAATTTGATTGTCAAATGATAATGCAAAATGCCTATTAGAATAAAAAAGTGTATCAAAAATATTAATCTTTTTCAGCCCTTCAATGCACACACACACACACACACACACACACATATATATATACATATATATATATATATATATATATATATATATATATATATATATATAATAAGCGGCTTTCACCGTCAAATATGTTAAACATGATTAATAACTTCATTTATTTACGATTTCTACCGCAAACGAAGCCAATAAAAGATTTTCGTTGCTTGGCACATGGTAAATAATACGCCCTTATTCGATAAATACTCCAGCAATGTGGTTTTGTTTATATAATCGTGACTAATAGGAAACTTAACAATATTTGATAAGTGGACCATAGTGACATCAAATGAACTCGAACGTCAATTTTAATGATGGCACATACTTCCTCCTAAAATGTTTCCCATGCAGATACTTCTGTAGACTTTTTAAATGCTACAATATTGATTAATACATAGTATAAACAAACTTACTTTTATTGTCCAAGAAACTGCCACAAAAGTATTTCATGTCATCTTGAGTTTCATCACGTTTGAAATCACGCTATCACAACATTTGAAATTAATGGAAATGCTGGGCGTTGGGGGTTAATAGAGGTTTCTAAATCCAAAATAGGTAATTTCTACGTCACAAATTTTTAAAATATGTAGTTGAAGAAACTGCTTCACAAATATTTCATGTCATTTTAAGTTTCATTAAATGCTGAAATATCACAACCACATTTTTTTCATTTTATAGAAACACTTATTCTACCGGATATTTTACAATTAGATAATTTCATTCGCAAATTACAATTATTTATAATCAAAGAAACTTCACAAAATAGAATTTCTTGTCAGTTTAAGTTTCATCATAATGTTGAAAATTCAGTCACAAATTTAATATGGTAACAGACGTTTATAATTAAATGATAAGTTCTTTCTGTGTCACGAAATTCAAATGTCAAAATTATTTAATTTCAAATTGAGTTTTATAAAAATCTTGAAATTTCATAATCACAATATTCTAATTTAATGGAAACTGTTATTTTAGCAGAGATTTTAAAACTAATTGTTAGTCCTTTTTGCAATACCAGTTTCAAAATTCAATCTTGCTACGAATGTTTTTGCTGTAGTCTTGAGTTTCATTAAAATGTTAAAATTTCAAAATCTTAATATTTCAATGTAGTGGAAACACTGTCATTTCAAAAGAAATTTTAGAATTGAATAACATATCCTTTCTGTATCGCAAATTACAAAAATCTATGGTCGAAAAAAACAGACAAAAAGTGTATCATGTTAATTTGAGTTTCATCACAATGTCCGCCCATACGGCTGGGGCTGCAGAACACACCGACTGCATCTCTGCAGAAGGGTAAGACTCCCCCAAACAAATGCCCTGTATACGACACTAAAAAATCTGATAATGAGGCTCCAGTAATGCTGGGTCTATGGGGAACACTGAGTTCTCCTTTATTGCCTTCGCTCCCAGAGCCACCCTTGCCCGGAGTGGTAACACCTGATAGGGTTCTATCTATGTGTCAAATAGAACTAAACTGTGTATTTATGCTTAACTGAATTGTTTGAAATTGAACTGTTTATATGTATAAAATGGATTTGGCATTGAATGGTTGATATGACATAGAACCAAACCAAACCAAATCAATCATCACAATGTTGAATTTTCACAATCAAAATATTTAATGGTAAGAAATTTATTCTAACTGGGGGTTTGCAATTAAATTATAACTACTTTCTGCAATGGCAATTTTTAAATTCATGATTGCCAAAAGTGAATTTCATATAATTTAGAGATTCATAAAAATGTTGAAATTTCACAATCACAATATTTCAATTTAATGGAGACACCATTATTTTTCAAGGGATTTTATTATTAAATACTAACTTCTTTCTGCATCACAAATTACATTAATATATTATCCAAAAAAATGCCCAGAATGTATTTCCTGTTATTCTGACTCTCATCAAAATTTTGAAATTTTACAATTCTAATACTTCGTGGAAACACTATTATTTTAACTGTGATTTAAGATTGAAATGAAAAGTCCATTCTGCATCGTCACATTCAAAACAGTCATATTAAAATGAGTTTTCAAATTAAATAAGACAATTCTCCGTTGCTAAATTAAAAAATGCATTCTGCATGAAACTGCCACGAAAGTATTTTGTCATCACCAGTTCTATTTCAATGTTGTAATTTTACAATTACAATAGTTAGATTTTATAAGAACAATGTAATTTTATCAGGGATTTTCCACGGCCAACTTTTAATGTATGGACCAAAAAACAGTCACTGAATTACTTGACTTTTTGAATGGAGAAACTTTGTTAGAGTTAACTAATCTCAAAATAAGAAAAGTGTCGCCAATTTTAAAAATACAAAAAATAAAACAGAAAAGGCAGTATAATTCGTCTATTTTGCTAACATGTAAAACAATTACAACTGAGTGAAAACAATTACAGAATATTACCTTTGTACTT